>CM063260.1:10548951-11148951 GCA_032158295.1 Pycnopodia helianthoides
CGCGAAACGCAGATCATATTGCGATCACGGTGTACATAACGCACAATCCATGCGACACACAAGCGGTCAAAATGCGATAGCACGAAAGTAAATGCTTGTTATCGGTGATAGCATACAAAACCAGTAACAAACGCCTTGACCAAAGACTTAACGTATCTGCACATGCTCGAGAAAAACGGTTAATTCCCCGAAATTTCAATAATCACCTCCGCTAGTGCGCTCGCTAAAACTATACACCAAAACTGTCATCGCTGGTCCGCATGCACACGGTCTGCGGAGCACAGTTCCTTTTAAATATTAGCTTGTAATAAAAAATAAATAAAAAAAACTACACAACGTGTAGGCTTCGTTTTACAAAAATGACACAATTTAGGATACCCTGGAAGGACAGAAAGATTATTTACTGTATAATGTAAGCTGTTTTCTTAATTTTGTTTTGTTTTCCAAGCAAACAAATATTGATGTGTGTGTGTTAAATGCTGACCATGTGTTTCTAACCACCGATGACGTCAAGGGTTCAATGCATATCATTATCATATAGATAAGCAGTTTTTGACCTTCGGCTGAAATAACGCGCGGAGAGGTGCATTTTTACTCCAATTATTTTCTACTAATACAAATGTTAAGGGGAAAACGACCTATTAACCGGTATCTACGATGTCTACTCGGCCATAAAAAAGGTAAACATTAAAAATATTAAGAGCGTCTTAGAGCCGCTTTTTAATAGTTTGCTAACATGACAATTTTGCCGACATTCGTAGGTCTTTAACATGACAAATTGTTGCTAATGTAAAAAGTATCATTATGTAAAGTTTTTGTTTATCTCTCGCCTTCTTAAACACGGATGCAGTCCCACAGCTCTTTTCTTACTGAATTCAGAAACCTTTTATTTATCGTGTGTCAGTTTTGAAGAACTGAAACGTTTACTGCTACTAAAATCAGGCCACATTTAGGCAGTTGGTGATTATTTCCAAATATAGTGGTTGCAGCTCACTGCTGTACTCAAATGATCCTCAGCATCAGTGCTATCTATCAGCTCACATTGGTTTCCTCTCAAGTTAAATGAGCGGTAACGCTGGTCCTTGTGGCAAGCCATACAGCACTGCAATGCAACCCGTACGGTGAGAGTCTTGAAGGTGTGGTCGAGCAGACAGCGATCAGTAGCGACGAGAGAGCAAGTCGCGGTCTTGGTCATAATTGGTACTGGGCGTTCACACATCACGTACTTTTCCACGTTGCAGTTCCAGGGGTTCCAATGAGGATACAAATCGCTCATGACGGCACACTTTTCATTGTCTCCGATGGCCCTAAACCATTTAGCACGATACTTAATGTATTGGGTGTCTCCATTACATTCCCACACCTTATCGCCGTCTTCATCCGTACAGCCAATCCAAACCCCATTAGGCTCCGACGACCAAAAAGTACTCCAAATGTAATCGTATTCTCCTATTGAGTTAGGTGTGGCCAGGCTTGCCCCAAGGTCCTGGCAGCTTTCCAAAGCACCTTGCCAGTTACTTTGTAGAGGGTATAAGCTCTTGTAGCAAGACATCTCCCATTGTTTCCATCCTGCAGGGCAAAAACTGCAAGTTTGAGAAGCAGTGACTTTTGCCAGCAACACGCAGAAGATGATCACTAATAAGAAATTCGCCACTGCGCGATATATGATTGCTGTAGAGCTCAGGATATCCATGTTGATATATGGAAAGTGCTTTATTGATGTCTAATAATTAATCATACGCTCTCGTCAGTATTTTATGGCTGTAAATTCAAACCAGAATTCGCTTGGCAATTTATCAATCACACTCATCCGTGTTTGTAAAACTAGTCATTCAAAGTGTAACACTCCGCGTTTCTATCCAAGTTCACCTCGCAAACCTCAACGGCGCTCAAGACTTAATTTTGCACGATCCGTTTTTTTTTTTTTTTTGCCAGTAGACTAAACGTCAGAATCATCAAGACACAATTTGCAGTAAGTTTAAATTATTCAGTAGTGGAGTCTGTGTCAGCAATCGCTGTGTTACCCCAGTATTCCAAGATTGTTATTTTAAACGATGTAGGCTGTGAGTTGAACGTCCACAAGTCCGTTAGGTTTCGAGTCCGTATAAAAGCTATCTCGGTGCCGCCTCAATATTTCCAATACCACAAGTAGTATTGCGTTTGCTTGTGGTGGCAGTGCACGTAATGTTGTGTTCGCTAACCTAACACTGCGTAGCCACGCCTACGCACTCATATATTATTATTAATCAGATTCATAGGCCCTTTTCGAATCCACGGCTTCGGCTCCTGGTGGGGGTTCAGACCCAGTTTTCTTGTCTGAAACCCTGACCGCAAAGCATGCGTAAGTTAAAATAATTGAGGGAGCCTAGCTAGCCTGAGCCGATTTTGGAGCCGAAGCCGTGAATTCGAAAAGGGCCTATAGGCTGTTGGTATGCTATTTATTGAAGCTAAAATGCAAACAAAATGACCTGCTGGCTGAGTCAGAGTGCGTTAACGAAACTGAAGTAAACTAGTGAAGGCAGTGTTTTTTGTTAAGCCAAACGGAGAAGGGAAAGATAAAAGGTCGCGCACACGCTCTTAAGGCAAAAAAAAAACACGTTTCGCGTCCTGCCTTCTTGAAAAAAGGAAGGAGTTGGGCCTTTATTTTTTTTTTTTTTTTTTTTTACTTGCCGCCCGATACATTTTTCAAGACAACCAGCCCGGCTGTTTTTCAAGATGTTTGTCAGGTTTTTTTCTGTGTGTTTTTTCGGTGTGCTAAAGTTCCAAAATACGATCTTATTAGTCACAAAAATAAAGAATTTGTCAGAGATTGTTAAAATTTTTCCTTAAAATAAACGGAAAAAGAAAAAAAAAGGAGGCGGACTCCCAAATGGAAGCGGGCGGGAACGCCAAACATGTTTTGGTTTTTGGTGTGTTTTTTGGGCCTAAGTTTGTCAAGAAAATATGCAAAAACGAAAGTTACATCCGGCCCATAAACACTGAGGGGTGCATTTGGCTTCTCTACAGTATCGTTGGCGCAACGGTTGAATCCATGAAATTTAAGTAAATATTCTTCGCCAACAGACCTCATGTACATGACGTCACTTGAGTAGGGCGCCCGTGGCTAAAGGTCACATAGATGGTTGGTCATTGGCCCATCCTGTGCGGCACGCGTACAAAGAGGTGCCATCAAATACAAAGGATGTAATCAGAGTGTATCTGGAAACACGTTTAAAACTGACTGGAACCATCGTGCATACATATTTTTCACGGGAAAAAATGTTTTTTTCGTAAAAATAGTCAACTTTCTCCGTCCGTAGAATTGGCCGACGTGACGGTTATTGCGCTATTGCACTTACCTGTAGTGTAATGGTGATCGACCAGAATGGAAAGGAGGTTGAATGAAACCTATGTTCAGTTTTGATGGTTTATAAACCATGATTTGTGAACACACAGTTTTTCATGGTTTATAAACCATGTTTTCTGGTGCTTCACTTTTCATGGTTTGTAAACCATGATTTTAGACCAAGTTTTCTGGTGCTCAAATTCTCGTGGTTTCATAAACCATGTTTTATGATGCTTTACTTTTTATGGTGTATAAACCATGATTTATAAACCACGTTTTCTGGTGCTCAAAATTTCATGGTTTATAAACCATGTTTTATAATGCTTCACTTTTCATGGTTTATAAACCATGATTTGTAAACCATGTTTTATGATGCTAGAAGTTTCATGGTTTATAAATCATGTTTTTAAGGTGCTTAAATTTTCATGGTTTATAAACCACGTTTTATGACGCTTCAGTTTTTATGGTTTATAAACCATGGTTTATAAACCATGTTTTATGATGCCTCAATTTTCATGGTTTATAAACCATAATTTTTAAACCATGATGCTAGGATGTTCATGGTTTATAAACCATGTTTTTAAGGTGCTTACATTTTCATGGTTTATAAACCATGTTTTGAAGGTGCTTAATTTTTCATGGTTTATAAACCACGTTTTATGACGCTTCAGTTTTCATGGTTTATAAACACGGTTTATAAACCCTGTTTTAAGATGTTAAAATTTGTATGGTTTACAAACCATGATTTATAAGCTTTGATTGGTATATTCATGGTATGTAACCCACAAAAAAAAAATTGGCAGCAATTTCTATGGTTTACATCTAATTGTTACAAACCATGGTAAAAACATGTCAAAAAACGCTAAACAATTAATTGACAAACGGCGCCCCATATTTTACCGACATTATTTTTTCTTTCCACTAGAAAAAGTAGTTGATGAAAATTGTAAAAAGTATCGATATCTGAAGCTTCTTTGTAGGTGGTGCATTCCTAAAGCTGGATGCAATCCAGAGGTCTATTCACACGCTTCAATTCCCGTGTATCAGTTTCGACAAAAATATTGTTATTACTGTTAATAGATCAAGCAACCTTTTCTGCAGTTGATAATTATTCACAGTGTATAGTGGTTGCAGCTCACTGCTGTACTCAAATGATCCTCAGCATCAGTGCTATCTATCAGCTCACATTGGTTTCCTCTCAAGTTAAATGAGCGGCAACGCTGGTCATTGCGGCAAGCCAGACAGCACTGCAATCTTCCCCGTACGATGAGAGTCTTGAAGGTGTGGTCGAGCAGACAGCGATCGGTAGCGACGAGAGAGCAAGTCGCGGTCTTGGTCATAACTGGTACAGGGCGTTCACACATCACGTACTTCTCCACGTTGCAGTTCCAGCTGTTCCAGTGAGGATACGAAGTGCTCATGACGGCACACTTTTCATTGTCTCCGATGGCCTTATACACTGTAAAAAATGTTGGGCATTTTTTGCCCAGTTTCTTGCCCAATAATGGTGCAAATATCAACTTCCCAACTTTTGGTGAAATTGTTCCCAACTGCAGTTGGCAGATCAGTTTGACCAGAAGATGGTGATGGGGATATTACCAAATTGTTGGTTAAAACATTCTATACAACTGTGTTGGTCATTCAGTGTTTTTGTATTTTATTGGTTAAAATATCCTACATAATAGATGGTTAGTGGGATTTGACCAATAAAATGGAATATCGACATATTTACTTTATGGTCAAATATATTTAACAAATATTGGCGTATTGTAAGCTCCCATAAGTTGGTCATAGGCTTTTTACCAACGTTTATAACGTTCATTTGCTCATTTATTGGTCAACTACAATATATAAAAATTGGTCAGACTTTTTGTCACTTTGTTGGTGTCTTTTAAGCTCTCATAAGTTGGTCACAGGCTTTTCACCAACCTTTATAACTTCAATAACTCATTAATTGGTCAACAATATGTCATATAAATTGGTCAGGCTTGTCACATTATTGGCGTCTTGTCAGCTTATATAAATTGGTCATCGGTTTTTTACCAACATTTACAACGGTCACAACTCTTTTATTGGCCAACTTTTGGAAAATGGTCTCGCTTGGCTCCATATTGTTGGTCAAAGACTGTCAGTAATTGTCGGAACACATTTCTCCTTTTGGTCAACGGTTGATTGAACAATGTTGGACAGTTCGTACCAACAAAATGTGGTAAATAAAGATTTCGAATCACTCACAGCTAACATGTTAAATCTCCAATAAAACGCAACAGGCATTCAAAAAGACGGGTAAAGGACAATAATAAACATACTTCAAATACAAATTGTTTTGCAACCTGAAAAAAACTTTTATTGGCCTCTTGTCAATTAGATTTGGTCTACAATCAATTGTGGAATATTGCAATTGAACTGTTCCAGAAGAACTTCAATAACAGTTTTCATTAAAGGAAATGTGACTGTCTGATGATTCAAAGCAAACTTATAACATCGCTGTTGTAAAACAACAGTTTACATCTCGTGATTTAACATGTTGGTTCCTGCACCAACGCTTTGAAACCTACATAAGCTACAGTTTTGAATTAAACTTCAATTAATAGAAACTGATTTCTGACAAAAAGATAAAGGAACAATAGTTTGTGCCTTGATATTCTTTTCACTTTCCTATGATTTCCTTTCATCCTAAGCTAAAGTGATTGCCTTATTTCACGGATATTTGTTCAGTTTAAATCTGGAAACATCTTGCAAATATTTAACAAGTTTGCTATAACTCTTTAAAAAAAAGAACATGTTTTTTTATTTATTCGGCCTCAACAATCTACTTTGTTCCATACATAAAGGGAAATCAAACAATTCATAGTTATGACTTATATCTCATAGATATAATTCTGACCTATATCTCATAATAATGACTTAGCATAAGTCATAACTATGATCTATCATCTCAAATTTACGACTAAAGATATGTCATAAGTATGACTTATTATCTTAACTTAATGATTTATGTAAAGCCGTTACAAGAAATTGGGGGGGGGGGTATGGTTGTTGTTGTTGTTGTTGTGCGTAAGCCCTTTACTAAGATGGAGAAGTTCAGCAAAAATATTGATCTTGGGTCTTTAAAATGTTCTAAAAAAATAAAAAAATAAATCAACATTCTTTCTGAGAAAACCTGCTTATTTGAATAATTTCAGTAAACAACGAATCAGGTGATGAAATTTTAACATTATTGTCATTATGATTTTGCACTTTTGACTTAACTAATACAATGCTTGCTTAATGTCAAACATTTAACATAAAACACAAATATCCTTGATAGCGGGTCTGATATTTTTTGAGATGTCTTTAACAACAACTTGTAGGTTAAAGATGCTAGACCTGATTTGACTAGAAACTAGTGATTTGAAATTCCAACAGATATTTTGCTGGGGTTTAGAAAATATATCACAAGACCAGTCCTTTGTGTCTTATTATTTATTGTTTGTAATTTTCTTCTTTTTTGGTTCCTGACCATACAAAATAAAAGTTAGATTGTTTTGTTTTCTTTTTTTTCTTTCTTTATTCTATTTCTGTTTGTTTTTTGGTTAGAGCGTGTGATACTCTCTCTTTTCTCTCTTTAGGATTACATATAAAATCATAATAACCTGCTGTTGGTAATCTACAGACAACGTTATATAAAACCAATGTCTGCAATGACTCTGTCATAGTTAAAAGCAAACATTAAGTGCATTTTAACCCACTTGACTTTACCCAGCCTATCTGGTAATTTCAAACATCTTGCAAATATAAACATGAAAACATGAAAACATGAAAAAATAGGCTGTTTCATGAGTGGTCACTTACAACTTATCATTTTATGGCTGTTTTGTTTTGGTTGACGAGCTTAGATATGCCCTGACCTCCCTGACTGCTGGTTTGACAAATCCTGGGAGGTCATAAACTACAATCTGCAAGAACTCCCACACTAGCTTGACTTGCTGTTGGTAGTCTAGATTCAACACGTAGTGTGCCTTGAATGCTTGGTCAACTGCCTTACTAATGGAAGGATGCTGAGTGGCATGTCGCTCAACAATGGTGAACACTTGTGTTGGTTGCAGCCGCTTCAGGGAGTAGAGGGCCAATATGAAGGGTTGTGGGCGGTCCTTAGCACTAATCCTTTTCAAATAGTGCTCAACACTGATTATTGCCTTGAAAAGGAGTACAACAAAATGAAATTCATAAAAGCATAATTTAAAAGGATAATTGAGCTTCGACTCTGTGTAACAAAGTGTACTGTTGTCACTTGTGTATCAGTGCAGAAACTGCAATTAATAGCGACAAACAAAGTGAGAGTGTAAAAAACACTTCTAATAACTGAGAGCAGTGAGTTTATTTCAGTTTCATTATTTCTATGTACTGAGGATCGGGTTCACGTATGGAACTCAGCTCAAAAGCCTGATTGAACTGGAGGGAAAAAGATAAGAAGGTCAGTTTATGAGGAAAACCAAAAAGTCATAATTATTCTGAGGAAGACCCAAGGATTCCTTATGAACATAAAAATCAAATTTTCTTATAGAACCAAGATGTGAACCAAACTGTAATGAAAAGAGAGAGTATACTAATGAGCTGCATCAATCTGGCTCTCTAAACATGCAGCTCAATAGTCTTTGATTGAATGTCAACAGCCTGTGCATTTTTGTGTGCAGGTAAGAAATCCAACCAAGTTATGAATATCAAACAAAAGGAATGGTTTAAAGCATATAAAATTTATATATCATACCGGTTGCAAGTCTACAAATGCCTTGAGGCTGTCCAGCAGAGGACACCGACCTCCACCCTTCCCACGTCCCCTTCCACCAAATACAAATGGGAGAAGCAAAAATGCCAGGTTTTTTCTCTCATCTGAAAAGAGACAAACAAAATGAACATATATTCAATAAAAGAAACATGCATTCATCAAATCATCTCTTCCTTTTGATTTTTGTAATTTCATTTGTCTGGTACATCTCTGAACCTTTTAAAATGGCCGGTATTTGTACTGCTAATATGCAGCAATAGCTCTCAATCACGGTTGTTTCAAATGTTGTAGTTTCATTGATAATATTATTTTACAGCTGAATGCCATGTTTCCAAAACGACTGTCTTGTGATCTTGCATTGGCTGGTGAGTTTGCATAGTTTAGTTTTGACGATTAATATGCTCAAATTAATGGTCAGGCCTGGAGAGTATAATAATACAGGTGTTGTGATTATGAACAGTGTGAACTGTTCACAAGATTTCTTCATTTTGTATCATTGTAAACAATATTGACTGCTTTATCTCATGGCGTAAAAAATAAGTTGCTGGAGGTGAACCCCGGAGCCGCCTATCTTTGCCTTAGGAAGATATGCTGCTCCGGAGAATACCTCAAGTGACTAGTTTTACTATGCCATGTGAAGAAGTCAATATTTGGATACTACTATGGCCTTACCTGTTGACAGTTCAGCTGTATTAATGAACTCAAGGCCCAACACTTCCTTCCACGCAAATTTCATGCCAGTGGCATAATCAATTATCCCGTTGCAGAGGCCTTCCCATTTCAAGAACAGGTTCTCAGACTTGTCTCCATGGTGAACAAGTCTAAAATCTTGTTCAATCTAAAAACAAAAAGTACACAAAACAAGATTTTTAAAATGTCGTTTAACAGGCCCACTGGTCATTTAGTCATGTGAAGGTTTCATGAGTTTTAATAACACCACTTTACAATGTTTAGCAGGTATACTCATATCATACAAGTTCACGTATTATAAATTTCCTTAGCCTGTTTTCATTTCCCACTTCTGGGAACAATGAGTTTCAGTGTGAAAAAGACAAGATAATTGAGTTTGAAAGATAGAGTTCATACATCAAATCTGGTAGACAATCAGACCACGCACATTTTGATCTGCATTATGCAGGTTCTCAGCAGTGCTCTTCTAGCATCTTGAACACCTTGTTGTTTTCGAAGGACTTCAACCATAATCTATACCATGGTTTTTGAGATTACTAGTCTTAACTGAGAACCATGTTAATTATAATTGTAATCATAACAATTGTTATAACAATGCATCATTTGCCTAAGTTAGTTATTTGTTTAATGAAGATTAGCTTGTTCAATTACCATGCCTTTATCGAGAACCCTTGGAATGCTTGCAGAAAATCAGCAAGGGTATGCCTGTCTTCCTTCATGAAGTGTTTTCTATAGTCTGCTGTTGCTGCCATGTAGCTCTTGATGGTTTCTTCAGGTTCTTCATTCTCCTTCATCCATGCAATCATCTCATCCAGTTCCTCCGACTGCATAGGTTGATTATCTGCACTGTGTTCCTCATCTGGCACAGCTACATGTATATGAGACACGCACAAGCAATCATACCAGAAATCAATGTGAAGTGAGAAAATACAAACAAAAACTATATTGTACACATTATTCTTCAAATTGATTTGGGTGAAAGACTTTGTAATGAAGACACTGCAAATTGAGGTCCTTTTGCAACTGTGAATACACACACACACCCTACTGGTGCCCCCGTTTTGTTTGTACTTCAATTTTTTAGGATGACCTCCCATATGTTTTGTAAACGACCGTCTATTTGGAACCTTTTGGAACTGGGTACCCTATTGTTCAACAAATCTAGCAGAAACAAACTCCTTTCCCCATACTTTCAATATTGTGCAGGTTCATCACAATTGCTGTTATCTGTGGCATATTTTTTGATAGTACACATTTTGAATTCCTCCATGTTTCTATTTCATATAATCACACAAAAAGCCTCTTTTGAAAAAAGTCAGAGACATATGGAAGTAGAACGATGTCTACAGATTGTATCAATGCAGGCATGTTCTCTGTTTTCATTGTCGGGGACCAAATAAGTTATGTAAACAAACTCAGTACGATACTTTGAAATAAAAATAACATCAGGTTATTCGTGAACTTTATAAAGGCTTACCTTTTGCTGAGTGTTTTCTGTGTTTTTTCTCGCTGTCATTCTGACTCTTTAGCATTGTTTTGCGGACGTATCTTAAATGTTCCTCCACGTAGCCAGTTGCTGGGCGATTTTGTGCACCTTTCACGTACCAAGCTTCCTGCAACACAGGATAAAATATAACACTACATTATTATCACTACGATTTGATTGAAAACCCTCAGTCGATGTAGATCTTTAGGTCTTACTTGGTGTTACCGCTAGTTTAGTTTAGTTTTGGCTCTACCGCTAGAGGGCAGGCTTGCAGGAAGAGGAAAAGCGGGATAGATAGATGCGAGCTTCGCTGAATACAAGCTGGATCAGAAAAGTTAGATTTTGTTACCAAAAGGAGTCTTGTTTGTATGCAACTTTGATTGGATTTCAAGTAATGGACATATAAGATCTCTACTGCTTGCGGAGTGAATCTTTGGTTGATTAGCTGCGTAAGAGCCATTTCGGTTTTGTACTTTCTTGTCAAACCTTGTTAAAGTTGTGTTCCTGTTGAACTGTTTCACATCGTTTAATATTATAATGTACAGCTCATGACTTTCGCAACCGTGTTATACTACTGAGAGAACTGAACATTGAGAATGACACAAACTACACGTTCAGAAATAAATAGTGATGTAAACATAGATTGTGTTTTGTGATGCACTGAGAAGCGATAAGTAACAATAAATTTACATGAGCAAAGGAATCGTCAGGATAGTCACAAGCAGTGGTTATTGTGTATTGCAGTTAAATTCCGCCGTTACACTTGGTATAATCAGCAACAAATTTCACAGATCAGCTTGTCCCTATTTCAAGTTCTTTACAAATTCAAAATTTTGTCCATACTTACAAAGCCTTTCCCCTCAGGGTCACGAAGAAAAGGAAATGCCACCACAATACTCTCTGCAAGTGACTCTTTCTCAAACGAACTCGGTCTATGTTGATTTATAAAAAGGAGACAAAAGGAAATATGAGAGTTAGTTTTCAAACATTTTTCAAGGAATTTTTGTTCTTCCAAACATTGATCAGTGTTGGAGTCAAGACCTCAAAGCCTGAGAACCGAGACCTCATTTAAAAAAACAAAAAAACAATGAGAAGCAAGTTGTTTAGCAACATGTGCACGTATTAATGCAATTTTATTAATACATATACAAACTCTTCCAAGCTCCTCAACACTAATGATATACCATGCCTTTCAAAAAAATAGCCAGACCTGTACGTTTTGGCAAGATTTTGTTAATAGAATAATGGATTGATGTTTCAATGGTTTGACTTAGAATTCAAACACGCAATTGTCTGATGTCTTCCGTTGCTCTAAAAACAATCAATGGACTTGCAATCAGCAATTTGACTTTACTTTTTTTTTTTTAACTTATAATATACACCACCGGTCTTTATCAAGACCGCCACATCTTCAAAACAAGATATCTTCACTGCTTCTGACTAACAAAAACATTCTGTTCCAATACAACAAATACCTCTATTTTCATTACAAACTTCTAATCAAACAATGGTTAAACAAAAATACAAACACAAAAAAGGAAATTCAGTGATTGTAAAAAGCACTCACTTCAGACCAAAGGCGTCAATCAGGTGTCCAACCAATAGAGCTGTCATCTTTGACCTGTCCTTTTTCGTCAAGAGTCTGTTTTTTTTGTAGCCTTGCAACAATGTCTTTTCCTGTGACTGTTTTTTGGAGGATTTGAAGTGTATCCTGGGATAAAGCATACCCACATTGCAAATAAATCTTAATTTTACAATACTTTGACAGTTTACTTAAAGGCACTGGACATGTTTGGTAATTGTCAAAGACCAGTATTTATAACAAACCTGTGAAAATTTGGGCTCAATTGGTCATCGAAGTTGCAAGAGAATAATGAAAGGAAAAACACCCTTGTTGCATTACTTTGTTTGCATTACTTTGTTTGCATTACTTTGTTTGCTTTCATATCCATAAAAAAAGGCTTCAGTTTATTATTTGAGTGAAAAATTACCTCTTTTTTTCAAAAATTCAGAGGGAGCCGTTTCTCACAATGTTTTATACTATCAACAGCTCTCCATTGCTCATTACCAAGTAAATTTTTATGCTAACAATTATTTTGAGTAATTACCAATAGTGTCCAGTGCCTTTAAACATGTGTTTCATTTGTAACAGACATTAATACATCAGGGATGATATTTAGGGTTGAACCTTATGGCAACTATTTCATAGAGCTGTTTGCTGCAGCAAAATATACTGTACAGTGATTATGGTTTGCTAAGAGAAGGGAAGCACTTTTGTTTGAAATAAAAGATGGTAATGGCTTTGAGAATTTCATCACTGACAATAATATTTAGAGAACCAACATGTAGGCGAATACGTATATGAACAGTTAACTTACAAACATCAATCGAGGCTTCTTTTCCAAGGGTGGGACACAAGTGCTGGTTGAGGATGAGCTGGAAAGTATTGAGTCATCTGGAGATGTTGGCAAGTTACTCAAAGAAGATGAAGAGTTAGCATCATCTTTTGGATCCAACATGTCCAGCAGATCATCAATGTCAGTAGTTAAGGAGTCTGCATCACTACTTCTTGATGGTGGTGGTCCAGCATGCTGTTTTGGTGCATTCTTTTGTTTGAACTGGAGAGCAACATATAAAAACGTATCAATGTACAGACAAATACAATTAAAGTCTTTTTCAGATTATTTTTAGAGCAATGAGAAAGGTACCAACAAATAGTTTTGAATTTTACCTTTCCAAAAAATTCATTGCGGTGAACGGGCACAACCTTGAACCGCAAATCAATTGAAAAGCAAAAATAATAATTAAATGTGTTTACCTTCCTTAAAGAAAATCAAATTGCACTGCAATGTACAATCCATTTCCCCCACGACATGGTGTTAAGTGTAGGGGGCGATTGTCAAAGAGAACATGTGGTTGAAGCACCAAGATCTCTGCATCTATAGCCTCTTTGACTTGAAAGGCATGGTAATGCCTGAAGAATGTAACCACTTGCCATGGTCGAAGAACCAAATATAGGCCTTTTGCAGACACCAACATTTGTTCAACTTGACTAAATTTTGGACCATCTTCTGTCCAGTCTGTTAATACCATGCAGTTTGGCCTTATCTGGTAACTCTGAAACTCTGCAACACTAGCCACAGCCACCGTAGCGTCCTCAGAGCAGTCAAGAGCAGTACAAATGGAGATTCTCTCCTCTAAAGATGAAACCTTTACAGACACCTGATACTTAATGTCCACCTTGTAATCCAGTGTGTTGCCAAACATACTGCTTGTGATGCTTTGTGCCTGTTGGTGCCTTGTAGACACGGTCTTTGCTACGTTCCGGAAGTTATTGCATGCTGCAGCCCACTTTTTGAATTGTTTATGTTTAGCTTCGTATCTCATGCTTGAATATTGCATCAAGGGGCCAAGTTGCCTGAGGGACCTCGGGTAATGAATCAGGAAATGCTGCTTAGGTGTCAACCTGCGTTCTGTATGAACTTGTAGAAACAGTTGATGATGATCACGGATCAAATGCTTCAATCTGAGAGTAGCTGTTTTACTGATGCTCCGTGACTTAACAATTTTATAAATATCCAAGAGCAGCAGATAAACTTCCCAAATGTCTGAACCTTCATCAATGCAATCTCCTATGATAAGAGGCAGGTAGGTAGCTAAGCACGTCATCTGTGCTGCCTTTTGTCCACTTGCTCCTCCAGGATTTATCAATGCAGACTGGCTAATTGCACTGGGTTTATTCCTCTTGTCAGTAAATCCATATCCAAAGGAACTGATCCTACTGTTGACCTCTTCAAGAGTGAAACATCCATTTGCAATCAGTAATTTCAGAGTAAGCTTTATTTCCAGTGGCAACACACCTTCTAAAAGGTCATGCATTACATCTGGAGCCAAGTTTTCTGTCACATGGTAGCCATTAATGTTATTTAGTACTGGAACTCGTTTAATACCAGTAAGGCTTACATCCTCCATTGCAACATCTTCGTTATAGTTGTCTTCAGACCGCAATAGATCAACATTTTCAACAACCTGCTGATGGATAACTTGTCTGTGAGCTCGACAAAATCTACAAGGAAAATTCGCACTGAAACTTTCAACATAGCCAAGCATTCCATGGAGACCTAGATTGTCTCCAATTACCTGGAAAATCACTGGCCTCACCTTCACAGTTGTATCTTTACAAGTAATCTCTATGCCAAATTCTTGCACTTTGTTGATATCCTCAACTATTTGAGACACTACAATATCAGTACCATGTTTACTTAAGATGCGACTCTTGGCACAAGCAACTAGCTTGATGTTGCTTAGCGTTGCTTGATATTTTGTGGGCAGGCTCAGAAAACTTAGATAAAACGCACTTAGTTTGTGTACACCTTTACGTGAGCCTAGAGGATTAGCTGTTTCGTAGTCATCATTAAACAAGAGTAAAGGCAGAATGAGATCAAAGGTAGCAATACCTTCCACCTGATTGTTGTCAAATTTGTCCTGAAACATTACTCCATCACGAAATGTTTGTAAAAGGTTTGGATCTTTGAATTTTTTATCTTCCTCAGTTATGGCTTGCAAGACCCCTGGCTGTTGCAAAAAGTCCTTAATAGTTTCTTCAATAGGCACATACTGGAACGTTTCATTTTTCTCTACTTGTTTGGTTTGGCCAGAATGTTTGTCTGTTTCGGAAACAAATGTTTTTCCTACTATTTTCTCTTTAGGTGGTATGTAATTCCCTTCTTTCTTCAGGTATGCTGTACGCTGGTGAGCAGTTCTTAGTCCACTGAAAGATTCCTTTAGGATTTTAAGTTCGTCTAGGATGGAATTAAAACTGCCAGGAATAATTTCTTCTGTCTGCAGAGTGTTTACTTCTCCTTCAAGATGATGCAAAATTCCAAGAATCAACTCTTCAACTTCTTCAAAAACCATTTGAATAAATGATGTTGGTGCAAAGGAAGACATCATTTTTGTTGCAAAATGCTCTATGTGATTCCGAATATCCATCAGAGGGTCTTCATCTGTCTCATCCATTGAATTGTTTGTTGACACATTTGTTTCAAAATTGTCCTCTTCATTTTGCAATCCACGTGCCTCATCTTCAATATCCATCTGAACATCTTCCACATTTTCATCTCTTTTGGTTGCTGTGGGATTTGTGATCTGGTGTCGTTTTATAAGATGTCTTTTATAAGAAGAACAATATGAGAATTTCTCAAAACAACCATCTTCACAGCAAATGATTTTTGTTGCCGAGCCAGAAGTTATATTATGGATATATTTCAAGTGATAAAACAGTTGCTGTACTCCTTCCACAACAGTCAAACATTTGAAACAGGTGAAACCCATTATGTGCAGAGCCAGGACATACAAAAACTTACTTCTGCTCTCCAACCCTGAAGAAACTTTAGTCTTGTTCCAATTTTAGGGATGAGTTCAACAATGGACTTTTCATCAAGCAGTTTTAAAGCATCTAAGTCAATGTCGTGTTCTGGAAACAAATGAAACAAATAAATAGAACAGTTTTATAAAGAATGTACATACATCCATGGTTTTTGCAATATTGACAAACTGAACTCTGATCACAGGATGACAGCTAATGATCAGGAATCTCAATGGTATTTTTCCCCAACATTGAACATGTTTTGACCTATACACCTCCACCCTTGCCTTTACTCTGAAGGACATTATGATGATTCAAAATTATCTTAAATAAAAGAAATCCCATGGCACTTCATGTTTCCCTCTTGCTTTTTGCAGGACTTCCTCAGTAAAAAATAGTCATTTTGTAGATTATATTACAGATTCATTTTCCTTGGTTTGAACCAAAACACAAAATTTAAAGAATTGATAATTGTTTAATGGTATCATTCAATTAACTTTAAACTTCAGAGCAGGGGCAGATCAAGGTATTTTCGCAGGGTGGTGGGATCATACAGGCCCTTCAGATTTGTTTTATTTTGAATAAAAACCTATGTAAAAGGTTTAGTTTTCCTTTTTGTGTCATTGTGGAGGGGGTTCAACCTTTCTGGGCCATGCCTGCACCTGCAGAGATGCCTTTTTACATGAATTTTCTGAGATCAAAGAAAAGTCAGCATATTCAAAACACAGTGGCTGTGATTCTCACCTCTAAAAATATCATGAAGCTCTGGTATGCCCCACTTGCTTAAGAAGCTTCGGATAGGGTTGGCTGTAGTAGGAGTGTCGTCATTCTGGAAAATGACTTGCTGTTTTTAAAAAATAAATAAATTACTTTTCTTTAATTATTTTCCGATCACCACCAAACTTGTTTGTATTTAGGGGTATCAATGGTAAAACAAAGGTTTTAAAATGGTTAAAACTATTGCCAACTTGTTTGATTGGTTGATTTTTTAAATCAACTTGTACACAAATCCTTTCATATTTCCTGACACCGTGCATTTAATACTAATGCACTTTATCTGAAAGTACTAGTTAATTTTAATGGACCAAGGGCCACGGTGCACCAAAGCAAATCAGAAGATCAACATTTTTTAAAAGAATTTAAACAACGGGTAAGTTGAGAAAGTGGGTTAAATTTGTGGGTAATATTTGGGGGAAAATCGGCCGATTTTTGTCCATATAGAAATTCCACTATGTTTAAATACATGACTGAGGGGCCAAGGAATGGAATATACGGAGTGGATTGGCACCGTTTATGAGTCTACATACCCACATAAAGACATTGGACATTTACCAAACAACTGGTTAAATTTTCCAAAACATTTGGGTTGTCCAACACTTCTTGCCATAGAAGTTAGAACACATGGTAGGTATTGATTGGGTGTTTGACTGTCCATTATGAAAATGACCAACCTTCATTATACTTCAAATGACCAACATCTGGGCAATCAGAGTTTCCCCAACATAAAGACTAACCGTTTTTTAATTTTTGTTATTGGTAATTTTTTTTCCCTGCCTGAGAGGACAATATTTGCCCAACTAAGTAACGTTAGCAGTTTGGTGAAACTTACACAAAATATACGTTTTTAGCTATTCTTTCAGTATAGTTTAAATTTCTTACACTACAGACGATATGAAAGATAACAATGTAAGATATGGCTGTGCTAATAATGTAGTTTCAAGCCACTAATATAGGCCTAGCTCGTATCAAATTACACAACAGTTATGATTTTATAGTATGGCATGTGTAGCGGTATGCCATTAGTAGACTGACTCAAGTCTATTGTTTACTTCCCATAATGCATCACCTTATAACATGGCTTCTCACAATGCTCGTATCATCTTGAATAAAGCTCGGCTAGCCTCTAAACGAAGTTGTCAACCTTCTTTAGCATGCCCAAGTAGTGCAAGTCAGAAAGTTTTTGACAGCCCGTCGTTGTTGTTTTCAAACTAACAGGTCTAATATGAAGTTTAACTTCAGTCATACTATAGCTATCATCACTATGATCACTATCGCTATCACTAGTATTCTGCACCACAGCACAGGGTCCTTATTTATAAAGTGGTGGATATTAATAATTAATATTATAAGTCAAATATAATTCCATCGTCGAACGCCCCCAAATTGTATAAATTTTACTGTTAAGCGACATTGACATGCCAACTCATAAATGTATAGGACTAAAGATGATGAAATTGAAAAGAGAAGACCTACTGGTACTGGTTGCTGTGTCAATTGCTGCTCATCAGTATCACTATCATCAGACATCATCGTTAGCACGAAGGTAATGGCGGACTCCACACACACACACCGGGATCGGTACTCTCGGACAACGCTACGGCTAGTGTTAGCAAGCTAGCTCGCTAGCAGCGCGCTCCGCGCTCACACGGCTTGATGAGTGTAATACTTTTATGTAAATTAGGCCTAACAATTTTTCGCGCGCGTAAATAGTGGCAAAATGTTGGTCAAGTTTAGACCAAGTTGTACTAAAATGTATGCTATGTTTTTTTTTAAAGTTGGAAAACTGCCAGGTGATGTGTGATTTTTTTTGTCTAATACCGCTGAGAGGATGGTGCATAGTATAGAAGCCAAGCTCAGGGCTGCACGTCACGTACGTGTGGTGTCAACGTCAGGGTGTTACTTTTGTTCATAGGCCTATTCCTTGTAGTTCAAGTTGTTTGTTTGTCTATTTTGTTTCCTTGGAATTGAGGGCAATTTATGTAAGCGGAAAACAATTTTCAAGAGCAGATTTTGCCAATGCTATTAGCCAAAACGTCACTGTGGTTTTATTAACCTACAGTTTAGTCTATCTCCAAGGCGGAGTACAACAGTTGCCCATATCAGTCGGGGGGAAATTTAAAGAATCCGTATAGGCCTACTATGGTGAAATATTCCAAAATTCAAGTTGTTATCTAATGCCTTTTACCAATTTAAGAGTACATGGTGTTGGATGGGTAACTGTCTTGGAAAATTACCAACCTTTGAACAAAATTGGCCAACCTGGGGCCGGGTAAAACCAAGCACTTGAATTTCCAACGTTGTACTATAACCCGAATAATGTAGTTAGTAAAAACTTTTTCCCCATCTGAGAGGACAACATTTGCCCGAAGCAGTTGGGGGTAACCAGAGTATAAAACAGCTGGTCAAATATTCCAGAAACTTTGTTTAATGCCTTTCACCAATTTTGAACGAATGGTGTTGGGTAAAGTGTCTAGGGAAATTACCAACTTTGTAACTAAATTGGCCAACATCTGGGTAATCTAGCAATACCCAACGTTTCACATACCCGAATAATCAATTAGTAAAAAACCTTTCCCCATCTTAGAGGACAACATTTGCCCAACTGAGTTGGGTGATCAAGATTTGACAAATGTGGTCAAACTTTCTGAAATATTTGTCTGACGCTTTTCACCAACTTTGAACACACGGTGTTGGGTAAACTTCTTTGAAAATTACCAAACTTTACACTAAGAATGACCAACATCTGGGAAATTGGGCTTTCCCCAACCTTTTATTACCCAACTTTTTTGCAGTGTACCATTTAGCACGATACTTAACGTATTGGGTGTCTCCATTACATTCCCACACCTTATCGCCGTCTTCATCCGTACAGCCAATCCAAACCCCATTAGGCTCCGACGACAAAAAAGTACTCCAAATGTAATCGTATTCTCCTATTGAGTTAGGTGTGGCCAGGCTTGCCCCAAGTTCCTGACACCTTTCCAAAGCACCTTGCCAGTTACTTTGTAGAGGGTATAATCTCTTGTAGCAAGACATCTCCCATTGTTGCCATCCTGCCGGGCAGACGTTACAACTTTGGGAAGCAGTGACTTTTGCCGGCAGCATGTACAAGATCAGAATAAAGACATATTTCACTGTACGATATTTGACAGCAGTAGAGCTATCCATGTTGATATGGAGAAAGTCTCTGAAGGGTGAAGAGTAGGCCTATATATACTCTACAGTTCAATCGTCAGTATGTCAGATTGTTGTGGATAATCCTTTTTTCCAGCACTCAATCTCGTAACAAAACTAGCAATTCAAAAGCAAAAACACTCACTGTTTTGTTTTATAACAATTCGCTTCGTGAAGGTCAACGGTCTTCAAGACTCTCTCTTTTACGATATGTTCTCCCGAGCAGTAGACTAACGTCAGAATCATTTGGAAGTTTCGTTTGCCGTGATCTGATCACCAAGAATTCGTTCAGTTTCCAAGTGCGTGATATCACTCAGTCGCCGTACTCCCTCAATATATAAAGATTGTTTTTTCCTAAACACTGTGAGTTGACTGTCAAAAAGTGTTTTGTTTCAAGTCCGTATACGCTCTCTCGGTGGCGCCGCAATGTTTACAACACCACTAAAGCGTGAGTAGAATTGTGGTTGCTTCTGGTGGCAGTTCATAATATTTGTTATGTGCTAATGCTACACTGCGTAACCATGCATACGTACTCATCTGGAAAGCGCCCCCTATATTTTGCGCACATGGACTCGGTGCTTAGTGATTGCAGTCCCTATGAGGTTCTTGCATATCATAATTGAGTTCCGAATTTGGAAAAATTACTTTCTTTATGCTTTTTCTAACTTTTATGGATGCTAGGAGTATCCTGAGGAGATGTCGACAGTATTTATTTAATTTTTGAAAGAAAATATTTAAAACACTTTTAAACCATTAAATACTGTACAGGGACAGCAATCCCCAAGACACGCGCTGATGGACTAACTAGCTGTTTTTCCCTGACCCCAGGCTAAATTGGGCGGCAATGTTTGCAATTCCACTTTGAGGTGTTGACAGATGCCCCATTACAGGATAAACTGAAATTGTAGGTCCAGTGGTTTTTGTTTCCAGGGGTGGCAGATTAAAAACCCATTGGTCGGTGACAGCTGTCTCAATAGTGACTTGTTCCAGGGTTAATAATAAGATTCACGGCTGTTTGTACTCTCTTCAACATGAGTACATAATTTTGTCTTATTTTTATATTGGCTCCTCTAAAAGTGCGTTAACAGAACTGAAAACACTCTGCTGGTTAATTTAGTGCTGCAAACGAAATGAATATTTTATCAAAAAAGTACTTTACTTTTCTCGGTTGTGCATCTAACTCATAAATGATTTATGGGTAACCTGTAGTTCGGGTTTAGATTCCTCCACGACGTCACTACGTCGACCGTTACGTCATCAAAAGATTCACATTACAGCGCACTGACAAGTAATTACCCCGGGGAAGATATGTCATCCCATGATGCATCATTTTTCTAGTTTGAGTTTTTCAGTGGAAAATTAAAACCCTTAACCGTTATAGGTCCGTCCCTAGAATCTTGCTAACTGCAGGACGTTGCCACTTTTTACTGACGCCCCCTCTTATTGTTATATTTTCATCTCCCATTAATTTTTTTTTTTACATCCTAGTGACTTCTTTACGAGCCCAGTTGTTGTCTGTGATTACTTAAGCTTGATTTTGTTTGTTTTTAATTAATTTTTAATTAATATTGTTTTAATTAGGTAGAGACAAACAATAACTAATTTTGGGTTGAAAACAAAAATAATAAAAAACAAAGAGTTTCAAACTTCATGTTTGTGTTATATTTTTCTCACTCTCAAACAGTATTTTATCAAAACAACAAACAACAAGATGTAATCCTACCTCCGTGGTCAAATCCAGTCATCCCTGTAATAAACAATCGAATTGTATTAGCCTGACTTTCTCCACGGTCCCTCCCACAGAACGGTGCCAGTTTGTCGGGGGGGGGGGGTGACTTGAGTGGCCTTGCTCAAGCAGCAGGCAAGACATGACATGACGAGCCAAGCCTGTAACAGAGCTGAACAGAATGTTCCACTTATCAGTGGGTTAGATCTGGGTCATCTGTGTTTGTGTGCATTGGTATAGCACATTTTGTGTACAGTTGTATGCGGAATGATATGTGGAATGGTCCTGTCTGGGATATCGTGGATGGTCAAGTCGCCAAGGGCTTTGCAAGTGAATAAAAAACAAAAACACTTCAAACTGACCACTAAAATTTGCCAAGGTCACACGTGGAAGGGTTTTAAACTTCACATTTAAAAATTGTTTTTCTCCGTGGTTGGGTGAGTCACATTGACATCTTCATCTTCGGTATTTAAAGCACATAACACAAATTCCCGCTTCCATTGCATAAACTGAATATCGACAGCCTAGTTTAGAAATGACCTCTCCCTATAAACTCTTGGTGGCGCACTTTATAATGTACCACATTAAGAAGTCTACATCCCGCGTAATATTTTTATTTACAAAGTTTTCGTCACATAAATTATTCTTTTCCTGATAGCGCCCTCTTTTGCATCATCCTTCTTCAGCCCATGTTAGTTTTCCATTGTGGGTTACAGAATCTCCGGGACAGTTTTTTTTCCTAACGACGCCATCGGTCGCCGCGCGGAGTATCGCTGCGCTGAGCAGGAGATTGATCTTATGATTCTGGTAAAAAAATAGACTTGTATAAGTCTCCAACCGTATGGAGTCTCTATCCATGTACACACACAAAAATGCAACAGTATCGGTTGGATACGGAATTGAATTAGGACTTCAAATGTCTGGAATTTTACAATAATGGAAGTTTATAAATGAAGTTTTAAGCCGTACACATTTCGCAAAATTTACATGTTAAATGTATATATTTTACTGACAACCTTTAAAGTAGTTTTTATGTCTTGGAAAAAACTTTTAATACAATCTAACTTGTTTCTAGAAAGTGTTTTGGAATAAAGACCATGTAAATTGGGCTTAATCGACAAATTAAGTTTCTGGAAGTGATATTTGTTTTTACTTCGTCCCATTTGTTTTGTACACATGTAAAGCGCTTCATAAATGACATCATGGTGACATCACACTATGTTTTAGGTCAACAAACACATCTACAGTATCCAAAAAGTGTATAAGTGGAATCAATTTGATGATCGGACATATCCTTACGAAAAATAGCTGTTCTGACTAGTGACAACTATCTTGAGGAAAACAGTAGTCGTTCTACAGTGTCGAAACAGCTAATTAAAATCTCGACGAGAACAACAGCTGCGGAACAGCTAATAAATGACTTTACTAGCTAATGTGTTTAAAAGTGTTTGATGTCAGAGCTTTACCTGCAGCTCTCTATGGCCTTGATCTAAGTAAAAGTATAGGTACCAATATCAGTGTTTGCTGTACATCTATCCGTTATGCATAAACTCATATTGAAGTAAATGCCACCGTATCTCGACCACCAAATATCATGGAGTCGAGCTGTAACAATGCGCCGAATTGCACTAGATGATTACCCGTTCGTGAGACAGATTTCCGCACCCAGGGACAATATTTGCCTACAACAGCAAAGATGCCATCATCAACTGATGAGCAAACTGGGTGAATCGTTTTAGTAATTATCAACGTGATCCGCAATTTTGGTCTGTACACTGACCAACAAGAAACACAGCACGCCACGTTTGTGCAAACCAATGTCACGTGTTGTGTAATATTGTGACGTCAGAACGGTCCTTGCATCTCAAATCTCTTGACTTTTTAAAAACCAAACAATTGACATGATAATTGTGGGAATATAATTCAGCCCGTATTTAGGGGTTCAAACTTTATAACATTTTTAACATTAGCATTTCTTAAAGTGTAATTTTCACATTTTCGAGCCAATAAATGCTATGCAATCATCAATCGGGCGTCTTCATAGCATTCTGTGCCCTCAAAGTTCACCTGATCGGAATATCGTTTTTTTAAGTGTACAAAAACAACGAATTTTTCCCCCACCAAAAAGTAATAAACTATTGGTTGTGTAGAGCCCCAAACTGTGACCCTAGTAAGAAAGTCAGTGTCACGTTATTGATTGTGTCAAGATAAACGACTTTGCAAAGTTTTTAGCATTAACCCTGGGCCGCCAATACAGTGTCGTCAGAAGACACTTTGTTTTTTTTGATTTTTTAATAAAACCCCAAATTTGGGGGCAAATACTTTGAAACTCCAGTTATGCCCTTTTCAAACCATGCCAAAAAAACATGGTTTTGTCACATTTAATCCTGAGTGAACGCGCTTGCGACACAAGCCTTGACAAAAGGCACCCTTAGTCATCGCCCAGTTAGTTTACACTGTTAACCACATTTCTTTGTGCCTGAGCCACCAGCCACTGAGGGGTAGGGGTGGGGTGGGGTGGGGGTGGGGGATCTCCGGTTGGGAGGAAGTCAAGATGACCCCCATTTATGTATTTAGACTCTTGAACAAAGGATTGTATACAGGGTTGGAGTGTACATTACATAAACCCACCTGCTTCTCCTAGCGACACTGGTGCGACCACGGTGTAAGTTTGGGTCGTTTAGGAAGCGCAGGGTTAATAAAAACTAACAACACCGAAATTATGGAGAAACACGATTTTTTTTGTCAACAAATGGGGAAAAAACTACACAAGATGCCTTTTTATGGTAAATTAATGAATTTCTTTCTACGTTTCTACGTTTCTTTCTACTTTTCAATATTATTGTTTGCAGTGACTTTAGGCATACGTTTACGGTGAAGTAAAGTGCTTTTTATATCTAGACCACCACATGATATGGAGTCGACCTATAACATTAGACCGAGCTGCTCTCGATGAATACCCGTTCGTGAGACAGATTTCCGCACCCAGGGACAATATTCGCCTACAACAGCAAAGATGCCATCAGCAACGGATGAGAAAACTGGGTGAATCGTTTTTAGTAATTATCAACGTGATCCGCAATTTTGGTCTGTATCATTGACCAACAAGAAACACAGCACGCTACGTCTACGCAAACCAATGCCACGTCACGGATGTTGTGTAAGATTCTGACGTCAGAACGGTTCTCGAATCTCAATTTACATGTACATTTCGTAAACCAAATGTTGACATGTAAATCTCGATACTGAAAGAGAGAACTTTAGTTAGAGAAAGCACAACTCTTTACCCTGATCAATGTATAGACTCTAGCACCGATACGATCTTCTGAGTTGTGGAAATATTATGATTCCGTACCTCCCAATTATGCGTTGATGAAACACATGGGAATAATCTCTGTGTGTCAAGGCCTATGGTAGTGATTCACGTTTAATCAGGATACAAGAGTGTGTGTGTTGACAATCTGCTGGGTCACACGGGTTTATGATTTTTGTCGGTTTTTTTTATTTAAATATTTCTACTTATTTTGGGATTTTTTCCGTAGAAAGTGATAGCAATTTGTCACGTGATAGCGTTAAATGCATTGTGGGAATAAAAAAAGCCGCCATCTCCGGCGGCCATCTTGGTTTTTGTGCTTCCAGCCCGTATTTAGGGGCTCAAACTATATCAACATTCTTAGCAAAATAATTTTGTTGATATATAAACTCTAATTTTTCAGGTCAAGAAACACACTGTAGAATAATCAATCAGGCCTTATCGTTGCATCCTGTGCCCCAAAGACGTCGAAAATGTCCCATCAAAAGACCAAAAATAAGCGCACAGCGCCGCACAATCTTGTGTAATTTTTTACCAGACAGACCATAGGATAGGAATTGAAGCGAGAGGGGTAAAAACGTTGGGTGACGTCATAGCTTATGTGCAAAATGAGGCACAGTGCGAGAATCTTCGACACATTTCGGTAATTGTGCAATACAGCACGCTAGCAATGGTGTCAGATTTACCAATCTGAACGTGTACCTTCAAAAGTTTTGATGGCCTGGAATAACTTTTAGTGGAAGTAGTTAGGTTTTAAAAATTAATGATTTGTGTATAACTATATATCAGCCCTACGAAACAGGCTGATATATTGTAGCGCTATAACTTTTTATTTATTTCTTTCTTTTGTGAAACGGTCACGTGATCAAAATGAAAAATAGGCCATAACTCCTCAACTATTTGGCTGATTTTGATCAAACTTAGTCAAATTATTGGTCAGCAGTGGTCATTTTATGAAAAAACACAAACACGTTGTCTTCGCATTTAATTGTATTTCATTTAATTAAGGATTTTAAAAAAAATTGGCCAATGGTCATTTAATGTTCATTTCATGAATATTTACAACACATCTTCTTCTCCCAAAGCCTGTAGCTGTTTGCAGGCTGACTTGGTATAAGCTTCATTCACTCGAGCTACATTTGGGGTTTACACAGATTTGAGCCAATTGTCATCTATTGGTCAGCAGTGGTCATTTTTCTGGAAAAAATTGCAAGATCTATTTTGTTTTTACATTTTAACTGTATTTCATTTAAAAGAATGTGTGTGTGTCCCCCCCCCCCCCCAAAAAAAAAAAAAAAAAAAAAAAGTCAATGGTCATCTAGTGGTCAGTAGTGGTCATTTCATGAAAAAATACAAACACGTTATTTTTCTCATTTTCAATTAATGTTTCATTAATGGTTCATAAATTTTTCCAATGGTCATCTAGAGTCTTTTGCAGAATGGTTCTCCATTTGCTACCCAACTTAGTCGAATGATTTTACGGCTCGAGCCCCATTTCGAGTGTACACGGATTTTGGTCAGTGGTCACCTAACGTGTTTTGTTTTTTTTACAATTTCCTGTATAAATATATGTTATAAAAATGTCTTGCAGGGTTGATACTTCTGCTTTGTAAAGCGCTTTAGCTCTGCTTAATCAAGCAAATACTTTTTACAACCATGGGTTTTCTACAAACATACAAAACGCGCAAGAAAGCACGAACAATTGATGATCAAACGTAAACTTTTTGAGAAATTGTGGTCTCAAGATAGGATAATTTAACATTTATTTCATGATAACTAAATAAATTTACTAATGCAATAAAGATAATTAAATTTTACAAAATTCCATGACCTTACCTTTGATATGATGTAGGAACTGCTTCTTTCGTAATAAATATAAGTATGACTTCAGGAGTTAACAAAATGTGTGTACAAATCCTTTGGGATTTTGACAAAAACCAAGAATAAGAATAATAGTAGGAAAGAAAAACATTTTTTTTTTGACAAAAAAACAAAAGCTGTTTTGACTACTATGTCGGAACAGCTAAAACATTCTCGACAAAATCAACGGGTGTTCTGACTACTATATGTCGGAACAGCTAATTGCAAGAGAAAAATTGGTAAACTCTTTCACCATTTTCACTCTTTTTCACTATTTTCAACGAAATCCAAACGGAAAAGAAAAAGTCCAACTGTCGCGCACGCACACATTTATTTTTTCAAGGAAAATATGCAAATCCGACGGCTTCATTAGACCCATGATGAACACTGAGGGTAAACTCGGCTTCTCTACAGTATCATTGCCGCAAAGGTTGGATCGGAAACAAGCAAGTGATTTTTAATTGTCGGGAACTTCAGCAGAAAGCCCACAGCCAAATGCTCAAATCAACATGATGCCTTGTTAATGGTGCATAACGTGACCATTTTGACGACATTAACTGATCTAAAATCACATTTAGAATACGTGCAAATAAAAACGTTGATCATTATTATTATCTAAAGCTTGTTTAAGTCTCTTGCACTCCTAAAGTTTGCTGCGATCCTTACTGAATTCAGGAACGTTTCACTACTGGTGTGTCAGTTTTGAACAAGAAATTGTTTACTTCATTTTAATCTGTTGATAATCAATTCACAATTCACAGTGTATAGTGGTTGCAGCTCACTGCTGTACTCAATCGATCCTCAGCATCAGTGCTATCTATCAGCTCACATTGGTTTCCTCTCAAGTTAAATGAGCGGCAACGCTGGTCCTTGTGGCAAGCCATACAGCACTGCAATGCAACCCGTACGGTGAGAGTCTTGAAGGTGTGGTCGAGCAGACAGCGATCAGTAGCGACGAGAGAGCAAGTCGCGGTCTTGGTCATAATTGGTACTGGGCGTTCACACATCACGTACTTTTCCACGTTGCAGTTCCAGGGGTTCCAATGAGGATACGAAGTGCTCATGACGGCACACTTTTCATTGACTCCGATAGCCTTATACCATTTAGCACGATACTTAACGTCTCGGGTGTCTCCATTACATTCCCACACCTTATCGCCGTCTTCATCCGTACAGCCAATCCACACCCCATTAGACGCCGACCCCCAAAAAGTACTCCAAATGTAATTGTATTCTTCTATTGAGTTAGGTGTGACCAGGCTTGCCCTAAGGTCCTGGCAGCTTTCCAAAGCAGCCTGCCAGTTACTTTGTAGAGGGTATAAGCTCTTGTAGCAAGACATATCCCATTGTTGCCATCCTGCCGGGCAGACGCTGCAACTTTGAGAAGCAGTGGCTTTTACCAGTAACAAGTAGAAGAGCACAAAGAAGACAGGTGCCATTGCTTGATATCTGACTGCAGTAGAACTAAGGATATCCATGTTGATATACCGACAAATTTATTTAAACGTTGAATGAATACTCTACGGTTCAAACATCCGTCAATGTTTTAAAATTGTTGTAGATAGGAATTGCAGATCAATAATCGCTCAGTGGTGGTTTTTTCTCCACACACTTACCCGTGTTGTAAAACTGTTAATTAAAGCGACACAAATCTTCTTTTGTTGTGTTCTTAATGTGCACGATCTGCTCCCTTTGGCGAGTAGACCAAAGCCAGAATCCTCCAGACACAGTTTGCAGTGAATTGATCGTCCAGAAGTCCTCCAGGTTTTTGACACAGTAGGCCTACCAGTCCTTCCTCGGTTTTTACAGTACAACTACTGAACACACAGTACTGAGTAATCTTTGTCTCATCAGTTCCATTTTTTTTTTATCTCGTTATACTCTACACTGCTGAGCCACGCCTACTTGCCATCAAATTTAATTGACATTTATGGCCGTTACTCTTCTTTTGCAAAATCTATTTGAAAACATCCGCTTGTCAGCTCTATTACAAGAACGGGCATTAACTTTAATTCAAGTAAGCCTGTGAAAGCTTGAGTCTCGTTGTCTAACATCGTAATTAACGTTCGAACAAAACAGACAATTAACTTATCTTTGCTATACTCTTCGTACAAAAAGGCAATTACCAATAGTAGCTCCCTCGTGAATAATGTATGGCTACCCTGTTATTGTAGGTTAGACTTTCCTGAACGTTGTAATTACAAAAATTCCATCACAACGGATGGTCAATACCTCAGTGCCTTAGTAAAGAGCCATACTCCATAATGCGTTGTGGCGAGAAATATACGTGAATAAGTGTGTTTCTGACTATGTGGAAAAAAATAATTGGGTTCTTTTACAGCACAATAAAGTATCAATGCGCTTAACAATAGTGTCCTGGTCATTGTGCAGATAGCAATCCTGTAACCTTTCTCAGCTCCCTGGGGAGTATACACCCCTGGGCTGTCGTGACGCTCCGAAGGTTTACTCAAACAGGAAATCAACCTCAACCCTTGCAAATGCAAATAATGGAAACAGAAAAATGACTGCCACAAAAAAATAAATGTACCTCCTCTTGGCAAACTCTAGGTGGCGCACTATACTAAAATCACCAGTATAATGTAAACTTGGTATTACGGTTTACCATCAGCGCAACGTTTGGATCCATAAAATCAAGTAAATATTATTCGTCGATCTGTTCAAGGTTTTTTATAAATTACGTTTTGTGTATATTTTATTTTTTAGTTTAACTATTTTTAATTAGTTTAATTACCACTATAATATCTTAATTAGTTATTTATTCATGTATTTATACAATTATTTATTTACTTTTTTGGGGGGGGGGGGGAGTAACGCGTGTTTTTTGTTTGCATGACGAGACATGTTAAAATGATTCTTTTTTTCATGTATGCCTTTATTGAGCATGTGTACGTTGCGCATGTGCACGAAATGGAAAAACTGTCTGAAAAAACGTGTTTATAATGTGATATAAAACATGAATTCAACTGGGTCAAGATATATTATTGGACTAAGTTACAAATAATGGAAAATTATAAACACTTTGACTAAATTAGACAATCGGCAAGATTGTCAGACCTATTGGTTAGCAATGGTCGATTCATGAACAGATAAAAACACGTTGTCTTCGACTTTTATTATGTATATCATTTATTTAATTTAAGGATGTTCGTAAAAAATTGGCCAATGGTCATCTAGTGGTCAGTAGTGGTCGTTTGACGAAAATTTACAGAATGTTTCAATTCAATTCAAAATTGGTTTATTTTAAAAATGCATCACCAAATGAAAAGTCACAGACTAAGAGAATTTGGTTTACAAAATTACATTAAGATTATGTACATGTAAATTATGTTAAATACAATATTAAAAATATAACTTGATTTATACAGACAAACAGGAATTGGGAAAGCAGCATTTAAAAAAAAGAAAGAAAACAAAAAGAAAAAAAAAACAACAACAACAACAACAACAAAACTGGCGGACAAAAAATTAAAAATGCTTCTCCTTTTGCTACCCGACCTGGTCAAATGATTCAATGGCTCAAGCCCCCATTTCAGGTGTACACGGATTTTGGCCAGTGGTCACCTTTCGGTCAGCAGTGGTAATTTTTATGAGAAAAGACGAAACAATTTCGGGCATGTATTTTAAATTTATGTCTTTGGGCTGAATTTTGTGCTTTGTAAAGCACCTTAGCTCTAGCTCTTTCTTTCTTTGGTCAAACGGTCAAGTGATCAAAATGAAAAATGCCATAACTCCTAAAAAAATTTGGCCGATTTTAACAAAGGTTGGTCAAATCAAACTTTGACCCCTGCCCTAACTATGAATGGTTTTAAATTTTGGCCAATGGCCATCTGGTGGTCAGTAGTGGTCATTGAATGAATATTTATAAAATGCTTCTTCTCCCACATTCCTCGGCCGATTGCAGCCTAACTTGGAGCTACATTTGGGGTGTACACAGATTTGGGCCAGTGGTCACCTATCGGTCAGTAGTGGTCATTTCATGAAAAAATACAAACACGTTATTTTTCTCATTTTCAATTTGTTTCATTAATGGTTCATAAATTTTTCCAATGGTCATCTAGAGTCTTTTGCAGAATGGTTCTCCATTTGCTACCCAACTTAGTCGAATGAATCTACGGCTCGAGCCCCATTTCGAGTGTACACGGATTTTGGTCAGTGGTCACCTAACGTGTTTTTTTTTTTTTTTTTTACAATTTCGTGTATAAATAGGTTATAAAAATGTCTTGAAGGGCTGATACTTCTGCTTTGTAAAGCGCTTTAGCTCTGTTTAATCAAGCAAATACTTTTTACAACCATGGGTTTTCTACAAACATACAAAACGCGCAAGAGAGCACGAAAAATTGCTGATCAAACGTAAACTTTTTGAGAAATTGTGGTCTCAAGATAGGATAATTTAACATTTATTTCATGATAACTAAATAAATTTACTAATGCAATGAAGATAATTAAATTTCTTCTTTCGTAATGAATATAAGTATGACTTCAGGAGTTAACAAAATGTGTGTACAAATCCTTTGGGATTTTGACAAAAACCAAGAATAAGAATAATAGTAGGAAAGAAAAACATTTTTTTTTTTGACAAAAAAACAATAGCTGTTTTGACTACTATGTCGGAACAGCTAAAACATTCTCGACAAAATCAACGGGTGTTCTGACTACTATATGTCGGAACAGCTAATTGCAAGAGAAAAATTGGTAAACTCTTTCACCATTTTCACTCTTTTCACTATTTTCAACAAAATCCAAACGGAAAAGAAAAAGTCCAACTGTCGCGCACGCACACATTTATTTTTTTCAAGGAAAATATGCAAATCCGACGGCTTCATTAGACCCATGATGAACACTGAGGGTAAACTCGGCTTCTCTACAGTATCATTGCCGCAAAGGTTGGATCGGAAACAAGCAAGTGATTTTTAATTGTCGGGAACTTCAGCAGAAAGACCACAGCCAAATGCTCAAATCAACATGATGCCTTTTATGGTGCATAACGTGACCATTTTGACGACATTAACTGATCTAAAATCACATTTAGAATACGTGCAAATAAAAACGTTGATCATTATTATTATCTAAAGCTTGTTTAAGTCTCTTGCACTCCTAAAGTTTGCTGCGATCCTTACTGAATTCAGGAACGTTTCACTACTGGTGTGTCAGTTTTGAACAAGAAATTGTTTACTTCATTTTAATCTGTTGATAATCAATTCACAATTCACAGTGTATAGTGGTTGCAGCTCACTGCTGTACTCAAATGATCCTCAGCATTAGTGCTATCTATCAGCTCACATTGGTTTCCTCTCAAGTTAAATGAGCGGCAACGCTGGTCATTGCGGCAAGCCAGACAGCACTGCAATCTTCCCCGTACGGTGAGAGTCTTGAAGGTGTGGTCGAGCAGACAGCGATCGGTAGCGACGAGAGAGCAAGTCGCGGTCTTGGTCATAACTGGTACAGGGCGTTCACACATCACGGACTTCTCCACGTTGCAGTTCCAGGGGTTCCAGTGAGGATACGAAGTGCTCATGACGGCACACTTTTCATTGACTCCGATAGCCTTATACCATTCAGCACGATACTTAACGTATTGGGTGTCTCCATTACATTCCCACACCTTATCGCCGTCTTCATCTGTACAGCCAATCCACACCCCATTAGACGCCGACCCCCAAAAAGTACTCCAAATGTAATTGTATTCTTCTATTGAGTTAGGTGTGACCAGGCTTGCCCTAAGGTCCTGGCAGCTTTCCAAAGCAGCCTGCCAGTTACTTTGTAGAGGGTATAAACTCTTGTAGCAAGACATCTCCCATTGTTGCCATCCTGCCGGGCAGACGTTACAACTTTGGGAAGATTTGACTTTTACCATAAACAAGTAGAAGATCACAGAGAAGACAGACGCCACTGCTCGATATCTGACTGCAGTAGAACTAAGGATATACATGTTGATATACCGAAAGCGTTCTATAATTATTGAATGAATACTCTACAGTTCAATCGTCAATATTTTAAAATTGTTGTGGATGGGAATTGCAGATAAAAATTCGCTCAATGGTGGTTCCTTCTCCACACACTTACCCGTGTTGTAAAACTCTTAATTAAAGCAACACAAATTGTCCTTTTTATGTTGTGAATGTGCACGATCTGCTCCCTTTGGGGATTAGACATCAGCATGCAGGAATCCTCCAGACACAGTTTGCAGTGAATTGATCGTCCAGAAGTCCTCCAGGTTTCGAGACAGCAACAGTCCTTCCACAGTTTTTACAGTACAACTGCCGTGCACGCCGTACTGTGTTCTTTTTGTCACACTAGTTCCCTTTTTTGTTGATCTCGTTATACTCTGCTTAGCCACGCCTACGTGCTAACAAATTTAATTGACGTTCATGGCCATTCCTCTTTTTCTGCAAAACCTTTTTGAAAACATCCGCTTGTCAGCTCTATTACAAAAACGGGTTTTAACATTATTTGAAGTAAGTCTGTGAAAGCCTAATCGTGTATTTTACCTTGTGTCTCGTTGTCATTGAAATAAATGTTCGAACAAAACAGACAATTAACTTATCTTTGCTATACTTCACTCTTCCTACAAAAGGCAATTACAAAAAGTAGCTCATTCGTGAATAATTGATGGATACCCTGTTTTTGTAGATTGGACTTTCCTATACGTTGTAATTACAAAAACTTCACCACAACGGATGGTCAATACGTCAGTGCCATAGCGAGCCATATTCCATAATGTGTGTGGCGAGAAATATACATAAATAAATGTGTTGAGGGCTATTTGGAAAATATACCATATCATAGAATCGAAGTACTATTTCGTCCTAATGGAATTTCAGTGCAATTATTGGTAATTCAATATATCACTGGGCCGTTAGCATTCCTGTAATCTTACTCAGCTCCCTGGACTGTCGAGACGCTCCAGAGAGTTTCTAAAAGAAATTCTAGAAAATCAACCGCAACCCTCGCAAATAAAAATAATAGAAACTGAAAGCCGACTGCCACAAAAATTTGTTTTACCTCCTCTTGGCAAACTATAGGTGGCGCACTGTACTGTTAATCACCAGTATAATGTGAACTTTGGATTACGGTTTACAATCAGTGAACGTTTGGATCCATAAAATCAAATACATATTTTTCGTCGATCTATTCAAAGTTTTTATAAATTACAATTTGTGTATATTTTATTATTTTTTTTGTTTCACTATTTTTAATAAATATATATATATATATATATATTTTTTTAATGACCACTATCACTATCTTAATTAGTGATTTATTTATGTATTTATACAAATATTATTTACTTTTTTTTGGGGGGGGGGAGTAACACGTGTTTTTTTTTTCATGACGAGACATGTTAAAATGATTCTTTATCTCATGTAGATGTATGCCTATATTGAACATGTACACGTTGCGCATGTGCACGAAATGGAAAAATCTTCTGAAAAAGTGTTTATAATGTGATATAAAACAAGGTTACAACTGGGTTAAGATATATTATGGAACTGAATAACAAATAATGGAAAATTATAAACACTTTTACTAAATTAGACAATCGGCAAGATTGGTCAGACCTATTGGTTAGCAATGGTCGATTCATGAACAGATAAAAACACGTTGTCTTCGACTTTTATTATATGTTTCATTTATTTAAGAATGTTCATAAAAATTGGCCAATGGTCATCTAGTGGTCAGTACTGGTCGTTTGACGAAAATTTACAGAATGCTTTTCCTTTTGCTATCCAACCTGGTCAAATGATTCAATGGCTCAAACCCCATTTCAGGTGTACACGGATTTTGGCCCTTGGTCACCTATCGGGCAGCAGTGGTCATTAAATGGAGCTAAACAATTTCCTGTATAATTTTTTAATTTATTTTATAGACGATGTGACCTCTGACATCACATGTTTACAAAAGAGCCACAGAGCCTGGACTTCCGGCGGTCACATTTGCCCTCTGTTCTTTAAACTTTACAACATGGCTGAAAACTTGTGCTTGTGCCAACTTGGCAGCATCTTAATGTCGGTTAGTTACGTTACACCCCGGTTAGTTACGTTACATGGTTAGTTACGTTACAGGTTTTGACTGCTTCTATTTTCCACATGTTACAATTTTAATGATTTTTTTTCCTTATTTCAATTAAGGATTGCACAAAGGAGGAAAATTCAAGATATCAACATTTTGATTAAATGCCTTCTCAAGAGGGGAAAACAATTGGAAGTTTTGGTTAGTTACGTTACATAGGCTTTAATGGGGTACAAGTTTCACAGATTGATGGTCTGAATCTATCACAATCACAAATTTTGACTATTGCAGCCATACAATGTGTAGGTTCAATCAATACATAAATATGATTAGATTGATTTGATACATTGGAATCTTCCCCATGCAGTAGTAAATTGAAGTTGCACAACTTTTTTACACATCATTTCATGATAAAACATTGTTGGCACAAAATTCGTTTTTTTGTATCTTTCTAATTTTCCTTGAAGCTATTTTTCTATTTTTCCCTGAAGCTTTGATGTATATGCTACCATGTAAGCCCAATTTTTTTCAAAACAAAATTTTAAATTTTGAGGTCATCTCCACTTCTTCGTTGAAATGCCCTAAACATGTTTTGGCCTTAAGCTGTAGTTTTCCCCAGTAATGGGGCCTACATGTACAAATTGCTTGCTGCCAGTGTAATGAATTTTCCAGGAATGTTCTCAGATCATTCACACAATGTACGCCAGTTCGGTCTATTGACTCATTATGCACAACTGACCTTTGAATAGTGCAGAACGCAAGCCTCCTGACAGTGACGTTGCGCCAGATTACACGAGATCCCATGGGCATCATTTAAATTCTCAACTCTTGCAAGGTCGTACTCGTGATTTGGCAGTGTAATATCTTGCCCGCTACGGATTTCTATTAGTAAACTTAAAGGCCAGCAAATCATAAAGGGCCCTCTTTGATGTGTACACGAATAGCCAACACTGTAAAGTATAATAATAGCTTGCATTTATATAGTGCTTAGTACAGGCGTTTCTAAGGGCTTATTTTTTACCTGCCAGGTATGTGGAGCTACGTTTTTTATGAGGCCTATTCATTTATAGCACCATGTAATGGTTTACAAGGTGCTAAGTGCAATATGCTGCCGATCAAACCAGGAACACCGGGGCGAACCCCTTCTTTTTACGATAAGTGTAATGGGTTCTTTTACGTGCATTACACAAAACACAGGACCTACGACTTTACGTCCCATCCGAAGGTTTTAGGTGTCTTGCTTAAGGACACAAGTGTCACGACCGGGACTCGAACCCACACTCTGCTGAACAGGAACATCAGAGCTTGAATCCGGTGCTCTTATCCGCTCGGCCACGACACGCCACATAACTTCCTTTTTCTGATTTATGGCTGCTGATGATTTTTTGTTTACACGGGAAATAAAGTTCGACATTGTTAACGCCTTAACGGTCTGAATCCCATCTCTTGAATAGGCCTACAAAGTCGACGTTGGCGCAAAACCAGACTAAAAAAAATTCACGGTAAAATTGTTTAGTCTCCAAAAACAGTTGCTGCTCACGTTCAGTGTCATTATGGCTGCATAAATGTAAACAAAAGCCAGATCAGGCAAATATCCACTGCCAATTAATGTAAATTTGGGGTACAGCAAGTTGTATAATTTTAAGAAAATAGAAACTCAAGTCAACACTCTGACTTGCAGCCACTCTTAATCTTCCCTGCTCAACAAAAATAATGTATAGAAAAATATCTGTATCTGACAGCCACTTTTTAAAAACATTTAATATTAAGCCTTTTTGTTTATTTATAATAATATTATTAATTTATATAAAATAATAAAAATGTGGTGAAGAGTCATTCTGAGGGCGTGTTAAACCGAATTTGACCTAAATTAAGTCCATAAATTGGCAGTCGAATAACAGCATTTTAGCCAAATGTTCATGTGCATTCAATATTAAAAATAAAGTGGCTTACTGACATCTAAAATATTCATGATATTGATCAATGATACTGACTGACTGAGTGATAGAGTCCACCGTTTGGATTTTCTACCTCACCATGCCCAGCCAAAGCAACAAATATTCGAGGTAAAAACGCCTGCAAGATATGAAAAACACCAACCTTGGCCGGAAATCGCTGCCAGATTCCACAAAATGTATGCAGTTTAACAGCTGTCCCTTTAAGACTAAAATACTCCTGAATGCAATGGCGGATGTTTACCTTTGCACCAGCTATTTAGCAAATGTTCAGTGATGCCTTCCCTACACTTCTCTACGGTTGCCAAGTATTATTACACACATGTTCACAATCATCATTATTGGCCACACTTGTAATACTGATCTCTACTAACCCACATTAAATAACATCCATAATGAGCCGGGTACCAGCAGGTGCCGTAACATAAACAAACCTGGTCACGATATGACATATGAGGGCGCACTGTCCATTTCGTGTTCGAATGGATGTCGTCATGACAGCCCTGAAAAACTTCCCTCACTAAACCACCATTTTTTTTGTGGGAGGCCTTGATTATCACGAACTGGCTTGGCTTAAAATTGCCCCTTTAAGTATAAGTTTACTTTTCGTTTGGGTTATAATTATAGTATTTTTTTGTTTCTCAGTGGGTATTAATTTGGTAGTAGTATTGGTAAAATAATAAACTGTTTTATTTGACTAAGTAAGGCCGCCCGTACTGGGTCGAAAAAACTCACGGTTGTGACGTTGCAAAAGAAAGAAAGGTAAATTGACCACGTAACCTGTTTACATCGCATGTTTACAAAAGAGCCACAGAGCCTCGACTTCGTACACAGCTCTCCATGGCAGAAAACTTAACTCCACGGAGGATGCAGTGTCAAATATTGACCAACTTTTTGTTATGAAGAAAGGGGGCACATCTCAAAACTTGTTCAACTGTTATTTTTATAACTCTTGAATGTAAGTGGAAGTTGTGCCACAAAATGTAAACAACTCCCATATGATAACGTACAGTGTAGAACCTTGCCTGTCAGAAAGGCCCATGAATGTACAAAGTCGCCGTCTTTTAGACAAAGGTTGCATGGGCCTATTTCAGTCAAGGTTTCATTATGGTTGCAGTGCTGCACGAATTATCATGTGTCGAAACTGCAGAAACAAAACAAAATCAAAACAAAACAACAACAACAACACATTCTTATACAAAAACAATGCAGCAACAGCTGGTTTTAATGATTTGTTTCGTAAAAACATGAATTTCAATTTATTTCAGTGCCAATTATTGAGTCATTGAATACAAACAATTTTAATCTGCTACTAATCGGGAACAGATGGATGCGTTTTTGTTTTTTTTGAGGCATAAGTCAAAACTCAAAAGCAGTGGATGAGTTGTATAGGTACTACACAGGATTGGTAGAGCTGACAAAATAGTCGCAGACAGTGTGTTTTGTGTGATCAACCTTATCGACATGAAACAACAAACCTGTGAAAATGTGGGCTTAGTGTGAGTCAGGAGAAAATTAATAGTGAAAGTACATGCACAAATAATTTTCAGCATGTAAAGACACTGTCCTTATTACTTGTGTTGCAACAACCGAAATTACCTGGTGCTTTTTAAAAATGTTTTTCAGGTACAGTTTTCTCGAATATGACTTCATTTTCAGTTGGATAATAATCACATAAAAATAATTGCTCTAGTATGAACTTCATAATCAGTAAGACTTCAGACTAAAATTAAACAATGGTGCTTTTCCCGATATTTCATATCTCTATCACAGTTTTAAAGGCACAGTAGGCTAGGCCTACACGTTTGGTAATGACTCTGAAAATTAATGCAATAAAAACTTACTTCGGGTAAGAGGTACAGCAGCCTTGGGTAGTATAATGAATTTTGAGAAACATTTAACTTCGAAGTACTACGGTTATGTAAAATATGTCACTTTTTATTCCCATAAAATTTGAATCTGAGAAGCGTTTCGTTCTCAGACTGTGTATTCCTATGGGGAATATTCTTCCTGCGTGGAAATATTCGCTCCGGTTTTTCGGTGATATCTCAAAAACGCGACCACCTTTTGAAGTTAAATTTTCGCAGGTTAGTTTTATTGTAAGCACTAACACAATCAGTAGGCTCCAATTACCAAACGTGTACTGTGCCTATAAGTATTAATGTCTGAATTGTAAATGCATGATGTATTTGGCCATTAGGTTTCTTTGCCGGCATGAATTCTAAAACTGACTGCAAAGTAGGAACTTAACAATTTAAACATTTAAACCACATGGAATAAGTGAAACTGTGAACGAGATATTGTCCCAAATGTGTTGTTTGTTGTTGAGAGTTAATTGCCTTCCAACTGAGTTCACGAAATAATTTATAGTTATAACTACCACAATTTTCTTACTCACTTTTGGTGTGCATGTAGTGGCGATCTCAGAACCCCGCCCCGCTCCACCCCACCCCATTTCCCACACCCTACCCCATGAGATCAAATAACAGATCATCTATATAGTTTTGTTATTTCTTGCAATTTAAACGTATTTATTTTGTGCGCTAGGGTCAACCAGTAAAGTAATTAAGATTGTTTAAAAAAAAAATCAGTATAATTAATCAGTAAAAATCAGTATCTCTTTCCCATCCCTGCCTCCAAGGAAAATCTCTAGTTTCTTACGCCATTGGGTGCATATAATGTGTTTTTCTTCTCTTTTCAAAAAGTACACCACTTTAATTACATGTCATCCAGTCTCCGTAAAGTCGAGATGGTCCAGAAAAACGATAATGCGTCTGTGCTGAAAAACAGTTCGAACCGCTGTATGTGTTACGACCATCATACCCCTAATATTTTGCATTATGTAGTCATCAGCATTTACTCCGTAGGCACGGTTGTTGCTCCTCGCTGGCACCGCTGCAGCCAGGCCCGAGGGAGCGGCTCGTTGAACGGCACTGGCGGATTCGTAGACGCCGCCCTATGCCACACGGCCGTGAACATTTACTCCAGTGTTCCCATTGTCCCCATATCACACCCATTACTAGAAGAGGAACACAAATTTATTATTTGTTTGTTATTGAATGTTTATTAAACATGATTGCCAAAAATAAAATTTATCGAGTAACATTTGTGACGCTCTCATGCCAAAACCAAGCACCTGCAAAAAACAAAAAAAACAACAAGTGGGAAAAAAGACTTTGTCGAGAACAATAGATGTGGTAAGTCTGCTGCCACCTAGCGTCCCATAAGTCCCCCACTTGACATTCGGGCCCCCCTTTTCACTGACAAATAATAATACAGATATAGACAATCTAAATTCAACGCAAACATACAAGCATCAAAACACGTCTGGAACTCCCTGTCACACTCTCGCGTCTCGGCTCCGTGGCCCTCACATAGGTTGCCGACACCACCGGGAGAGGTCGCCCTGTCGCAGTGCCGTCGTCGACTTTGGTAACCCGGACCGCAAGATGTCGAGCAAAGCGACCAAACGGACCACTGGGACCACCCACCATTGACTTTCAGCAAACGTGGGAAAACTTTAAAAAGAAAATATATGTATTAGATACAGATACAATTTGTTAGTTCTAGTTATAATGATAATAATGGAGCACTGTAATAAGTGCCGTTCAACTTGTTAAGATCCGGAGTTAATTTACTGCAGGATGATGACATCATAAACGTAAGATGACGTCATCCTGAGATGATTTATCTCGGGACGACGTTATCTAGAAAGTAGAATGTCGTCTTCCAGATATATTCTATCTGTGGGGACGACCACTTCCTGAAGGTAGTTTATTGTCCTCACAAGATAAATTGTCATGGGTTCTCCACATTTTTAAAATGTTATCATCTAATGATGAATTATTTCGGAAAGTCGACATCCTACGTTCAGGATGTCGTCATTGCCGAGATAATTTATCTCGGGGAAGTCGACATCCGACTCTCTTGATATCGACATCCTAAGATCGGGAAGACGACATCTTATCGCTTTGGATGTCGTCGTCTTGAGATAACTTATATCAGGACGTTGACATCTTATGACATCTTACGTTTACGATGTAATGGTCTAGCAATAAAATATCTCATGATCTCAATAAGTCGGATGGCACTTTCAGAGCTCCGTAGTATATTTTAGAAACAAAGGCAGTAGACCTGATGCACATTACGTCATTTGAGAAGGGCGCCCTCGGCTCGGGGTAGTGAAGGCGCTGTTTTGGGATTGTGACATCATAATGCAAGGGGTCTGTCTGTACCACTTGCCTGACGTCTCAAGGCTCATAATTATGCTGTCGTTTTGAGAGTCAAATAGTTTTACAGAATAGATGAAGAACATGTACACGCGCTCGCGTCGCCTAAAAATGCTAACTTTACACATCAACACACAGGGACACTGACTGCCAAACTGGCGCGACCGAGATTTATTCGGGTGATATGACGTCAGGTCAATAGTAATTATAGTTGTACCTGGGCATTCTGTACGCGATTCACAGCCGTTGATTTGGTACATTTCCCCGATGCAGAACAACCCTCCGTCGGTGGGTGTGGGGTTGTCACATGCCCGGACTTTCTCCCTGTGGCCACCACAGGACTTGCTGCACACGGACCATGGCGACCAGTCGCCCCATCCGCCGTCCACTAAAAAATGCAGGGCATTGACACAATATTTACAATGATGACCTGGGCCCAATTTCATAGAGCTGCTTAAGCATAAATAGTAGCTAAGCATAATAAAGTTATGCTTACCAGAGTAAGGTTATCAGCCAAATTATTATGTCACATGTACAATCTGTGTCTGGTATCCTGTTTATTTTTGCTAATAAAGCAGAAAAATGTTAAGCAATATTTGCTGCTTAAACAGCTCTATGAAATTGGCCCCTGATGTAATAACATTAAAAATATATATTTATCTGAACAAAGGTTGCATGGCTTTAAAAGGAATGTGCTTGTTTTTTTTTATTTATTCAATTATTTATTTCCTGCCCAAAGAATTGAAATAGATAAATAAACAAACAGAAAGACAGGCAGACATATTTCGTAGAGCGACATTGTGGGCTTTCCCCATAACCTTTCCTGTAAAAAGAAGAAGAAGTACAGTTCCCACCTAAAAATCACCCCGCAATGTCTACCTTGTACGGACATGTGCTTACAAGATTTACATTTTGGGGTGATTTTTAGGTAGGGACTGTACTTGTGGGGTGTTTTGACATTGTGAGGTTAACCCTAAATGTTTTTAACAGGAAAGAAAAAAAAAAAAAACGTTTTTCACTCTACCAAACACGTCGACGGACGGAGGGACGGACACATAAACATAGAAGTAAACAAACACAAACAAGCAAACACCCCAAACGAACAAAAACAAACAAACAAACAAACAAACAAACAAACAAAAAGTTAAATACATTTTCTTGACGCACCTGGGCATGGCTTGTTGTCACATGTTTCGGTGTCATCCGACGGTCCTTTACAAATCATACCGCTTTCCGGGTGAGAGCAGTCACGATAGCGCACGCGCGATGACCTTCCGCATGAACCCAAACAAGAAGACCATGGTAACCAGGGTGTCCATTCGCTGATAGCTGCGGTAGAAATAATCAAAATTAAGATCATCTGTCATTTTAGTTGTGCCAGCCATCAGGGCCCAAGAAGCTGCTAAAGCAGAAATTAAATATTTCCTGCTCAGCAAAAATAAACAGGATACCAGTCACATGGTATTTTGGACCACAACATTTTGATTGACAACTCTAGCTACTTTTTATGCTTAAAGGTATTATACAGGTTTGGTAGAGCTGACAAAACAGTCGCAAACAAAGTTCATGTTTTGTTTGATTAACCATATACATGAAATAACAAACCTGTGAAAATTGGAGCTCAATTGGTCATCGAGGTCACGAGAAAATAGTGAAAAGAGACCTTATGTGTTTTCTGTTTTTCAAATATCGAGTTTATTATCGCGCGAGATAAAAACTATGGTTTTATTCATTTCTCAGATAGCATTTTAGTCAGAAATATTTTAAGGAACCCTTTCTACCATTACGTACTTTAAATCATGTAAGTTATGTGTGAATCTGTGAACATTTGTGTTTTTCGATCTTACCAATAGTGTGCAGGGCCTTTAAGCAGGTCCATGAAATTGAACCCAGGGCCCGATTTTATAAAGAAAATAAAACTATAAGTGCAACCATATTATTAGAGTAGGCCCTAAATATAATTTTGGCTGGGAGGATCATTTCTGCTAACATCAATAAATATATGAGCTTGACAACTTTTTTTGTTGCTTCATGGCGCTGGCAACTGGGCCCAATTTCATAGAGGAAATATAATTTTTGGATTCCACAAACATGGCGGACCAAGTTAGTTCACGAAGTAAAAGGAAAACCACACAATTTGTAGGGATATTTGTGTGAATCATCATAGTCTACTTTTAAACCATCTCTCCAACCATTATAGTTCCCTTGCATTGGCCGCCATCTTTGATGAAACGTGCACACGTGATGAAGAGCTATCATTGGCTGAGAGTCGTGCGCAGCGTGAACACGTGTGCACGTTTCCATTGTTTGTCAATGACGTCATGTGCAACCCATCTACCCATTTCACAACAAACGCTTTTATAGCCCAAAGCGACCAATCCGAAGGCAACGTGTCCAACCAGAAACACCGGGGTTAACCGCTACTAATCCACGATATTAAGTGTTCTAGGTTCTTTCACGTACACTACCAATCCTAGTACACGGGACCTACGGCTTAATGTCCCAACCGAAGGAAAAAGCAATACTGGTACAGTATCTTGTTGAAGGACATAAAGTGCCATAACCGGGACCCAAACCCACACTCTGCTGATCAGAACCACCAAAGTTTGAGTCAGGCGCTCTTAACCGCTCGGTCACGACACGCAAACCTGTCCCATATCACTAACAATTCAAAAAAATATTTTGTGATCGGTAAAAGTTTATGATTATCAACTATCAGTAATGATCACTGCATAATTACTTCTCTCCACTTTTTGTTTATGATACTAACCCAGGCAATCAAACCCATCCCCGATGAAGCCCTGATGACAAATGCACCGATAGGATCCAGGTGTATTAACACAGACCGCGTTGTCGTCACAGAGAGCAATGGTAGTCTCGCATTCATCAGTATCTATAAGATAAAGCAAGATTTGAAACTTTGCATGATGGAGAAACAATCTAGTAAGGTTTGCAGTAACACCGTGTAAATGAGTAGGATTTGAAACTTTGCATGGTGGCGATACAATCTAGTAAGGTTTGCAGTAACACCGTGTACATGAGTAGGATTTGAAACTGTGCATGGTGGCGATACAATCTAGTTTTGTTTGCGGTAGCACCATGTACACAAGTAGGATTTTAAACTTTGCAAAATGGGGATACAATCTAGGAAGGTATCTTTGTGTCTCCCCTTATGTCAAATTGTGTAGAAAATATCGTCTGATAGAGACTAGCTCTTTTGAATACACTTCCTTCAGCCCATGTTAATTTACCGATGCAGGGTAAAATACTGGGCCTAATTTCATAGAGCTAATTAAAGACCCTGTACACTATTGGTAAGATCGAAAAACACAAATGTTCACATATTCTTTACACATAACTTACTTGATTTAAAGTAAGTAATGGTAGAAAGGGTTCATTATGCCTAAAATGCTATCGTTTCTGAGAAATGAATAAAACCTATAGTTTTTTTTCGCGCGCGATAATGAACTCGATGTTTGAAAAACAGAAAACACATAAGGTCTCTTTTCACTATTTTCTCGTGACCTCGATGACCAATTGAGCTAAAATTTTCATAGGTTTGTTATTTCACGTATATGTTTAATCACACAAAACATGAACTCTGTTTGCGACTATTTTGTCAGCTCTACCATTCCTGTATAATACCTTTAAATGGACACACCGGCTTACTGTTTACCTAATTTAGTGATGTTGAATCACAGACAATAATTTTTCGATGGTTGTTGTAAAAAAAAAAATCATCAAAATGTCACGTAATTAACGAAAAATGTGAAAAAAACAAAACGCGGTCAAAGGTCAGCGTATACGCTTTTCCAGCCGTTGCAACTGTCAAGTTTACGTGACATTGTTTTAAGTAGACTAGTGATCTGTTTATTTATTAACTATAACAATGGCGAGGCATAAGGATCCAGTCTTCATATCCATCAAGCACAAATTCACGTGTAATTAAAAAACCGACATAAACACAGTCCGATCCACACCGTGCAGCTATTCGTCGTCGTCCCGCCGCGTGTGTAGCGCAGGCATCACGTAATGTGACAATAGTTAGGTGATAATAGCTAGGGCTACAGACTAAAATCCTCGTCAAACAAAACGTAATCAATGGTCTGGCTCCCTGACCCTCCACAGGCTCCGAGTTCATGCCTCCGTGGTTTGCCTCTCTGGCCCGGCGAGACACTGCACCGGCTGTGCGGGGGGACATGCCCCGAAGGTTTACCCGCTAGCTCCCCACGCTGATGCACCGTAAAAGACGCTTCCGTGCACGGACTCTTTGAATGCGAATCTTATCGATTATCGATTTTTCATCATTATTTACATTTTGCATCCATAAACTGAATACATAGTCTTTTTCGTCAAATACTCATGAATAATTGTTTAAAAAAATAAATACTTGAAATTGGTTCAGTAATTTACTTTTATACGGCTGTAAGTAAAACTAATTCTGAAGATCACGTGACTTTTCGAAACCACAAAAGTCACGTGACCTTCGTTTTTTGAAAAATGCTCAAAAACGGCAAAATTTGATGGTTTCTTTTACGAACCACTCTTCTCCATTTCAGGAAGACCTGTAGAATCATGTTTTAGTCTATTTTGTAGCCCAAATAGCCCAACGAAGCCGGTGTGTACCTTTAAGCAGAAAAGAAGCTATGCACAACAAAGTTATGCTTACCAGAATAAGGTTACCAGCCAAAAGACCATGTCGCATGTATCTTGACTGTCATCCTGGTTATTTGTGCTCATCAGAGAACTTTTAAGCAGTATTTCTTGCTTAAGCAGCTCTTTGAAATTGGTAACTGGACTCAGTTTCTGGTGAAAGCCGAATGTTGGGGTCGAAATCCCCGTCAAGGCAATATCGTCATAACGTGTTAACCATAACTGCTTCCCATCACAAAGGAAAGTATGCTCTTTGGAGGATTGGGATTTGATGTGCGCAGACTGAATGAGCGGAGTGGCTGCCGGTGCTGCATGGTCACAAGGAGCGTGGCTGGGTTCAAAAACACGTGTTATCAACTGACGTAGCAAAGCAGTGAAAGGCTCTCTTTGGCTGTGAGTTGTGCGCAGCGCGTACACGCGTGCCAGTTTCCACGCGTGCCCGTTTCCATCGTTTTTTTTCATCAAAGATGGTGGTCAATGACGTCATGTGCAATCCATTTAAAAGTAAGCGTGTACTCGATGCGTCGCCGAAAATGGCGCAACCAAGATTATTGTGATAATAACGTCAGGCAAATTTGGGTCAATGCTATTAATTAAATGACATATTAATTAATATGTTCACGTTCACTGTATCTGTTTTCTTTTTAACCCCGTGAAACTAGACAATTATTTTCACAGCATTGGAATCCCAGTGCTATAATAGATACCTTGGCAGCTGTTGATTCCATCTCCATGATAACCAGCCGGGCAATCACAGCGGTACGACCCGGGGGTGTTCACGCAGGTAGAGTTCGTGAGACAGCTCCCGGTGCCCACGTGGCACTCGTCTGCATCTGTTACAAAAATGTGCAATCTTTTACTTAAAGGAACATTACAGAATTGGTTTTTGCTAACAAAACAGTTTCTGGCAGTGTAAGCACTTCATGTAATCCACCATATACATAAACCTGACAAACCTGTAGAAGTTTGAGACCGATCGGCCATCTGGGTCACGAGAAAATAGTGAAAAACCGATTACACATTTGCATGAAATCATATAATTCAATAAATGAATAAAACGCTCACTGAGCAATAAACTCCAATCGGAAAATTAGTTTATTCATTTCTCATCAAATATGGCATTTCAGACAGAAATATTTCAAACAATAAAATATACTTCCAAGTTACTATAAAATAACTAGCTGGACCGAATGCTCGTGTTATTCCCAAGTATCCAGTAAAATAGTTTCGCCATGTATTATTTCATTTTCAAGAAAGCTGCAATTTTGTATCATTTTGAAGCGATGGTCGGCCGACCGTCGTTTGAACGTGTGGGTTTTAACACAACAAGGTCTGTCTAACAGCTTTAAAAATCGCCACCATTTGCTCTCGTTTTTCTCAGAGACACACAAAATGTAAACAGGCTGGTGGAACGATATTATCATATCAAAGGCACAGTACACGTTTGGTAATGACTCTAAAAATTAATGGCAATAAAAACTAACTTGGTAAAAGGTACAGCAGCCTTTGGTAGTTTAATGAATTTTGAGAAACTTTTAACTTCGGAGTACTACGGTTATGGAAAATATATCCCTTTTTATTCCCCAAAATTTGAATCTGAGAAGCGTTTCTGTCAGAAACACTTCTGAGACTGTGTATTCCTATGGGGAATATTCTTCCTGCGTGAAATATTCGCTCCGGTTTTTCGGTGATACCTCAAAACGCGACCATATTTTGAAGTGAATTTTTTTCACAGGTTGGTTTTATTGTATGTACCTACATTTATATAGGATTAACACAATCAGTAGGCTCAAATTACCAAACGTACACAGCACCTTTAAATGCTACCCCACAAACCCACGTTTGTGTTTTCCTTTTAAGCACACATAAATATTTAAATTGAATAAATATTAAATTGATTAAAAGAAGAGAATTATGACATTTCAACAGTGGCATAGCTAAAGGGAGGGAGGGAGGGGGGCTTTCCCCTAATTGATTTCCGTGCCCCTCACTGGATGCCTTCCGTTTGACACCTGCATGGTCTTTTGAGATTGTAAACATTGCGACAGTAAATTACTACAGTTTATAAGTGTTGTGTCACAATGTGTTTAAAAATACTTTTCCAAATACACACAGGCAATGTGTTTAAAATTACTTTCCATTTACACACGGGTAATGTGTTTAAAACTACTTTTCCATTAAAACTACTTTTCCAATTACCTACAGGCAAAAAGTTTAAAACTACTTTTCCATTTACACGCAGACAATGTTTTTAAAACTGCTTTTCCATTTACACACAGAAAACGTGTTTCAAACTACTTTTGTATTTACACACAAGCAACGTGTTTAAAACTAATTTTCCATTTACACACAGGCAATGTGTTTAAAACTACTTTTCCATTTATACACAGGCAATGTGTTTATAGCTATTTCACCATTTACATACAGGCAATTTGTTTAAAACTACTTTTCCATTTACACACAATTTGTTTAAAACTACTTTTCCATTTACACACAGACAATGTGTTTAAAACTACTTTTCCTTTTACACACTGGCAATGTGTTTAAAACTACTTTCCATTTACACACAGGCAATGTGTTTAAAACTACTTTTTCGTTTACACACATGCAATGTGTTTAAAACTACTTTTCCATTTACACACAGGCAATGTGTTTTAAACTACTTTTCCATTTACACACAGGCAATATGTTTTAAATTATTTTTTTTATTTCAGCACGATACTTAACGTCTTTGGTGTATCCAATACATTTCCACACCTTGTCGCCGTCTTCATCCGTACAGCCAATCCACACACACAAGCTATAGGCTCCATCCCACCCCCCCCCCAAAAAAAAAAAAAAATCATGTGAAATCATTATGTTTTCTTGTGTTAGGTGTGACCATGCTTTCCCCAAGGTTCTGACGGCTTTTCAAAGCACCTTGCCAGTTACTACATCGAGGGTTTAAGTGTCATTTCACGTAAAAACTTAACATATGTGCTCACGGTCAATTTTATTTTATCTTAAATACTTTGTGGATGGAAGATACAAGTAAAAAAAGTTGACATTTCAAATCCATATATAGCCCGTTGTCATGGTAACAGCTCATTTTGTGTTTTGGGCATTTTAGGCCGATTTTGGGGTCTGAAAAACTGTTTTTTAGCCCTTATTTATAACTCCACCTTACCAAAATGCAAAGTTATTTCGTAAAACCTTTTATATCACCACAAAGTATCATCCTTGGCTTTACTTAAAAAAAATGTTGCTGTTAATTTCACCCTTATGCTTTTTTTGCATCATGCATTAGAGCATGTTTTTAGAAACTGCAAAATCAACATTTTTACCCTATTTTTGGCCCTCAAAATGTCAATTTGCCAGGGGTCTCAGAAAATTTTCCTTTCGGCTGTGATTAGGGCTAACATTGGTCTTTTCATATCTGGTGAGAAAAACTTGGGCAACTGTATCCTGTTGTGACAGTATTGCCTTAAAAATTGACTTCCCTGAAAAAAAAATGCATTTTGAAGTTTTTCTCCTAATTTGAATTAATATCATTAAAAAAGTACACTTCCATCAATCCGGCAATTTTTTTTAGCACTCTGTAGGCAGAGATGACCCATATTTGATGATATTCGATGACCCATATATAGCCCGTTGTCATGGTAACAGCTCATTTTGTGTTTTGGGCATTTTAGGCCGATTTTGGGGTTTGAAAAGCTGTTTTTTAGGTCATATTTATAACTCCACCCTACCAAAATGCAAAGTTATTTCATAAACCTTTTATATCACCATGGCAAACTGTTTTCAACACTTTGAAGCTGAGACTGTTTAATTTCCCAGATCTGTTGAGTTTACAAATATTGAATGTGCTGTACATGATTGAATGATCCAGACCGACTGCATCAAGAACAGAAGCCAGGAGTTGTTTATGGTCTCTTTCTCTGTCCTCCTCAACTGTTGGTGCCACAGCTCTAACCTTTGATGCAATTCGGCTAAAATAGCTTGAAATCTGTTGTGCCGTCAAGAACTCTAATAAAGTGAACATCCTGTTTCCTGGGGGTATCTTTCTTGATGCGTATTTCTTTTGCAACAATAGCAGGGTCACATTTGTTTCCACTTACTTCACCCAGATTAAACTTTTCATTTCGGAAGTGTTTGGACTGTCGACGTTTCTGCACTGCCCAAACTGTATAGGCAGTTGTTTTTTGCCCGGAGCTGGGATTGTATTCGCTTCTATACATGGGATGACTCCTGCCTCAACATGCAACTTCTCTGCGTACATAATTTTCACCTTGTCATGAAGTGTGTGCTTTTCTAACCATCTTGTGTGATTGCCACACAGCAAATGGTGATTCAAGTCACCCAAGTCTCGAGGAATCAATGCATCCTTCTTCGGGACAGGGAAAAAGCTCTGATTCAGGCATATCCTCATCTTGCACTTTGTTGTTTCCCACTTTTACAGCCTGGCCTCTGTCTTGCGTGGACCTCTATAAACATGTTCCCCTGCTGCTTAGGGCCTCTTTGAATTGTCAGTGATGGGGTGTCAACTTGTTTTAGTTGCTCGGACGACATGATGGTTGCTGGCTTGATACCATAGCCTCTACAAGCATGCACACCATCATCTACATATTACAAAATTGGTGAATTGTGTGATGGGGGGGGGGGGGAACCCGAGATTTGGGTCATCAAAAATTCCCGATCAATGTGGGGTTATGCACAAGCCTACAGAGTGCTTTAAAGAAGTTGCCGGATTAATGGAAGTGTACTTTTTCAATGATATTAATTCAGACTAGGAGAAAAACTTCAAAATGCATTTTTTCTTGGTTTGGGGAAAAAGTCAATTTTGGATGCAGTACTGTCACAACAGGAAACACCTGCCCAAGGTTTTCTCACCAGATATGAAAAGACCAATGTTAGCCCTAATCACAACCGAAAGGAAAATTTTCTGAGACCCCTGGCAAATTGACATTTTGAGGGCCAAAAATAGGGTAAAAATGTGATTTTGCCATTTTTAAAAACATGCTCTAAAGCATGATGCAAAAAGAGCATAAGGGTGAAATTTATAGCAATATATTTTTTTTCTAAAGCAAAGCGAAGGATGATACTTTGTGGTGATATAAAAGATTTTTTGAAATAACTTGGCATTTTGGTAGGGTGGAGTTATAATTATGAGCTAAAAAACAGCTTTTCAGCCCCCCAAATTAGCCTAAAATGCCCAAAACACAAAATGAGCTGTTACCATGACAACGGGCTTTATATGGATTTGAAATGTCGATTTTGTTTAATTGTATCATACATCCACAAAGTATTAAAAAAAAAAAAAAAAAAATGACCGTGAGCACATATGTTAAGTATTTACGTGAAATGACACTTTAGCTCTTTCCCCATTGTTTCCATCCTGCAGGGCAGACTCTACAACTTTGAGAAACAGTGACTTTTGTCAGAAACATGTACAAGATCACAGAGAAGACAAGCGCCACTGCTCGATATCTGACTGCAGTAGAACTAGGGATATCCATGTCGATACAGCGAAAGCATTCTATCAAATGTCGAATAAATAAATATACAGTTCAATCGTCAATGTTTTCAGTTTTGTGGATGGGAATTACAAATCCAAATCAGATTTCGCTCGTATGGTAAAACTAAGGCTTTTTAATGTGCACAATCTGCTCCCTTTGGCCAGTAGACAAAAGTCAGAATCCGCCAGACACAGTTTGCAGTGAGTTGATCATCCACAAGCCCTTTGGGTTTTGAGACAGTAGTCGCAGCCTCCTCAACACTCTAGTGCCACAAAGAACGCTGTGCTTTTTCGGTTTGTCATATTGAGTCACTTTTTATTCACTTCTCTATACTCTATACTACGAGGCCGAAATAAATATATACAAATATAACCCCCCCCCCCCACAACCAAAAAAATAATAAATATATATAAAAAAAATATAAATGAATAAATAAATAAATAAAAATAAAAATACTAACAATAATATAAATACATAAACTGTTTGTAAACTAATAACTTTGACTGGCTAAAGGTTCCCCTCTTTTTCATGATACCTTTCTACTATTCTTTGCTTCTCTGTTTTGCTATAAATGGATATGTTTTCATCTGTGCTTGTTTATGCCTCTGACGAAGGTCCGGTTTGGATCGAAAGCTAAGGCCATCTCCCCTATTAGCTCTCGATCCAAACCGGACCTTCGTCAGAGGCATAAACAAACACAAACGAAAACATATCCATCTATAGCAAAAAAGAGAAGCATAGAATAATGGAAAGGTATTCAGAAAAGGAGGGAAAGTTATAGCCAATCAAAGTTACAGGGGGATGGGCTAAGAATCAACCAGAGTAAAGTATACAGTGTGGTTTCTAAAAAGAGTGTTGCTTATACTGAATCAGCTTACTATTGCACTCTATTGTGTGCCTATCTGTGATTGATACGCTGCTGCTCGTACAACGCCAGTACTTTTTTTATTTTGTGATGTAAGTTGGTTGTATATTATACTGTTTCTTGTTTGTTTTGCCTCGTGTTCGCTGCTATTAATTGTGAACGTTTTGTACGGTAATTGTTTATATCTATATACTCTTTTAATTGTTTTTTTTTTACACGGTTTACTGCTTTTACTTGCCTTTACACACTTTTGAATGTGTTTTCCTTGTCTTCGGCTTGATTATTGGCATTAAAAAATATAAAAAAATTGACTTGTTCCTGGTTTCCTTGATCAATTTGTACAGCGCAAAGAGACCTGTTGTTTTATGCGCTTTAAAAACGTTTGGTAATATTATTATTTGTATTAATATCACGCGAAATTGTATCACTGTCGCAACCATGCTTTGTAGAAGTCGCCAAGACCGAAAAGAAAAAAATGATTCTGCTAAACAAGCTGCGTTCACAGCTGCATTCAAAACGCTGTGTCTATGGCAACAGAACTACAACTCTTCCCATTGTGTAGAATCGGGGCCAAAATAAACGCCTCGTTGATTTCTCTGGCGAACCGCGGCGCAATTTTTAATTACGTGTTTTCTCGCAGATAATCCATGCAACGTTTGCGCATTTCGCATCAAGGTTATACAATTATTCTTACGGATGAATGTTTCACTATACTAACCTACCCCTTGCTGGGCTTTGTCAATTAGGGGTCTGGAGGATGATACTATGAGGCTCCTTATTATGATACAAAAAACTGAATAAACACCTTTGTACCAATTTTAAGGTTCCGGTTTTTAAGGATACTATAACAGGTCCGGGCTCAAGCCTAAGGACAGGCAAGTATAGTTAGAGAGTGGCTCTAAGCTGCTCTGAAATATTTAGTTTTTATATTTTTCCATCAGATGGAGTCCAGAAGAAATAGAAAACATTATTTTGAGTCCATTACCTCACAATAAAACAGGGTAAAATCGTATTTTCTCCGAAACACTCCCAGCCAAAAATCTGCAAAACGCGAGGTCAAACAAACCACGTGACAAAGGACTCGTGACATCATCGGTGGCTAGTTGATTTGGACTTGCCTATATAGTATATGTATGTACGGAGCTAACGCAACAACCAAACATCACAATTTACAACCGGCACGGCCGTGAATGTGACTCTTTAAAGGACGATCCAACAGGCACATCATCAGCAGGCCAATATTGAAGAACAGTTTTGTGATTTGGGGATTTAACTTATTTTTTTTAGAGACAAGACGATTCTGCAGCTCGGCTTGATTTTAATACATCGATCTACACGACAATTACGTTGTACAATTCTAGCATACATTTACAGTACATACAAACGACAATGCAGTACACTGTCCTAAGCCTGTTCCGGTTAGACGGTTACCCGACCGATCGTCCAGTTACATGTAAGTTACAATTTTACGGTTCTGATAACCGTCGAAAAAAAATTCTCGAAGGTGGCGCGAAACGCAGATCATATTGCGATCACGGTGTACATAACGCACAATCCATGCGACACACAAGCGGTCAAAATGCGATAGCACGAAAGTAAATGCTTGTTATCGGTGATAGCATACAAAACCAGTAACAAACGCCTTGACCAAAGACTTAACGTATCTGCACATGCTCGAGAAAAACGGTTAATTCCCCGAAATTTCAATAATCACCTCCGCTAGTGCGCTCGCTAAAACTATACACCAAAACTGTCATCGCTGGTCCGCATGCACACGGTCTGCGGAGCACAGTTCCTTTTAAATATTAGCTTGTAATAAAAAATAAATAAAAAAAACTACACAACGTGTAGGCTTCGTTTTACAAAAATGACACAATTTAGGATACCCTGGAAGGACAGAAAGATTATTTACTGTATAATGTAAGCTGTTTTCTTAATTTTGTTTTGTTTTCCAAGCAAACAAATATTTATGTGTGTGTGTTAAATGCTGACCATGTGTTTCTAACCACCGATGACGTCAAGGGTTCAATGCATATCATTATCATATAGATAAGCAGTTTTTGACCTTCGGCTGAAATAACGCGCGGAGAGGTGCATTTTTACTCCAATTATTTTCTACTAATACAAATGTTAAGGGGAAAACGACCTATTAACCGGTATCTACGATGTCTACTCGGCCATAAAAAAGGTAAACATTAAAAATATTAAGAGCGTCTTAGAGCCGCTTTTTAATAGTTTGCTAACATGACAATTTTGCCGACATTCGTAGGTCTTTAACATGACAAATTGTTGCTAATGTAAAAAGTATCATTATGTAAAGTTTTTGTTTATCTCTCGCCTTCTTAAACACGGATGCAGTCCCACAGCTCTTTTCTTACTGAATTCAGAAACCTTTTATTTATCGTGTGTCAGTTTTGAAGAACTGAAACGTTTACTGCTACTAAAATCAGGCCACATTTAGGCAGTTGGTGATTATTTCCAAATATAGTGGTTGCAGCTCACTGCTGTACTCAAATGATCCTCAGCATCAGTGCTATCTATCAGCTCACATTGGTTTCCTCTCAAGTTAAATGAGCGGTAACGCTGGTCCTTGTGGCAAGCCATACAGCACTGCAATGCAACCCGTACGGTGAGAGTCTTGAAGGTGTGGTCGAGCAGACAGCGATCAGTAGCGACGAGAGAGCAAGTCGCGGTCTTGGTCATAATTGGTACTGGGCGTTCACACATCACGTACTTTTCCACGTTGCAGTTCCAGGGGTTCCAATGAGGATACAAATCGCTCATGACGGCACACTTTTCATTGTCTCCGATGGCCCTAAACCATTTAGCACGATACTTAATGTATTGGGTGTCTCCATTACATTCCCACACCTTATCGCCGTCTTCATCCGTACAGCCAATCCAAACCCCATTAGGCTCCGACGACCAAAAAGTACTCCAAATGTAATCGTATTCTCCTATTGAGTTAGGTGTGGCCAGGCTTGCCCCAAGGTCCTGGCAGCTTTCCAAAGCACCTTGCCAGTTACTTTGTAGAGGGTATAAGCTCTTGTAGCAAGACATCTCCCATTGTTTCCATCCTGCAGGGCAAAAACTGCAAGTTTGAGAAGCAGTGACTTTTGCCAGCAACACGCAGAAGATGATCACTAATAAGAAATTCGCCACTGCGCGATATATGATTGCTGTAGAGCTCAGGATATCCATGTTGATATATGGAAAGTGCTTTATTGATGTCTAATAATTAATCATACGCTCTCGTCAGTATTTTATGGCTGTAAATTCAAACCAGAATTCGCTTGGCAATTTATCAATCACACTCATCCGTGTTTGTAAAACTAGTCATTCAAAGTGTAACACTCCGCGTTTCTATCCAAGTTCACCTCGCAAACCTCAACGGCGCTCAAGACTTAATTTTGCACGATCCGTTTTTTTTTTTTTTTTGCCAGTAGACTAAACGTCAGAATCATCAAGACACAATTTGCAGTAAGTTTAAATATTCAGTAGTGGAGTCTGTGTCAGCAATCGCTGTGTTACCCCAGTATTCCAAGATTGTTATTTTAAACGATGTAGGCTGTGAGTTGAACGTCCACAAGTCCGTTAGGTTTCGAGTCCGTATAAAAGCTATCTCGGTGCCGCCTCAATATTTCCAATACCACAAGTAGTATTGCGTTTGCTTGTGGTGGCAGTGCACGTAATGTTGTGTTCGCTAACCTAACACTGCGTAGCCACGCCTACGCACTCATATATTATTATTAATCAGATTCATAGGCCCTTTTCGAATCCACGGCTTCGGCTCCTGGTGGGGGTTCAGACCCAGTTTTCTTGTCTGAAACCCTGACCGCAAAGCATGCGTAAGTTAAAATAATTGAGGGAGCCTAGCTAGCCTGAGCCGATTTTGGAGCCGAAGCCGTGAATTCGAAAAGGGCCTATAGGCTGTTGGTATGCTATTTATTGAAGCTAAAATGCAAACAAAATGACCTGCTGGCTGAGTCAGAGTGCGTTAACGAAACTGAAGTAAACTAGTGAAGGCAGTGTTTTTTGTTAAGCCAAACGGAGAAGGGAAAGATAAAAGGTCGCGCACACGCTCTTAAGGCAAAAAAAAAAACACGTTTCGCGTCCTGCCTTCTTGAAAAAAGGAAGGAGTTGGGCCTTTATTTTTATTTTTTTTTTTTTTACTTGCCGCCCGATACATTTTTCAAGACAACCAGCCCGGCTGTTTTTCAAGATGTTTGTCAGGTTTTTTTCTGTGTGTTTTTTCGGTGTGCTAAAGTTCCAAAATACGATCTTATTAGTCACAAAAATAAAGAATTTGTCAGAGATTGTTAAAATTTTTCCTTAAAATAAACGGAAAAAGAAAAAAAAAGGAGGCGGACTCCCAAATGGAAGCGGGCGGGAACGCCAAACATGTTTTGGTTTTTGGTGTGTTTTTTGGGCCTAAGTTTGTCAAGAAAATATGCAAAAACGAAAGTTACATCCGGCCCATAAACACTGAGGGGTGCATTTGGCTTCTCTACAGTATCGTTGGCGCAACGGTTGAATCCATGAAATTTAAGTAAATATTCTTCGCCAACAGACCTCATGTACATGACGTCACTTGAGTAGGGCGCCCGTGGCTAAAGGTCACATAGATGGTTGGTCATTGGCCCATCCTGTGCGGCACGCGTACAAAGAGGTGCCATCAAATACAAAGGATGTAATCAGAGTGTATCTGGAAACACGTTTAAAACTGACTGGAACCATCGTGCATACATATTTTTCACGGGAAAAAATGTTTTTTTCGTAAAAATAGTCAACTTTCTCCGTCCGTAGAATTGGCCGACGTGACGGTTATTGCGCTATTGCACTTACCTGTAGTGTAATGGTGATCGACCAGAATGGAAAGGAGGTTGAATGAAACCTATGTTCAGTTTTGATGGTTTATAAACCATGATTTGTGAACACACAGTTTTTCATGGTTTATAAACCATGTTTTCTGGTGCTTCACTTTTCATGGTTTGTAAACCATGATTTTAGACCAAGTTTTCTGGTGCTCAAATTCTCGTGGTTTATAAACCATGTTTTATGATGCTTTACTTTTTATGGTGTATAAACCATGATTTATAAACCACGTTTTCTGGTGCTCAAAATTTCATGGTTTATAAACCATGTTTTATAATGCTTCACTTTTCATGGTTTATAAACCATGATTTGTAAACCATGTTTTATGATGCTAGAAGTTTCATGGTTTATAAATCATGTTTTTAAGGTGCTTAAATTTTCATGGTTTATAAACCACGTTTTATGACGCTTCAGTTTTTATGGTTTATAAACCATGGTTTATAAACCATGTTTTATGATGCCTCAATTTTCATGGTTTATAAACCATAATTTTTAAACCATGATGCTAGGATGTTCATGGTTTATAAACCATGTTTTTAAGGTGCTTACATTTTCATGGTTTATAAACCATGTTTTGAAGGTGCTTAATTTTTCATGGTTTATAAACCACGTTTTATGACGCTTCAGTTTTCATGGTTTATAAACACGGTTTATAAACCCTGTTTTAAGATGTTAAAATTTGTATGGTTTACAAACCATGATTTATAAGCTTTGATTGGTATATTCATGGTATGTAACCCACAAAAAAAAAATTGGCAGCAATTTCTATGGTTTACATCTAATTGTTACAAACCATGGTAAAAACATGTCAAAAAACGCTAAACAATTAATTGACAAACGGCGCCCCATATTTTACCGACATTATTTTTTCTTTCCACTAGAAAAAGTAGTTGATGAAAATTGTAAAAAGTATCGATATCTGAAGCTTCTTTGTAGGTGGTGCATTCCTAAAGCTGGATGCAATCCAGAGGTCTATTCACACGCTTCAATTCCCGTGTATCAGTTTCGACAAAAATATTGTTATTACTGTTAATAGATCAAGCAACCTTTTCTGCAGTTGATAATTATTCACAGTGTATAGTGGTTGCAGCTCACTGCTGTACTCAAATGATCCTCAGCATCAGTGCTATCTATCAGCTCACATTGGTTTCCTCTCAAGTTAAATGAGCGGCAACGCTGGTCATTGCGGCAAGCCAGACAGCACTGCAATCTTCCCCGTACGATGAGAGTCTTGAAGGTGTGGTCGAGCAGACAGCGATCGGTAGCGACGAGAGAGCAAGTCGCGGTCTTGGTCATAACTGGTACAGGGCGTTCACACATCACGTACTTCTCCACGTTGCAGTTCCAGCTGTTCCAGTGAGGATACGAAGTGCTCATGACGGCACACTTTTCATTGTCTCCGATGGCCTTATACCATTTAGCACGATACTTAACGTATTGGGTGTCTCCATTACATTCCCACACCTTATCGCCGTCTTCATCCGTACAGCCAATCCAAACCCCATTAGGCTCCGACGACAAAAAAGTACTCCAAATGTAATCGTATTCTCCTATTGAGTTAGGTGTGGCCAGGCTTGCCCCAAGTTCCTGACACCTTTCCAAAGCACCTTGCCAGTTACTTTGTAGAGGGTATAAGCTCTTGTAGCAAGACATCTCCCATTGTTGCCATCCTGCCGGGCAGACGTTACAACTTTGGGAAGCAGTGACTTTTGCCGGCAGCATGTACAAGATCAGAATAAAGACATATTTCACTGTACGATATTTGACAGCAGTAGAGCTATCCATGTTGATATGGAGAAAGTCTCTGAAGGGTGAAGAGTAGGCCTATATATACTCTACAGTTCAATCGTCAGTATGTCAGATTGTTGTGGATAATCCTTTTTTCCAGCACTCAATCTCGTAACAAAACTAGCAATTCAAAAGCAAAAACACTCACTGTTTTGTTTTATAACAATTCGCTTCGTGAAGGTCAACGGTCTTCAAGACTCTCTCTTTTACGATATGTTCTCCCGAGCAGTAGACTAACGTCAGAATCATTTGGAAGTTTCGTTTGCCGTGATCTGATCACCAAGAATTCGTTCAGTTTCCAAGTGCGTGATATCACTCAGTCGCCGTACTCCCTCAATATATAAAGATTGTTTTTTCCTAAACACTGTGAGTTGACTGTCAAAAAGTGTTTTGTTTCAAGTCCGTATACGCTCTCTCGGTGGCGCCGCAATGTTTACAACACCACTAAAGCGTGAGTAGAATTGTGGTTGCTTCTGGTGGCAGTTCATAATATTTGTTATGTGCTAATGCTACACTGCGTAACCATGCATACGTACTCATATATTAATAATAAGATTCACGGCTGTTTGTACTCTCTTCAACATGAGTATATAATTTTGTATTATTTTTATATTGGCTCCTCTAAAAGTGCGTTAACAGAACTGAAAACACTCTGCTGGTTAATTTAGTGCTGCAAATGAAATGAATATTTTATCAAAAAAGTACTTAAATTACTTTTCTCGGTGTGCATCTAATTCATAAATGATTTATGGGTAACCTGTAGTTTGAGTTAAGATGCCTCCACGACGTCACTACGTCGACCGTTAAGTCATCAAAACGATTCACAATACAGCGCACTGACAAGTAATTACCCCGGGGAAGATATGTCATCCCATGATGCATCATTTTTCTAGTTTGAGTTTTTCAGTGGAAAATTAAAACCCTTAACCGTTATAGGTCCCTAGAATCTTGCTAACTGCAGGACGTTGCCACTTTTTACTGACGCCCCCTCTTACTGTTATATTTTCATCTCCCATTAATGTTTTTACATCCTAGCGACTTCTTTACAAGCCCAGTTGTTGTCTATGATTACTTAAGCTTGATTTTGTTTGTTTTTAATTAATTTTTAATTAATTTTGTTTTAATTAGGTAGAGACAAACAATAAATAATTTTGGGTTGAAAAAAAAAAAAAAAAAAAAAGAGTTTCAAACTTCATGTTTGTGTTATATTTTTCTCACTCTCAAACAGTATTTTATCAAAACAACAAACAAAATGTAATCCTACCTTCGGGGTCGAATCCAGTCATCCCTGTAATAATCAATCGATTTGTATTAGCCTGACTTTCTCCACGGTCCCTCCCACAGAACGGTGCCAGTTTGTCGGGGGGGGGGGGTGACTTGAGTGGCCTTGCTCAAGCAGCAGGCAAGACATGACATGACGAGCCAAGCCTGTAACAGAGCTGAACAGAATGTTCCACTTATCAGTGATCAGTGGGTTAGATCTGGGTCATCTGTGTTTGTGTGCATTGGTATAGCACATTTTGTGTACAGTTGTATGCCAGGAACAAGTTTTACAGCCCATAAAAAAAAACACTTCAAATTGACCACTAAAATTTGCCAAGGTCACACGTGGAAGGGTTTTAAACTTCACATTTAAAAATTGTTTTTCTCCGTGTTTCGGTGAGTCACATTGACATCTTCATCTTCGGTATAAAAGCACATAACACAAATTCCCGCTTCCATTGCATAAACTGAATATCGATAGCCTAGTTTAGAAATGACCTCTCCCTATAAACTCTTGGTGGCGCACTTTTTAATGTACCACATTAAGAAGTCTACATCCCGCGTAATATTTTTATTTACAAAGTTTCCGTCACATAAATTATTCTTTTCCTGACAGCGCCCTCTTTTGCATCATCCTTCTTCAGCCCATGTTAATTTTCCATTGTGGGTTACAGAATCTCCGGGGACAGTTTTTTTTCCTAACGACGCCACCGGTCGCCGCGCGGAGTATCGCTGCGCTGAGCAAGAGATTGATCTTATGATTCTGGTAAAAGAATAGACTTGTATAAGTCTCCAACCGTATGGAGTCTCTATTCATGTACACACACAAAAATGCAACAGTATCGGTTGGATACGGAATTGAAATAGGACTTGAAATGTCTGGAATTTTACACAATAATGGAAGTTTATAAATGAAGTTTTAAGCCGTACACATTTCGCAAAATTTACATGTTAACTGTATATAATTTACTGACAACCTTTAAAGTAGTTTTTATGTCTTGGAAAAAACTTTTAATACAATCTAACTTGTTTCTAGAAAGTATTTTGGAATAAAGACCATGTAAATTGGGCTTACTCGGAAAATAAGTTTCTGGAAGTGATATTTGTTTTTACTTCGTCCCATTTGTTTTGCACACAGGTAAAGCGCTTATTAAATGACATCATGGTGACGTCACACTATGTTTTAGGCCAACAAACACATCTACAGTTTCCAAAAAGTGTATAAGTGGAATCAATTTGATGATCGGACATATCCTTACGAAAAATAGCTGTTCTGACTAGTGACAACTATCTTGAGGAAAACAGTAGTCGTTCTACAGTGTCGAAACAGCTAATTAAAACCTCGACGAGAACAACAGCTGCGGAACAGCTAATAAATGACTTTACTAGCTAATGTGTTTAAAAGTGTTTGATGTCAGAGCTTTACCTGCAGCTCTCTATGGCCTTGGTCTAAGTAAAAGTATAATACCAATATCAGTGTTTGCTGTACATCTATCCGTTATGCATAAACTCATACTGAAGTAAATGCCACCGTATCTCGACCACTAAATACCATGGAGTCGTCAAGTAACAATTGGCCGAATTGCTCTCGATAAATAGCCGTTCGTGAGACAGATGTCTGCACCCAGGGACAATATTCGCCTACAACAGCAAAAATGCCATCAGCAACTGATGAGAAAACTGGGCGAATCGTTTTTAGTAATTATCAACGTGATCCGCAATTTTGGTCTGTATCATTGACCAACAAGAAACACAGCACTCTACGTCTACGCAAACCAATGCCACGTCACGGATGTTGTGTAAGATTTTGACGTCAGAACGGGTCTCGAATCTCATTTCACATGTACATTTTTTTTGTAAACCGAATGTTGACATGTAAATCTCGATACTGATGAAAGAGACAACTTTAGTTAGAGAAAGCACAACTCTTTATCCTGATCATGTTTAGACTCTAGCATCGTTAAGATCTTCTGAGTTGTAGAAATATTATGATTCCGTACCTCCCAATTATGCGTTGATGAAACACATGGGAATAATCTCTGTGTGTCTAGGCCTATGGTGATTCACGTTAATCAGGATACCAGAGTGTGAGTATTGACAATCTGCTGTTTGACCATGCGCTTTAATTTTTTCTGAGTCCGAGTGAGCCAGGGGTCAGGCTTGTTTGACCTTGGGTCACACGAGTTTATGATTTTCGTCGTTTTTTTAAAACAATATTTCCAATTGTTTTTTGGATTGTTTTCCCCCGTAGAAAGAGATATTGATTTGTCACGTGATAGCGTTAAAATTATTGCACTGAGGGAAAATAAAAAAGGCCGCCATCTCCGCTTGGTTTTTGTGCTTTCATCCCGTATTTAGGGGCTCAAACTATATCAACATTCTTAGCAAAAGAATTTTGTTGATATATGAATTCTAACTTTTCAGGCCAAGAAACACTGTAGAATAATCAATCAGGCCTTATCGTTGCACCCTGTGCCCCAAAGACGGCGAAAATGTCCCATCAAAAGACCAAAATAAGCGCACAGCGCCGCACAATCTTGTGTAATTTGTTACCAGACAGCGAAAAAAAAAGGATAAATCTTGTTTTGTACATTTTAAATGTGTTTTATCTATCAAGGAATGCTCACCAAATTTTGCCAATGGTCACCTAGTGGTCAGTATTGGTCATTTTAAGGTTATTTACAAAGTGCTTTATCTCCAACATTCTTCAGCCGATTGCAGCCTAACTTGGTTAAGTGCCGTAATGGCTCGAGAAAAATTTGGTCCAGTGGTCACCTATTGGTCAGCAGTGGTCATTTCATGAAAAAACACAAACACGTTGTCTTCGCATTTTAAATGCATTTCATTTATTTAAGGATGTTCATAAAAATTTGGCCAATGGTCTTTAGTGGTCAGTTCATGAATATTTACAAAACGCTTCTTCCCCCAAAGCCTTTAGCCGTTTGCAGGCTGACTATGTCCAATGCTTCATTGACTCGAGCTATATTTGGGGTTCACACATTTCTATTTTGTTTTTACATTTTAAGTGTATTTCAACTATCTAAGAATCTTCCCCCCAAAATGTCAATGGTCATTTAGTGGTCAGTAGTGGTCATTTCATGAAAAAATACAAACACGTTATTTTTCAAATTTTCAACTTGTTTCATTTATTTAAGGATGTTCATAAATTTTTCAAATGGTCATCTAGGGTCGTTTTACAACAGTTTTCAGAATGATTCTCCTTTTGCTACCCAACTTAGTCGAAAGATTCTCTGGCTCGAGCCCCAATTCGAGTGTGCACGGATTTTGGTCAGTGGTCACCTAACGGTCAGCAGTGGGTTGTTGTTGTTGATTTGTTGTTGTTGTTTTTTACAATTTCGTGTATAAATATATATTAAAATTATCTTGCGGGGCTGATACTTCTGCTTTTTAAAGCACTTTAGCTCTGTTTGATCAAGCAAATACTTTATACAGCCATGGGTTTTCTACAAGCATACAAAACGCGCAAGAAAGCACAAAAAATTGATGATCAAACGTAAATTCTTTGAGAAATGGTGGTCTCAAGATAGGATAATTTAACATTCATTTCATGATAACTAAATAAATTTACTAATGCAATGAAGCTAATGAAATTTTACAAAAATCCATGACCTAAGTTTTGATATGATGTAGGAACTGCTTCTTTCGTAATAAATATAAGTATGACTTCAGGAGTTAACAAAATGTGTGTACAAATCCTTTGGGATTTTGACAAAAACCAAGAATAAGAATAACAGTAGGAAAGAAAAACATTTTTTTGTTGACAAAAAACAATAGCTGTTTTGACTACTATGTCGGAACAGCTAAAACATTCTCGACAAAATCAACGGGTGTTCTGACTACTATATGTCGGAACAGTTAATTGCAAGAGAAAAATTGGTAAACTCTTTCACAATTTCACTCTTTTTTACTATTTTCAACGAAATCCAAACGGAAAAGAAAAAGTCCAACTGTCGCGCACGCACACATTTATTTTTTTCAAGGAAAATATGCAAATCCGACGGCTTCATTAGACCCATGATGAACACTGAGGGTAAACTCGGCTTCTCTACAGTATCATTGCCGCAAAGGTTGGATCGGAAACAAGCAAGTGATTTTTAATTGTCGGGAACTTCAGCAGAAAGACCACAGCCAAATGCTCAAATCAACATGATGCCTTTTAGTTAATTATGGTGCATAACGTGACCATTTTGACGACATTAACTGATCTAAAATCACATTTAGAATACGTGCAAATAAAAACGTTGATCATTATTATTATCTAAAGCTTGTTTAAGTCTCTTGCACTCCTAAAGTTTGCTGCGATCCTTACTGAATTTAGGAATGTTTCACTACTGGTGTGTCAGTTTTGAACAAGAAATTGTTTACTTCATTTTAATCTGTTGATAATCAATTCACAATTCACAGTGTATAGTGGTTGCAGCTCACTGCTGTACTCAATCGATCCTCAGCATCAGTGCTATCTATCAGCTCACATTGGTTTCCTCTCAAGTTAAATGAGCGGCAACGCTGGTCCTTGTGGCAAGCCATACAGCACTGCAATGCAACCCGTACGGTGAGAGTCTTGAAGGTGTGGTCGAGCAGACAGCGATCAGTAGCGACGAGAGAGCAAGTCGCGGTCTTGGTCATAATTGGTACTGGGCGTTCACACATCACGTACTTTTCCACGTTGCAGTTCCAGGGGTTCCAATGAGGATACGAAGTGCTCATGACGGCACACTTTTCATTGACTCCGATAGCCTTATACCATTTAGCACGATACTTAACGTCTCGGGTGTCTCCATTACATTCCCACACCTTATCGCCGTCTTCATCCGTACAGCCAATCCACACCCCATTAGACGCCGACCCCCAAAAAGTACTCCAAATGTAATTGTATTCTTCTATTGAGTTAGGTGTGACCAGGCTTGCCCTAAGGTCCTGGCAGCTTTCCAAAGCAGCCTGCCAGTTACTTTGTAGAGGGTATAAGCTCTTGTAGCAAGACATATCCCATTGTTGCCATCCTGCCGGGCAGACGCTGCAACTTTGAGAAGCAGTGGCTTTTACCAGTAACAAGTAGAAGAGCACAAAGAAGACAGGTGCCATTGCTTGATATCTGACTGCAGTAGAACTAAGGATATCCATGTTGATATACCGACAAATTTATTTAAACGTTGAATGAATACTCTACGGTTCAAACATCCGTCAATGTTTTAAAATTGTTGTAGATAGGAATTGCAGATCAATAATCGCTCAGTGGTGGTTTTTTCTCCACACACTTACCCGTGTTGTAAAACTGTTAATTAAAGCGACACAAATCTTCTTTTGTTGTGTTCTTAATGTGCACGATCTGCTCCCTTTGGCGAGTAGACCAAAGCCAGAATCCTCCAGACACAGTTTGCAGTGAATTGATCGTCCAGAAGTCCTCCAGGTTTTTGACACAGTAGGCCTACCAGTCCTTCCTCGGTTTTTACAGTACAACTACTGAACACACAGTACTGAGTAATCTTTGTCTCATCAGTTCCATTTTTTTTTTATCTCGTTATACTCTACACTGCTGAGCCACGCCTACTTGCCATCAAATTTAATTGACATTTATGGCCGTTACTCTTCTTTTGCAAAATCTATTTGAAAACATCCGCTTGTCAGCTCTATTACAAGAACGGGCATTAACTTTAATTCAAGTAAGCCTGTGAAAGCTTGAGTCTCGTTGTCTAACATCGTAATTAACGTTCGAACAAAACAGACAATTAACTTATCTTTGCTATACTCTTCGTACAAAAAGGCAATTACCAATAGTAGCTCCCTCGTGAATAATGTATGGCTACCCTGTTATTGTAGGTTAGACTTTCCTGAACGTTGTAATTACAAAAATTCCATCACAACGGATGGTCAATACCTCAGTGCCTTAGTAAAGAGCCATACTCCATAATGCGTTGTGGCGAGAAATATACGTGAATAAGTGTGTTTCTGACTATGTGGAAAAAAATAATTGGGTTCTTTTACAGCACAATAAAGTATCAATGCGCTTAACAATAGTGTCCTGGTCATTGTGCAGATAGCAATCCTGTAACCTTTCTCAGCTCCCTGGGGAGTATACACCCCTGGGCTGTCGTGACGCTCCGAAGGTTTACTCAAACAGGAAATCAACCTCAACCCTTGCAAATGCAAATAATGGAAACAGAAAAATGACTGCCACAAAAAAATAAATGTACCTCCTCTTGGCAAACTCTAGGTGGCGCACTATACTAAAATCACCAGTATAATGTAAACTTGGTATTACGGTTTACCATCAGCGCAACGTTTGGATCCATAAAATCAAGTAAATATTATTCGTCGATCTGTTCAAGGTTTTTTATAAATTACGTTTTGTGTATATTTTATTTTTTAGTTTAACTATTTTTAATTAGTTTAATTACCACTATAATATCTTAATTAGTTATTTATTCATGTATTTATACAATTATTTATTTACTTTTTTTTGGGGGGGGGAGTAACGCGTGTTTTTTGTTTGCATGACGAGACATGTTAAAATGATTCTTTTTTTCATGTATGCCTTTATTGAGCATGTGTACGTTGCGCATGTGCACGAAATGGAAAAACTGTCTGAAAAAACGTGTTTATAATGTGATATAAAACATGAATTCAACTGGGTCAAGATATATTATTGGACTAAGTTACAAATAATGGAAAATTATAAACACTTTGACTAAATTAGACAATCGGCAAGATTGTCAGACCTATTGGTTAGCAATGGTCGATTCATGAACAGATAAAAACACGTTGTCTTCGACTTTTATTATGTATATCATTTATTTAATTTAAGGATGTTCGTAAAAAATTGGCCAATGGTCATCTAGTGGTCAGTAGTGGTCGTTTGACGAAAATTTACAGAATGTTTCAATTCAATTCAAAATTGGTTTATTTTAAAAATGCATCACCAAATGAAAAGTCACAGACTAAGAGAATTTGGTTTACAAAATTACATTAAGATTATGTACATGTAAATTATGTTAAATACAATATTAAAAATATAACTTGATTTATACAGACAAACAGGAATTGGGAAAGCAGCATTTAAAAAAAAGAAAGAAAACAAAAAGAAAAAAAAAACAACAACAACAACAACAACAAAACTGGCGGACAAAAAATTAAAAATGCTTCTCCTTTTGCTACCCGACCTGGTCAAATGATTCAATGGCTCAAGCCCCCATTTCAGGTGTACACGGATTTTGGCCAGTGGTCACCTTTCGGTCAGCAGTGGTAATTTTTATGAGAAAAGACGAAACAATTTCGGGCATGTATTTTAAATTTATGTCTTTGGGCTGAATTTTGTGCTTTGTAAAGCACCTTAGCTCTAGCTCTTTCTTTCTTTGGTCAAACGGTCAAGTGATCAAAATGAAAAATGCCATAACTCCTAAAAAAATTTGGCCGATTTTAACAAAGGTTGGTCAAATCAAACTTTGACCCCTGCCCTAACTATGAATGGTTTTAAATTTTGGCCAATGGCCATCTGGTGGTCAGTAGTGGTCATTGAATGAATATTTATAAAATGCTTCTTCTCCCACATTCCTCGGCCGATTGCAGCCTAACTTGGAGCTACATTTGGGGTGTACACAGATTTGGGCCAGTGGTCACCTATCGGTCAGTAGTGGTCATTTCATGAAAAAATACAAACACGTTATTTTTCTCATTTTCAATTTGTTTCATTAATGGTTCATAAATTTTTCCAATGGTCATCTAGAGTCTTTTGCAGAATGGTTCTCCATTTGCTACCCAACTTAGTCGAATGAATCTACGGCTCGAGCCCCATTTCGAGTGTACACGGATTTTGGTCAGTGGTCACCTAACGTGTTTTTTTTTTTTTTTTTTTACAATTTCGTGTATAAATAGGTTATAAAAATGTCTTGAAGGGCTGATACTTCTGCTTTGTAAAGCGCTTTAGCTCTGTTTAATCAAGCAAATACTTTTTACAACCATGGGTTTTCTACAAACATACAAAACGCGCAAGAGAGCACGAAAAATTGCTGATCAAACATAAACTTTTTGAGAAATTGTGGTCTCAAGATAGGATAATTTAACATTTATTTCATGATAACTAAATAAATTTACTAATGCAATGAAGATAATTAAATTTCTTCTTTCGTAATGAATATAAGTATGACTTCAGGAGTTAACAAAATGTGTGTACAAATCCTTTGGGATTTTGACAAAAACCAAGAATAAGAATAATAGTAGGAAAGAAAAACATTTTTTTTTTTGACAAAAAAAAATAGCTGTTTTGACTACTATGTCGGAACAGCTAAAACATTCTCGACAAAATCAACGGGTGTTCTGACTACTATATGTCGGAACAGCTAATTGCAAGAGAAAAATTGGTAAACTCTTTCACCATTTTCACTCTTTTCACTATTTTCAACAAAATCCAAACGGAAAAGAAAAAGTCCAACTGTCGCGCACGCACACATTTATTTTTTTCAAGGAAAATATGCAAATCCGACGGCTTCATTAGACCCATGATGAACACTGAGGGTAAACTCGGCTTCTCTACAGTATCATTGCCGCAAAGGTTGGATCGGAAACAAGCAAGTGATTTTTAATTGTCGGGAACTTCAGCAGAAAGACCACAGCCAAATGCTCAAATCAACATGATGCCTTTTAGTTAATTATGGTGCATAACGTGACCATTTTGACGACATTAACTGATCTAAAATCACATTTAGAATACGTGCAAATAAAAACGTTGATCATTATTATTATCTAAACCTTGTTTAAGTCTCTTGCACTCCTAAAGTTTGCTGCGATCCTTACTGAATTCAGGAACGTTTCACTACTGGTGTGTCAGTTTTGAACAAGAAATTGTTTACTTCGTTTTAATCTGTTGATAATCAAGTCACAATTCACAGTGTATAGTGGTTGCAGCTCACTGCTGTACTCAATCGATCCTCAGCATCAGTGCTATCTATCAGCTCACATTGGTTTCCTCTCAAGTTAAATGAGCGGCAACGCTGGTCCTTGTGGCAAGCCATACAGCACTGCAATGCAACCCGTACGGTGAGAGTCTTGAAGGTGTGGTCGAGCAGACAGCGATCAGTAGCGACGAGAGAGCAAGTCGCGGTCTTGGTCATAATTGGTACTGGGCGTTCACACATCACGTACTTTTCCACGTTGCAGTTCCAGGGGTTCCAATGAGGATACGAAGTGCTCATGACGGCACACTTTTCATTGACTCCGATAGCCTTATACCATTTAGCACGATACTTAACGTCTCGGGTGTCTCCATTACATTCCCACACCTTATCGCCGTCTTCATCCGTACAGCCAATCCACACCCCATTAGACGCCGACCCCCAAAAAGTACTCCAAATGTAATTGTATTCTTCTATTGAGTTAGGTGTGACCAGGCTTGCCCTAAGGTCCTGGCAGCTTTCCAAAGCAGCCTGCCAGTTACTTTGTAGAGGGTATAAGCTCTTGTAGCAAGACATATCCCATTGTTGCCATCCTGCCGGGCAGACGCTGCAACTTTGAGAAGCAGTGGCTTTTACCAGTAACAAGTAGAAGAGCACAAAGAAGACAGGTGCCATTGCTTGATATCTGACTGCAGTAGAACTAAGGATATCCATGTTGATATACCGACAAATTTATTTAAACGTTGAATGAATACTCTACGGTTCAAACATCCGTCAATGTTTTAAAATTGTTGTAGATAGGAATTGCAGATCAATAATCGCTCAGTGGTGGTTTTTTCTCCACACACTTACCCGTGTTGTAAAACTGTTAATTAAAGCGACACAAATCTTCTTTTGTTGTGTTCTTAATGTGCACGATCTGCTCCCTTTGGCGAGTAGACCAAAGCCAGAATCCTCCAGACACAGTTTGCAGTGAATTGATCGTCCAGAAGTCCTCCAGGTTTTTGACACAGTAGGCCTACCAGTCCTTCCTCGGTTTTTACAGTACAACTACTGAACACACAGTACTGAGTAATCTTTGTCTCATCAGTTCCATTTTTTTTTTATCTCGTTATACTCTACACTGCTGAGCCACGCCTACTTGCCATCAAATTTAATTGACATTTATGGCCGTTACTCTTCTTTTGCAAAATCTATTTGAAAACATCCGCTTGTCAGCTCTATTACAAGAACGGGCATTAACTTTAATTCAAGTAAGCCTGTGAAAGCTTGAGTCTCGTTGTCTAACATCGTAATTAACGTTCGAACAAAACAGACAATTAACTTATCTTTGCTATACTCTTCGTACAAAAAGGCAATTACCAATAGTAGCTCCCTCGTGAATAATGTATGGCTACCCTGTTATTGTAGGTTAGACTTTCCTGAACGTTGTAATTACAAAAATTCCATCACAACGGATGGTCAATACCTCAGTGCCTTAGTAAAGAGCCATACTCCATAATGCGTTGTGGCGAGAAATATACGTGAATAAGTGTGTTTCTGACTATGTGGAAAAAAATAATTGGGTTCTTTTACAGCACAATAAAGTATCAATGCGCTTAACAATAGTGTCCTGGTCATTGTGCAGATAGCAATCCTGTAACCTTTCTCAGCTCCCTGGGGAGTATACACCCTGGGCTGTCGTGACGCTCCGAAGGTTTACTCAAACAGGAAATCAACCTCAACCCTTGCAAATGCAAATAATGGAAACAGAAAAATGACTGCCACAAAAAAATAAATGTACCTCCTCTTGGCAAACTCTAGGTGGCGCACTATACTAAAATCACCAGTATAATGTAAACTTGGTATTACGGTTTACCATCAGCGCAACGTTTGGATCCATAAAATCAAGTAAATATTATTCGTCGATCTGTTCAAGGTTTTTTATAAATTACGTTTTGTGTATATTTTATTTTTTAGTTTAACTATTTTTAATTAGTTTAATTACCACTATAATATCTTAATTAGTTATTTATTCATGTATTTATACAATTATTTATTTACTTTTTTTGGGGGGGGGGAGTAACGCGTGTTTTTTGTTTGCATGACGAGACATGTTAAAATGATTCTTTTTTTCATGTATGCCTTTATTGAGCATGTGTACGTTGCGCATGTGCACGAAATGGAAAAACTGTCTGAAAAAACGTGTTTATAATGTGATATAAAACATGAATTCAACTGGGTCAAGATATATTATTGGACTAAGTTACAAATAATGGAAAATTATAAACACTTTGACTAAATTAGACAATCGGCAAGATTGTCAGACCTATTGGTTAGCAATGGTCGATTCATGAACAGATAAAAACACGTTGTCTTCGACTTTTATTATGTATATCATTTATTTAATTTAAGGATGTTCGTAAAAAATTGGCCAATGGTCATCTAGTGGTCAGTAGTGGTCGTTTGACGAAAATTTACAGAATGTTTCAATTCAATTCAAAATTGGTTTATTTTAAAAATGCATCACCAAATGAAAAGTCACAGACTAAGAGAATTTGGTTTACAAAATTACATTAAGATTATGTACATGTAAATTATGTTAAATACAATATTAAAAATATAACTTGATTTATACAGACAAACAGGAATTGGGAAAGCAGCATTTAAAAAAAAGAAAGAAAACAAAAAGAAAAAAAAAACAACAACAACAACAACAACAAAACTGGCGGACAAAAAATTAAAAATGCTTCTCCTTTTGCTACCCGACCTGGTCAAATGATTCAATGGCTCAAGCCCCCATTTCAGGTGTACACGGATTTTGGCCAGTGGTCACCTTTCGGTCAGCAGTGGTAATTTTTATGAGAAAAGACGAAACAATTTCGGGCATGTATTTTAAATTTATGTCTTTGGGCTGAATTTTGTGCTTTGTAAAGCACCTTAGCTCTAGCTCTTTCTTTCTTTGGTCAAACGGTCAAGTGATCAAAATGAAAAATGCCATAACTCCTAAAAAAATTTGGCCGATTTTAACAAAGGTTGGTCAAATCAAACTTTGACCCCTGCCCTAACTATGAATGGTTTTAAATTTTGGCCAATGGCCATCTGGTGGTCAGTAGTGGTCATTGAATGAATATTTATAAAATGCTTCTTCTCCCACATTCCTCGGCCGATTGCAGCCTAACTTGGAGCTACATTTGGGGTGTACACAGATTTGGGCCAGTGGTCACCTATCGGTCAGTAGTGGTCATTTCATGAAAAAATACAAACACGTTATTTTTCTCATTTTCAATTTGTTTCATTAATGGTTCATAAATTTTTCCAATGGTCATCTAGAGTCTTTTGCAGAATGGTTCTCCATTTGCTACCCAACTTAGTCGAATGAATCTACGGCTCGAGCCCCATTTCGAGTGTACACGGATTTTGGTCAGTGGTCACCTAACGTGTTTTTTTTTTTTTTTTTTACAATTTCGTGTATAAATAGGTTATAAAAATGTCTTGAAGGGCTGATACTTCTGCTTTGTAAAGCGCTTTAGCTCTGTTTAATCAAGCAAATACTTTTTACAACCATGGGTTTTCTACAAACATACAAAACGCGCAAGAGAGCACGAAAAATTGCTGATCAAACGTAAACTTTTTGAGAAATTGTGGTCTCAAGATAGGATAATTTAACATTTATTTCATGATAACTAAATAAATTTACTAATGCAATGAAGATAATTAAATTTCTTCTTTCGTAATGAATATAAGTATGACTTCAGGAGTTAACAAAATGTGTGTACAAATCCTTTGGGATTTTGACAAAAACCAAGAATAAGAATAATAGTAGGAAAGAAAAACATTTTTTTTTTTGACAAAAAAACAATAGCTGTTTTGACTACTATGTCGGAACAGCTAAAACATTCTCGACAAAATCAACGGGTGTTCTGACTACTATATGTCGGAACAGCTAATTGCAAGAGAAAAATTGGTAAACTCTTTCACCATTTTCACTCTTTTCACTATTTTCAACAAAATCCAAACGGAAAAGAAAAAGTCCAACTGTCGCGCACGCACACATTTATTTTTTTCAAGGAAAATATGCAAATCCGACGGCTTCATTAGACCCATGATGAACACTGAGGGTAAACTCGGCTTCTCTACAGTATCATTGCCGCAAAGGTTGGATCGGAAACAAGCAAGTGATTTTTAATTGTCGGGAACTTCAGCAGAAAGACCACAGCCAAATGCTCAAATCAACATGGTGCCTTTTAGTTAATTATGGTGCATAACGTGACCATTTTGACGACATTAACTGATCTAAAATCACATTTAGAATACGTGCAAATAAAAACGTTGATCATTATTATTATCTAAACCTTGTTTAAGTCTCTTGCACTCCTAAAGTTTGCTGCGATCCTTACTGAATTCAGGAATGTTTCACTACTGGTGTGTCAGTTTTGAACAAGAAATTGTTTACTTCATTTTAATCTGTTGATAATCAAGTCACAATTCACAGTGTATAGTGGTTGCAGCTCACTGCTGTACTCAAACGATCCTCAGCATCGGTGCTATCTATCAGCTCACATTGGTTTCCTCTCAAGTTAAATGAGCGGCAACGCTGTTCATTGCGGCAAGCCAGACAGCACTGCAATCTTCCCCGTACGGTGAGAGTCTTGAAGGTGTGTTCGAGCAGACAGCGATCGGTAGCGACGAGAGAGCAAGTCGCGGTCTTGGTCATAACTGGTACAGGGCGTTCACACATCACGTACTTTTCCACGTTGCAGTTCCGGGGGTTCCAGTGAGGATACGAAGTGCTCATGACGGCACACTTTTCATTGACTCTGATAGCCTTATACCATTCAGCACGATACTTAACGTATTGGGTGTCTCCATTACATTCCCACACCTTATCGCCGTCTTCATCCGTACAGCCAATCCACACCCCATTAGACGCCGACCCCCAAAAAGTACTCCAAATGTGATCGTATTCTTCTCTTGAGTTAGGTGTGACCAGGCTTGCCCTAAGGTCCTGGCAGCTTTCCAAAGCAGCCTGCCAGTTACTTTGTAGAGGGTATAAGCTCTTGTAGCAAGACATATCCAATTGTTGCCATCCTGCCGGGCAGACGCTGCAACTTTGAGAAGCAGTGGCTTTTACCAGTAACAAGTAGAAGAGCACAAAGAAGACAGGTGCCATTGCTTGATATCTGACTGCAGTAGAACTAAGGATATCCATGTTGATATACCGACAAATTTATTTAAACGTTGAATGAATACTCTACGGTTCAAACATCCGTCAATGTTTTAAAATTGTTGTAGATAGGAATTGCAGATCAATAATCGCTCAGTGGTGGTTTTTTCTCCACACACTTACCCGTGTTGTAAAACTGTTAATTAAAGCGACACAAATCTTCTTTTGTTGTGTTCTTAATGTGCACGATCTGCTCCCTTTGGCGAGTAGACCAAAGCCAGAATCCTCCAGACACAGTTTGCAGTGAATTGATCGTCCAGAAGTCCTCCAGGTTTTTGACACAGTAGGCCTACCAGTCCTTCCTCGGTTTTTACAGTACAACTACTGAACACACAGTACTGAGTAATCTTTGTCTCATCAGTTCCATTTTTTTTTTACTCGTTATACTCTACACTGCTTAGCCACGCCTACTTGCCATCAAATTTAATTGACATTTATGGCCGTTACTCTTCTTTTGCAAAATCTATTTGAAAACATCCGCTTGTCAGCTCTATTACAAGAACGGGCATTAACTTTAATTCAAGTAAGCCTGTGAAAGCTTGAGTCTCGTTGTCTAACATCGTAATTAACGTTCGAACAAAACAGACAATTAACTTATCTTTGCTATACTCTTCGTACAAAAAGGCAATTACCAATAGTAGCTCCCTCGTGAATAATGTATGGCTACCCTGTTATTGTAGGTTAGACTTTCCTGAACGTTGTAATTACAAAAATTCCATCACAACGGATGGTCAATACCTCAGTGCCTTAGTAAAGAGCCATACTCCATAATGCGTTGTGGCGAGAAATATACGTGAATAAGTGTGTTTCTGACTATGTGGAAAAAAATAATTGGGTTCTTTTACAGCACAATAAAGTATCAATGCGCTTAACAATAGTGTCCTGGTCATTGTGCAGATAGCAATCCTGTAACCTTTCTCAGCTCCCTGGGGAGTATACACCCCTGGGCTGTCGTGACGCTCCGAAGGTTTACTCAAACAGGAAATCAACCTCAACCCTTGCAAATGCAAATAATGGAAACAGAAAAATGACTGCCACAAAAAAATAAATGTACCTCCTCTTGGCAAACTCTAGGTGGCGCACTATACTAAAATCACCAGTATAATGTAAACTTGGTATTACGGTTTACCATCAGCGCAACGTTTGGATCCATAAAATCAAGTAAATATTATTCGTCGATCTGTTCAAGGTTTTTTATAAATTACGTTTTGTGTATATTTTATTTTTTAGTTTAACTATTTTTAATTAGTTTAATTACCACTATAATATCTTAATTAGTTATTTATTCATGTATTTATACAATTATTTATTTACTTTTTTTGGGGGGGGAGTAACGCGTGTTTTTTGTTTGCATGACGAGACATGTTAAAATGATTCTTTTTTTCATGTATGCCTTTATTGAGCATGTATACGTTGCGCATGTGCACGAAATGGAAAAACTGTCTGAAAAAACGTGTTTATAATGTGATATAAAACATGAATTCAACTGGGTCAAGATATATTATTGGACTAAGTTACAAATAATGGAAAATTATAAACACTTTGACTAAATTAGACAATCGGCAAGATTGTCAGACCTATTGGTTAGCAATGGTCGATTCATGAACAGATAAAAACACGTTGTCTTCGACTTTTATTATGTATATCATTTATTTAATTTAAGGATGTTCGTAAAAAATTGGCCAATGGTCATCTAGTGGTCAGTAGTGGTCGTTTGACGAAAATTTACAGAATGTTTCAATTCAATTCAAAATTGGTTTATTTTAAAAATACATCACCAAATGAAAAGTCACAGACTAAGAGAATTTGGTTTACAAAATTACATTAAGATTATGTACATGTAAATTATGTTAAATACAATATTAAAAATATAACTTGATTTATACAGACAAACAGGAATTGGGAAAGCAGCATTTAAAAAAAAGAAAGAAAACAAAAAGAAAAAACAACAACAACAACAACAACAACAAAACTGGCGGACAAAAAATTAAAAATGCTTCTCCTTTTGCTACCCAACCTGGTCAAATGATTCAATGGCTCAAGCCCCCATTTCAGGTGTACACGGATTTTGGCCAGTGGTCACCTTTCGGTCAGCAGTGGTAATTTTTATGAGAAAAGACGAAACAATTTCGGGCATGTATTTTAAATTTATGTCTTTGGGCTGAATTTTGTGCTTTGTAAAGCACCTTAGCTCTAGCTCTTTCTTTCTTTGGTCAAACGGTCAAGTGATCAAAATGAAAAATGCCATAACTCCTAAAAAAAATTTGGCCGATTTTAACAAAGGTTGGTCAAATCAAACTTTGACCCCTGCCCTAACTATGAATGGTTTTAAATTTTGGCCAATGGCCATCTGGTGGTCAGTAGTGGTCATTGAATGAATATTTATAAAATGCTTCTTCTCCCACATTCCTCGGCCGATTGCAGCCTAACTTGGAGCTACATTTGGGGTGTACACAGATTTGGGCCAGTGGTCACCTATCGGTCAGTAGTGGTCATTTCATGAATATTTACAAAACGCTTTTTCTCCCAAACCCTTGGTACAATGCTTCATTGACTCCAGCACCATTTGGGGTTTACACGGATTTTGGCCAGTGGTCACCTATTGGTCAGCAGTGGCAAAATCTTGATTTTTTACAACCATATGTCGGAACAGCTAATTGCAAGAGAAAATTTGGTAAACTCTTTCATTGAAAGCCAAACGGATAAGAAAAAGTCCAACTGTCGCGCAAACACACATTTAATTTATCAAAGAAAATATGCAAATCCGACGGTTACATTAGACCCATGATGAACAATGAGGGCGCACTTTGCTTCTCTACAGCAGAGCTGTGTATTGAAAGAGTTGCGACATGGAGGGACCAGTTTTCTTTGGTCACGTGGTTGCTGGACGCCTTGTTGTCTCCAAATGCAGCACAACCCAATGGGCAGACTAGTCTGGCACCCCGTGTTTGCCCATGCGTTTCTTGAGAACAAAATGGCTTCTAATTGCAAGTTGTCGCAACTCTCCCAATATACGGCTCTGCTCTACAGTATCATTGCCGCAAAGGCTGGATCCAAAAACAAGCAAGTAATTTTTAATTGTCGTGATCTTGAACAGAAAGACCACAGCCAAAGGCTCAAATCAACATGTGCCTTTTAGTTAATATGGTGCGTAACGTGACCATTTTGGGATTCTACCGAGCCGTCTTACGGCACGGAGGGATTACGCGAGATTGCACTGACCGAGCCTTCAGATTTTAAAGTGTTGGTGTCTCCCGAACAGATGTGTAAAGTATATCCTTAAAGGTACGAACCGCTACATGTACTAAGATGATATACCTTCAGGGTGGGCGTCAACTGTGACGGCAGGGAGGGCACGTAATCCCACCGTGCCGTAATACGGCTCGGTAGAATCCCAATCAAACTTCACTTCTGTGAAGCTCGTTTAATTTAAGGATTCTACCTCACCGAGTATTACGTCAACCCGTGGACCACGTGAAATGTTCAAAGCTATGTGTGCACAGCCACAATCATGGGTACACATTTTGTTACAAAGACACCGAATGAACAACACATAAATATTGAGTAACTCTTTGCCGATCTTGTATTCGACAAACTCAAGTATTTTCTACTCTTCATTCACACAGCGTTAATTTACAGACAACATTGAAATAGCTGTTACATCACTGGTTTTCAAACTGTTGTTCATAACATGGACACGAAAAAATGTGTACCCATGATTGTGGCTGTGCACATGTGTAAAGAAACGCCAAGGAGTCGTGGGAGTCAAAAGCACGCTACGTCTACGCAAACCAATGCCACGTTACGGATGTTGTGTAAGATTCTGACGTCAGAACGGTTCTCGAATCTCAATTTACATGTACATTTCGTAAACCAAATGTTGACATGTAAATCTCGATACTGAAAGAGAGAACTTTAGTTAGAGAAAGCACAACTCTTTACCCTGATCAATGTATAGACTCTAGCACCGATACGATCTTCTGAGTTGTGGAAATATTATGATTCCGTACCTCCCAATTATGCGTTGATGAATCACATGGGAATAATCTCTGTGTGTCTAGGCCTATGGTAGTGATTCACGTTTAATCAGGATACAAGAGTGTGTGTGTTGACAATCTGCTGGTTGACCATGCGCTTAAATTTCTCCGAGTCAAAGTGAGCCAGGGGTCAGGCTTGTTTGACCTTGGGTCACACGGGTTTATGATTTTTGTCGGTTTTTTTTTAATTTAAATATTTCTACTTGTTTGGGGATTTGTTTCCGTAGAAAGTGATAGTGATTTGTCACGTGATAGCGTTAAATGCATTGTGGGAATAAAAAAAAAGCCGCCATCTCCGGCGGCCATCTTGGTTTTTGTGCTTCCAGCCCGTATTTAGGGGCTCAAACTATATCATCATTCTTAGCAAAAGAATTTTGTTGATATATAAACTCTAATTTTTCAGGTCAAGAAACACACTGTAGAATAATCAATCAGGCCTTATCGTTGCATCCTGTGCCCCAAAGACGTCGAAAATGTCCCATCAAAAGACCAAAAATAAGCGCACAGCGCCGCACAATCTTGTGTAATTTTTTACCAGACAGACCATAGGATAGGAATTGAAGCGAGAGGGGTAAAAACGTTGGGTGACGTCATAGCTTATGTGCAAAATGAGGCACAGTGCGAGAATCTTCGACACATTTCGGTAATTGTGCAATACAGCACGCTAGCAATGGTGTCAGATTTACCAATCTGAACGTGTACCTTCAAAAGTTTTGATGGCCTGGAATAACTTTTAGTGGAAGTAGTTAGGTTTTAAAAATTAATGATTTGTGTATAACTATATATCAGCCCTACGAAACAGGCTGATATATTGTAGCGCTATAACTTTTTATTTATTTCTTTCTTTTGTGAAACGGTCACGTGATCAAAATGAAAAAAGGCCATAACTCCTCAACTATTTGGCCGATTTTGATCAAACTTAGTCAAATTATTGGTCAGCAGTGGTCATTTCATGAAAAAACACAAACACGTTGTCTTCGCATTTAATTGTATTTCATTTAATTAAGGATTTAAAAAAAATTTGGCCAATGGTCATTTAATGTTCATTTCATGAATATTTACAACACATCTTCTTCTCCCAAAGCCTGTAGCTGTTTGCCGGCTGACTTGGTATAAGCTTCATTCACTCGAGCTACATTTGGGGTTTACACAGATTTGAGCCAATTGTCATCTATTGGTCAGCAGTGGTCATTTTTCTGGAAAAAAATGCAAGATCTATTTTGTTTTTACATTTTAACTGTATTTCATTTAAAAGAATGTGTGTGTGTCCCCCCCCAAAAAAAAAAAAAGTCAATGGTCATCTAGTGGTCAGTAGTGGTCATTTCATGAAAAAATACAAACACGTTATTTTTCTCATTTTCAATTTGTTTCATTAATGGTTCATAAATTTTTCCAATGGTCATCTAGAGTCTTTTGCAGAATGGTTCTCCATTTGCTACCCAACTTAGTCGAATGATTTTACGGCTCGAGCCCCATTTCGAGTGTACACGGATTTTGGTCAGTGGTCACCTAACGTGTTTTTTTTTTTTTTTTTACAATTTCCTGTATAAATATGTTATAAAAATGTCTTGCAGGGTTGATACTTCTGCTTTGTAAAGCGCTTTAGCTCTGTTTAATCAAGCAAATACTTTTACAACCATGGGTTTTTTACAAACATACAAAACGCGCAAGAAAGCACGAACAATTGATGATCAAACGTAAACTTTTTGAGAAATTGTGGTCTCAAGATAGGATAATTTAACATTTATTTCATGATAACTAAATAAATTTACTAATGCAATGAAGATAATTAAATTTCTTCTTTCGTAATGAATATAAGTATGACTTCAGGAGTTAACAAAATGTGTGTACAAATCCTTTGGGATTTTGACAAAAACCAAGAACAAGAATAATAGTAGGAAAGAAAAAAATTTTTTTTTGACAAAAAAACAATAGCTGTTTTGACTACTATGTCGGAACAGCTAAAACATTCTCGACAAAATCAACGGGTGTTCTGACTACCATATGTCGGAACAGCTAATTGCAAGAGAAAAATTGGTAAACTCTTTCACCATTTTCACTCTTTTCACTATTTTCAACGAAATCCAAACGGAAAAGAAAAAGTCCAACTGTCGCGCACGCACACATTTATTTTTTTCAAGGAAAATATGCAAATCCGACGGCTTCATTAGACCCATGATGAACACTGAGGGTAAACTCGGCTTCTCTACAGTATCATTGCCGCAAAGGTTGGATCGGAAACAAGCAAGTGATTTTTAATTGTCGGGAACTTCAGCAGAAAGACCACAGCCAAATGCTCAAATCAACATGATGCCTTTTAGTTAATTATGGTGCATAACGTGACCATTTTGACGACATTAACTGATCTAAAATCACATTTAGAATACGTGCAAATAAAAACGTTGATCATTATTATTATCTAAACCTTGTTTAAGTCTCTTGCACTCCTAAAGTTTGCTGCGATCCTAACTGAATTCAGGAACGTTTCACTACTGGTGTGTCAGTTTTGAACAAGAAATTGTTTACTTCATTTTAATCTGTTGATAATCAATTCACAATTCACAGTGTATAGTGGTTGCAGCTCACTGCTGTACTCAAATGATCCTCAGCATTAGTGCTATCTATCAGCTCACATTGGTTTCCTCTCAAGTTAAATGAGCGGCAACGCTGGTCATTGCGGCAAGCCAGACAGCACTGCAATCTTCCCCGTACGGTGAGAGTCTTGAAGGTGTGGTCGAGCAGACAGCGATCGGTAGCGACGAGAGAGCAAGTCGCGGTCTTGGTCATAACTGGTACAGGGCGTTCACACATCACGGACTTCTCCACGTTGCAGTTCCAGGGGTTCCAGTGAGGATACGAAGTGCTCATGACGGCACACTTTTCATTGACTCCGATAGCCTTATACCATTCAGCACGATACTTAACGTATTGGGTGTCTCCATTACATTCCCACACCTTATCGCCGTCTTCATCCGTACAGCCAATCCAAACCCCATTAGACGCCGACCCCCAAAAAGTACTCCAAATGTGATCGTATTCTTCTCTTGAGTTAGGTGTGACCAGGCTTGCCCCAAGGTCCCGACAGCTTTCCAAAGCACCTTGCCAGTTACCTCGTAGAGGGTATAAGCTCTTGTAGCAAGACATCTCCCATTTTTGCCATCCTGCCGGGCAGATGCCACAACTTTGGGAAGCAGTGACTTTTACCAATAACAAGTAGACGATCACAGAGAAGACAGACGCCATTGCTCGATATCTGACTGCAGTAGAACTAAGGATATCCATGTTGATATACCGAAAGCGTTCTGTGAATACTCTACAGTTCAATCGTCAAAATTGTTGTGAATGGGGATTGTAAATTCGCTCAGTGGTGGTTCCTTCTCCACACACTTTAACCGTGTTGTAATTAAAGCGACACAAATCTTCCTTTTTATGTTCTTAATGTGCAGGATCTGCTCCCTTTGGCGAGTAGACCAAAGCCAGACTTCTCTTGACAAGTTTGCAGTGAATTGATCGTAAAGAAGTTCTTTAGGTTTTGAGACAGTATCAGTCCTTCTTCAGTTTTTATAGTACACTACCGTTCACGCCGTACTGTGTTCTTTTTGTCACATTAGTTCCCTTTTTGTTGATCTCGTTATACTCTACACTGCTTAGCCACGCCTACTTGCAAACGGATTTAATTGACGTTTATGGCCGTTCCTCTTCGTATGCAAAATCTATTTAAATACATCCGCTTGTCAGCTCTATTTCACAAACGGGCAATAACATTAATTGAAGTTAGTCTGTGAAAGCCTAATCGTGCATTTGGCCTCGAGTTTTGTTGTCTAATATCGTATTAAGTGTTCGAACAAAACAGACCACAAACTCATCTTTGCTGTACTTCATCACTCTTCATACAAAAGGGCAGTTACAAACAGCAGCTCCCTCGTGAATATTTCATTAATACCCTGTTATTGTAGATTGGACTTTCCTAAACGTTGTAATTACAAAAAACCTAATGACAACGGATGGTCGATTCATCAGTGCCCCAGAGAGCCATATTCCAAAATGCGTTGTGGCGAGAAATATATATGTACGTGAATAAATGTGTCTAGGGCTATGCGGAGAGGAAAAAACTACACCGTAGGTTCGAAGTACTATTTCGTCCGAATGGAATTTCCGTCCGAATGGAATTTCCGTCCGAATGGAATTTTCGTGCAATTAAATGATAATTCAATATTAACTTTGTTCTGTTTACAGAACAATAATGTATCAATGCACTTAACATTAGTGCCCTGTTCATCCCTGTAATCTTACTCAGCTCCCTGGGCTGTCGTGACGCCGAAGAATTTCTAAAACAGAATATCAACCGCAGCCCTCGCAAATAAAAATAATGGAAACTGAAAGCCGACTGCCACAAAATATAAATTTACCTCCTCTTGGCAAACTCTAGGTGGCGCACTGCGCTGCAAATCACCAGTATAATGTGAACTTGGGAGTACGGTTTGGATCCATAACGCAACGTTTGGATCCATAAAATCAAGTAAATATTCTTCGACGATCGATTCAAGGTTTTTATAAATTATATTTTTTCCTTAGTTTATAATTTGTTTTTACTTTTTTATTTATTTATGTATTAATACATTTATTTATCTACCCTTTTTTTTGGGGGGGGGGGGGGCAATTATTATTTTTTTTTTTCATGACGAGACATGTTAAAATTCTTTTGCTCTTGTATGCCTATAATGCAACATGTACACGTTGCGCATGCGCAATAAATGGAAAAAGGTCTGAAAAAGTGTTTATACTGTTACATAAAACCAGATTACAACTGAATTTAGGTGGCCCTGAAGGGACATCGAGCATATATAAAAACTTAAATATTTACGTAAATATTTACGAGTTTGGCCCCACATCGCAAATATTCACGAAAATAGTTACGTGAATATTTGCGATTATTGTCCGTGTCGCGAATACTTTCGTAAATATTCACGTAAATATTTGCGATTTGTGCCCCAACACACACAAATAATTACGTGAATATATTTACGTGAATATCAAATAATTACGTGATAACATTTACTTTAATATTTGCGATTATTGTCCGTGTCGCTATTTATTTACGTTTATTTTCACGTAAATATTCATATTTATACCCTAGGTTGCAACTATTTACGTAAATATTTTTACTAGAGACGTAAAGCTATTTTTTTCAAATTCCATGACCTTAGCTTTGATATGTTTTAGGATCTGATTCTTTCGTAATAATTATAAGTATGATTTTAGTAGATTACAAAATGTGTGTAAAAATCCTATGGGATTTTGAAAAAAATTAAGAATAAGAATAGCAGTAGGAAAGAAAATAAAATAAAAAAATATTAACAAAAACAACAGCTGTTCTGACTACTATGTCTAAACAGCTAGTACAAATCTGGACAGAAACAATAGTTGTTCCGACTTCTGCGTCGGAACAGCTAATAACATTCTCGACAAAAACAATAGTTGGTTCCGACTTCTATGTCGCCAAAACTAATAACAATCTTCACAAAAACAGTAGATGTTCCGACTTCTATATGCCGGAACAGCAAAAAGCAAGAGAAAATGTGGCAAACTCTTTCACCATTGAAAGCCGAACGGAAAGGAAAAAGTCCAACTGTCGCGCACATACACATTTACTTTTTTCAAGGAAAATATGCAAATCCGAAGGTTACATTAGACCCATGATGAACACTGAGGGTGCACTTGGCTTCTCTACAGCAGAGCTGTGTATTGAGAGAGTTGCGACATGGAGGGACCAGTTTTCTTTGGTCACGTGGTTGCTGGACGCCATGTTGTCTCCAAATGCAGCACAACCCAATGGGCAGACTAGTCTGGCACCCGTGTTTGCCCATGCGTTTCTTGAGAACAAAATGGCTTCTAATTGCAAGTTGTCGCAACTCTCCCAATATTGACCATTTTGACGACATTAACTGATCACATTTATTATTATCTAATAAAAACTTGTTTAAGTCTCTTGTACTCCAAAAGTTTGCCGAGGTCCTTACTGAATTCAGGAACGTTTCACTACTGGTGTGTCAGTTTTGAACAAGAAATTGTTTACTTCATTTTAATCTGTTGATAATCAGTTGACAAATCACAGTGTATAGTGGTTGCAGCTCACTGCTGTACTCAAATGATCCTCAGCATCAGTGCTATCTATCAGCTCACATTGGTTTCCTCTCAAGTTAAATGAGCGGCAACGCTGGTCCCTGTGGCAAGCCATACAGCACTGCAATCTTCTCCGTACGATGAGAGTCTTGAAGGTGTGGTCGAGCAGACAGCGATCGGTAGCGACGAGAGAGCAAGTCGCGGTCTTAGTCATAACTGGTACTGGGCGTTCACACATCACGTACTTTTCCACGTTGCAGTTCCAGGGGTTCCAGTGAGGATACGAAGTGCTCATGACGGCACACGTTTCATTGACTCCGATAGCCTTAGACCATTCAGCACGATACTTAACGTATTGGGTGTCTCCATTACATTCCCACACCTTATCGCCGTCTTCATCCGTACAGCCAATCCAAACCCCATTAGACGCCGACCCCCAAAAAGTACTCCAAATGTGATCGTATTCTTCTCTTGAGTTAGGTGTGACCAGGCTTGCCCCAAGGTCCCGACAGCTTTCCAAAGCACCTTGCCAGTTACCTCGTAGAGGGTATAAGCTCTTGTAGCAAGACATCTCCCATTTTTGCCATCCTGCCGGGCAGATGCCACAACTTTGGGAAGCAGTGACTTTTACCAATAACAAGTAGACGATCACAGAGAAGACAGACGCCATTGCTCGATATCTGACTGCAGTAGAACTAAGGATATCCATGTTGATATACCGAAAGCGTTCTGTGAATACTCTACAGTTCAATCGTCAAAATTGTTGTGAATGGGGATTGTAAATTCGCTCAGTGGTGGTTCCTTCTCCACACACTTTAACCGTGTTGTAATTAAAGCGACACAAATCTTCCTTTTTATGTTCTTAATGTGCAGGATCTGCTCCCTTTGGCGAGTAGACCAAAGCCAGACTTCTCTTGACAAGTTTGCAGTGAATTGATCGTAAAGAAGTTCTTTAGGTTTTGAGACAGTATCAGTCCTTCTTCAGTTTTTATAGTACACTACCGTTCACGCCGTACTGTGTTCTTTTTGTCACATTAGTTCCCTTTTTGTTGATCTCGTTATACTCTACACTGCTTAGCCACGCCTACTTGCAAACGGATTTAATTGACGTTTATGGCCGTTCCTCTTCGTATGCAAAATCTATTTAAATACATCCGCTTGTCAGCTCTATTTCACAAACGGGCAATAACATTAATTGAAGTTAGTCTGTGAAAGCCTAATCGTGCATTTGGCCTCGAGTTTTGTTGTCTAATATCGTATTAAGTGTTCGAACAAAACAGACCACAAACTCATCTTTGCTGTACTTCATCACTCTTCATACAAAAGGGCAGTTACAAACAGCAGCTCCCTCGTGAATATTTCATTAATACCCTGTTATTGTAGATTGGACTTTCCTAAACGTTGTAATTACAAAAAACCTAATGACAACGGATGGTCGATTCATCAGTGCCCCAGAGAGCCATATTCCAAAATGCGTTGTGGCGAGAAATATATATGTACGTGAATAAATGTGTCTAGGGCTATGCGGAGAGGAAAAAACTACACCGTAGGTTCGAAGTACTATTTCGTCCGAATGGAATTTCCGTCCGAATGGAATTTCCGTCCGAATGGAATTTTCGTGCAATTAAATGATAATTCAATATTAACTTTGTTCTGTTTACAGAACAATAATGTATCAATGCACTTAACATTAGTGCCCTGTTCATCCCTGTAATCTTACTCAGCTCCCTGGGCTGTCGTGACGCCGAAGAATTTCTAAAACAGAATATCAACCGCAGCCCTCGCAAATAAAAATAATGGAAACTGAAAGCCGACTGCCACAAAATATAAATTTACCTCCTCTTGGCAAACTCTAGGTGGCGCACTGCGCTGCAAATCACCAGTATAATGTGAACTTGGGAGTACGGTTTGGATCCATAACGCAACGTTTGGATCCATAAAATCAAGTAAATATTCTTCGACGATCGATTCAAGGTTTTTATAAATTATATTTTTTCCTTAGTTTATAATTTGTTTTTACTTTTTTATTTATTTATGTATTAATACATTTATTTATCTACCCTTTTTGGGGGGGGGGGGCAATTATTATTTTTTTTTTTCATGACGAGACATGTTAAAATTCTTTTGCTCTTGTATGCCTATAATGCAACATGTACACGTTGCGCATGCGCAATAAATGGAAAAAGGTCTGAAAAAGTGTTTATACTGTTACATAAAACCAGATTACAACTGAATTTAGGTGGCCCTGAAGGGACATCGAGCATATATAAAAACTTAAATATTTACGTAAATATTTACGAGTTTGGCCCCACATCGCAAATATTCACGAAAATAGTTACGTGAATATTTGCGATTATTGTCCGTGTCGCGAATACTTTCGTAAATATTCACGTAAATATTTGCGATTTGTGCCCCAACACACACAAATAATTACGTGAATATATTTACGTGAATATCAAATAATTACGTGATAACATTTACTTTAATATTTGCGATTATTGTCCGTGTCGCTATTTATTTACGTTTATTTTCACGTAAATATTCATATTTATACCCTAGGTTGCAACTATTTACGTAAATATTTTTACTAGAGACGTAAAGCTATTTTTTTCAAATTCCATGACCTTAGCTTTGATATGTTTTAGGATCTGATTCTTTCGTAATAATTATAAGTATGATTTTAGTAGATTACAAAATGTGTGTAAAAATCCTATGGGATTTTGAAAAAAATTAAGAATAAGAATAGCAGTAGGAAAGAAAATAAAATAAAAAAATATTAACAAAAACAACAGCTGTTCTGACTACTATGTCTAAACAGCTAGTACAAATCTGGACAGAAACAATAGTTGTTCCGACTTCTGCGTCGGAACAGCTAATAACATTCTCGACAAAAACAATAGTTGGTTCCGACTTCTATGTCGCCAAAACTAATAACAATCTTCACAAAAACAGTAGATGTTCCGACTTCTATATGCCGGAACAGCAAAAAGCAAGAGAAAATGTGGCAAACTCTTTCACCATTGAAAGCCGAACGGAAAGGAAAAAGTCCAACTGTCGCGCACATACACATTTACTTTTTTCAAGGAAAATATGCAAATCCGAAGGTTACATTAGACCCATGATGAACACTGAGGGTGCACTTGGCTTCTCTACAGCAGAGCTGTGTATTGAGAGAGTTGCGACATGGAGGGACCAGTTTTCTTTGGTCACGTGGTTGCTGGACGCCATGTTGTCTCCAAATGCAGCACAACCCAATGGGCAGACTAGTCTGGCACCCGTGTTTGCCCATGCGTTTCTTGAGAACAAAATGGCTTCTAATTGCAAGTTGTCGCAACTCTCCCAATATTGACCATTTTGACGACATTAACTGATCACATTTATTATTATCTAATAAAAACTTGTTTAAGTCTCTTGTACTCCAAAAGTTTGCCGAGGTCCTTACTGAATTCAGGAACGTTTCACTACTGGTGTGTCAGTTTTGAACAAGAAATTGTTTACTTCATTTTAATCTGTTGATAATCAGTTGACAAATCACAGTGTATAGTGGTTGCAGCTCACTGCTGTACTCAAATGATCCTCAGCATCAGTGCTATCTATCAGCTCACATTGGTTTCCTCTCAAGTTAAATGAGCGGCAACGCTGGTCCCTGTGGCAAGCCATACAGCACTGCAATCTTCTCCGTACGATGAGAGTCTTGAAGGTGTGGTCGAGCAGACAGCGATCGGTAGCGACGAGAGAGCAAGTCGCGGTCTTAGTCATAACTGGTACTGGGCGTTCACACATCACGTACTTTTCCACGTTGCAGTTCCAGGGGTTCCAGTGAGGATACGAAGTGCTCATGACGGCACACGTTTCATTGACTCCGATAGCCTTAGACCATTCAGCACGATACTTAACGTATTGGGTGTCTCCATTACATTCCCACACCTTATCGCCGTCTTTATCCGTACAGCCAATCCACACCCCGTCAGGACTCGATGCCACAAAAGTACTCCAAATGTAATTGTATTCTTCTATTGAGTTAGGTGTGACCAGGCTTGCCCCAAGGTCCTGGCAGCTTTCCAAAGCACATTGCCAGTTACTTTGTAGAGGGTATAAGCTCTTGTAGCAAGACATTTCCCACTGTTGCCATCCTGCCGGGCAGATGCAAAAACTTTGGGAAGCAGTGACTTTTACCAGTAACAAGTAGAAGATCACAGAGAAGACAGACGCCACTGCGCGATATCTGACTGCAGTAGAACTAAGGATATACATGTTGATATGCCGAAAGCGTTCTGTAAATGTTGAATGAATACTCTACAGTTCAATCGTCAATGTTTTAAAATTGCTGTGGATGGGATGGAATTGCAGATCAAACTTCGCTCAGTGGTGGTTCCTTCTCCACACACTTACCCGTGTTGTGAAACTGTTAAATAAAGCAACACAAATCTTTCTTTTTATGTTCTTAATGTGCACGATCTGCTCCCTTTGGCCAGAAGTCCTACAGATTCGAGACAGTATCAGTCCTTCCTCAGTTTTTACAGTACAACTACTGTACACGCCGTACTGTGTCCTTTGTGTCACATCAGTTCCCCTTGTGTTCATCTCGTTAGACACTACACTGCTAAGCCACGCCTACTTGCTAGGCAATTACAAATAGAAGTTCATTCGTTAATAATTTAAGGATACTCTGTTATTGTAGATTGGACTTTCCTATACGTTATAATTACAAAAACGTCATCACAACGAATGGTCAATACGTCAGTGCCATAGAGAGCCGTATTCCATAATGCGTTTTGGCGAGAAATATACATGAATAAGTGTGTTTAGGACTGTGTGGGGAAAAATAAATGTTGAATGAATACTCTACAGTTCAATCGTCAAAATTGTTCCGGATGATGGTTGCAAATCAAAATTCGCTCAGTGGTGGTTCCTTCCCCACACACTTTACTTGTGTTGTAATTAAAGCGACACAAAACTTCCTTTGTTATGTTCTTAATGTGCACGATCTGCTCCCTTTGGCGAGTAGACCAAAGCCAGACTCCTCCGGATACAGTTTGAAGTGAATTGATCGTCAAGAAGTCCTCCAGGTTTTGAGACAGTATCAGTCCTTCTTCAGTATTTACAGTACAAGTGCTGTACACGCGGTACTGTGTTCTTTTGTCACATCAGTTCCCTTTTTGTTCATCTCGTTAGACACTACACTGCTTAGCCACACCTACTTGCTAGGCAATTACAAATAGGAGCTCATTCGTGAATAATTTTTGGATACCCTGTTATTGTAGATTGGACTTTCCTATACGTTGTAATTACAAAAACGTCATCACAACGTATGGTCAATACGTCAGTGCCGTTAAGAGAGTCATATTCCATGATGCGTTTTGGCGAGAAATATACATGAATAAGTTTGTTTAGGACAATGTGGGGGAAATGAATGTTGAATGAATACTCTACAGTTCAATCGTCAAAATTGTTCCGGATGATGATTGCAAATCAAAATTCGCTCAGTGGTGGTTCCTTCTTCACACACTTCACCTGTGTTGTAATTAAAACCCTCAGGGAAGCAACGTGGTGAAAAAATTCTCCACATATTCCAAATACGGTCATAATTTTTTTTTTTTAATAGGCCAAAATAGCCAAGATTTTCTGTAATCCTCACCCCTGGTATACACCACAAGCCTGTAGACTCCCATTGGCCAGGCTATAACCACTGCCGAGTTAAACATTTTGAATGACAGCAATCCCAAGATGGGCCGCGTCTTTGTGCAGTAACTGGATATCTAAGCCCTGCGTCGTGGGATCGTGGGGTCGGTGACCGTCCGGTTGTAAACAAATTGTTGTTACTAATTAACGGTACAGTCAAAATCTTGAATTTTGTTAGGTTGTCTATTGGAGCATAGCCGGATAACACTATAACCAGCAAATTTAGCTGGGGGTCAGTGTTCGACCGACAATCACCTTTAACTTTGAAGCCCCATTGAAATGACTCACTGAAATTTGATAAACCGCTAAGGGCATTTGATGCTATTCTCTGATCATAGCCGCCGTTATTTCCAGGCACCCTGTCAGTCTTATCTTCACCCTGTCAGTCTTATCTTGATCTAGCAAATTGATAGACGCCAGCTGCACTCTAGACTATGTCTGGGTAGGGTTGGGTTGGGTTGGCCAAGTATACAAAAAAACTTGTTTCTAAGAGGACCAAAACAGTGAAAAAACATGAAAAAGTTAGATTTTTTGTATTTTCTTTTGTTTGTCATAAAAACGCCCGTGTGTCACCCCTTGAATTTTTTTTGTTTTGATTTTCTTTCTTTCTAAATATACTCTGGGCAATCCTAAGTCATAATGAACTGTTGGAAAACAGTTTGTGAGCAGCCAAAACTAGTTTACACGCATTTTGCTACCGGAAGGTCGCCGACCGTTTCACCACGCGTTATTGCATGGCCAATACCGCAGCGCAGGTGAGCCAACTCCTTGTGCCATTATCTCTTTGTGTCAACCCCCGTGCCGCCCAGAGCTAAAACAAGTCGTAAATCCCAAGTCGTAAGTCTTGCCGGGAACTCGAATTCACCATTTATGGGAATTAAAATTGCTTTGGGCTTGCAGGAGGGGGTTATTGACCTAAAAACACTGAGAAGTGAAAAAATCCTCCACTTGGATCCACAGCGTTATACAAAAGTGCCCGCTTCTGCGAGGGTTAAAGCGACACAATTCTTCCTTTTTATGTTCATAGTGTGCACGATCTGCTCCCTTTGGCGTGTAGACCAAAGCCAGACTCCTCCGGACACAGTTTGAAGTGAATTGATCGTCCAGAAGTCCTCCAGGTTTTGAGACAGTATCATACCTTCTTCGGCTTTTACAGTAAAAGTGCTGTACACGCGGTACTGTGTTCTTTTGTCACATCAGTTCCCTTTTTGTTCATCTCGCTATACTCTACACTGCTTAGTCACACCTACTAGCTAGGTAATTACAAATAGGAGCTCATTCGTGAATAATTTAAAGGATACCTTGTTATTACGTCGTAATTACAACAATTTCGTCACAACGGATGGTCAATACGTCAGTGCCTAAGTAAACAGCCATACTTCATAATGCGTTGAAACAAATAGTTGGGTTCTTATACAGCACAATAACGTATCAAAGCGCTTTACAATAGTGCCCTGGGCATTGGGCCAATAGCAATCCTGTATTCTTTCTCGGCTACCTAGGGAGTATACAGCCCTTGGCTGTCGTGAAACTCCGAAGGTTATCTAAAACAGAAAAATTAACTTCAACCCTTGCAAATGCAATTAATGGAATCTGAAAGCCGACTGCCACAAAATAGAAACTTACCTCCTCTTGGCAAACTCTAGGTGGCGCACTGTTCTATAAATCACCAGTATAATGTGAACTTGAGGTTACGGTTTGCCATTAGCGCAACGTTTGGATCCATGAAATCAAGTAAATATTTTTCTTCGATCGATTCATTTTTGTATTTTGTCAATTTTGTTATTGTATAGTTTATATATACTTTTTAAACTATTATTATTAATGTATTAATTTATTTATTTATGTATTTCATTTTTTACTCTTTTTTGTATGGGGGTGGGGCAGGGAGCACCACGTGTTTTTTCTATGACGAGCCATGTTAAAATGATTCTTTTTCTCATGTTTGCCTGAATGCAACATGCACACGTTGCGCATACGCGCGAAATGGAAAAATCGTCTGAAAAGGTGTTTAAACTGTGATATAGAACCAGATTACAACTGAATAAAATATATATATCATGGAACTGAACAACAAATTATGGAAAATTATAAACACTTTGACCAATTTAGACAATCGGCAATATTTGTATTTGAGCTTTCCCATTGGGTTTAACTATCGCTTACCTTTGCACACAACATCTTCTAGCTCGTACCCAGGGTTACAAGTGCAGGTTCTGTTCGTTGGCGGCCCCTGGCAGAAGCGACTTTTGTCTGTTTGAATTTATAATTAAAAAAAAAAAATTACAGAAAAGATTCATGGTAAGCCTCTTCACTGGTATCCCCTTTTAAAACACACAGAGTGTCATAGAGAATATTGCTCTTTCTTTCGGTACCTTATGGAGACCAAGTACAAAACAGGGAAAACATGTCTCCACATGGAATTTCTAAAGGCTGGAGTGCTCCACAAGGAACTTTGTGTACAAAGTCTGTGGGAAACTTCTAAGTGCAGGGACAAAGGAAAGAACAAAAAACCGCTCCACAAGGATTCATTTTTGAGATTGTTGTTTCCCCGTGTGTGTGGTGTGTGTGTGTGTGTGTGTGTGTGTGTGGACACACACAAGGGCATATGTGGGGTCCTGACAACAATGGAACAATGGACCCCACAAGGTCATTTCAATAGGAACAATTGGGCCCCACAAGGGAATTCTTCAGAAAAGGGAATAATAGAACAACAATAGCAGTACCCCACAAACCGGATCCGTAAGGTGTGTGTGTGTGTGTGTGTGTGTGTGTGTGTGACACACGAAGGGCATATGTGGGGTCCTGACAACAATGGAACAATGGACCCCACAAGGTCATTTCAATAGGAACAATTGGGCCCCACAAGGGAATTCTTCAGAAAAGGGAATAATAGAACAACAATAGCAGTACCCCACAAACCGGATCCGTAAGGATGTGTGTGTGTGTGTGTGTGTGTGTGTGTGTGTGTGTGTGGTGTGTACACACAGAAGGGCATATGTGGGGTCCTGACAACAATGGAACAATGGACCCCACAAGGTCATTTCAATAGGAACAATTGGGCCCCACAAGGGAATTCTTCAGAAAAGGGAATAATAGAACAACAATAGCAGTACCCCACAAACCGGATCCGTAAGGATGTGTGTGTGTGTGTGTGTGTGTGTGTGTGTGTGTGTGTGTGTGTGTGTGGACACACACAAGGGCATATGTGGGGTCCTGACAACAATGGAACAATGGACCCCACAAGGTCATTTCAATAGGAACAATTGGGCCCCACAAGGGAATTCTTCAGAAAAGGGAATAATAGAACAACAATAGCAGTACCCCACAAACCGGATCCGTAAGGATGGTGTGTGGTGTGTGTGTGTGTTGTGTGGTGTGTGTGTTTGCACACACAGGGCATATGTGGTCCTGACAACATGGAACATGGACCCCACAAGTCATTAATAGGGACAATTGGGCCCCACAGAATTTTCAAAGGTAATAAAAACAAAAATAGCGTACCCACAAACCGATCTAAGGGTGTGTGTGTGTGTTTGTGTTAGTGACATCAACGAGATTACAACAAAAGGACAATAGGTCCACGATTGGCAGGTATACAAGATTACACACATTCGCGTGTGTGTTTGTGTCCCTCGTAACGGTTAATTAACATTGCCCGAAGAGTCATCAAAAGAGGGCGCTCTCAGACGAAATTTCTACACGATTCACCGTATGGGGACAAAATCACACACACACACAACACCACACACACACACTGGGACACGGAATCTCCCACCACACCGGAAGTCTTGTGTAGGTCGGTTGCAGTTGCAAGGAATCAACCCCTCCTGATCCCCTCCCAAAACAAGGCACAAAGTTCGATATTTTGATACTTCAGACATAAAAATGTATAGTTGCATGCAGTAACTGTGTAATACTATTATAAGCATTCATAGTCCGATCTCTGAACGCAGAATATGGTGAACGTAAGCATAAAATTCGGCGGTAAAGCAGAGCCATGAAATCGGGCCCAGAACACAGCCCAGGGCCACACTACCATGATAGCGGATTCCATTTTAAAATAGCTGCTTGGGCACAGAAAGTGGCTTAGCGCAACAAAAAACTTTGTTACCCAGAATAAGACTATCATCCAAAATACCAAAAGACGCATCAAAATTGTTCAGCAGCCTTTTCTACCTTAAAGGAACATTACAAATAGTTTTTTGCTAACAAAACAGTTGCTGGCAGTGTAAACACGTTATGTAATCCACCACATACATAAACTGACAAACCTGTTACAGGTTGAGATCGATCGGCTATCTGGGTCACGAGAAAATAGTGAAAAACCGATTACACATTTGCATGAAATCATATAGTTTCAACAAGTCAATAAAACGCTCATTGAGCGATAAACTCCAATCGGAAAATTTGTTTATTCATTTCTCATCAAATATGGCATATCAGACAAAAATATTTCAAGGGATGTTTTCTACTATCATCATCATTAGGCTGTGTAAGTTTTATGTAAATCTGTGATCAAAAAGTATATTTTACAAGTTTTTTCTTACCAATTCTGTAATGTTCCTTTAATAAGTAGCTCGGTAGAAATTGGGGCATGTCCAGTTTGCTGATTCCAATCCGAACTCGGATTATGCTGAACTGGCTGCGGCTATGGCTGCGGCTATGAATGGTGCTAATGGGTGATGCTGAGAACGTACTTCAACACTTTATGACGCAAAAAATCTGGCCGCAGCCGTAGCCGTAGCCGCCAGCTAGGACACGGCCTTAGACTAACCTTCCTTGATGAGAAACCTCTGCGAGCCAACAGCAACCCTGCCTGGTACTCCGTCTCTCTTTCCGTAAACCGTTCCTATGATCACAGCTCCAAGCACACCGTCGTCTAAGCTGGTTATCGTGAGGATCGGCACCACCTCGTGGCCCGCCAGCGGAGTGTTTTGACGAGCGACATTTTGAACTGCGCCCTCTATTGCCCATTGGTAGTGCGTTTCTTTGTGATGAATTTGTAAGAAGTCGTTTATGTCAATTTTAAGGGGATCTCCTCGAGTGAAGGGCCCAAGCTCTGAAAAAAGGGGAAAGGAATGTGGGGGGAATAAAAATGTTATAATCAGCAGTATTTCACTGTTATTTCCTTTGCAAATAAATGAAATATAATGCCGGACATTTAAAGGTCGCCTGTTCAGCCCTGAGACCAAATTGGTAACGTTTTGAAGCACAAATTTCTACATCGGAACAACAAAACTTGCTTTTCAGGAACAGGTTACCAGCCAAACTACAATGTAACGTATATCGTTTGTGTTTCCCTGCAATTTTTTGCTTAAAAGAGAAACATTTTGCTATGCAAAAGATTGATTCGAAAAGAAAAGATAGAAATATTTATACTATCAACAGCTTTCCATTGCTCGTTACCAAGTAAGTTTTTATGCTAACAATTATTTTGAGTAATTACCAATAGTGTCCAGTGCCTTTAAACGAAATTGAATGCAGTAGTCAGCTAAAAGGAAACCCTATAGTCTGCATGAGTTTCGGGAAACATGCTTGAATTTGACTGCATGTCAATGAAACTGAAATCAGTATTGCTGAAATTGGCCGGAAGAACCAATATTTTTACAAATGTAATTATGTGAAAATTGCACCTATTGCTGCGGTCTCCAGAGCAAAATAGACCTTCCCGCTCGACGGATGTAACTGCTCCGTGCTCCGAAGATCGAACACCTCCACGTCACCATTGGTGTAGGGATCGTCGTTGTCATCATTGTAGTTCACCGGGGCAACCTCTGCCATGAACAGTGACTCCAAGAGATCACCGGGCCGCACCGGGGAGAGGGTGAGCGTCTGCCCCGTGTCATCGAGGTGCATGTTGGGGAGGAGATCCCCGGAGAGGTGGCTAAGTCGCTGTCGAAAACTGGGCAGAAAGTTCATTCAAAATGTATCCTGAATGTCACAAAGTCTCCCTAAAAAACATGCAGTTTACCTTGAGATTATTTGTGCGAGAGACAATGGAGCTCTTGTTCCGACTGATTGTTTCGTCGTAATGATATCATTTGACTCTTGCACAAAATCGAAAATGAAATTGTAACTTCCATATTACTGCAACCGTAGAGTACTATCAACGATGGTATTTTCTCTATGCTTATCATTTTTGCATCATGGAGGTAAAAGTTGACTGGTTGTAGATTAACACAATTCGATTATTATAGCTGCTTTTTCAGATCTGGTGTACCCACTTTGGGTGTTTGGTGTGGCCACTTTTGGGGTCTGGTGTCCCACTTTGGGGGTCTAGTGTAACACCTTCTTTTGGATCTGGTGTACCCACTGTGGGGGTCTGGTGTGCCTGCTTTTTGGGTCTCATGTACCTTCCTTTTGAGGTCTGATGTTTCATCTTTGGGTGTCTGGTATACCCGCTTTGGGGGTCTGGGGTGCTCACATTTGAGATCTGATGTACCCGCTTTGGGGATTTGGTGCACCCAGGTTTAGGGTGTATCCGCTTTTTTAGGTGCAACCCAATTTTTTCTTTTAATAAAAGTGACCGGTTTGCCCAAACTGTGGTATCCAGCACAGGATAGGATAACTTGTATTTTAAATGAATTTAGTTTATAGAACCTACTTTCGTGAACCATTAAAAGTAAGACCAGTATCCACATTTTACGTAATCCAGTATGTACATGAAAATAAACAAAACTGTGAAAGTTTAAGCACAACCGGTCATCATAGTCGCGAGAAAATAGTGGGGAAAAACAATGTTTTCACTGGTTTAAAGGAACATTACAGAATTGGTAAAAAAATATATACTTTTGATCACAGATTTACATAAAACTTACACGGTCTAATGATGATGATAGTAGAAAACATCCTTTGAAATATTTCTGTCTGAAATGCAATATTTGATGAGAAGTGAATAAACAAATTTTCCGATTGGAGTTTATCGCTCAGTGAGCGTTTTATTCAGTTGTTGAATCTATATGATTTCATGCAAATGTGTAATCTGTTTTTCACTATTTTCTCGTGACCCAGATGGCCGATCGATCTCAAACTTCTTCAGGTTTGTCAGTTTATGTATGGTGGATTGCATAAAGTGCTTACACCGCAAGCAACTGTTTTGTTAGCAAAAACCAATTCTGTAATGTTCCTTTAAGTTTTGGAATCACAAGTTAAAAACTACAACAATTCAAGTAAAAATATTTCACGGTATGTTTTCCAACACGAAGACCTTAGTCGACCACGTATTCTTTACAAAAAAGAGTGATCAAAGATCAAAGATGATGACAAAATAGGGAGACCGCCAACACAGGGCTAAATAGCTCAGTTGGTAGAGCGCCGGTACGTTAATCCGGGGGTCGTTGGTTCAAATCCCGCTGTAGTCAATTTTTCTTTGTTCAACCCCAAACAAAAAGAAATGATCTTGTACATTCCAGTGCCTTTCTAGCAGACAAGATACTTCACTGGTCATAATGGGAAGTGTTACATGTTGTGTAAAAAAAGAGTTATAGAAGTAACAGCGGAACTAGTTTTGAGAAGGGCCCCTTTCCTTCATATCAAAAGTTGATGAAAATCAGACTGTGTATGCAATCTCCTGATAAGCAATATTGTTTTCTTCCATTGGAAACACATATAAATCGTGTGAAAACATATGGTCCAAATTTCAACTAAGTAGTGGTTGTTTTAAGGATGAAATATTTGCTGGTTTAGGAGTTTGCACTGGCCTAGCCCTGGTCTCCGGTTCACTGCGCTGACAGGTGTATGCAACAGAGGAGACCGACTTGGGCCCAATTTCATAGAGCTGCTTTAAAAAGCAGAAATTAATGCTTAAAACAATTTCTGCTGAGCACAAATAAGCAGGATACCAGTCACAGGTTGTACATGTGACACGGTATTTTAAGCTGGAAACCTTATTCTGGTAGGCATAGTTTTGGTTGTGGTTAGCTACTTTGAGCTTTTAAAGCAGCTCTATGAAATTGCGCCCCGGGCTACAGCACTGGTCTAAACGAAACACAGACGTAATGTGTCTTCGATCATAGTTTGTACCTGTGAAAATATGGCAAAAGACCAGCGTAGTACTTGTACCAGACGACTTTCACGTCCCCCTCGCGGTCACCAAGAGATTGTATTGACCGCCCGTCCCGGTCGACTCCACCGTCCATGTCCCGCTCCTTTGCAACCACGTTGACGGGCAAAGTCACTCGGCCACCGACCGCAGCGGACAAGAAACAAACCTGCTCGCCACGGATTTCACACTCGGCTGATTTGGGTATTGCAAGAACTATCGAGGGTTCTAAAAACAGAGAAAACAGTTCATGAACATCGATTTAAAAGTTGGCAAACGATTTTTCATAAAGGTAGACATTTTATATTTTGCAAAAAAGTACACACCTTCAGCTGGAAATGCTTGTCCGATTCTCGCTACGAGTATACAGATTCCAAACAAGAGGAAGTTTATCACTATGCCGTAAAACATTTTGCTTCCATGTTAAACAAAACAAAACACCAATCATTAAAAGTCAAATGAGTGGCTAGAACATCTGCCTGCCTGGGCGCGCGGGCGCGCTTGGGGATGTTATGAGCGCGTTAATATTTGGATAAAACGCGCGCCACTAACGCGTTTGAAAAACAAGCGCGACAAATATACGCCCCCTTTTGTCAAACCAAGAACGCGCAGCTAACAACATGCAAACACAGCAGCGCACACACACAAACAGAAAGTTATCGTTGCAAATGGCGGCCACCTTTTGTTTTGCTCATTTTTCTTTTTTTTGCAGAGGAAGTCTTGTGCAAGTCTTTAGAAGGACTGGTCTAGAGGTATGATTGTCATCGCAAGAACGTCATGACGATAGGATGGGGACGTACAAGGGAATTCAAACTGTAGCATTTTGCATCATAATGCCCTTAATTTGGGGTGAGTTTTGAACTGAGTTTGAACAAAATAGATTTAACTATGACTCTATGAGATGACTTTGAATAATATGCAACAGTAAATTGCCGAGTTCCAGAACGCTTGTTTTTTGTTTCTGTTTGAGATACTTGTATGAAAAATAAACTGGGGGTGGGGAGATGCATCGGCATGAAATTCTTTCACGGTCTTTATCCTCGTGTTGAATCGATTGAATCTATTCTGGATTAATTTATAAGTGCAAATTCAATTCCGTCGCTGAAGAATGGCAAAGTTCCTACACGAGATCACAAGACCAAGTCAAGATCCGGAACTGTAGGGCTGTAGACATCTCTTTCTCTTTCTGTTCCCGAGTAATTCAAATATTTATTTCACTGTAAACGAAATTCCCCACATGTCGAAAGACTAAAAAAAATATGCCTGATTATGAAAGGTTTTTTGTTTTTAAAATCACTTCTCATTTTCCTTTTTTCCAAATCATCTCTCATTTTTTCTTTTTTTTCTCGGACGTTGAACTTGACGGATTTTTTTTAATGGCCGCAAATTTTCTAAACCTTTTCTGCTGAAATTATTCACTTTTTTTGAAAGGCTTATAGTTTTGAAAAAGATAATAGTTTCGGTAAAAAGAGTAAGTGCAAGTTTAGTAATTGCTCAGGGAAAATTACAGGTAGGTAAGAGAAATATTTTTCCACGGAACGAATGGAGTTTTGCTGGCTGACTAAAGAACAAAATCAGCTCACAGCGATTCGGAAACGATTTGGAATTAGAAATCAGCTGCTTTGTTAAAAAATATTAAGAGTAAGAGTCTATACAATTTATAATATCAAACATAGGGGGGTTCTTCATTATTTTACAAATCTAATGGACCTTGTTAACATGGTTTTTAGGATAATTACCAAAGTATACCCTTCCTTTGAACTAAACAATTAAATCCTTTTTATTGGTAGGCAAATTTCACTTTTTCTCCAAATCGAAAAACCAAATGGTAATTTGTTTATTGCCAAGGGTCAACACCGAAGTCATTTTTTTGCATGAAAAATGAGGAATGTGGTTGGAAAAAAATGTCAACGTCCGAGTTTTTAAGAAACAGGAGAACAATCTTCCTGATGTACACGTATGTAACGAGGACAGATGTTTTGATATTATTTGTTGGAAGTTGTACTAAAATATATTTTATTGGCCCAACATTGACCAGAAACTAATTATTATTTTGGTTTTAGTGGATCTGATACATGAAGACAGGTTTTAATTCCATGTTTTATTATTTTTGTTAAAACAATTTAAGGAACAATATTTACTGTAAAGAAATATGTATATTCATTCCGAAAAAGAACAGAAGTAATTTGACAGTTGTCGGCCGCCAGTAAGTGTTTGAAAATAGTTAAACGTTTTCAAACCAAAGTGTTAGCAATGCTGTTTGACACTTGGACGGGACGTTCAAACAGTACAGCTTAATGCTTCTTTGGCCCATGTCACACGATGTGTTTTACCAGAAACCAGTTCATAGCACTCTTAAAGGAATATTACAGAATTGGTTTTTGCTCACAAAAACAGTGCTGGCAGTGTAGCACTTATGTATCTACCATATACAAACTGACAAACCTGTAGAAGTTTGAGATCGATCGGCCGTCTTGGTCACGAGAAAATAGTGAAAAACGATTACACATTTGCATGAAATCATATAGATTCAACAAAATGAATAAAACGCTCACTGAGCGATAAACTCCAATCGGAAAATTAGTTGATTCATTTCTCATCAAATATGGCATTACAGACAGAAATATTTCAAGGGATGTTTTCTACTATCATCATCATTAGACCGTGTAAGTTTTATGTAAATCTGTAATCAAAAAGTATATTTTACAAGTTTTTTTCTTACCAATTCTGTAATGTTCCTTTAAGTAAAACAACTCCTCTTTAAATTACCAGTAGATTTTTTTTCTTAAGATAATATAAGACACTTTTGGACAGCCTTTAATTATGTTAAAACGCTCCGTGTGCATGCTTTGCAGTATGTTGTCTCTATACGTTACCTGTACATGTGTGATCTGGGCCTTCAAGGTACCATACCGCCCCATCATCTTAATCAACTTTCTCACACTTATTCATCCACTTCACAATCACTCTCGTTTCTTTCTTTCAGCTAACGCCCAACATGGAGAATGGTCAGCCTGGTCGGAGTGCTCCGACGTCGGGTCGTACCACAACAATGACGTAGTCATGACGTCACATCGATCCAGGCCATGCAGAGAGTCTCGAGCAAGCAAACCCGTCGGCACAGCGGACTGCAAAGAGCTGAACATCGAGATCCGTACTTGTCGAAAATGCCAGAACTGTAGCCAAGGGTCGACTCCAACCAGGAACCAACAGGAAATGTCACTGAGTGTGAACACAGAAGAACTAGAAGAGTATTACAAAATGGCTGCCGATGGACTCGACCGCAGACCCCATCAAGCGAACCACTCGCGCCAGTTGAGAGCGGCCGATCTGTTTTCATTTTTAAGTAGCAGCCCGGGCCATCGAAAAAAAAGCAAATCGTCCCAGACAGACGAAAACTCTCAATATTTTCGTCAACTTCTTAATCTTGAAAAGAAAAACAAACGGAAACATGAAGATCAACATTTTAAATCCTTTTGGGACGTTGTTGAAAAGATCCCAAAAGATGACACCAAAAACAATTTGAAGAAGCATACGGACTACCTGAACGGTATGTTACATATAGCTGGGCCAACGTTGGCAGGAGAAGAACAGACATCGCCACTGACGCCCGTTTCTCTTCAATTTACCTCGCTCCCGCTGACAGAAACAGAACGGGGTACTGAGTCCCCCTCTGAATCTAACTTTGGGTACGAAGTCCCAACCATTTATCAACCTGTCCAAACCACGGAGACGATCACGACCACCGAAGTACGCAGAACATCGACGCCATCAAAGCTTACACTAGCCAATGAATCAGAGGGGGAGGCATTTTACCATCAGACGTCTCTAGAAACAGAGCCGACAACCCACGGGGAGAATAACAACGTACCACCCTGCTCTGGAAACGGAGGTGGCTAGATCTGTAGCGAAGACAGCATCAACACCATCAACTCATACACTAGCTAATGATTCAGAGGGGGAGTCATTTTACCAGCCAACGTCTCTAGAATCAGAGCCGACAACCCACGGGGAGATAACAATGTACCACCCTGCTCTGAAAACAGAGGTGACTAGATCTGTAGCGAAGACAACTGTTCCAACTTTATCAACAAGCCTTCCTGTCACCTCGACACCGCCCGAATCTGCAGTATCCATGCACGCAACAACCACCGGGAGGAGAAAAACACTCAAGAAAGTTGGCGTACACCGTCTCCTTACAAAGCCTTACTATCCCAAAGACTCAAGGAAGGAAGTCAAGAGTCAACAACACACTTCGAGCGTCCACAGACTGAATCGAGGAGAAACGACCAGGTTTCCTGATAACTTCCCAGGTGGAGTATTTTGAGCCGACACAACCTGAATCAACAATAAGTCTTGGTGAGTTCACGACTGATGCTGTTACAGACAAGGTTGCAACACAGGCACGGGAATTATCTTCAACAACAACGTTGCGGGAGCATTTTCCAGTCGAGAAACAGTCATCCCCTCGTCTGGAGAAACAGAATGAAGTCATTCCTGAGCCCGGTGAATTTCTGAAACTTTTAGACGACACGATCAAAGAATCAGTTGATAAACACGAAGAGATCAAACCAAGGGATCTGGAAGACCTAGAGAACTTGATCGACGAGGCAGGAGAAACTGTGGACAACAACCAGCTGTCAGAACATTTGGACGTTTTGAATAAATTAGTAAAGCTAGGTGAAACGGATTTCCTTTCAACAACAGAAGAATATTTTACTCGAAGACGTTTCACACATGAAATTTCAACAGAGTCGGTCGAGCCTGAGAGAACACCACTTATAGAAATAATTTATGAGCAGACGACATCCGAAAATATTCCCGCTAAAAAGGGAACTTGATCAATGAGGCAGAAGAAACTGTGGACAACAACCAGCTTTCAAAACATTTGGATACTTTGACAACTGAATTTGGGAAGCTTGGTGGAACGACAACTCTCCTTCCGACATCAGAAGAGGTGACAACAGCTGAAAAGGAACAAGATTCAGATGAACCTCCCACACAGGCTAAGGAAACCACCACCACCACCAATGTGCAACAGGACTTTCTTGAAGTTCTTGATGAAACCCTGAAAGATGCGGATAGAGCCCACCACAAGCCGAACCCTAAAGATCTACAAGATATTCAGGATTTGATCGAGGTAGCTGAGGAGACGATGGATAATGAGCAACTCTCTGAGAACCTAAACCAACTGAGCCAGATTCTCAACCCGGTAGAATTGCCGGTTACTACCGAGAAAGTGACAGCAGAAGTTGAAGCAACACCAACAGCAGTTTTCAGCGAGGACTTGCTGAACTTAATCGACACAGCAAAGATGGGAAATGAAACTGAGATACAGAAAGCATACCTTGATAAGATGCTTGATGAAATAGGCAATTTACCTGAAAGCAAAGTGTCCGGGAAGGACTTGGATCTAATCAACGAACTGTTGAAACATGGTGGAGAGAAACACACAACTAGTCTCCCGCAGACAGAAGCAAGTAACGCAAAACCGACAATGGGTGGCCAATTTCTATTGGAGTTTCTCAATAAGACAGAGATAATCAATCCAGAAGATGTTCAAGATGAATTCAAGGACGAGTTGAGTATTTTAAATCAATTTCTTCTTGCTCATACTGAAAAACCGGGCGAAGAAGTCGAAGAAATCATCAACAAATTCAGAGACCTTCTGAGAACAACAGCACCACAACCAACAACAGCAACAACGGCAGAAGCAACGACACTGTACTCTACGACTCTTCCATGGCTGAGTACAACAAAAGCAGGGGCAGCACTTCTAGGTTTTATTCAACAACTAGAAGAAACGGAAAAGATACACAAGGAGGAAAATAATCGCCAAGTCCAAAAATTGGAACATCTTTTTCAAGACGTTGGCGAAGCAGACCAGGACATCTTAGGTCATGAACTCAACCACCTAAACCAGTTTTTGAATCCTACCCCTATATCAATGGAGACCACGGAGCTTATGCCCCCGCCGACAACAGTGCCCACGACGACCCTCGCCAGAGATAAAGTGTTGGAATTTGTAGGTGAGATTGCGGGGCTTCAAGAGGAGGAGTTGCAGAGAAGCAAAGAGGATATTGACAATATCAATCAAATCTTCGAAGTTCTTCGAGAATCAGATGGAGAAGTTCTTGACAACGAGGTCCATCAGCTGTTCGGGCTTCTAGCACCTGGTGAGGTCACACCAACACCACTGCTTACAACTGAAGCACACAAAACCACGGCAAAGATGAGAGGAGAGGAACTAATCGATTTCATTGATGAATTTGAGGAAACCAAATCAGACACAGCGGAGGATAACAAGGTTCAAATTCAAAACATTAAGAAGCTCTTCAAAGAAGTGAAAGAACCAAACGAAGACATTTTAAGCCACGAGATAAGTCATCTGAACCAGTTACTCAATCCCTCAACTATGCAAATGAAGACATTAGAGCTGACCTCTCAACCATCTCTGGGTATCTTGTCGACAACACCCTCCTTGCACACCCCCACTAAGAATGTGCTCGACTTTGTCGACATATTTGTTAAACTCGCCCTGAATGAAACATTGACGAGTCGAGCAGAGGTGGACAACCTCAATGATCTATTTAAAGGGCTCAATGAATCTGACGAGGCTGTTTTAAGCCATAAAGTCCAACAGTTACTTGGAGTTCTGATGCCGGTCTCAACAACAAAGGTAGCACCCCCTACAACGACCCTCTCTGGACAGTACTTGTTGGAACTGTTTAATGAAACTGAGTTGATCAACCGAGAGCAAATACTTGATGAGTGGGGCAATGACATAAATCGTGTCGATAGTATTCTTGAGAAGACTCCGCTCCACGCACTTAATGAGGACCTACTTGACCGCATTGGAAACATGTTCGAGGAAAAGAGCACACCGAGAACACCGTTCCCAGTTACTACTGAAGCACTTGCCACCGAGACAACCGCTGAGACAAAAGAACAACGTTTGCTGGATTTGATGGAGACTCTGGGCAGAACGAAGCTCAAAGTCTCCTCACAGAACAATTTGAACGAGGTCGAAGCTTTGGAGGAGATTTTCAAAACCTCTATGGAGGAGGATAAGGATAAGTTGATGGAGGATTTAGCTCACCTTAAGGCAATCCTGAGACCGGAGCATATCACCACACCACCATCGACTTCAGAGGTATCAGTCACGTTGCCAACTACTAATGCGTCTGGGGTAGGTCTCCTTGATTTAATAGAAGGGATTCAAGAAACAGAGAAGGACAGACTAGAAGGTGAACAGGGAATACAAGATATCCAGGATGTTCTCGCGGAAGTTCATGAACCAAATGAAGAAGACACACTGGCAAAAGAAGTGGAGAATCTCTCAAAGCTGTTCTTGCCTGCTGGAAAAAGCACATCAAATCCAAAAGAAGTCTCAACCACTATTTCTGAAATGTCTACACCGCAGCCGACAATCAAAGGCGAGTACCTACTTAATCTTCTCCAACAAGTTGAAAGGAGTAATGGGAGTGAATTGATCGAAGACTTCAGACACGATGAAAACCTCGTCAATCGGTTTGTTGAAACTGGTGAAATAAAGTTTGGGGATGACCTTCAGGAAGCTATTGGTCAAATTGGGATGTTGTTGAGCAAAAAGACAACTGAAACACCAGTATTCCCTACCACCGAGCTATTAGAGCAACCATCGGCGACCATGACTGTCGAAACAACGAACACTGAGACTAACAACAAGTTGATCCTAGATCTGATAAACACTTTAGGCAAAGAGAAGCTTCAGGAAATACAGGAAGTGCAAGATATTCAGGATATCCTTGTGGAAGTTCCTGAGCCAGATGAAGAAGACATGTTGGCAGCAGAGGTGGAGCATTTCTCAGAGTTATTCCCGCCTGCTGGAAAAAGCACGGCACAGCCCACAGCTGTCCCAACCACTGTCTCTGTATCTACACCGCAGCCGACAATTGAAGGCGAGTACCTACTTAATCTTCTCCTACAAGTTGAAAGGGTAAATAGGACTAAAATAATCGAGGACCTCAGAAACGACGAAAACCTTGTTGAACAGTTTGTAGAAACCGGTAAAGCAAAGTTTGGGGATGACCTCAAGGAAGCTATCGGTCAAATTGGAAAGCTGCTGAGCAAAAAGACAACTGAAACACCGGTGTTACGTACCACTGAATTATTACAGCAACCATCGGCGACCATGACTGTCGAAACAACGACCACTGAGACTAACAACAAGTTGATCTAGATCTGATAGACACTTTGGGCAAAGAAAAGCTTCAGGAAATACACGAAGTGCAAAATATTCGGGATATTCTTGTTGAAGTTCCTGAGCCAGATGAAGAAGACATGTTGGCAGCAGAGGTGGAGCATTTCTCAGAGTTATTCCCGCCTGCTAGAAAGAGCACGGCACAGCCCACAGCTGCACCAACCACTGTCTCTGAATCTACACCGCAGCCGACAATCGAAGGCGAGTACCTACTTAATCTTCTCCTACAAGTTGAACGGGTTAATGGGTCTGAATTAATCGAGGACCTCAGAATCGACGAAAACCTCGTCGAACAGTTTGTAGAAACCGGTCAAGCAAAGTTTGGGGATGACCTCAAGGAAGCTATCGGTCAAATTGGAAAGCTGCTGAGCAAAAAGACAACTGAAACACCGGTGTTACCTACCACTGAATTTTTACAGCAACCATCGATGACCATGACTGTCGAAACAACGAACACTGAGACTGACAACAAGTTGATCCTAGATCTGATAGACACTTTGGGCAAAGAAAAGCTTCAGGAAATACAAGAAGTGCAAAATATTCAGGATATTCTTGTTGAAGTTCCTGAGCCAGATGAAGAAGACATGTTGGCAGCAGAGGTTGAGCATTTCTCAGAGTTATTCCCGCCTGCTGGAAAAAGCACGGCACAGCCCACATCTGTCCCGACCACTGTCTCTGTAGCTACACCGCAGCCGACAATTAAAGGCGAGTACCTACTTAATCTTCTCCTACAAGTTGAAAGGGTTAATGGGTCTGAATTAATCGAGGACCTCAGAAACGACGAAAACCTCGTCGAACAGTTTGTAGAAACCGGTAAAGCAAAGTTTGGGGATGACCTCAAGGAAGCTATTGGTCAAATTGGGAAGTTGCTGAGCAAAACGACAACTGAAACACCAGAATTACCTACCATCGAACTATTACAGCAACCATCGGTGACCATGACTGTGGAAGCAACGACCGTTGAGACCGCCAACAAGTTGATCTTAGATCTGATAGACATTTTAGGCAAAGGAAAGCTTCGGGAAATACAGGAAGTGCAAGATATTCAGGATATCCTTGTGGAAGTTCCTGAGCCAGATGAAGAAGACATGTTGGCAGCAGAAGTGGAGCATTTCTCAGAGTTATTCCCGCCTGCTGGAAAGAGCACGGCACAGCCCACAGCTGCACCAACCACTGTCTCTGTATCCACACTGCAGCCGACAATCGAAGGCGAGTACCTACTTAATCTTCTCCTACAAGTTGAAAGGGTTAATGGGTCTGAATTAATCGAGGACCTCAGAAACGACGAAAACCTCGTCGAACAGTTTGTAGAAACCGGTAAAGCAAAGTTTGGGGATGACCTCCATGATGCTTTAGATCAAATTGGCATGTTGTTGAGCAAAACGACATCTGAAACACCAGTAATCCCTACCACCGAACTATTACAGCAGCCATCGGTGACCATGATTGCCGAAACCCCATCAAAGACCACTGAGGCCGACAACGAGTTGCTACTTGATCTGATAGACACTTTAGGCAAAGAAAAGCTCCAGGGAATGCTAGGAGCACAGGACATCCAGGATGTTTTCGGGGAAGTTCAGGAAGCAGATGCAAAGGGTCTCCTGTCGGAAGAACTGAAGCACATTGCAGATTTACTTTTGCCGACTGGAGCTAGCATTCCCCGGGCATCAGCAGTTACCTTCGCTGAAATTGCAAGTGAAACGGAATTGTCGACTACACAGCCCACAACAAATGCGTCGTACCCGACAAAGGGAGGCATGTATATACTAGATTTCCTCCAACAAGTTGAAAAAGTTAACTGGAGTGAATTGGTAGATGACTTCAATCACGACAAAGCCATCCTCGATCGGTTTGTCGAAACGGGAACTGTTCGGTTTGGAGACGACCTCGATCAAGCCATTGGCCAGATTGGGGTTCTTCTGGGCAAAGAAATAACCAGCGAGGCACCAGTTGTTACGGAGTGGGCGACAACAACCTCTTTGAAGAAAGCAACACCAGAAAACCAGATTGGGTTGATCACAGAACTCTTTCAAACAACCCGACCAGACACCGAGCTAATCCTTGATCTATTTGATACTCTTGGAAAGACTGAAACAGAGGCCGGAGAAGCGAATCTTCTAGAGATTCAGAAGTTACAAACAATATTTGACAAAGAAAAGAAACCGACTGACGAAATTCTTGACGTGGAGTTAGATCATCTGAGCCAACTGTGGGGTCCAGTAGAACACGCAACGCAGTCAGCGTTGACTTTACCGTTGCTGGAAACAACTATGGCTTCCTCTGCGAGCGTTGCCGGGGAGAACCTCCTTAATCTTTTCGAAGAGGAGGCTGAGGTCGTAAAGAATGAACAGGAGAAGGAAAGTCTCGGTGTTATCATTGACACTTTGAAAGGAGTCGTCAACAAGTCAGATGGTTTCTTTGTTAATGACGAAGTCAACAAGCTGCTTGCCCTGTTACTGCCGGAGGAAGTACGATCTGCAACTTTAAGTCCCACTGAAGAAGTGGTGACACATCTGGAAGGCTTTGGGGTGACTTCAGTAACACAGCAGAGCAAGAATAACCGAGACGCTCTGTTGGACCTCCTATCTGGCCGATCGGTGTTCGAGAACAAGCTGAGAGAGGATACGGCCGAAGTCCAAAACATCGCAGAACTATTTAAAAACTTGAAGCAGACTGACAAAGGAGTCCTTGTCAACGAGATAGGTAAACTCCAGTATAATCTGCAATATGGTGAACCCATCACCCCGGCAGCGTCAACCCTGGCATCCAGTCAGCAGATGGTCCCGTCCACAACAACAGAGACACTTTCTCGACTACCTTACGGTGTGTCTGCATTACCGACTGAGGCAACGCACGTGCCACCAACGGAGACCAGTCCCCCGGTGTTGCCAAGCTTCACAAATCAAGCGGCCGGGGAAACTTTCCTCGACAATCTCCGATATCTTGTCGGCCGCATCAACACAGATCTCCCGTGGGACGACATGCAACGGGTGGGGATGCTCTCCAAGGAATTGGATAAGGATGCCGAACAAAAGATGGAGGAAGAGTTAGGTTTTGTCAAAGACATTATGCACGACGTCGGTGAAATGGAAAAAAGCACTCCTGCTACGACGCATGCGTCACCAACGATGACGTCAGCATTTAACCCAGAGTCAGCAGTAGTGGTTAAAGAAACCACAGAAGGTTTGGTAACGACTCCTGAACTTTCAAGTGAAACCTCCGAAAGACTGGAAACGACATCTAAATTTTTAAGTGAGTATTTTGAACTGTTTAGCTACGAAGAACTACGTTTACCTCCTTCAAAGCTAGGAGACTCATCGTGCAAGTGTAATACGAAAATGAGACTGTTTTTCGGATGTATTTTAATGTATCAATTTCCAAAAAGTGGTCAGATTGATCTTAAGTACGGACCAATCTTAGCTGCTAAGCATTAATGTAATTTCACAATACAAATCACTATGGTACAAAAAGGTCATCTTAAAGGGGCACGTTGCCTCCTCTGATTGGGCGCTTTGGACTATAAAAGGCGTTTGTTATGCAATTTATATATTTGGAAATGTTTTAAAAGCAGAATATAATGATTCTAACAAATATTCCTCGAACTTGTGTGGTTTCCTCTTACTTCGTGAACTAAACACGTTTGTGGAGTCAAAAATTTGGTTCTACAAAATGGCGGACAGTGTTAGTTTACGAAGTAAAAGGAAAACCATAACATTTCGAGGGATATTTGTGTGAGTCATTGTATTCTACTTTTAAGACATCTTTCCAACTATATTCATTTCTAACACATGCTTGTATAGCCCAAAGTGCCCAATCCGAAGGCAATGTGTCTCTTTATATGATTAAGATGATTCTTCGTGCTTTTGTGAAATCGCACACAACTTTTTTTCACAAAAATTGCTGTTTTGAAAGATTAGCAACCTTTTCTAAAAAGGGACGGCATGGCAACGACAGAGACAATGAAAATCACATCAAATAAATGTTTAAGTCTTAGAATAGTATCAAATTGTGTCATATTGGATCCAGTGATTTTGGGTTAATGTTAGTGAGTTGTAAGATAAGCATAAAAACCGGAACAACTCATGACTTGGTTTAGAGAAGAAAAAAATTGGTTAATCACATCCGGAGAAAAACAGAGTTTCAAATACTGAGCCTGAAAACCGTTTAAAATGAAACGTAACCACGATGTGACTTGTTCCCTTATCATTGATTTTAAAGCACCGTCACCAACGACACCGCATTTTCCCGTTGACCGGTGGACGGAGTGGTCCTCGTGGGGCGAGTGCTCGTCTACCTGCGGCCAGGGTAAACAGTCACGCGGGAGAGAGTGCCGTTTCTTCACCGAGGATGTCGACATACCGTCTTCAAACTGTGAAGGCAGCCGGGCTCAGACCATGGCCTGTCAGACAGGTCAATGTCCAGGTAAAGTGGATTCTCAAAGACTGTTCTTTCTAACCATTTTGTAACACAGCTTCATGTAAGTTTCGATGACAAGTTTTCAACTCCAATAAGTGAATTTCGAACTCAGTAGACACAACAAGTGAAATGTCTATTGTTTAAAAAACAGTTATGACAGCGCATCTAACGTCCAACCTGAAAACTCGTTGAAATGTTTCATGGCCTTGTCTCTAATTTTATAGCACCGTCACCAACGACACCGCATTTTCCCGTTGACCGGTGGACGGAGTGGTCCTCGTGGGGCGAGTGCTCGTCTACCTGCGGCCAGGGTAAACAGTCACGCGGGAGAGAGTGCCGTCTCTTCACCGAGGATGTCGACATACCGTCTTCAAACTGTGAAGGCAGCCGGGCTCAGACCATGGCCTGTCAGACAGGTCAATGTCCAGGTAAAGTGGATTCTCAAAGACTGTTCTTTCTAACCATTTTGTAACACAGCTTCATGTAAGTTTCGATGACAAGTTTTCAACTCCAATAAGTGAATTTCGAACTCAGTAGACACAACAAGTGAAATGTCTATTGTTTAAAAAACAGTTATGACAGCGCATCTAACGTCCAACCTGAAAACTTGTTGAAATGTTTCATGGCCTTGTCTCTAATTTTATAGCACCGTCACCAACGACACCGCATTTTCCCGTTGACCGGTGGACGGAGTGGTCCTCGTGGGGCGAGTGCTCGTCTACCTGCGGCCAGGGTAAACAGTCACGCGGGAGAGAGTGCCGTTTCTTCACCGAGGATGTCGACATACCGTCTTCAAACTGTGAAGGCAGCCGGGCTCAGACCATGGCCTGTCAGACAGGTCAATGTCCAGGTAAAGTGGATTCTCAAAGACTGTTCTTTCTAACCATTTTGTAACACAGCTTCATGTAAGTTTCGATGACAAGTTTTCAACTCCAATAAGTGAATTTCGAACTCAGTAGACACAACAAGTGAAATGTCTATTGTTTAAAAAAACAGTTATGACAGCGCATCTAACGTCCAACCTGAAAACTCGTTGAAATGTTTCATGGCCTTGTCTCTAATTTTATAGCACCGTCACCAACGACACCGCATTTTCCCGTTTACCGGTGGACGGAGTGGTCCTCGTGGGGCGAGTGCTCGTCTACCTGCGGCCTGGGTAAACAGTCACGCGGGAGAGAGTGCCGTCTCTTCACCGAGGATGTCGACATACCGTCTTCAAACTGTGAAGGCAGCCGGAATCAGACCATGGCCTGTCAGACAGGTCAATGTCCAGGTAAAGTGGATTCTCAAAGACTGTTCTTTCTTACCATTTTGTAACACAGCTTCATGTAAGTTTCGATGACAAGTTTTCAACTCCAATAAGTGAATTTCGAACTCAGTAGACACAACAAGTGAAATGTCTATTGTTTAAAAAACAGTTATGACAGCGCATCTAACGTCCAACCTGAAAACTCGTTGAAATGTTTCATGGCCTTGTCTCTAATTTTATAGCACCGTCACCAACGACACCGCATTTTCCCGTTGACCGGTGGACGGAGTGGTCCTCGTGGGGCGAGTGCTCGTCTACCTGCGGCCTGGGTAAACAGTCACGCGGGAGAGAGTGCCGTTTCTTCACCGAGGATGTCGACATACCGTCTTCAAACTGTGAAGGCAGCCGGAATCAGACCATGGCCTGTCAGACAGGTCAATGTCCAGGTAAAGTGGATTCTCAAAGACTGTTCTTTCTAACCATTTTGTAACACAGCTTCATGTAAGTTTCGATGACAAGTTTTCAACTCCAATAAGTGAATTTCAAACTCAGTAGACACAACAAGTGAAATGTCTATTGTTTAAAAAACAGTTATGACAGCGCATCTAACGTCCAACCTGAAAACTCGTTGAAATGTTTCATGGCCTTGTTTCTAATTTTATAGCACCGTCACCAACGACACCGCATTTTCCCGTTGACCGGTGGACGGAGTGGTCCTCGTGGGGCGAGTGCTCGTCTACCTGCGGCCTGGGTAAACAGTCACGCGGGAGAGAGTGCCGTCTCTTCACCGAGGATGTCGACATACCGTCTACAAACTGTGAAGGCAGCCGGGCTGAGACCATGGCCTGTCAGACGGGTCAATGTCCAGGTAAAGTGGATTCTCACAGACCTTCTCTCCCACCATTTTTGAAACACAGCTTCATGTAAATTTACAAGACAAGTTTTCAACTCCAATGAGTGAATTTCAAACTCAGTAGACACAACAAGTAAAATGCCTAATGTTTAAACAAAAAGTTAAGACAGCGCATCTAATGTCCAACCTGAAAACTCGTTGAAAGTGAAATGTTTCATGGCCTTGTCTCTGATTTTAAAGCACCGTCACCAACGACATCGTATTCCCCCATTGACCGGTGGACGGAGTGGTCCTCGTGGGGCGAGTGCTCGTCTACCTGCGGCCAGGGTGAACAGTCACGCGGGAGAAAGTGCCGTCTCTTCATCGAGGGCGTCGACATACCGTCTACAAACTGTGAAGGCAGCCGGAATCAGACCATGGCCTGTCAGATGGGTCAATGTCCAGGTAAAGTGGATTCTCACAGACTCTTCTTCTCTCTCACCATTTGAAACACAGCTTCATGTAAATTTTGTTTTCAACTCCAATGACTGTGTTTGGTACTCAGTAGACTAAACAAGTAAAATGTCAATTGTTTTACAAATTTCCGAAAGAGCGCATCTAAATGTACAAACCTGCAAACTCGTTAAACGTGAAATGTTTCATGGCATTGTCTCTGATTTTATAGCACCGTCACCGACGACACCGTATTCCCCCATTGACCGGTGGACGGAGTGGTCCTCGTGGGGCGAGTGCTCATCTACCTGCGGCCAGGGTGAACAGTCACGCGGGAGAAAGTGCCGTCTCTTCATCGAGGGCGTCGACATACCGTCTACAAACTGTGAAGGCAGCCGGACTGAGACCATGGTCTGTCAGATGGGTCAATGTCCAGGTAAAGTGGATTCTCACAGACTCTTCTTCTCTCTAACCATTTGAAACACAGCTTCATGTAAATTTTGTTTTCAACTCCAATGACTGTGTTTGGTACTCAGTAGACTAAACAAGTAAAATGTCAATTGTTTTACAAATTTCCGAAAGAGCGCATCTAAATGTACAAACCTGCAAACTCGTTAAACGTGAAATGTTTCATGGCATTGTCTCTGATTTTATAGCACCGTCACCGACGACACCGTATTCCCCCATTGACCGGTGGACGGAGTGGTCCTCGTGGGGCGAGTGCTCGTCTACCTGCGGCCTGGGCGAACAGTCACGCCGGAGAGATTGTCGACTCTTCATACAGGGTCTCGTCATACCGTCTACTAGCTGTGAAGGCAGCCGGGCTGAAACAATGGCCTGTGATTTGGGCGATGTCCAGGTACAGTGGGTTATCAAAATCTTCAAAGTCTTATAATTGAAAAAAAAAAAAAATTACGTAATTTTTTTATTTGCAAATTTTCACTTTTCAATGTGAGACTTTAAAACGCAAGTAGCCTGCAGGCATAAATGCCTAGTGGTTTCGATCGTAGGTCTAGGCTAGCGCACATTCCCGAGAACAGTTGATTTACCTGGTATGTCTGCTGCCACCTAGTGCTCCCCCCCCAAAAAAAGTCTATAATTCACAAAAACTAGCTGAGCACAGCACACTAGGAATGGACTTGAATAAGTAGGTAAGGTTGCCCGCTAAAATACCATTTCACATGTACCATTTTGACTGGTATCCTGTTAATTTTTGCTTAGCATAAATTGTTTAAGCAATATCATCTGCGTAAGCAGCTCTATGAAATTGGGACCAAACTCAAAACAAAGTTTGAAAATCAAAAATTTGTGTTATTCAACTTTAAGTAAGAATTTGTTTTACAATTTTTTTTTCTGTGATATACATTTGTCTTATTAGAGAGACGATGCTAAACATTACCAGTCAATAACTGTTGTATAATCCGAACACCATGTTACACGAAGCGATCGTCTGTGATGATAAAATCATTTTTTGTTTTAAACATTGTCAAAAAGAATTGAGCTTGACTTTAGTATCTTAATTCACACAATATACCATACCATTTGTGTGGAAGAACATCACCTAACGGGAACGAGCGGCCAAGAAGCTCGGTATGTGATTTACTACCAAAGTCTTTATCTATTACATTGTAAGTTTTGAATGTAATTATACCACCTATCGTTTTTTTTTTTGGGGGGGGGGTGAAGAAAAGTGATTTAAAAAAAAAAATCACACCGTATTGCACCCGCGTTAATCTCCAAAAGCTGGTGGCTCAGAGGTGCCAGGAAGCTTAAATGTTTATCTTTTTTTGACGAGAGACACTGTTTAATATTAAGCCCCTAACAAATTTTGTTGGAAAAAAAAACAAGCTTCATAGCCTTTTAAATTATCACGAATGGCAATGGAACCTCGTTAAACATCTAGCGTGAGCATGAACTTTGTGCAACTTTTTTGAACTTCATAATCAAGCAAAATTTGACATTATACATTCTACAGATTATCAGTTTACGGAGATGTGACCCAACGTCGTGACTGAAGTAGTTCATGCAGGTTGAATTCAACCAATTTACCCTCAAAATGTGGTTTCTACCAGCTTGAAGAAAAAAACAACAACAACAAAACGAACAAAGATCGCATGGTCATTTTTCCTACCAGTGCAGATATCTTTAGTTGAGCGATATTGTGGGCTTTCTCATTGGTACTCCATTGTTCATCTTTCTTTAAAAGAAACAACAACATTGTGAGGTTAACCCCTCGCCCTGGCGGCCTTTCACTTTCGTATTATCTGTGTACAGCACTTGAGGAAGAGTTCTATACAGGGCTAGGGTTAACCCCACACTGAGAACATAATACACGATTCATACCTTTAAAAAAAAATCAACAACAACAAAATACCTCACCATCACCTGTACATCTCCTGTAAGCCCAGAAGGCTGATTTCTCAAAGAGATTGATCTCAACAGTGTAAATCAACCTTAACTGCTAAGCAACGTGTGATGTCACAAAACAAATCACTATTTCATGTTCAACAATGAATCTTAGTGCTTTGTGAAATCGATCCCTGGCTAACTTGACCAGTGACATACAACGGGCTCACAATTGGTGCTCGATATGGGGCAGAGGGTACCCCCCCCCCTCCTATTGTGTCTTCATTGTTTGCTTGGAATCTCAGGAATTCTTTTGATGATTTTTTTCTTGGGGTGGAGTTCTATACAAGAGGAAAATAGTGTGTAGTATGGGAACATTGGGGGGGGGGGCCTCTGCTCCATATCGGGCAGGCTATACGGGCTCGTGGCCAATTTGCATTGTATTTGTAGGTCTCCTATGTTTGCCGCACGCTGTGTGCACTGGCATAGCGGTACTGGTCAACCCGGATATTGTTTCTTTCCATTCATTTCGATACTTGACCACCCCACCCCACCCTTACCCCACCCACCCCCTCCTCCCCCACTGTTTTCTCTTACCGTAAACATTTCTCCACCTCTACTGTCTGCAGTGGTACCTCTTGTGGATGGCCAGTGGTCCGACTGGTCGGCTTGGACACCGTGCCCCTCCACGTGTGAACCCGGAGACCGGACCCGCTATCGCCTGTGCGACAGCCCGGTCCCCTCTGGTGACGGCCTGCCGTGTGAGGGCGCTCTGACGGAGAGTCAGGAATGCTTGGAAGACGCGAAGATTTGCGAGCAGGCAGGGGTGGAAGGTAACAGAAATAACTATTCGGAGATTTGAACAATATATAAATTTCAACCAGGATTTTGAACCCATTACTGTCTCACAGAAAAAAAAAATTCTTAAAGGGCCATATAATACAGGACGTCCTAAGAATGCACTTTATAGGCAGGACAATTTTTTTTTAGGGAGATACACAATTCCGTTTAATACTATTACACTAAATCAGATTACGATGTAAACACTGGGTAATGTAATTCATGCAGTCCCTTTTGTCCACCCCGGATTTTTGGGCGGTGAACGGGTCACCTTTTGTCATGCACTTACACAAAAACCGTACAATATGAAGGGATATTTTTGTGAATCATTAGATTCTACTTTTAAAGTAGCTTTCCAACCATATTATCTTCTTAGCAAACGTTTATTATAGCCCAAAGCGCCCAATCCAAAGGCATGTGCCCCTTAAATGACATTTTAAAAAGTGCTATATTGTAGACCGCAGACTGCAGATAATTGGGCGTATTAACAACGTAAAACTTCTTTGTAACTTTGTTTTCCCGCCAGAACCTTACCTGATCCGAACTACACCCAAACCGCACATCGTGAGACCGTCCCGCAAGCCCATCGACAAGACGGTCGCCGTGGCCATCCTCGCGACGTTCATCTCGGTGGTGGTCGTCGTTCTGGTGTGCTGCATTGTGGTCAGGGCTCGTAAATCTTACGGAAATAAAGAATACAGGGCCGATCGGCCATTGTTTTATAGATAGATATTCTCTAAAAAATGTGTCTTACAGAGAAGTAAAACTTGGGTTTAGTTACAATTCATTTAAGACAATCGGGGGTTAATCAACACTTGCAAACAATCATTACTATGCACTTACAACTTAACATTCCGACGACCACAGCTTACCACAATAGGAGATTTCTTGGAGATGCACTAAAGGTTTTTTTGTTCACTGGCCTCGTGAAAGAGTTTCGCACTTAGCCAAAGTCTCGGGTTAAAATGCATTTATGGTGCTCCATCAACCTCGTCCCCGTGGTTTACTTTATTTCCAACCATGATTACAATAGTAAACCCTCGGAGGGAAACTCTTTACTTGGACCGTGATTGGACAAAACCAAATGTTAACCTTTGTCAAAACAGCCGGCCGGCAAACAATGTACAAACATGCTATTAAATCTGCTGCCGGACCACGAGACCATGACGAAGATGTGAAATTCGAAAAGCAGGCAGACTATTCTAATTTGCATACGTATCCAAAAATTTTGGATATATGCAAATGACCCGATACCAGGGTGAGAGAGCGGTCAACTTGGTACTGCTCGACACACCATGGGGACGAGGTTGGTGCTCCATAAGATGTGACTTGTGGGGTGGTTGTGGGGGGGGGGGCTCATTTCTCTGTGGTGTTACCCCCTCCCTCTTCGATATGTACCTTCACTGTGCTGTTGAAATTTCGGCAAATGCTTTTAAGGGTTTCCGAGGGACACTTCTGTACAACAGGGGAAGAGTGAGTTAAAGCGTGGAAACATTGTTGTTGTTGTTGTTGTTGTTGTTGTTGTTGTTGTTGTTGTTGTTGTTGTTGTTGTTTATGTTGTTGATGTTGTTGTTGTTGTTATTGTTGTTGTTGTTGTTGTCGTTGTTGTTGTTGTTGATGTCGTTGTTGTTGTCGTTGTTGTTGTTGTTGTTGTTATTGTAGTTTTTCTTCTTCTTTCTCTTTTTCTTCTTTTTCGTCTTCTTTTTCTTCTTCTTGGTGTTGTTGTAGTGGTTGTTGTTCGTGTTGTTCTTGTTGTTCTTGTTATTGGTTCTTGTTCTTGTTTCTGTTGTTTTGTTGTTTTTGTTGTTCTTGCAGTTCTTGCTGTCTTTGTTGTTCTTGTTGATCTTCTTGTCTATATTGTGTTGTTTGTTTTTGGTTTTTGTTTGTTGTTGACTCCTTGGCCACATATCAGTGGTGGCACACTTGACTGGTTGGGGTTGTCCAAGAGGCTTACTGTAATGATCAACTATTTGTAAGTCGTGTTTTAATTGGTGGGTTGCAGCAGCAAGTGTATCTCGTAGCTTAACTAATACCAAGCAAGTATAATCTCTCCATACTGCTTCCTCGGGCTTCCCTTCGTGTCCCTATATATCAACCCCTTCCTCGGACACCCTTTTTGTGTCACTTTGGTCGTAACCCACCACGTCCCAAACCATTAAACCAAGGGTCGGTCCAGCCACTATTGACGGGCATTTGTTGTCATGCCCGTAGGAGGGTCCAATCTACTCGAGTTTGTACCGATTTCAACTCCTAGTACCTCTTCTCCCGTAATTGCCTCACTTCGCCCGTAGCGGTTGTACCGACCACATGCAATTGAACTCCAACAATAATAACCGCCGATACATCAACAGCAAGGCTCGTATTTTTCTTTTTTTTAATTTTAGACATTCTGAACCATTTCAGATTTTGTTTTCACATTTTTTTTTTGCTTTTCAAATATGTTTCCCGTTTGTCAAATTGTATTTAAAGGTTTTTTTAGAAGTGAAACGAAAGTTCTCGTGAAAGTCTCATATTTTGGGGTGTATTTTGTTTTGCGAATGTTCTTCTATTCTATTATTGTCAATAAAAAGGTGTAAATAGTTCTTAAAGAGAAAATAGAGTTAGCTGTTGCAAACTGCTTACCAACCAAAAGGTCCTGTAGTTCTTTAAAGAGTGTAAATATTAATGTTCACAGATTTGCACATGACTTGGGTCTACATGGTGTATAGATAGGCATGTTGGTGGAAAACCGCCCTGCTTTTATTTAATTTTCACTTTTATTTGTTGCCTAAAAAGATAGAGTTATTGAGAAATTGGTAAAACATTCATGAACCAGATGTTTGAAAATAGTCCAAAAATATATCATAGGGTTCTTTGCGAGTTTCTCGCAGATACTGGTCTCAGACAACAAACCTGATGCATTTGACGTCCTCAAACCGCCATTTTAGAGGTAAACCGATGATAAAACAATGGTAAAGCACAGAGTTGAACGCGCGGCGCACATCAGCATTGGCCAATGGACAGCCTCTTTTTGATCTCCAGGCGAGGGCGCCCTACTCAAATGACGTCATGTGCATAATCCTATATACATGTAGATATGAACAATAAAACTAAACATGTGAAAACTTCATTTCAAAAGGTGGTAGTGTTTTTGAGATATCGCCAAAAATCTGGAGCGGTTATGTCCACGCAGGAAGAATAATTCCCGATAGGAATACACAATCTGAGAAACGTTTCTCAAATTCAAATTTTGTGTTTTATTTTTTTTTTTGGGGGGGGGATAAAAACTGACATCTTTTTCAATATCCACATTTTTTTGAGTTGAAATATTTCTCAAAATGCTTTATGCTATCGAAAGTTGCTGTACTTCTAACCAAGTAAGTTTTTATTGCCATAAATGTTTAGAGTGATTACCAATCGTATACCTTCATTTTAATCTGTGAGCTTTATTTCTCCGGAAACTGGATACATCCACCACTCGTCTTGATAAATCCGTCTGTATAAGCTACCATGGCCATAACTAATGGAGTGATGTAGATTATTCAAACATGCTCGGCTGAGAACATTTTATTCACACCACTCCGCTTCCTTATTTCGATCGATCTGCAACATAAAAAAAACTGAAAAGGAATATTCTTAAGTCCACGACAACACGTGAACTGTTCTTTTTAAGTTACTATTTAAAAACTAAATTGTACCAGTTGTTTGTATGATGTGTTTTAATAAATAATGATGGAGGTTTGGAATGAGTTTCCCATTCATAAAAGCCAGTACTGTACGCTTGCCAATCTTTCAATACTGTTTAATCCGTGTATTGTCCTTTTCTTTGGTATGATCGCTCTTATAGGGTGATCCTAAATAAGGCTAGATAGCTAGTTTGTAGAGCACCGGAGCGTACAGTAGGAGGACGCAGGTTCAAATCCTGGTCTTTTCCTTTTTTTCCTTCTTTGTTTACCCCCCAAATGGTTTGATATATTTGTGTTCGCTTTCAGTTGATGGCATTCCCATAGCTCAAACCAATTCCCATGCGTTCCAGAACTATAGTTTTAAAAAGGAAAACAAAATAAAATAGATAGATTGCACACGACGTCATTGACCGCCATCTTTGATGAAAAAAAATTGAAACGTGCACGCGTGTACGCGCTGCGCACGACTCACAGCCTATGATAGCTCTTCACGCGTGCACGGTTCATCAAAGATGGCGGCCAGTGCAAGGGGTCTATTAATTAATAAATAAATACAAACATTAAAAATAACACGTCCCTAAAAGATTCTTTCTGAGAATCTCCCGTCTTCGTCTTGAACTCACGTCTTCCGAAACTATTTCCCCCTTGCAAAAATTTGTCTTTTTTTTTTAATTTTTATTTTTTTAATCTACATTCGGATGTTGTTGCACATTTCTTAAGAATGTTATCGATCACCCCTTGACATTTTTACAAAAACATTTTGATAGATTGCTCCGTTTCTCCTTACTGGCCTCTCGCAACATTAGAGTCCGAGGGAAACAACCCGCCCTGTCTCCTCTCGCTCTAGCTCTCTCTCTCGGCCGAGTACTCTCCAACACTTAGTAACCCAACACTGGGTCGTCTTGCCTTACGCAGCGAATTTGTCTGTAATTGAGGTTCGCCAGCTGAGTCAGCGTTCGCGGTTTTGGCAGGTGTTTCCACTTTTTTTTTTAAAGTGAGGCTATTACAAACTAGATTTATTCTGAGGGCTGTAATCACAATTTAAAGTTAATGTTTGATTTGTGTCTCGCGTCATTTATGACGTTTAACGGAACAAGTTCAAATAATGCACCTGATTATCATTTATAAGAGTTACTAACAAACCAAGTTAAGAGAAAACGGAGAATGCTTTCTCAGTTCTACCTCAGTACACTCTTTAAAAAAAAAACACTCCGTGGTCAGAACTGACCCGGATGTGGGTCCGGGGGGGGGGCTGACCCTGACCCGGAAATGGGGCAGGCCCCACGGAACTCAGGTCAATGCTGACCTGGAAGTTTGTAGAGTGCATCGAGGCTAGCCCAAAGGACATCTCGAGAGAACGGGAATAAAAACCCATTCCACGCGGTGCTCGGCAAACTATAAGAATGCGTTATTAAGAAGAAGAAAAAACATAAACTGTTAAAATAGTGGGGGAAAGAGAAGTTCAACTGATTTTGAAATAGTCAACAAATGACATGATGTAAAGTGAGTTATTTAGGGATAAATTGTACATTTTTGTAAATTTGGAGAATGCACGGACGGCAGGTGACAGCATGGCTCACCAGGTTGGCTACATTACAAAGTTTTTAAAATATGCACAAGTTCAGAACAACGTAAGCAATCGTAATTTAACTGGTAGGACAGCTGCCAGGTAGTGCCTTCAAATTTTCCGTTATTGCTGCTTGTACGCACAGTGGTAAACAATATTTTGCTTTTTATCCAAAAAGCAAAACAAATAATTTTACGCGCGGCTAGCAAAAAGATCAACTTTAAGTGCGCCCTCAATGTTTAGCGGCACTATTTCTTTCGTAACGGCTTTGTAAACACAGGCCTAACGAGTTGCTAATCGAGACGAAAAGCAGAGCACACAGCAACATCATTTGGCAATCGCTCCGAAAGTAGAGCTAATGTCCATGCGGCTATACCTATCCTAATATTGGGAGATCGTGAGATGATGTTGCCATTTTGCTCTTGAGGCATTATAATTATACCTAGTATCCGTAAAGTCACCCCCCCCCCCCATCACCACCAATTGCTCCATGTACGCAACACTGAGACAATCATTCGTCATTGAGATGCGTTGCTAGGCAACCAGGGGAGTTCATCTTCCATGTCATCACCCTGTCGGTGTGTCAGAGAGGGGTTTCATATGCCCGTGTAAGTGAGGGCCGTTTAATAACTTTGTTTGATGTTCCACAGGCGCTGTAATCTTTTACCCGTCCATATATCTGCTCAACCGGGATCAAGACCCATCACCGTCGACCCTTAAAACTAGCTTAAATACCCCCCCCCCCCTCCTCCTCAAAGATGCATTGGTTGTTAGCGGAGTACATCCAGTTAATATTTAAACCCCTCGAGATGTTAAATGTGTGCAGTTTTGGAAAGGTGGGACATAAGCTTGTAGTGGTTTAGTCGTTATGTTGTATCCGCTGTTTACGGTGCTTCCTCCTTAGAAAGGCAACAGTTCCAGTGACGTATCCAGGATGTTGACATGCGCAGGGAAAATCTAAAACTTCACCCCAGATGCCGGGCGGGGAGGGTGTCTGTTTGTTTTCCCGGAGGAGATTGGTAAGACAGGTTGAGAAAAATCTCACTCACAAAACCATCTCGCCTCAGCTAGATCTCGTTGACTGGATAAAGTGGTACAGCATGCACTTCTGAAACACCGTACTAATGTTGCACTAATTCGCGGTACAACTTTCTGGACAATATGGCCGAGCCCTCAGTTGTTGATGCACGCACGCCTGGTTTATGTATCATCCAGACACCGGACGGGAATTTGACATTTAAGCATAAATACCATGTTGTGGGTTACATTCACTGCAACTGTTGGAGCTATGATTAGACACGGAAAGATCTGTCAATGTCCCAGAGTTTGTTTAAAGTGAAAGGAGAGTATAATAATGATTGCAAATTGAAGCTTTAAGTCTTGTTTGTTTCGAAACGAACGTGCACTGGGTATGACATCCATACTGGTAGCAATCCGCCAGAAATGCCTCGTCTCACACTCTGTTGAAATCATCAGGGGAAAAAAAGCATTTGAATCCCCAACCGGTGCTTCTTTCGATTGCATTTGATAAAGGTATCATGTGTTTGCTTTACCCATACACCGATGTGTGTTCAGCACCGTACACTACAGTACTTTCCAGTATCCTGTGAAAACGAAATCCGCAGGCATTTTGACTCGGGTGGGATTCGAACCCACGACATTTGCCGTTCTGGAACAGCTGTTTCATCTCATTCTTTAAAAAATCAGACCAATATGAACGTGCTCAAAGCCGTTTACAAGTCATGGGTAGGTTTTGCCCCTCTTTTTTAATCGCTGTCCACCAAATGTATTTATATTTTCACACTCTTGTTTTTTGCTGTTATACTAGAGGCCCATTAAAAACTAGAAGAAGAGTTGAATACATTGACCCATTAATAAAAAATTAACAACAACAACAACAACAACAACAACACTTTGTCATATTTAAACAACCAAGAGAGAGGAATCGCATTTCCGTCTTCCCCAATATAAGAGAAATAACTGTAGTAAAGCCAACCTTTACAACGTGCAGTTATTTACTTTATATTCCCTCTGTCCATTGGCAAAGGTGCTCTCCCATACAAACGTGACGTTCCGCGAGGTACCCCCAAATGCGACAATGACTTTCCCGCGCTTTTTAATCATTATCGTCTGCTTGTGGCACAGTCCGCTCTCGGCAATAACTCTCGTCCGTTAATATCAGGCACGCCGTAAACATGTCACAGTTGCAACTAAAACAAAGGGAGCAATAACCAGTCGTTTTGGAGCACTTATTTGTTATACAAGTGGAAGGGTGTGCAATTAATATTTTCGTGTGGAACATAAAGAAACCTTTATTTGAGAATGTGTCATTTTCCGGCTGACGCAGGAAGTAACTTGAGGCGACGCTATATTTTATGTAAGAGCAGGCAAAGCCAGAAGGTTTTTTTCATCTTCTGGTGAAAAAAAAATCCGCTTTACTTGGGGAGTCCAGTAAAGTCACAATATTTTTGACGGACTAACAATATTTCAGCAGTTCCCTTATCTATGTTCTGGTAATAGAACCATGTTTTTTTCAGTGTGCCTCGTAGTAGTGTAGCCGTACGCCTAAAGGTGAAGCTTGTGTAAGGAGAAGACTGTGGTGTACAATTATCTGTCCTTAAAGGAACATTACAGAATTGGTAATTGTAAAATATACTTTTGATCACAGATTTACATAAAACTTACACGGTCTAATGTGATGCTAATAGAAAACATCCCTTAAAATATTTCTGTCTGAAATGCCATATTTGATGAGAAATGAATAAACTAATTTTCCGATTGGAGTTTATCGCCAGCAGACGGCAAGGCCATGACCCTTGGTGATAAGAGATTTACGTAGATTGGACAGGACATGCACTAAAGACCAAGCGCGGCTCTTTGCTGGGCCGGCCAGGAGGAATGCAGCGGGCCGCTTTAAATGATTTTTGGTGGCTTCCCATTGTCATGTTCATTAAAGGAACATTACAGAATTGGTAAGAAAAGATCTTGTAAAATATACTTTTTGATCACAGATTTACATAAAACTTACACGGTCTAATGATGATGATAGTAGAAAACATCCCTTGAAATATTTCTGTCTGAAATGCCATATTTGATGAAAAATGAATAAACTAATTTTCCGATTGGAGTTTATCGCTCAGTGAGCGTTTTATTCATTCGTTGAAACTATATGATTTCATGCAAATGTGTAATCGGTTTTTCACTATTTTCTCGTGACCCAGATGGCCGATCGATCTCAAACTTCTACAGGGTTGTCAGTTTATGTATAATGGTGGATTACATAAAGTGCTTACACTGCCAACAACTGTTTTGTTAGCAAAAACCAATTCTGTAATGTTCCTTTAATAATGTGGGTGAGAATCCCCACTAGATTGGGAGGAGACCCACGTAATTGGGTAAAGATTAAATCATCGATCTCAACCTTAAACAGCAATTGGATCCGAACCGGTGTCGGCAAAGGTCAAGGTATGAGGTAGATATTACAACGCCTACCTGATATATCCATGTGACATTTAAAACACATGCACAACATTGGTAATTTTCAAAGACTATAGTATCCACACTTTATGCGACCAAAAATAACCGTAACCTGTGAAATGTTAAGCTCAATCGGTCTTCGGAGTCATGAGAAAACAGTAACCAAAAAAAACCATTATATGTTTTCACTGTTTTCAAATATCGGATTTTATCACCAGTGATAAAGACTAACAGTTTTACTCATTTCCTAAAAACTATAGCATTTCAAGCAAAACTATTTCAAGGGGAAGTTTACCACCATGACAATCTTTATACCATTTAAGTTATGTGCAAATCTGTAAACATTTATATTGTCTGTCTTACCAATGTTGTACACGCCCTTTAATGTTCACTGCCCATCATTTAGCTGGTTGTCATTTAATACGGTGTTTTTCAACCCAACCCCGATAGAAAAAAACACGCAAACAACAACAATGAAGGAAGAAAAAACGAGGAAGAAGAACAACAACAACAACACTTTCAACACCAACAACAAAAACAGTTGCAGAAGCAACAACATCTGTGCAGCAGCTATAACAACAAACACAACAGCCACAACAACGACATCATCAACAACAACATGAACAACAAACAGCAGCAGCAGCAACAACAACAAAAACAACAAATCACCATCATTTACTACAGCAGCAACAACAACAACAACAGCCACACCAACGACATCAAAACAACAACATCAACATCAACAACAACAAAAACGGTAGCAGCAGGATCAACAACATCAACAACAACAACAACAACAACAACAACAACAGCAGCAGCAGTATCTACTTCAACAGCAACAACAAAAACAGCAGCAGCCGGAGCAACAACATCATCAACAGCAACAACAACAACATCAGCAGCATCTACCGCAGCAGCAACAACGGAAAACACAACAGCGACGACATCAACAAAACAACAACATCAACAACAACAAAATAAAAACAGCAACACCAAAACAATGTCGAATGTCAACTTAGACATTAAAGTTTTGTGCAGCTGTGAAGGCCAAATAAAGGGAAAATATTCAGCACCTAGGAAAATAATTGTGCACATTTTGTTTTATCATTTTGGCGAGATTCATACGTAAAATAAAACTATATGCGTTTACAGGTGAGGCACAAAACACCAATAAAAACGTCAAAATAAAAAGTTCACAACTTATTGGTATTAAAATATAAATTGTAAAGGAGACACTTTCAATTGTTTTTCTCATCGAACATTAACGGAGAAGGTTGAAGAAGAGTCTTGGCCCGCAAGACGCGAAAAGGAGAGTTATTGATCAACTGTAAATTTCCCCAACCCCCATCTTCAAGATTCTTGGAAATCCCATTAAATTCCCTTCCAGACTTTGCAATCAACGACAGCAATTAGGTTAGGCTTCTTTGAAATACGAGAGTTGAAGTTTGTTTTTCCCCCAAGGAGTAATTGAGAGTTTAACAACAGCGAAAGGGTGTTTTGGTTTCCTGGATTTATGCGTGGTTTTAATCAAATTTTTAGTTGGGCTGTTTCGGGGTTTCATGGAAAATTAAAACTCATACATTTGTTTTTACCTTAAGGTACATCTGCTCAACATTGCCTTTGTTCTGTGAGTAGACTGGTCCCCTGTCCTTATCCGCAAGGATAATGACAAGCACCGGTCTATTAGTCAAAATGATGGTCACTGCTAGACTGGTTCCCTGTCCTTATCCGCAAGACCGCAATGGGATGCGAGGTCAAAGGTGCGTTTGTCAGGATTCCTCATAACGCTCGAAGCCGGTTTCTGGCGTAATTCACGAGCCTCGAAGTGTGACGTCAGATGTTCAGGCTATTCTGTGGGTGGCTCGTGGTTGTCACTGTACTTCTGAGCATGCGCATACACTTTCCAAGAACAATAGTTTACCAGGGTGACAGTTGCTCCCGATCACAAAGCGGTGCAAATGTTGTTTTATTATACCATAGATTGAAGGTTGTCAACAATTAACCCACATTCGTAGACGAAATTAGCACAGTTAAAAGAGCCATACGCACAGCGCCAGTGGCGAACGAATTGTAAACAACAATAATTACAACCTCGTATCCAAGCCATTTCTAATGGTGAACGAGGCCGCGTCGAAAACGACCAACGGTGGGCACGATCAACCCCGTTGGGTACTCAATAGTTCAGATATAGGGAAGAATGAGGGTATTGTAAAGTAATTTGGTAGGAAGAAAAGCACGAAGTCTAGACATAAACACCAGTGTTGCGGTAGATGGTTTCAGTAATGGATGAAATGTGTTTCAGACCATGAGAGTTGATCGTCAATAATGACACCTAGAAAGTTAGTGGAGTGAACTTGAAGGATAAGGATTATAATCGATGTGGAGAAAGGAATATTGTCCAGGAAATTGGAAGATTTACCGAAGAGCATGAATTTAGTTTTGTGTTAACTAAGGGTGAGTTCGTTAGCTTTAAACCAGGATGAGACTTTGAGAAGTTCAGCATTCATGATATTTAAAGAATTAGCTGGGCTGGGGTCAGAGAAAGTAATAGTTGTGTCATCGGCAAATAAAGTGAAAGAAAGAAGGGACGAAGAAGAATGCAGATCATTGATATACAGCAAGAAAAGAAGAGGACCAAATATAGAACCCCGGGGAACGCCATGATGGATTTCTCGCCAAGAAGAGTTGTGATTTTTGAAGGATGTGAACTTTTGCCTATTGGCAATATACGAAGAAAGCCATTTGAGAGCAACCCCTCTTTTGCCGTTGAAACTAAGTTTGTCAAGGAGAATGGAGTGGTCAATGGTGTCTAATGCTTTGGAAAGGTCAATAAAGACCCCGACTGTACTAATTTTATTATTAGGAGCAGTGTCCACTTTATCAACAAATAATTGAATTAGCGCCATGTCTGTGGAGTGTTTTGCCCGAAAGCCGCACTGAGAGTCAGAAAGAAGATGAAACTTAGAGATAAAGTTAGTGAGTCCGTTGTAGAAAAGTCTCTCAAGGAATTCAGAAAAGCAAGGAAGGGTGGAGGTAGGTCTGTAAATGCCAACGTTATGTTTGTCACCGTTTTTGAAGACGGGAATGACTTAAGCAACCTTCAGATTGGACGGGAATCAAACGAGTGGTGAAAGTTTAGGTTGAAGATGTAAGCAAAAGGGCGAGAAATAAAGGAAATAACAGATTTAATCGCACAATTATTCATGCCATCAAATCCGCAGCTGCGGAGCTACTTTTTTAGATCATTGCTGAGATAGCTGTGTAAATAGCCGAAGTGAAGAATGCCGGGACAAAAATACATTGCTACACGCGAAAAGACTGTGCAAGTCTCGCGCGTATTCGAACATTGGGACCCGTTAAAGGAACATTACAGAATTGGTAAGCACAAAACTTGTAAAATTTACTTTTTGATCACAGATTTACATAAAACTTACACGGTCTAATGATGATGATAGTAGAAAACATCCCTGAAATATTTCTGTCTGAAATGCCATATTTGATGAGAAATGAATAAACTAATTTTCCGATTGGAGTTTATCGCTCAGTGAGCGTTTTATTCATTTGTTGAATCTATATGATTTCATGCAAATGTGTACTCGGTTTTTCACTATTTTCACGTGACCCAGATGGCCGATCGATCTCAAACTTCTACAGGTTTATCAGTTTATGTATATGGTGGATTACATAAAGTGCTTACACTGCCAGCAACTGTTCCTTTAAAGTGCGCTAAGAAAATCATTGTATCAAGCTTTATTCAAATCTAACTCGAAAATTACTGATTGACCCGGATTACGAGCATTGACCCTTTGTGTGTCAGGCTGACCTGGAGACTTTTGCAATTATTATGATTATATCTTAATGGGGTTGCACCTCGGATTCTGCGTCAGTTTCACCCGTTTCTGTGTCTTTTTTGACACAGATTCCGGGTCGTACTGACCCCTCTCTGGGTCAGCTGGCCCCGAGGGAACCTCAATCAGGGTCAAATCTGACCCGGGAGCTTGTAGAGTGTGATCTGTTTAAATACGCTCATTGTGTTTAAGCACGCCGATTTATTTTATTTTATTTTTTTTCGCTCACGGTAAGCAGAGCCGTGAAGCTGGGCTCCCCCCAAACAAAAAATAAATAAATAAATAAATAAATAAATAAATAAAATAAAATGTCAAAAAAACTACAACAAAACAAAATCTCTACCTGTCAGTTTGTGTTTGACATGAATGTACGCAGCCACCAACTAACCGCGGTTTTATTACCACTTCGGGCCGTATAAAATAACAGCTTTAAGATCACTATAACCGTTGAGTGACAACACCCGTAACGAAGCTTCTGTATGTTCGGTGATGTAATACCACGTCCTCAAATAGAGATTTGGTATCTTCCCGGAGCAAAATAGTCCACTTCCGGGTAATATTTCTTGTACTCCCCGGATCAGATACTGAAACAGCCAATAGTACAATACGCACAAAATGACCTGTACCCATTCCGCTGAGGTATTTTTTTGCGGTCTTGAAGACCGGCATTGCGTTCCTGTACAATGTTCCAAACCAATTAACCGTGCGTTTGTAAAAACGATACGCGAGGCGCGGATCGATATAGCGCCAGAGGCGGGTTAGTCGGTTGTAGAGGCGGTAAAGCTGGCTGGTTTGGCTCTCCCCTGCTTCGGCTTCGAGGCAGAGCTGTGTTTTGAGTTAGCTGGAACGTGGAGGAATGTGTCATATTGTGTTTGAATCATAGAGTTATATATAAGAACTAGGGGACGCACTGGCAATACTACGTGCACAAACGCGCCGGGACCGCAAGGAGACACGACCGCCATTTAATAGAGGGCAACAAAATTGAGTTTGAAGTATACGATGTGCGTATGGTAAATGCACGCATCACGCGCTCGGTGTTCATGTTGTTGTTTTGCGTACAGTAAAGTAATGGCAGTGGTACTTAAAACATGGCCGCACTACCCGCGCGACGAGACACGTAACTTGGCTGGTGCGCCCTCTAGTTCTTCTATATAACTCTATGGTTTGAATTTACTGGACGCCATTTTTTTTTGTGCAATAGACCTTTCTTTTGTTGACAAACATTGACCATCAATTTGTAAGGAAGGCCTAAAGTAGCTAAAAATTTCTTAACTTGCTCGGCAAAAAATCTGCTCTTTTTCTGCAAAACATTACAACTTTGATTGCTAAATGGTTGATAAACGATGGTGTTGTCCAATCCAGTGATACTCCAAGTCTAGGTGACTTGAAAAACATAAAACTGTAAAAATTGTGATTACATATTTTATGGATGAAGTCCATATCAGGGTGTTATGTTCATATTTTGTCATATAGATAGTTCCCAGTAGACGCCATCTTTACGGGCAAATTGCATTTTGGATTGCAGGTGCGTCAAACGCTCAACTTATTAACGCACCCGCGTTGTTCACTGACCAATCCTGCAATGAGTTTCGTGAAATGCGCGCGTGTTGCACGCCGTTCTCACACGAAACGCATGACTGTTTGTTCTAAACTGCCCGTAAAGATGGCCGACTTACGTCATACTGCAACCTATCTTTTGACTGCATGGGGTTATTATTGAACATAATTTGACCAGGAACAAGCATGACTATTTCGTCCGTGGTTATAACTGGGGTAGAGAGACTGGGAATATTTGTACAGATTCTCGGGTAGCAATAACATGTTTTCATGCCTCACATGGGCAATCATCAGTTGCAATTAGTTGATTCTAGAAGAATCGGTATGTCTCGTGTCTGTTATGTATAGACAGTAGGGTTGATTAAAAATGGCTTCGGTAATAGAAGTCTTACCGTAATTGTTTTTCGTTTGGGAACTGTTATTTTGAGCGGTGTCTTAGTTTGTTTGCGACTTGTACCTCCAATAAGGATATCAATATTTCTATCGCTTCATCAATGTGAACATGACCTTCGCCCAAACCAGAATTGTTGGGAATGGGGGAAGCCGTTTGGTTGGGTTTAAAGTCATTTGGACTTTGATTAACTTCCACTCTGATTAGTTTTTCCCGTATATGTTTCAGTCTTTTTTTTAAGCAATGAAGGCAGGGTTTGGGAGAAAATCCTCTGGAGTGTTTCATTGCGTTGTGTCGTTGGCCAGTAATCGTTGATTGCACGGTTAAGGTCACCGTGGTTTGTTGAAATCACTCCAAAGTTTTCTACAGTTAGAAGACAATTATTTGTTATTGAACCGTTTTGATTTTGAGTAGGTACGTGAAAAGCGATTGGTAAGACTTCGAACCGAAGCCATTTTAATCAACCTACTGTCTGCACATAACAGACACGAGACATACCGATTCTTCTAGAATCAACTAATTGCACCCGATGATTGCCCATGTGAGGCATGAAAACATATTATTGCTATCCGAGAATCTGTGAAAATATCCTCAGTCTCTCTACCCAAGTTATAACCACTGACGAAAAGTTATGTTTGTTCCTGGTCAAATTATGTTCACCAATTAAATCTCAGTCAATTATGACAAAATATGATTATAATACCCCGACATGAACTTCATCCATAAGATATGTAACCATAGTTTTACAGTTTTATGTTTTTTGAGTCAGCTAGTCTAATATGGCACCCTTTAAAGGTATTGTACACTTTTGGTAACAGCTCAAAATCAGTGTCCACATTTTGTGTGATTAAACATATGCATGAACAAACAAACCTGTGAGAGTTTGAGCTCAATTGGTCATCGAGGTCACGAGAAAATAGTGAAAAGAGATCTTATGTGTTTTCTGTTTTTTCAAATTATCGCGCGCGATAATTACTATTGTTTTACTCGTTTCTCAGAAACGATAGCATTTTAGGCAAAAATATTTTAAGGAACCCTTTCTACCATTACTTACTTTAAATCATGTAAGTTATGTGTGAATCTGTGAACATTGTGTTTTTCGATCTTACCAATAGTGTACAGGGCCTTTAAGCACACATGTGTTTCGGGGGACCGAAAATGGCATATTATATGGCGCAAGTTGTCAAAACGCTCTCAATGCACAACCTTGCATTTTCAGGGCAGGTAAGAGCGCCCTCTATGATATGAGCTTCCCTCATTGGTTTTGTTGAGAAAGAGAAGCAAGGATGTCCTCGGTCTGTCAAAAGACCTGGATCCATGTGGGTCCTCGGTTTCAGTGGGTAGACATCCTAACTAATTCCACTTCAACTTTTCATTCTTACGTTGCGAAATCGTCAAACATGTTTTCGAAAATGCATTGTTTTGCTGCCCAACCCTTCAGTCATAGGAATTCTTTAACCCCCCCCCCCCGACTTCGTTTATCAACACAGGGCTATACAGTAAGTAAATGTAGTGGATAGAGTTATCAAATCTCTACCCCCAGTGGCCCCTCACCCCCCCCCCCCCACACCAGACAAACTCTCCTCCGTCTTCTCGTCCTCAACCCCCCCCCCCCGCCCTTCTCACTTTTCATCTCGTTTATCATCACACCAACGGAAACCCATTGTTGCACCCCTCCTTCACCCCCTTTCTATCATTGACTCTCCTTCCTTCGTTTCTCAACAGGCGTTTGGTTGGGGGTTTACCCTCGTCCACCTCCTTTGATACACTCTCCCCATCCACACCCCCACCCTCTCTCCCTCTCTCTCTCGGTTATCATCACATCATCTTCGGAAATCCGCTGATTGTTGCATCCTCCTTCGCTCGTTGCCATCATCTCCCCTCTCTTCCATTATCAAGAAGCGGTTTGGTAAATTTGCTCTCACAAATCAGAGTTAACCAATATTTTCATTTCCCCCTCGACATCAACCTCTTTGCCTTCCACGTTTACCGTCTGTCACCGCGTCTTTTCCGCGACTGCTTAGGGGGCGCCTCAATGCCGGGGATTCAATGCATCGGCAGCAGATCCAATTGGGTGCTAAAGATATCCCATTTTTGCAAATCTTCGACTCACAAAGAGGCTCTTGGAAATGACAGACATCTGATCAATGTTTCCATTCCCAACTCATACGAATCACGAAAAAAGATTTACTTTGTCCAAATTCGTACGCAATAGTAAACATGGTCTTAGCTGTAGGTCTCATCAGACCCTATACTCAACGACAGAACCAATGGCGTGAGAGAAACTGTACAAATTGATGGATGTCATTTTTACCATGATTATTAGTATGTTAAGTTGTTGTTGTTGTTGTTGTTGCTGCTGCTGTTGCTAATGTTGATGCTGCTGTTGCTGCTGTTGTTATTCCTGTTGTTGTTGTTGTTCTTCTTCTTCTTCTTCTTCTTCTTCTTTTTCTTCTTCTTCTTATTCTTATCAGTGATGTTCTTGTTGTTGCTGTTGTTGTTCTTCTTGCTGGTGGTGGTGATGTTGTTGTTGTTGTTGTTGATGTTTTTGTTAATGTTGCTGTTGCTATTCTTGTTCTTGTTCTTTTTTTTTTCTTCTTCTTCGTCGTTGTCGTCTTCTTCTTCTTCTTCTTGTTTTAAACCCTCCTTAGAGAAATGGGCTGGTTAAAGTTTTCGAAAAGTTGTTTTGTCATTTTTGTTTTCATTTTTTGTTTTGCACTGTGCCTACTATAACTCAACCAAGAAACTTAATATTCATTCAAATTCTGACATTCGTGCCCCTTTAAAACCCTGCAACGATGCACCTGTTTTGGGCCAACGGTATTACGTCATCCTGCCATTGAGGTATGGCAGGGTCATTTGATAGGTTAAGAGGGTCTGTTCTGCCTTATCTCAATGATTTACGTCTGCTAAACCAGTCTGCTGTCGGCACAAGATCGCAAGACCTTCATTCACAGAAGGCCATTGAACCTAGAGTGGTCAGACACAACATGCCTTACCATTAAGCTGTGGTAGTGATCTGTGGCGCACGTGCCGCCGAGATAGGAGTTTGTGCATGAGCTATGGGGAAACATTTTTCCACCACCCCTCCTGACCAAATTGACGACCCCTGTTGATTGACACCACTCCTAAAACGTGTGTATTGGTACACGGGGTTGGGATCTACCATTTTGAAATGGTTGTTTTTCTTGATATGTGCCAGTGCACTGTGGTATGGTGCATTACTGCAAGGTTTAGGAAATTTGTTTCGTGGGTGGTTCGAATCACACGTGACCTTTTCATAGTTGTTGGTTTTTTTTGCCAAGGTGAAAGAATAAGAAAATGTATACTATTAGAATAAAAAAATATTATTAAATTATTACATGACTTGTGTGCAGTAACTAAAACTTTCAGAGTAGTTCTATGAACTAATGCCGAGGAGGGTAAACTTTATCGATCTTGGAACCAGAAATTGATTATTGGACGATTGATCATACAGTAAATTCAATCGATCAGGCTTTTTGCCCAATCTCTTTACGCTAAGATCTAGTCATACAGCGTTATAGTTTGTCTCAAAAAAAATGCGAATGCCCATTGTCGGCTTGGAGCTCGCTGAAACTAAACGAGGACATTTTGTATTCGTGATCATTCTAAACAGGGGGACAACCTACTTCTTCTCCTTGCGGGAAATCTTAATCAAAATCTAGGCGTCAAAACGTGGCCCCTCTCCAACCTGACAGCATCTTCGATGGGGTCCGCAGATAAGCATGCCCGTCTCTCCCAACTGTAGCTATCGCTGGCCCTTCATTTCCAGCAGAAAATGTTTTTATGCTCACTAAAAAAAATGCTGGAGGGTGGTTAATTTCTTATCTCTTTAGTTCATCGGTCCCTATGGGGGAGAAACACACACCACTGTGATTGCGTAAAACTGCACCAGATGACTTATTGGTGTTTTTAAATTTGTTTTTTTTCCGTCATGGGAATAAAGCTGTTTTTTTTTTTATTATAACGCGTACTTGTTTGTAATCCGATGCATAATTTATGTAGTTAATTAATGTGTGAATATTCATATAAGTTTGTGAGGTCCTGCGCATAATGCGTGAGAACTGTTTTCTACGTTGGAGTTAGGGGTCATAAGTTGGTTTTTGTCACCTTAACGCTGATTTATGGGCAACATTATAAAGACCGATACAAGAAAAGTCAAATGTGAAAGTTTCAGCTGAGTGTAGTGTCCACTTAAAGAAACATAACAGAACTGGTTTTTGCTAACAAAACAGTTGCTGGCAGTGTAAGCACTTGATGTAATCCACCATATACATAAACTGACAAACCTGTAGAAGTTTGAGATCGATCGGCCATCTGGGTCACGAGAAAATAGTGAAAAACCGATTACACATTTGCATGAAATCATATAGATTCAACAAATGAATAAAACGCTCACTGAGCGAAAAACTCCAATCGGAAAATTAGTTTATTCATTTCTCATCAAATATGACATTTCAGACTGAAATATTTCAAGGGATGTTTTCTACTATCATCATCACTGGACCGTGTAAGTTTTGTGTAAATCTGTGATCAAAAGTATATTTCACAAGTTTTTTCTTACTAATTCTGTAATGTTCCTTTGAATATATATGTATATATCTCGGTATTTTTACACGAATGTCCATTTCATTAGCATTTATCAAGGTGACAGCAGGTACCAACCGCATCTCTGGCCGCAGCATTCACCAACGGACACCAACCCTCAGAAATCTGAGAAACGATTCATGCATGAATCGTTTCTCTGCTTCAATTGTTTTGGGGGTGAAAATTTAACTGTTATTACTTCGTGGGGGAATCCTTTTTCAGAATAGTTGGTACTGTCAACAGCTGCGGTGCTTCTCACCAAGTAAGTTTTTTATGGTCACTAATTTTTTGAGTATTTACCAGAGTATGACCCTACCTTTAAATGGTGTGATAAGATTAAAAAAAGAAGTGTTCCACAATTTGCACAGACTAAGATGGTCTTGGTGGAAAAACTTCACTTGAAATATTTCTGACACGAGACAACGCAATCGATTGAGCTTGAACTTACACAGGTTTATTCTTTTATGTTGGGTCACACAGATACATATCTTTGACAACTACCTTCGTTGTCTGCGCGCTTTAACCCCATCAGAAGACTCTGCAATAGACCCCTTGCATTAGCCGCCATCTTTGATGAAAATGTGCTCGCGTGAAAGGCTATCATTGGCCGAGAGTTGTGCGCAGCGCGTACACGTTTCCGTTGTTTCTCATCAAAGATGGTGGCATTGGCCTCCAATATAATGGAGATCAATGGATGGTGGTCAATGACGTCATGTGAAATCCATCTATGGCCCTTTTCGAATCCACGGCTTCGGCTCCGGATTGGGCTTCAGGCCCAGTTTTCTTGTCTGAAACCCTGACCGCAAAGCATGCGTAAGTTAAAATAATTGAGGGAGCCAAGCTAGCCTGAGCCGATTTTGGAGCCGAAGCCCGTGAATTCGAAAAGGGCCTATAGACCGTATGCATTGACGTTATTGCACCGCTATCTTAGAGGTAAAACGATGACGAAACAATGCAAAACGCACATCTTTGTACGCGTGACGCAAAGGATGAGTAACCTTTCTTTGACCTCCAGCCGACGGCGCCCTAGTCAAATGACGTCATGTGTATAAGGTCCACAGACAAGCATATTTTCTGGACTTCAGATGTTGCCTTTTGTATGTGTGCAGCGAAGCGTGAGTGTGTGGAAGCCCTACCAAAGGCACACGACAGTCAATTGCTGTCTGTGCAAGCCAATACACCAGTGTCCGCACGTTCCTCTGCAAACAATTTGACATTGGGTTATTCGGCTCCTGGATTATGTTCCTCTACGATTTGAGATATAAACCAAGCATGGAAGACGAAGATAAACTTGGAAGCATGGAGGCTACCATGTAGCTTGGGCCGGTGCTCGACGGCAACAAGGCGACCTACACGAACTGCAAAACCGTAAGTTGGAATTGTTTTTATCATGAAGGTAAAAAGTAAAGGAGACCCAGCGAGAGGTTCATCAGAGCATGAAGCAAGAAAAGGTTCAGATATAACGTTATTTGGTTTTTTGCCCTTACGCCGTTGTGTGTTAAGCACTGTATACTCAGTACTTTCCCGAGTCCTGTGAACAATACACACACAGGCATATCGTTTCGGATTGGTGTTCAAACTCATGACCTTTGCCATGCTAGAGCAGATGTCTCAACACTAGATTTCTTACCGCTACATTCATATATGAACAATGACATTAACATATTAATAATGTATTAATTTGGTTTTGTCCAACTCGTCCACATTGGTATTACACACATTATGAAAACACAAGACACCTCTACATTTTTTGATTGATTTTTTTAACCCAGAAAAACTTCAGGGGGCATTTGCAATTTCCTGCCAATACCACACGTAGTTTAATTAAATTCGTGCAAGTTTAGCAGAAATCCTCACTCCAGTGGTGAATGGTTTCAACGTGGAAAGCCGTCTGGGCTCGATTTCACAAAGCACTAAAATTCATCTTAAGATGAGTTGTCAGTATCACCATAGTGATTTGAATTGTGACATCACTCTTTGCTTAGCAGTTACGATTGATTCACAGTTAATTTTATTTCTTTGTGAAATCAAGCCCAGAGTGACATAAGGTGTGCTCAAAGTCCTCAAAGTCACTGATCGGCTGGAATATGTAAATTGCACGTCGCGCGTGCGCACTAGCACAACTGGGTCCAATTTCATAGAGCTGCTTAAGCAGACAAAAATTGCTTAACAATTTTTTGCTAAGCAGAAATGAGCAGGATACCAGTCACAAATTGTACATGTGGCATGACAGTTTGGCTGGCAATCTTTTTCTGTTAAGCATAATTTTGTTGTGCTTAGCTACTTTTTGTGCTTAAGCAGCTCCATGAAATTGGGCCCTGGTTGGCAAAATGAGGGAACAGTGTGCTTTTGTGTACGGGGGCCGATGGTGGTGTGACGCATACGCGCTTGTTCGTCTGCTTAGTGCACAGCCCTGTGACGTTTGCCCACCAATACGTTTGCCCACCAGTACGCATGCGTGAATGTAAGTAGCGTGTTTCTGGAGAATTTGATTTGTATAGCATTCTCCCCCAATGCAATTGAGCTTAATGGGTGTTCTCTCATGTGTCTCCTTGCATTTCTAACTCCATGGTTTTATTATAAGCACAGTATTCTTTACAAGAGCTTGGGGAGCTTATTTTTTAGTGTTTCTCATTCAACAAGATGTCTGCAGATACAAAGGGAATTATAAGTGATTGAATGCTGAAAGCAAGTCTCGATTTTTTGTAAACAAAATTTTTGAAATCGGATAAAAAAATGTCTCTTTATGGCAAACAAAAAAATGTTTACTCTGAGCAATGTTTAAGATACAAAGTTTAAGATGTATGGAAAGCCAAAGGGAATTATACGTGAATGAAAACTGAAAGCAAGTCCCGATGGTTCTAAAACAAATTGTTTGAAATCGGATTGAACAAAATAATCGTTAAATAGCAAACAAAGAAATGTTTACTCTGTGCATTTTCTAAGTACAACACACAAGTTCGCTTTAGTACTAATTTCTGATGTACTTTCGGGGATGGTTAGTTGGTGTTTGTTACATTGTTTGTTCATTTAATGAAAAACATGAAATGACATTTTCCTTGCCTTAGACTTGTGGCAAGTCGTTAAAACGTTTTTTTTTTTTTTTTTGCGGTGATAGCGTAACGGCTCTCTCGCAACTATACTCTCGTGAGACTGCTGCTCGCGCGAGATCTCAACTCCCGCGACATACGGGCAGTAGTCAGGAGCCAGCAACCTCGCGAGAGCAGTGTGTAATCGCGTGAGAGCACGCGCCGCGACAAGCTTTTAACGGCTTGTCCACAAGTCTGCCTTGGCTCCACTCCCGCTACTAAGATAATTGTCCTAAAAACTGCATTTAAAAATAAATAAATAAATGAATAAATGTACACAAGAACTTGTGTATTTCTGTTGCTACCTCATGACGTTAGAAATAAATTCCAATGTGTTAAGTGTGCTGTGAACGTTTGGGTAATTGGAGCCTACTGATTGTGTTAATCCTATATAAATGTAGGTACATACAATAAAACTAACATGTGAAAATTTCACTCAAGGTGGTCGCGTTTTTGAGATATCACCGCAAAACCGGAGCGAATATTTCCACGCAGGAAGAATAATTCCCCATAGGAATACACAGTCTGAGAAGCGTTTCTGACCAGAAACGCTTCTCAGATTCAAATTTGGGGGAATAAAAAGTGATATATTTTCCATAACCGTAGTACTTCGAAGTTAAAAGTTTCTCAACATTCATTATACTACCCAAAGGTGCTGTCCTTCTTGCCAAGTAAGTTTTTCATTGCCATTTAATTTCCAGAGTCATTACCAAACGTGTGCTGTGCCTTTAAGGATGCTGTGCATGATTTTTATAATAGTAAATACAAAGCTCGAGATTCATGTATCAATGCCTAGTCATACAGAGCAATTTTGTCGTCAGGCAACATCAACCAACTGCACTTCGTGCACAAGGAACACACCGACGGGACAGGATACATTCTTCTATAGCTGTAATTTAACTATCCCCGGGAAATGAGAAAAACTGAAATGTGAATGAATTTTTCTTGTTGGAGATTGCCTGGAACTGGTTGCCTGCAAATTGCCTCGTGAGGCATGGCTGTTAGAGCTTTGGCATGGTGGTTATAGAGCTTAGAGTTACCCAAGCACGTTTCTGGGCTTCCTTTTTCTTCAAGGCTCTATTAATCTTGCTATGAACGCTCCTAGTCTGTTGTTTTGGTGTGTTTTGTTTTGTTGGGGGGGGGGGGGTTCCAGGAGATGTTTGATTGCCCACCAGCGCTGTGTAAAATGTTTGACCGGAGCTGATGGGAATTTGTTTTTTTGTTTTACTCATTCATTTAAAATGTGTAAGGCTACGTCACTTTCCCTCTCAGCCTCGATTGGGTTTGATTGATTCTTTATACCTTAAGGAAAGCAAGGTGTCTGTTTGGTGATCAAGTCCCAGTAAATCCTCAGTGATTCAATCAATTAGGTCGACAAGCAGGTCACCCCCTCGGCATCGTCCAGTCGTGTCTGTTTTAATTGCACCGCGGTGTCACGGGGTCAAACTTCTATCCAATCACAAATCGCCGGGAGCCCCGCGCCTCGCCCTCAGTGGTTCGCGCAAACACCTGACCCTAATCAACCTCGTGCCCGGCCAATCGGGGGGGGGGGAGGCCGTATCGTTTACGTGTTTGTTCAGAGTACCAGGTGCGGGGTCGATAACGTCAGCACCAGCTGAAAAATAATCTTCCGGTGACAAATGAGACAATTTCTGCACAACCATAATCAATTTGCTTACGGCATACTTTATTGGACAATTTCTTTCTGTGATAAAGTTGTAGGGTGATATACGAATTTGATGAAATATTGAGTTCTGAACCACTTCAGGAAAATCCAGATCAAAACACGGAGATTCAAACCAAATTGTAGTTCGCTTTAGGTATCAAAATCGTTTTCTTTTGGTTACTGTCAACAACTTGTTGGATTTCCACGTTCGAAAGGAACACTGTCAAATCGGCACTTTCCGTTTTAGGGCACTTTAAAAAAAAAAGATTAGCAAATCGATTCATACAATAGTTTGTTCGTTGTTTCTGTCTCCAGAATCAGGTTGCTCTGCCCCAAAACATAAAACAACAAGCAGCTGCCAGTAACACAAAGGCAAACCTTCTCAAATGCCAAATAATTTGATCGTGGGGTTCTACCTTTGATTCTAAAATCTAAAGTTAGCCCTAAAATTAACACTGGTAATGAGTCGCGGAAGCTACACTATAGTTACAGCTTTAAAGTTTACCAACGGCTCAGAGGTGAAATATTCCATATATTATATTGCATCTTTACACAATGTAAATTGGTCCTATAATACAGGGCGAAAACAAGAGTTAAGGTGGGGGAATTAACAACAAACTAAACATTAGATAATACTTTTTACATTTTGTTGTTGCTGTTGTTGTTGTTTTGATTACCCCCCTGTCGTTTACTGATCATAACAAATTCTTGTTGTAAAACAAACGCATTTAGTAATTTTGGTTTAGCAATAAGTGTAAGTTCAATACACCTTGTTTGTTTTGGTGTTTTGTTTTTTTTCCCCTCCCTTTTTCTTTTGCGACAAAAGACAATGAAACCCTTTTTTGGGAAACCATCTTGAACGGAGATTGTTTTCTTGCTGCTGTGGCAAGAAAGGTTGTCCAACTGCAGAGAGAGACCCAAAACAGTGATTGTATACATTCCCATGACAAAGTATTAACAGATTTTGTTATTTGCGATCCCGCTTCCCCAGAACGCCCTCTATGGCGAGATTCTCAATTTGAGCTTTAAGCAATATTCAATAGTTCGTAGACAGTCAATCGTGATTACAAATTAAAAATTGGCGGTAAAAATAGTTCTAGTTAAACTGTTCACGAGTTTGTAACTTTTTTTCTGAGGTCTGACATTACAGAATTTTGTGTTTTTTTGTACAGTTCTTAAGACTTTGTTTACTTTAAAACCCACTAATAGAACAAAATGTCAACTTTGTCACATCTGGGGTCGACACACTTATACGACAATTTGAGTATTTCAAACAACAGAAACGATAGTCCGGTTTCGGCCGTGTGTCGACTCCACATGCGGTGTGCGTCGAACGAACTGTAAATTAGTAGAGGGGATGTTCTGCGCAGGTGTCAACTCGTCCTCCAGTTTGTTTCGTGGTACGTTGCGCTCCTTCCCAGGGTCGTGTCGTCATCTATTTCTCTTCGTTCATGTCGGCCTCTCGTCTCCTGCGGCGACAGAAGTTGGATGTGCTGAGGTTGAGGAAATCCATGAAGGGGTCACTGCAGATTTTTGCCCTCTTGTTTACTGTGTCAAAGGATTTGAACATTTTTACGAGGTCGGCCATGTCCTGCAAAGGTGTTGAAGGGAGGGGCAGAGAGAGAAGGAGGGGTGGGTAAAGACAAAAAAGAGGTTACTTATCAGGATATTTGTCTGACTTGATTCAACAGGCCATATGCACAAGCGCCATTTAAAAAAATATACCGCAATGCATCTTGGGGAACCAAATACAGTCACAAAATATATAACGCCGCCAATACGGATGCTATGCCAGGTTTGTATAGTTGTGTGCCGTATTGCTTCAAAACCAGCGTGCCATGGCGGTTGCCGGTGTTGCTTGGACTCGGATTTCCACCCAGAATCCCTTTGCAATCATCTTGAACAAAGCAAACTGGTAGAAACCGCGACACATTGAACATCTGAACATCATAGGAAAATCTTACTTGAAAAATGGAAATGTTTCCGCAACAATCTGTTTTGGGTCCAGTTGCATCCAAGTCAACTCTTCTATAAATCTGGACCAGGCCATACATCAGAGCGGTAGCCTAGCAAACACGGAAAGTGAACTGTGCACTAAATTTCCCTGCTGCTTTCATTAGAATCACAGTTCCCCATAATTTCCCCCATTCTGCTCTACTAACAGCTAAGATCTCAAGTTTCACTCGAAGACAACAGAGGAAAACGGAGAAAATTTTCAGGTTCTCTAAAAATACCACAACGCTATACTTGTTTGCATTGGCCTCGTTCAGTGACGACCTATTTACAGTATAGTTGCCTGTTTTCTTGTATTTAGGCCTACACACATATACACGCGCGCAAAACGGAGTGTTTACAAGTTGCTGTTTCAAACTCTGAAACCCAGAACGTGACGTCGCATGCTGAGGTTGGCCCGTACAGCGACAGTCATAATACGATCATTCAGAAAGGAAGAAGAAAAGATAACCACGAGAGGGCTTTTCTACTTCAACTCGGTAGAATGTTCTCATTTGGGAGTCCAACACATTTTCGACCATCACTCGAAAAAGGGAAACACTTTATGGGCTAATTCAAAGTCATGGAACCCCCTCATATCGGATGTTAAGAAGTCCTCACTCATTCGGACCCTCTTAAACCGTCGACACTCGGACATTAGGTGTGCAGATTTGCACATACATGTACATTTTTAGCCAGGACCGGCTTTGAGTAGCTTCAAAGGGCCGTGACGAACAGGGTAATGTATTCAAGATCGAGCTCTCACCGTATGAAGCAACGTACACGTTGTTCTTTCTTTTTTAAAACACCGTTTTCCCCCCAAAGAGACATAAGGAGAGGGAGTCTCTTAAGGGGGTGGACCTACAGCAAAAGATACGGTCACAAATTGTTGTGGTAAAGTTGCACGCACAACATGATTTTAAAAAACAGGGGGGGGGACACGCCCACGCTTATTTCCCAAGCGCCAACACCCCCATAAGTCAGCTCAGTGTGAGTAGAACAATGCAGTTATTAACACAGCCGAACGATTTTTTTCACCGCAAATTCTCTAGGTTCAAACCTCAGGGTATAAAGGAAGGTGTGTGTCCCCCCCCCCCCTTGTTCAGCCGCAATTTTTAACCAATCAAAGAAACTTGCCCCTAATATGGATACGGGGTCCTCCACACGACGTGACTTCTTTTAGAATGAAGCCAAGTTCGCAAGAGCCACAATTATCACCGCGATCCCGCAGGGCATTGTGGGTAGGTGTATACATTATCATGTGGCTTTTTTTTTTTTTTTTTTTTTACCCCCGTGTGGATTCTTTTCAATAATGATTTCAGGGATTCTGGAGACTTTTTAAGAGGAGGGTTGAAAAATGGGGTTACGAGGACTATTGGCAACCGTGGGGCTAATTGTTTGGAACGCAGCTTTCGACCGATCCCGTGGAGAATTGGCGGCAATTAGCGGTGTAACTTCCATGGGAAATTCCTGCACTGGGAATTCCAGTTGTGGGGTTTCCTGCGGGGGGAAAGTTCCTCGGGAAGGCAAACCGATTCGTACGCCGAGCGAGCTGAGCAAATAATGCATCAAACTTTGTGAATGGAAGCTCGGGGAAGCGACGATGAGGCGAAAATGCAATCACGAACTTTGTGAATGGAAGCTCGGGGAAGCGACGATGAGCAATGCACCGAACTTTGTGAATGGAAGCTGGGAAGCAATGATGAGCAAATGCACCGAAGTTTGTGAATGGAAGCTGGGAAGCAATGATGAGCAAATGCACCGAACTTTGTGAATGGAAGCTGGGAAACAAATTGAGAGCAAATGCACCGAACTTTATGTGGAATGGAGAAGCTGGAGGAAGCAAACGATGAGCAAATGCACAGAACTTTGTGAATGGAAGCTCGGGGAAGCGACAATGAGCGAATGCACCGAACTTTGTGAACGGAAGCTGGGAAACAACGATGAGCAAATGCACTGAATTTTGTGAATGAAAGCTGGGAAGCGACGATCATGTGTAGCTCTTTGAAACTTCCACCAATACCTTCGACAACCACTGCATATTATGAGAGTTTTGTCCACAAATTAAAACTTAAATGCCAGAACATTATTGATGGATTATGGGCGCGGGTGAAATGAATTTGGCATTATTAATATTATAAGTTACATCACTAATTGGGACCAAATAAGGTTCGGGCTAGATTTTGGGGTACAGGGTCGTGGCTACATTTAAGGGCCGGGCTTCAATCATTTCTCAGGCTTCATTTTGGAGCCGTGCGTACATAATTATTTTAATTCGGAAAAAAAATAAAAATAAAAATTGTGGTGGAAATATTTTCACCTTCAAAAAGGTGTCTCAGACTGAAATATTTCCCATGACAGTATAATACCAGTATTACTTGTATGAATAAAAATCCTGAGGTTAAAAAGTTGCTCGTTTTTCGTTTTTTCTTGTTTTTAGAATTAAGCCTGATCTGGCGGTGTGGTCATAGTATTGTGTGTCGATCGGGCCAGTCGGGTTCTTTAATATAAAGTGACAAAGTCGCACACACACATTCTGGGTCATTTACATTCACTACACCACCCAAGACATAATGCTGGTAATGTTAGATAGTAACTCATCTACGAAGATCTTGAACTTCTTCAGTTTTGTAATATTGCGGTTGTTGTCTCACACGATTTGTTACATGGGTTTGTTTACAGCGAATACCAAAAAAAAGAGAATCAAGCAGCTCTGAGCGGTTTTAGAAAAAAAAAAATATGACAGAGTATTTTTTTTATATTATAGCTTGCATCATTTTCTTAGGTTCCAATAAATAGAAAATTGCGACATTCGACTACAAACAACCACTTGCAACAACGCCCATAAGACTTGTTTTCCCCGGGGTTCGTCCGTTCCCCGTGAAATCGTTTTAATTGCGAACTTGCAGCTCGAGTTGCGAAACCGATCTGGGGGCCGGGAACTTTATCTGAAAACAGCTGCAAACAGGCAAAACAAACCGAAGTAGACTTTTTTTCTCCCTTTTTTCTTTCTTGCCCGTTGAGTTCCAAACTGTGTGTTATTTAATATGGCTTTTTTTTTTCTTCTCAAGCGTGAAATGTTTTATGACAAAGTACATCTTCGACATGCCGTATTTTCCTTAAGCGAGCGTGCTGTTCCTGGAATGTGTTTCTCTGTGATAAGATTAACGATTTATAGAGCTGAAGACAGAGGAATTTAAGTAAAATCAATACAAAGCTTACTTCCTTCCTTCCTTCATCCACTTGCACCTAAAGACAAGGTGGCGAAAAAAAATGGAAACTGTAAACCCTGATAATTTCATTTTGTGTTGAATCCATCAAAACGTTGTCTGGTCAAGATTAGCTTACCCTGCAATGAGGCCAGCTGGAGCAAATAAATTGGTCGGTGTGCTGCTTTTTTTGAGACATCATGTCGGTCGAGAGGAGTGTCGTAAATTGGCTTTTGGTTTTTAAGTGTTTGTGTTTCTGTTTGTTTGGTTGTTGTTGTTTTTTTTTTTATTCAATCTGATTCTTGTCACGAATCTGCCTTTAGGTGGAACAAAAACTAGATATTCAAAAAGGAGGTACGATTTGTCTGTGTTATTTTATAACTATGCATCGTTTTTAATTATATAAAACAAGTGAGTTTGGTTTTTTTGGAGCTGACATGTAATAGGCCCCCTGTAAACCAATTTCGGCAACGGCTACGGCTATGGCCGTTGGCTGTGGCGGCACCGTTGAAGAACATGACTTTCAGCGATCTAGCCATAGCCAATACCGAAGCCGTCAACAGGGGAAACCAGCCTGGTAGCTTCATTTATTAAACAGCGACCTTCCGCGCAAGGCTCGCGCGTTTTGGGGAAGCTTGGGTTTACCATCACACGATGTTTTAGCGTGTGAAGTAAACCAAATTGCGCACCTCCACTGAAGTAAAACGTTCGATTTATGCTTAAGACTTGCTCATTACATCCATTTACCTGAACAATTTATTAAATAGGGGAAAATTGAGGACAGTATAAGTGAAAACTAATGAATAAAACCGTGGGCGATATCCACGAGGCAGAACCAAGTATATAGGCCTAATAGCACTTATTGTTCCGTTGAATGAGTGCCAATATTTCTCTATTGTTGGTTTGTATTGATCAATGATTTTGCCGCCAGGCGCGGGCGACAACATAACAATAGCTCATTATAATGAGTTTCAGATGCCTTTGTTTCTATGGAGACAGTTTTTAGCATTCTGTGTCAATGGACGAAACCAACACAACCCATTATGCGTTTATATACAGCGAGGAGCAACCACCCTAACATGTAAACAAAAATATGTATAGACAGGAAGGACCCTACCTGTGATTATTTTGAACTGTGCCTATTTTATTTTTCTCGAGTTTTCCACACTCTGAAAACTCCCGGATCAGAATTGGGGCCTGACCTATTTCGGAGTCAGTTTGACCCGGAACCTGCGTCATAATGACCCTGAAACGGATCAATCTGACGCAGAGTCCGAGTTTAAAATCTCGTTTTTAAATCCACTTTCCGAGTCAGCCTGACCCAGAAATGGGCCAGACCCCCCCCCCCCCGCCTGACCCGGAACCCAGATCAATTCTGACCCTCCAGAAGCTTTTAATAAGAAATTTATTTCACAAGCAAGAAAGGCGCGTTGAACTTGTCAAGACCAATATACATTATACATTATGTGACCATCACGGTCTGGTATCCTGTCTTGTCTACAGGCACTGTTTGCTAACATGGATTTCATTTCACTTATTTGCATTTATTGTACTTTAAACACTTTGCCTTTTAATGCACGTTTACTGTTTTCTGCCATTAAACATGGATTTCATTTCACTTATTTGCATTGGTTGTACTTTTAACACACGGCCTTTTCAATGCACTTTTAACTGTTTTTCTGCATAGATGCAATGTGACTCAGTTGAACCGAACGACACTGGCTTTGTCTGTGGCTAGCTGTTTGCCGAGGACAACGTGTAGACCTCCATGGTGTAGCCATAAGCTGCAGCCAACCCCAATGTTCTGGATACGGCCTCCTTTTAGAATACAGCTACACGAACCAAGGTTTTTGGGTGAAGTGCCATCGAATGTGTTGGAACAACAAGCGACAAAGGGAACGCAAACCGAGGGAAAACAGGTCAGTGTTTTGATATTGCATTGCATACACAATGTGCATTTTAAAGCAAAACTAGTCCAGCTCACATTTTTCATGAAGACTTATATTTTGAAATGTTTCTTTTTGAAAATTAGTTATTCACTTTTATGGTGAGGCAGAAATGGCACATTGTGATGTATAACAACTTAAATTTATGACGACACCGGCAAGGGTGCAATTCTCTCTTCTTCTTTTTTACAAAGTTTAATGTTTACGCGACAACGGGTTGCCTGTCGTACACATTGGCTTTAGTACTACGAAACCGAGTCTTGGGGGGAAACGACTGGCCCCTTATATGCTACATCATTGGGACGACCGTGCTGGTATACAGGGAACCAGAGCAGCATGAACAAAAAGCACAGTATATTATTTTTATGAAAAATAATAATATACAAAATCCTGCTGATGGGCTTACTTCATTGCGCGAACTCCTTCCTAAAGACTGATAATAATAAATATTATACCCAAGCCAACCCAAAAGCGACAGTGTCGTCGGTATACCGCACCATGAAAAAGCAACAAAGTCACCCCAGGCTAATCGCTAATTCCACCCATGGATTACTGGGCATGCACGCTCTCTTTGCTCCATTTTTTTTCTTTCTTTCTTTCTTCTTCTTCCCCGACCAGTGTAACATTAACCAGCAACGATATATCCGTGATTTCCTGAGGGTTTTCGGGGTGTCACGTTCACAAGGCGATACAATGTCAGCAATGTAATTGATATAGCATTTTTTAAATATGTATGTATTTCTCCGTTTTTTGTGGGTTTTTTTTTTGTGTGTGTGTGTGGGGGGGGGGGGGTTTGTATGTGTGTACTTTGTGAATAATTGAACACCATTTGTGTTTTGTAACACTTCTACGGAAGATGTTGAGTGAAACGGCGGACCACATGATACCGGTGCGCGATCAGGTTTGCAGGTTTGCGGGGGCTATCGAGTCCATTTCTACTCTCCCCCGGGTGTTTGTATGTTTCTGGATTTGGGAGGAAATTGTTATAAATTAGTATTTAAAAAAAAAAAGCGTCCACTTATTTCAAACGCCGTGCCGTTTTGTGTGTCTGCCGGTGACAGGACGATTTGAGTTGTACGAGCAGATGTGGTGTTTTTAGTCTGTCTGCCCTCCAGGTCTGGTATCGGACACTTCCTCCCCCATCGGATAGACCATGACGTGGTTCAAATTCTACCTTAGACAAACTTTTTGAAACTTTGCCTGTCCCAGGGTAAATGCTTCACGCGGTGAGACACCAGTCCCTTTTATCAACACCGTGTGCGGACTGCAGAATTGGTTGATACTATACTATCAACAAACTTTTGTTTACGTTCTGAAAACTCTTGGGTCAGGAGACCCTGATTTCGGGTGCCGAGGAGCCTGACCCGGGCCATTATGACCCGGAATCTGTGTCAAACTGACGCAGAATTCAAGTTAAAAAAAACCCATTTTTAAGCCAATTTCCCGGTTAGCCTGAACCGGAAATGGGTCAGGCTCCCTGGGAACCAGAATCCGGGTCAATTCAGACACGGGAGTCAACAACCTAGCCCACCCTGTGACGTCATGATCTTTCTCACCAATCAAACGCCCTCAACGGCAAAATGCTTTCAAGTTTTGCCAAATCCCCAATAATGACCCTTTTCTTTGGTGCGATATTACAGACAGACTGTGAACCCAAATAATTTAACTGCCTCATTAAACAGTAGTCTGATATAATGTCTGCATGGTTTACAATCGTGTCTGCTTTCTCAAAAATCGCTCTAGTAACACTTTAAGAGTGTATGAGTAGACCCCTATAATAAGCGCAGGCTGGTATAAATGATATAATAATTATAATATATGTTTGTTTGTGTGCACTATGGCAGCAGAATGTGGTTTATTCAACACAGAAAATCATGTTTGCGGTGGAACTATTTTTTCAGCTTTGGTTCTATAGGTTCGTTCTGCGTTTTGTGTCTTTAACAAATTACAAATGCCCAATTACTTAGAAAGAAAATGAAGTTCTGTGAGGTCTTTTTTCCCCTTTTTGGCTCGTCCCTCTTTTTGATGTACCAATTCAAAATATAACAACACAACACCACTTTTTAGATGATGGAAGGCAGCGTGAGCAATTTTTTTTTGGGGGGGGGGGTTTAAGTGCGTGGACATTGTTTATTGTAGACCTGTGTATTTCATCCACCATGATGTAACATACGGTGAATTATTACGACGTCTTGGTGTCGTGCATTCGATTCTTTGTCTTCAAGTGACCACCGTGACGTGGTGTTTTGAAATCGCCGTAGGCTAAAAAAAGGGGGGGGGGACTTTCATATTGGCGCTTTATAATAACGGAAACGTTGATCCTTTTTGCAAAATCAAAATTGGCTTTTTTTAAAAACCCGACGGCTGTTGTATTGGTCCTCGCATGGCCGGACATAGGGTTATCGCAATTTTCACGGCGCGCGGTGTCGTGCGTTGAATTCTTGATGCTCGAAGTTGTTGAAATCTCCGTAGGCTAAAAAAAAAAAAAAAAAAAAGGTTTGGGTGACTATTCCATGACGACAGTTTTATGTAATAACGCACACCGAGGTCTCGTATAATAAGAGATGAAATGAGATTATAGTGACGGACAGCGGAATTTCTCTGACATTGTCTCGAACCTCAAGTAAAACACTCACACGGTCCCGCATAACAAAAACTCAAATAATCTGGTGAAAAGGTGCCGCGCTGATGGGGACAAAAAAAAGTGTACAAAATTAATAACAGAAATTAAAATAACAGCACAGGCGTAACTACAAAACAGCTAATCCGTATACAATGGTGTATACCCGTCAGTGGTGACTTAACTGTCGCTCCTGGGACTGTCAACCCCAGCCCCCCCCCCCCCCCCCACCACCACCACCACCACCACCACACCAACCACCACCCCACCCCCCCCCCCCTCGTTTCTATTCAGTGAAAATTGCACAATAATTTCATGCAATAATTCAGGCACTAGCTTGGCAGAGCAGCGAGCTTATTTTGCCATCAGGGATGTGCATTGTTTCCCCCTTTAACATAGCCAGTGCTGGATATAAGTGACGGGGAGAGATGGCGTTTGCCCAAGCTGTGCTTAAGCAGAAAAATGTTGCTTAACAGGTTTCTGCTCAGTATCGAAAATGATCAGGATACCAGTCACGGATGCCGTGTATACAATGGTGTTTCGGCTGGTAATCATAATCTTGGAAGAGCGTAATTTGGTTGTCCTCGGGTAATTTTGTGCTCAAGCAGCGATTCGAATCTGGGCGCTGGCGCAGGGGTGTTGGGGTCTATACAAATACACCCTCCAAAACACAAACTCCCCCGACCCCTTCCACCCCCACCCCTACCCACCCCCTTCCACCTCCCTTCCACCCCACCCCTACCCCCCCCCCTTCCACCTCCCTTCCACCCCCACCCCACCTTGAAAATACATTTAACAGTAAACATCCACTTGTGTTCATTTTCCATTATCCTTAATTTTTAACAAAATTATATTGGGAATATTTTGTCTCCGCTAAAAAACGTAAAGGTTCGTTTTTTTCTGTGAATAAAGACTCTTTGCATTTGTGATTCGATACCGAACAGGGAAAGTCCTTTACATTTCGTTGTATTTATTTAAAAAAAAAAAAAAATTCTAAAGTTACATTCAACCCCCGATGATTTCATTTTCAAAAACAACAACAACAACAACAACAGCAGCAGCAGCAGCAGCAGCAGGAACAACAATTGTAAAACCATGTAAAGAGTGTTCGACCTTTTTTTTGTACCACCAAGAATGGTTGCATGTATGTCCACTGACTGCTGGAATACAAACGTTGTTCTGGGAGCGAAACTATGGAATCACAGCGTCCATCAATGTCGTTTTTCCTCCTGAGGGTGAATTTTGTTTTGAACCAATTTGACATGACGAGGTGTCCGTTTAACTCCAAATGTACTTTCCCGCTGCTGTACTCTGGTATGTCAATTTCTTTCATTTTGCATCGGCAAAAAAACATTCTGTTCGGTTTTGATGTGTTTTGTCACTGCTTCGTTGTTTTTCTTCAACGAAGGAACGCTAGGTATACTCCCCCCTCCCTCTAAATGTACTTTCCGCTGCTGTTCTCTGGTATGTCAATTCTTTCATTTTGCATCGGCAAAAAAACATTCTGTTCGGTTTTGATGTGTTTTGTCACTGCTTCGTTGTTTTTCTTCAACGAAGGAACGCTAGGTATACTCCCCCCCCCCTCCTGCATGCTCCCTGACCTTATGAAAAAGTGTGAACCGTTCCCACAGAGAGCGCAGATGTCGCCTCGCCCAAGGACTTTGTAAATGGAAACACTTCATTACATATGTGCAAATAATAATCAAATAACAATATGAGTGGTACTCGATTCTGAAAATGAAACAATATTGTATACGATGGGAGAAATTGAATCAGGAAGAAGTTCAGCAAGATAGATAGTGCACACGTATAAACTACAAAAGCGAAAAGAAAGTCCCAAAGCCTTTGGGAACGTATCCTGGGGCGTTAGCTAAACATGGCAAATTTGGGAAGATGGATTTGAGACTCTTCGGGGACACCCTTAAATGAAATGTTCCTCCTTCGCTAAAAACGTTTTTGCAAGCGGGGAAGGAGTCCAAAACACAAAAAAATGTGTGTGGCTGAAGTAAGTGTGTCGAGGGATGGGGGTTGACAGGTGACTGTTTCATGTATGCTTTCTCTCTCTCTCTCTCTCTCTCTCAACGTTGTCGCTCAATACGGAGCGGTTTCGAATCGTGTTATCCGTCTGAAAACAGTCGCGACTGTGTGACCGGTATCGATTTGGTTGTTTGGTTAAGGATTGATTCTTTCACTGCGGGAACCGCGAGATGAAGTGCATGTTAGCGAGACGTCTAGGGGTATAGGCCATGGGGACGAATCCTCCTCCTTTCCCCACGGACTTCCCTGCTTCGTCACGTCGATTTTACATCCGTCCGGGGGTACCAAGATGACTTGCATCCCCCAAACAAATCCATGTTTATTTGGTTATTCTTGACTCGCTTCATCTGTAATAAAACGAGTCCGTAGTCGTTCAGGCAATCGTTCTGTATCTCATTTTTTGCTTTGGTTAGTGGCTGACTTCATCATTTTGCATCAGACAACAAGCATCCCTCCCAAAATATTTTGTTTATATAATATATTTATATAAATATGTATAATAATCATAATTATTATTATGCGTTCCAAAGTATTTCTTTTCGAATGTATTATAATGCAGGATTGGTAGAGCTGACAAATTAATCGCAGACAGTGTTCGCGTGTCGTGTGATCAACCATACACATGAAATAACAAACCTGTGAAATTTTAGGCTTAATAATCCTTTGTGGGAGAGTCAAGAGAAAATAGTGAGATAAAAAAAATGCCAAATTTTCAGCATCTAAACACATCGCTCTTATAATGGTTGCTACAATTACGGAAATCAGCCGTTGCATTCTCTTAGGTTTTCAGATACAGTCTTCTCGATTATGACTTCATTCCAGAGGGAAATATTTCATAACTCGTGAACTTTCAGACTAAAAATTAAACAAAGATGTTTTTATCCTGACCAATCCTGTATAATACCAAGTCTGTGCTTCCATACCTAGGATGAATTGTTCCACCGGTTTACTTTGCAAGCTGGAAGAGTCGAACTCAAGAAGCACCAAAAATAAGCTTAGCACCTAAAACTTTGAACTGTGTGTGAGTAGGTAAGTTCCTTCTCGCCAAATTGCCTGGTTATGTTATAAATTTGTAACTGGATCCCCTGAAATTGCGAAGTCGTAAATTGGTCTAGCTTGTTCGAGGGCTCTACGAGCCTGAGCTCAGCGGGGTCACCAAAGCAGCACCAATTAAACTCCATATTAAGCAACAAAGTAGGACAATTGATTTAGATCCGATCGGGTGTTTTAACCAATAAAGTAACACAATCATATTACAAAATACTTCGTATCATACGCGTTTTGTTTTTCTGTGCATGGACGGCCGTCGGCACCTCTCGCTACGAAACGCTTCATCACTCCGGTGGTTAGAGACCGTATACCGCGATGCCGTACCGAGATCGAGTTTGCTTGAGCATGATGGATGGGAACACACCCACCATATCTAGGGGGATTTTCAGTTTAAGATCGCACTCTATCCGGCCAACACATTTGTCATTTTTTCTTTTTTACAAACCGCCCCTCGGCGAATCTCTGACGAGAAAAGTGATATGAAACTGCATGCCCGGGGGGAGAAACGGAACATCTACTCTGCGTGATTGTCACCGCTTTTACCTCCCCGACTCAACTTTTCGAGTGATTTAATCTAATTTGCTTAAATATATATTGCCATCTCTGGAAGGCCAAGGTTTTCGATCTAGCTGTAAAGCGTATCCAGTTCAAATTAGCCGCAAGAAAACAGTTGCCACTGAAGAAGAAAAAAAGATAATAATAAATCTAGGCACAAATTATATACCTCTGTTTTCGTTTAATATCTCAAGCGAAAAACATACTTTGATTTCTGCTGACAAAACAAAAGTCCTTCGATGGGTAATCATTTTAATTTATAAGAGCTTATTTGGGGCTCCTGCGCTCGATTTAACTTCAGGATATACAGATATAGTGAAATTAATGTCATGGGCATGTACAGATATACATTTGTGTTTTGCTTTTCTTTGGGACGAACGGACAAAGTATTCCCTCGTCTCGTCGGGGACTTAGACAGGATTTGCTGTTGGCTTGGAGTAATTGAGATGCAAAATTGCGGATTTCCCTCTTTTTTTTCGGCACACCGCATTTTTTAAAAACAAAAGAAAGAAATTGAACAATGTTTTCTCGGCTGATTTTTTCCTGCTCGTGTCTATGTCTTGGTAATTCCATATTTGATTCCTCGTGGATCAAAGTGGCGTACTTTGGCCTGCAGAATGATGAAGGGAGTTAACTTGCTTTATTTAAAAATCATAATGGACTAATACAATTGGTGCTCAATATGTGAGGCATGGTGTACCTCCACAATTCCCATCGTGAAACTCTTTTTAAGAATATTTTTACCCTCTACTTTTCTTGGAAGGAGGGGGTACTTCTGCACAAAAAGAGCTTGAGAGTGTGGAAACTTTATTAGAAGTTAAATTTGCACCGGGGATAACTCGGGCAGTCTCGGTGACCTATAGTTGGATAAGACATCTGCTCTAGAACGGCAAAGATCGTGGGTTCGAATCCCACCCAAGTAAAAGGCCTGTGGATTGTTTTGTTTTTTCACAGAACTTGGGGAAGTACCGAGTATACAGTGCTTTATACACATCGGTGAAAGGGTAAAAGGGATATAGACATTTTGTTTGTTTGGGGCTTGTTTGTTTGTTTGTTTGTTTGTTTGTTTGTATATTGGATTTTTTTTGGGGGGGGGAGGTGCTGCCTCAGTCTGCAAAATATTGGGCGTGGTACAACTAAGAATTTAACCACCATTTTCACTTTTGCTTTTTGTGTGTGCTTCATTTCTACGACACACAGATACAAAAAAAACTTAAGTGTATTATCATCTGAATGATCACCGTGTAAAACCAACTATAAAATTCATGACTCCCAACGTATGCGAGTTTCCTCCCTTTACAATTGCGTTCATCACCGATAATATGCAAAGACTGAGAATGGGGGGGGGAGACAGTAAAGCAGCCAATCATGTGAAATCACTATCTGAAGAATCCATCTGTAAACCAATTTCAAAATATATCTTACGACTACCAAATTGTGCGAGTTTCCACCCCTTTACGGGCAATACCATCGCCAGAGAAATGCGAAGGATTGGAAGGAGGGAGGGAGGAGGTGGGGAGGGGGGGGGGCAGACCGAGTATGGACACGCATCATCACGCCGTTACTGACAATTAAACGATCCGTGTGATTACCAATGCGTTGATATCGAACTGTTTGCGGGTGCTATGTTTCACTTTGATGCGCGGCTCGTTTGGTTCACAGTCGAGGTGGTGTGTCTCAACGGAGGGCATGCAGAGAGAGTGAGACCCGGGGGTGTGTGTTTTAGTAATTGAAGCAGAAATAACGATCCGACTTGACCTCATAGTGATATTCCCGTTTCAGTATCGTCAAATAATTCTGATAATATTTGGAAACAGATTCTTCTTCTTCTTCTTTTTCTTCTTTTTCTGGCTCTTTTTTTATCATGCAAACTCGGACGTCATGTTTATAATGACGATAACATGTACACAATTGTACAATACATTTTGCACAATCACAGCCAACGAGAGACAACGAGCAGACTTACAATACTACGTCTCGATATAATTCTGTGGATTTACGGAAGTCCATTCGCAAATTGTTCATGATATCAAAAACAAATCTTGCAAAAAAAAAAAAAAAAAAAAAAAAAACACTCTCTCGTCTCATTGTAAGGTGAACTGAAAAGAGGATTGTCAGAGGGAAAAAGGCAAGCTCCTTGAATAACTTCTTTTTTTTACGATATTATGAAAAATGTACGCAAAGAGCAAGCTTCGTATTTCATTTGTACGATTTATTTCAAATTAGTCGCAGCACCGTGAAATCATAGAACGATACACAGTTATTATGAAACACGAGCGCTTTGTGTCACATGTGCTTTACGGTCGTCTAAACACACACGATTTCAAAAATGTTAGTATTAAGTTTCCGTGAAGTCTCTCAAATTGCAAGCCCACGCAATAATGCAATCGGTCGTCCCCCCCCCCCCCCCGTCCGAGGCTCATCCCATTTGATTGGCTAAGGTTCTTCGTTTCGTAATTCCCTAAACTGAATAACCAACCAATCACATATCTCCAAGCAACTTATTCTAATTTGGTTAAGAGATATTGTTTGTGCTGCAGGGTGTATCAGACACCGATATATAATCCATTTGGACTGATTTGTGCATTAAGTGGCGTGGATGAACGGTCTGGCGCGCTGGACTCTAGCTCTGGTGACTCTGCTGGTCAGCAGAGTGTGGCTTCGAGTTCCAGTCTTGACACTTGTGATAGGCAAGACACTTAACCATTATTGCTGTGTCCTTCGGATGGGACGTCAAGCCGTATGTCCCGTGTGTTGTGTGATGCACGTAAAAGAACCCAGTACACTTATCGGTTTGCCCCGGTGTTTTTCTGGTGTGGTTGGCTGCAGATTGGGCCACAGCCCCTTCAAAACGGTTACATAGTGATATGTAAATAAATGGGTTATATATTTCAAACATCGCTTCACATACCTTGTAGAAAAAATAACGAGCTGACACTTTATAAAAGAACTGCGTAGTATTTATCATCTTGTTTCAACTGAGTCTCGAGAAAAATATTGAAAACCCCCACCATATGTTTCACTATTTTTTTCAAAAATAGGTTTTGCACTCGGGAGATCGTAAGAAATTGTTTTGCTAATTTCTTAAAAACTGAAGTATTCAAAGCAAAAACATTTAAAGGGCAGTTTTCCCACCATGACCGTCTTGAAACGATGTAAGTTCTGTGCAAATTTATTTGTGAAATCTTACCGAAAGCTGCGCACACACCCTTTAATACTGATAACAATGAATAAAGAACGTGAAACCCTTGCTCTATCTATGGTGAAACCAACATTCATCGAGGATTGCTATCTATGTATTGCAAGAACCTCCCTGTACAGCAAGAAAGTGACAAATGTTGTTGCAGTGTTTAATCGGCCATTATAATAGATTTACCTCCTCCCACGTGTGGGCAGATGTTGTATTCTTGTACTGGGTGTAGGTGTTACAGAGCGAGAAGCGGGAGCCATAAACGGAATGGCTGTCAACGTTTGTTGGAAAAAAGCTAACAGGCGTTAGTCCCAGTAATTGAACGCCTGCAGGTCAACATCCTTCTGGGGAGGAGGAGGAGGGGGGGGGGGTGATCCAAAAAAGGGTAAATCGACAGGTCCAGACGGAGTCCGTGCCAATATCCCGTCTATCAAATTGGTGAGTGTGACGTAATTCAATCGAAACCACACCCACTCTGGCTCGTGCAATAATACCTCGTACACGACTCGAATAAAAGGTTGATATTTTGCCCAATACTGGTCAACAGTTCGATAATTTGCTCATCCGTTCGTATAAACACATTGATTCAAAACTGCCCAACGTAGTACATTTATTTCCCAAATTAATATTTTGAACAGTTGTAGACCAATATTACGGAAGGGTTATTTCCCCCGATCATATAATGACATTGTGTTTTTACAGTTCAGCAAAATGTATCGAGCTAGTATTTCTTCGAGGGTTCATGTTTAAGGAACTCCTATTAAGATCTGAGTTAGCTTTAATTGTCTTTCAAAAATTCGATGTTTTTAAATAAAAACGGTCGAATTTTTTCCAGTTATGTCTTCTTGGCTCGATTTCGCAAAGCACTAAGATTCATCTCTTAAGTTGAGTTGCCAGCTGTTGCCATAGTGATTCGTGTTGTGACATCGCATTTTGCTTATAGCAATTAAGATTGATTCGCATTTAATATCAATCTTTAGGTCTTTGTGACATCGGCCTCAAAGCTTTCCGAGAGTGTGGCCTTTTGTTGACGACAAATCGTGACGTCATAGATAGTCGAGCTCTAACCGATTGGACGTGACCAATCAAATTGTAATGATCGATACAGTTACACGGAACCAATACAAATTGTAATGATCGATATAGTTACACGGCTCTCTTTGGATCGGGTAACATTTCATCGGATATCATTTATTAATATTATTAATTTTTAGAAGAAAAATACAAATTACTTATTTTTTTTTCGATACGAGAGTTCATCGTTCGCCAGCAAAGCTGACAAAATGCACAGGGATTAACGCGATGTACCGTATACATCCGTCGTTTGAACATTGTTTCTTCTTGTAGATTTCACGTTTGTCAAACTCTCACAATAATTATTCAAGAGATTCAGGAATGATTCGGGTGGCAAAGTATCAAGTAATTGCTTGGACGATAGGTGCTGATCCGGATAGACTTTGCGATGCGAGGCAATTCGGAGGGGAATCGCGGGGGGACACTTCAAAGGGCAACATTCTCTGGGTTTTGTTTGACATTTTCCCCCGCAATTATTCTATAAAATCACCGTTGTGAAATGAATAATTCAAAAGCCCCACATTTCCAAAAGAAATCTCCTTCAAAGGAGATTTTTTTTTGTAAAGAAATAAATCCGTAATAACGAGTCAGAACATTGCACTTGTTGGTCCTGATAATGACTTTTGAAGATTTCCAAAGGATAAGTTTCTTATAATATTTTACATTGGTCTTTGCAATATTTTCTTTTGCTGGAGATGATGTTTCACGTTACGTTCGGATAACATTTCCACCATGAGCGCTAAAAAGCAATAACGCGAAGATAACATTTTTCATGACATGGAACGCTTTCAAAATTAGACTTTTTGTTTCGATTAGTGTTTCATATCTTGAGGATTTTCTTACGTACTAAACAGGCCCCTATTTCACACACAAAAACAAGTTCAGTGCAGCGTATTGTTTGGCAAATAATAAGTTGCGGCTTCGCCTTTTAAAGGAACATTACAGAATTAGTTGGATTACATAAAGTGCTTACACTGCCAGCAACTGTTTTGTTAGCAAAACCAATTCTGTAGTGTTCCTTTAACATGGACTGTTGCGCACAGATTTGGGTTTCCCATACAACCCCTTTAATAAAAAAAAACTACCTTTTTCTCTTATTCAATTCTTCTGTTTTTATGATCCCACGTTTGGCTTGTTTTCTCCATCTCTACCACCTCGTGCTGTTCCCGACGGTCCAGCCGTATCTTCCCTCAGTTTACGCTTCCAGAAATTAAAATATAATTATGTGCGATGTGCTTTGCAAAACGAGCCGAGCCGCCCATGATTGCAGACCACATTGTGTCATTCTGTGACATTAAAGCAGCAGTCGTGAACCACAACCACGAAAAAAAACCCAAAAATTTCCCTACTGTATACGGCACCTAATCTACATCAAATTCCTTCAATGACCTTAAACACGGTGGAGTCAAATTTATTTTACCTTTACTTAAAGGCAGTGGATACTTTTGGTAATTACTCAAAAAATGAATTACCATAAAAACCTACTTGGTAAGGAGCACCTGAGAGCTGCTGATAGTATAAAACATTGTGAGAAACGACTCCCTCTGAAGTAGTGTAGTTTTCGAGAAAGCAGTAATTTTTCACTAAAATATTTGAATCTGTGAAAGGCTTAAATTTGAAAGCACACAATTCCATGCCAGTAGGGTGTTTTTTCTTTCATTATTTTTTGTTGCAACTTCGAAGACCAAAGTTGCACAGGCCTGTTATTGTATGCGTGCTGAGATACACAAAGGATACCGGTCTTTTACTATTACCAAAAGTATATCTCGCCTTTAATACACCAAGTGAGGATACTAGTCTTTGACAATTACAAAAAGTATATTATTTCCTTCAAACCCGTCTAACGAAACCAAGGCAGGGCAAAAATAGACCGATCCCTTTTTTTTAAACTGATAAACTCGTTATTTCTACTTGCAGAGGTGAGTTACAAGACTGAGATTGTGTCGGCATGATCACAGTTGCCTGCCTTTAAATTGTGACTGCATTCATTCACGTGTTTTACGTCATCATTGAGTTTTAAATATTCATTAAATGTAAATTATTTAAACTCAAGTCACGCACCGGAGGCAGCGTACTTTAATTTTAGAAGACGAGTCAACATTGTAAAGGTTTCTTGCTCACGTTTTTTTTTAACACTTATTGTTATTATTACATAATTGTGGTAATGAAACCAAGGATGCCTCATAAGTGAACTTAATCACTGTAGCTTGTAAGCCTGATGAAACCTGTAAACAAGGGGTGCTTGAACCAACCCCTTTCTCTTCCATGATAAGTGTTCTTGGTTCTTTAACCAATCCTAGTACACGGGACCAACAGCTCAATTTCCCATCCAACAGAGCATTGATGGTAAAGTCTCTTTGCTTAAGGACCCAAGCGTCACGACCGGGACTCGAACCAACACTCTGCTGATCAAAAAACACAGGAGCTTTGGTCCGATGCTCTGAACCGCTCTGCCATGACACTCCATGCAAAAAAAATAATAATAATAAAAAAAAATAAAAAAAAATTGCAGTATAAACTGCATTTGCACTACAAAGAACCAAATATTTTGTATACTAATTTACAAAGTAGGACCTCACTAGAATTAATAAAGGTTATTGTTATTTGTTTTATTAATGTATACAATATTGCACCGATTGATATATATATTTATTGCTCTTACACCAATGTAGGACAACTACATGTACCATTCTTTATCCACTGGGCAATGGTTGCAAGTTACAAATAGTTATGGTAATGACGTGAAAACTGGAAGTAATCCAATGGGTTTCTGTATGAATTTCACCTGTAAAAATGCCATCACTGGTGTAATTACATACATCGTGTTTATAGATTACACGGAGGACGTAAACGCAGACGACATCATCAACAAAAAGTGCGGTAAAATGTCAACCACGAGGAGCCTATGACCGCACGCGATGAGAGCGTCAAGTATGGTGGGCGACACTGATAGGTTAGGATAAATGTATCTATAGGAACCAAACAAAAAACTGAACACATTCGTCATACGTAGGTGGTTTTTTTTTTTAACTGATTCGTTCGTTTGTTACCATATCAGTGATAAGTGTGTACTGGGTTCATTTACGTGCACCACACAACACACGGGACAAACATCTTGACGTCCCATCCGAAGGACGAAGCATTAGAATACGTTTAAAAAAAAACGATAAAATAAAGGCGTAAATCTGGACAGAAACGGACGTACCAAGAAACATTTTGGTACTCTCATTTTTAATGAGTGTAAATTTAGACTTTCCAAGCTGCAAAATGTGGATTCTTGCCTTTTTATTTTTTTACGTAGGTTTCATGTAGCGTCATTACTTTTTATCGACTTTTAGAGAACGATCCAAAAAGTTAATTGCCAATTTGAGGAGCAGAGATCCTAACCCACTAATATGCCTACACGTTATGAAAACAGAACCAAACTATACGACAGTTATTCAATTTACGGCGTAATCGATCACGTGGAGAGTCGCCGCATACCACCGGTGTGGTTGAAGGAATCCGCGATATCGATACTCCGAAGCGACGACATCGATGCGGCTCGGATAATGTCGTTATCGGATACCCTGGGGGAAAAGGTCCCAGTTTTGATACTGCTAATTCGGTTTGTACAGGGTCTGATTTCATGAGACGTTCATCGTATGCCGGAAGTCGCATGTGAGATTCGAAAAGCTGACGGGCAGGACGACAGGCTTTTTTTTTCTTCTCTATACGCGAACATCATTTTGTTTGTTTACTTTATTCTTCTGTTGTTTTCACAAAGATTAATCCTGTAAGGCCGTCTTGGTTACACTTAGACTTGTGGACAAGTCGTTAATGTTTGTGCGGCCGGTGATAGTCGAGTTGCGGTGCATTATTGTCGAGTCGCGGTTTAACGACTTGTCCACAAGTCTAGGTTACACTTTGGTTGAATCTATCAACAATTATTTTGATTCGGGTGTTTGTTTGGAGGTGGGTGGGGAAATTCCCGTTTGTATTCTCCAGTTCCAAGTCAATATACTACCCATTGACAGGCAGTACAACAATTTGGTATACTTGTCACCGGGGTGGGGGTACCCAATTGGGTAAAATGTTTACCCTCATTTTGAGAAGAATTTTCATTCATTACATTGTTATACCCCACATGGGGTATAGTTTATTGGTTAACCCAGTGTTTACCAAATCTATATAGAGAAGATTATTCCAACGTGTGAAACAATATAATCGGAATAGTTTATTACTTTTAGTTTCACTTCATTAATTCACCCAATCGGAGATCCTCTCATTTGGAGAAGGAGAATCCAATCAGGGTAGGAACATATCCCAATTGGGGTAAAGCACTGCTTTCATTGTCACTTCAATGGTTTACCCAATTGGGAACCTCTTCATTAGGAGAAGGACATTCCAATCGGGGTACAATAAATATCCCAATTGGTTGCAGCTGTCACCCCGAAGTTTGGAATAAACTGATATGTGCATAGAGAGAGGAAGGGAAATAAAAGGTAACCTACCCCAAAAGGGATAGTTTTGTTGTCTCGAAGGGACACCATCTCTACCCCCATTGGATGAAGGGGGACTTCTAATCGTTCTCGAAGACATACCCCTATTGGGATATTTAAGTGGTGACGGCGAGTTTCACGACCACACATTGACACAACACGCCTAATAATGACCAACTCGACGAGACACTTCCAATAACTGACTGGAACTACGTCTATTTGCTCTAAGCACACGCGCATGGGTTTACAGATCAATTTTTTCTCCCCTATTAAATAGAGTGTGGACCAAAAAGGGCTTGTGGAGAGATCCAATCAGATAAAAACAACAAAATGAGTCAGGATGGGCTAATAACTGGCTACAAAATGTCCATAGATGCGTCAATATTAACACTACACATTCATCTGATATTTCTGTTCAAACAACGCTATCATTTAAGCGCATCATACGTGTTTCGTACGGCGCCGTCGCGCGTGCACACAGAGATGCGATTTCCAAGTTTGCTTTGCAATTCCTTAAAACATATTGCCACTCGAAGAAGAAGGGAAAAAAAAGAAAAACTGTATTGTGTATGGTGTGTGGTGCTCGACGTTTAGTCTCGGCACAAGCCGTTCTTATCTGAAACTGTCACACGAACGATCCAGGTGTTCAAAAGGTGAGCCTTCCCTTCGCTGTTATAACGCAACACCAGCCGTGCGTCTTGGGGCCAAGACCACGATGTGGACTAATGTCTATTTATTCCGGTTCAATTAATACTCGGTATGTCATTGCTGTAGTTATCTCTAAATCAACATTGATTTTCCTGACCACAAGGGGGGGGGGGGGCTGTGGAACGTGTGTCACTTTTTAAGACGGCTTTACTCCGTCTGTTGGTAATTCGACCTCACAGCCTCGCTAAGATTACAAAGGTAGACGGACGCCGTAAAGGCAAAGATACCTTTGGTTTTTGGAACCGTTCGATTGTTTTTAATCCTATATGAATGTAGATATATACAATAAAACTAACCTGTGAAAATATCATTTCAAAAGGTGGTAGCGTTTTTCAGATATCGCCGAAAGTCCGGAGCGGTTATTCTCCAAGCAGGAAGAATAATCCGCAATTGGAATACACAATCTGAGAAACGTTTCTGACAGAAACGCTTCTCAGATTCAAACAAATTTCTGAAAAAAAACTGATATATTTTTCCATAACCATATTTAGTGAAATGATTCTCAAAATGCTTTATACTATCGAAAGCTGCTGTACCTCTAACCAAGTAAGTTTGTACTGCCATTAATTTTAAGAGTGATTACCAATCGTATACCTTCCCTTTAAAAGAGTTACACACGAGAGCGTAAATTCATTCCCATTCTCCAGTTTGGATCAAACCAATAGAGCAAGCTGGTCTCTCTCTCTATGATCAAAGACACCGTTCAACCAGTGACAGTGCCATCACCATTATGCAGTTTTTTAATGTTTTTATTTCGATTGCGGCAAATCGAAGGGAAAAAAAGCAGTGGTGATTTGGGAGACCTTCAATTGCTTTTAACTCGACTTGGATAGAAATTCAGACACGACAATTTCCCTGGCGGTTTGGAACCGGTATGAGTTTTATAAGGGAGTGAGCCTTCAAACTTGAATATAAAAGCAAAGTGTTTGTTTACGATAATGACCAATGCGTGCCTCGAAAAAGCTCGTAGATAACGTTGGTTAGCCTATACTGTCAAAGACCAGTATCCAAACTGTATGTTCCCAACATACACATGTACATGAAAATAACAAACATGTGAAAGTTTAAGCTCAATGGGGCATCGGAGTCACAAGAAAATGGTGGAGAAATCCCTTTCAATGTTTTTGCACTATTTTCCCAAAATCAGATTTCAGACTCACTATATACTGCCTAAGAACAAAAAACTGTTTTACTTATTTCTCAAAAGCTATAGATAGTTCCCAGTAGACGCCATCTTTGCGGGCAAATTGCATTTTGGCTTGCAGGTGCGTCAAACGCTCAACTTATTAACGCAGCCGCGTTGTTCACTGACCAATCCTGCAATGAGTTTCGTGAAATGCGCGCGTGTTGCACGCCGTTCTCACACGAAACGCACGACTGTTTATTCTAAACTGCCCGTAAAGATGGCCGATTTACGTCACACTGCAACCTATCTATATAAGCGTATAAAGTGTGAGCTTAATCTCAATTGGTCATCGAAAACAAAATAACATAGTAAAGAACCACGTTACATGTTTTCACTGTTTTCAACCATCTGGTTTTGGACTCGGGCATTTCAGGCCAACATATTTCAGAGGGGACGTTTTCCACCACGACCATCTTTGTATACAAGCTATGTATAAAATCTGTGATTATTTCTACTTCAAATTTTACCAATATCACACAACCTTTAAAGGCAAAGTATACCTTTGTTTTTTTTTTAATCTTACATAAATGTAGATAAATACAAGAAAACTAACCTGTGAAAATTTCATTTTAAAAGGTGGTAACGTTTTGGAGATATCGCCAACAATCTGGAGCGGTTATGTCCACGCATGAAGAATAATCCCTAATATACACAATCCCAGATTCAAATTTTGGGGAATAAAAATTCACATCTTTTTCCATATCCACATTATTTTGAATTGAAATATTTCTCAAATTTGCTTTATACTATCGAAGGTTGCTGTACTTCTAACCAAGTAAGTTTTTATTGCCATACATGTTTAGAGTGATTACCAATCGCGTACCTTCCCTTTAACGGACGAGGATGGGTCATCGTGATGGGTGAAGGGTTAAAGGTCACACTTGAGGGCCCGTCTCGGATCCTGTAGGCGTATCCGGTGTTAAAGACACTGGACACTATTGGTAATTGTCAAAGACCAGTCTTCTCACTTGGTGTATCTCAACATATGCACAAATAACAAACCTGTGAAAATTTGAACTCAATTGCTCGTCGAAGTTGCAATATAATAATGGAAGAAAAAACACCCTTGTCCATGTTGTCACTCAAAGTTGTGTGCTTTCAGATGCTTGAATTCAAATATTTTTACTGAGAAATTACTTCTTTCTCAAAAACTACGTTACTTCAGAGGGAGCCATTTCTCACTATGATATATACTATTAACAGCTCTCCATTGCTCGTTACCAAGTAAGTTTTTATGCTAACAATCATTTTGAGTAGTTACCAATAGTGTCCAGTGCCTTTAAAAGGATACCGCATCGTTTAATAAAGGGATGGGTCGGTCACGGATACATAGATCTAATGCGTCCATTCATGGCTGTCTGCTTGTTGTAGCCAAATTATTCACCTACAAATATTCATTTCCTTGCAAGTTCCGCACGGAGCCGAATAATCAGGTCTCTGAAACTCAGGAATACAGAGCACTGTTCTTATAATACGAAGAACAACATGCGATAACTCACGCCATAGTGAGATATACTAACCGGCGTGCTGGTTATTGCATGTGAACGAGACACCGACGATCGGGTATTTTTTCCATTAATTACCCTTTTAAATCTTTCAACGTGACAGCCGCGTGGCACGGACATTGGTTTCAAAAAATTCTAAAACTATTTTTTTTAAAAGGCAGGATCAGTGAGAAGAGGTACCGAGAATAATATATTTGTTTTAATGAATGAATTGTGACAAGTGTGACTCTTAAAATATCATATTATACCGAGTTGGGAATACATTTGTTAGTCTTTGTGTTTAAGGGCGCAACGCACAGAGTGTGAAAACACACTTGTCATTTAATACTCCGACGAGGAAGTGACTTTTGCAAGGCTAGTCTTTCGTCCAGCGCGGTGAATTTTTCTTGTATTTCTGGCTGTAAGGTCTCCTATGGGAAAACAATATTGAAAACCGCTGAATGCAGAAGACCTCGATTTTGCAACGATTGTACGAATTAATTCTTGCTGAGGCTGACTGAAATGTGTCAACGCGGATGGTTGAAGAAAAACTTGTGTCCGTAGAGAAGCTCGTAATTGAACCCTTTCGAATAATGTCTTTTGAGTACAAACGAAATAGATTTTATTTTTTTAAGGTTTTTTTGTTGTTTTAGTAAATAACAAAATCTTAGTTAAGGTTCGATATTTTGGGTGGTTGTGTCTGCCAATTTGTTGTTTCTCAATAACCTGAAATGAAGAGTTGTCTACAATAAAAGAGGTCGGCATTCGATTAGCTTTACCCGAACCATGGAACCGTTCAGAATCGATAACATAGCCTTGTTTCGATTCTTCATTAATCGACAGGATTCCAACCAGCCGGAGTCGCTAATTACAGCTCTTTTGATATGTCGATTACCTGTGCTCGAGAGCACAATCGGTTAATAGAGGAAACAAGCGAATACACCGGAATACCCATCGTTACTGTTTACAATTTTGTAGTGACGAATGTCTCGATTAAACTATACCCGACCCGACCGGTTATTCGTTGTTCAACTGTCGATTTTCATTCCCCGATTGAACTGTGCACGACTACAGAATCGCTCGAGCGCAGATAACTCGAGTCTTTATTTCGAACCCAGAAAATGCAGAGACAAGAGAGAATCTGGGGCCCGTAAGCTCAGAGAGCAAAATAACTAAATACCACAAGAGAAAATAAATGATCAATAAGAACCCGGTGCGTCTATATTCGCCCTATTAAGTTTGATTATTGCGTGCTTACGACAAACACCGCCCCCATTACTTGCTTTTAAATGAGTGCAACTCGTTGTGTTTGTTCCTTCCCCCCTCGATCTCCCTATCCGCTCCTATTTCTTTCGAAAAAAACGGGGAAAAACCAATAATAGCATCGTCATTGTTAGAGAGCAGGGGAGCCCCACGGACAATCCGCATGAGTGATTTGGGTCGAGATCGGTGAAAACATGTTTGTAAATTGAGGTGGCTGCCGGGTTTGTTTGATGTCTCATGTCGGATTTTTTTTTGAAGGAGTGTGAAAATTGAGGTGACCTGTCCATCGGCAGCTTCAGTATTGGGTATAGTCACAATGGGTTGCTGTAAATGTGGATTTCTTCTGATTTGATGCAAATTTTCAGGGAACGTGAAGTCGAGAGAGAAAGACATCGACAGGTTTTGGTTTTGGGTAATAGAGAGCTAAAATTGGAAAGTAATTTTGGAGAGGTTCGTGCGCACGAGTGAGCCCATGAAGTTTGAAATTTAACAGCGATCAAAAAAACGTATCCAGAAATTGAGTTTTAACTGGAAGGAAGGAAGTTTCACGCGTGAGCACAAAACGAATGACCCAACTTTCTCATTCCTAGTATTCCCAAGTGTTGGATATGATTTCCCTTCAGAATTCCGAACTGCAGCAGTCTTGATGGATGCTAACTTCAAAGCTGATTTTGTTTTCGAGTACAGACCCTTTGCCTAAATCACTAATCCTATAAAATAGATCTGTCGTTTATACGTGCGTTGGCTTAGCGCCAACAATGATAAGCCCACGACACGCAGCGAGCGATCCGTTTAAATTTAGAAGAAAAGACGTAAAACAGCAAAGAAATCCTAACAACATCCCAGACCTTGCAGTGGGCGCTTTCATATAAAATTTAAAAAAGTGCTTGTGGCACGGCTGTGTGGCGTCAACTTTTCAACTAAATTGTATGAATGATCATGCAGTCTATACACTCATTCTAATCTTCTTGTTTTCCACAAACACATCAGTCAACCAACTTGTGAAATTGTCACCGAGACGTTCGCGATTCCGTTAAAATCGGTAAATAAGAGTCTGCGCAGTGTCACGTTCTCATTGTTGCTTCACAAGGACCGCGGCTTCAGATGAAACCTCGTCGCAAACGGCGACATTTTAAGCCATGAGATATTTGCGGACAAGTGGGTCCTGGTAACACGTCTCTAAACACTTAGGCCAGACTGACTTAATCTGTGCGGACGTGATGACTGGAAATGCCTAAATTAAGAACCTGGTGGGCCCATTTTCATATAGAGCTGCTTAAAGGAATATTACAGAATTGGTTTTTGCTAACAAAACGGTTGCTGGCAGTGTAAGCACTTTATGTAATCCACCATATACATAAACTGACAAACCTGTAGAAGTTTGAGATCAATCGGCCATCTGGGTCACGAGAAAATAGTGAAAAACCGATTACACATTTGCATGAAATCATATAGGGTCAACAAATGAATAAAACGCTCACTGAGCGATAAACTCCAATCGGAAAATTAGTTTATTCATTTCTCATAAAATATGGCATTTCAGACAGAAATATTTCAAGGGATGTTTTCTACTATCATCATCATTAGACCGTGTAAGTTTTATGTAAATCTGTGATCAAAAAGTATATTTTACAATTACCAATTTTGTAATGTTCCTTTAACAGCCGCTGTTGTGCTTACTGTGCGAGTTTCGACAAATGCATGCTAACCTTGCTATACTGTATGAACATGAATGGCGTATAATAATGCAATTTCATCTTGAACGTGCAGGCTGGCCGCCCAAATTTCTTGCTAGCCCGTGAAATACGCTTACGCTCAAGCAAATTTGTCTGCTACAGTAAACTTGCTGACCGTGCAATAGACTGTGCAAGTCTCGCGCGTATTCGTACATTGGGACCCGTTAAGTGCGTGAGTTTGTCTCCCAAAACGTGGTCCCAAAAATGTTCGATTTGCACGGTCTATATGACCTTCGTGAGAACTGTATAAGCCTAATGCTCTCTCTGATAAAAATCATAAGATCAGAAAGATTTGATTATGCTGTTTGAAGTGATATATTCCATACAGAGCATACGTGGACAGCCCATCAAAACGATAACTAGTTATAAAATTGTACAGAGCACAGACAAATTGACTGGAAACGAACCCGCGACCTTTCGAATACCGCGTGCGTGCTCTGCCACCTGAGGAGCTAATCAGCCCCTTACAGGGGGTGTCACTTCTGCCAATCATCTGTAAGCTCTGTGGGGCATGAGCTCGCTTCCACAAAGAGCTGGGAGCTGATATGAAGTGGGAATCAGTCTCAACTGTCAAAGCAAAGTGTGATGTCACAATGCAAATCAAGAAACGGTAATACTGACATCTCAGCTTAAAAGCTGACTCTCTGTGCCTTGTTTCAATCGAGCCGTGGGCCCAATTTCACGGCTGTGCTTACCGCGGAATTTCTCTGCCGCACCTGCCTTACGGCCCATAAAAAAAAAGTACGCACCGCACAGGTTTCCTAGGGTGTACTTTTGGTAATTCCTCCTCAAGTTAAAAGAACATTACAGAATTGGTTTTTGCTAACAAAACAGTTGCTGGCAGTGTAAGCACTTTATGTAATTCACCGCATACATAAACTGACAAACCTGTAGAAGTTTGAGATCGATCGGCCTTCTGGGTCACTAGAAAATAGTGAAAAACCGTTTACACATTTGCATGAAATCATATAGATTCAACAAATGAATAAAACGCTCACTGAGCGATAAACTCCAATCAGAAAATTAGTGTATTCATTTCTCATCAAATATGGCATTTCAGACAGAAATATTTCAAGGGATGTTTTCTACTATCATCATCATTAGACCGTGTAAGTTGTATGTATCTGTGATCAAAAAGTATATTTTACTAGTTTTTTTCTCACCAATTTTGTAATGTTCCTTTAAAGATCATTAAAAACTTACTTGGTAAAAGAGCACCGGAGAGCTGTTGATATTATAAAACATGGTTGGAATGACTCCCTTTGAAGTAAAGTAGTTTCAGAGAAAGAGGTAATTTTTCACCCAAATATTTGAATCTGAGAAAGGCTTCAAGTTTCTCAGGCATCTGTTTTTCTCTTTCATTATTTTTCTTGCAACTTCGAGGACCAATTGAGCCCAGATTTCCACGGGCTTGTCATTTGTATGCATATGTTGGGATACACCAAGTGAGAATACTGGTCTTTGACAATTACCAATAGCATACACTCGCCTTCAAGCTCAGAATTCCCCCCAAACATTGCGCCCTGAATATGGGCCACGCATGTTAGAAGCCGGGGATCGCTCCCCGTTTATGCCCAATGACAAAAGAATTCGGGAACATGCTTTGTGTGTGGTCGTTAACTTTTTGAGGGGTGCGGTAGTTTTTACGTGAAAGGCGCTTCCATAATTTGCGCTGTTGTTATTTGTTAATAAAAATTACATGAAATTGTGTTTTGGTATATTTCTTGAAAACTATAGAAGGTGAGGACTAATGTAGTTTTACCATCAATTCGTAATACAAGTAAACAACTGCGTCAGACATCCTGTTTATGTTCAAAATAAACACAATAGTTGAATATACTGTGGCCATCGGTATTGTATTATACAGAGTTACTCAAATGTAGTATTTACACTTTAAAAATTCCGTGTTTTTATTTTATTTTATTTATTTTTGTATTATTATTATTATTATTCTCGCCCATGATCATTTTAAAATACTGCATCGTGTAAAAGCTGGATTGAAACTTGGAAAGGTTGATCATTATTGTTTTTTCTCTTTTCTATAAACATTGTTTTTTAGCGCAGCGGTGGAGTTTGATTTAGTGAAATCAAAGATAAAATGATTTTTTTTTTAATCAATATTCACGCGTCGTTATGTTTATTGTAGGTTACGAAAATTTCAGTTGGTTTAGGAAATATTAATGGAAACTCCAATACTGAACAAAAATTGTAAATAATCGACACCTCACACATTACAAGGGGCAGGATTGTATCTTGCACTCTGCCGTTGAACTGGTTGCGAAAATATTTGATGAGACTGTATATAAATATACAAACAATTTCATCTAAAGTGAGCTAACAATTGTACTTATATCAAGATGTGCAAAGTAAAGGTTTATTTCAAATTCTGACATTCTAAATCTATATAACACGAATAAATGCATTTGTATTCGTTGCGTCTTACGTTGTTAAGAAAAGTACAGTATACACTAACAATTCGATTTGAGCAGTATGCGAGTGACTATACAGCGCGGCAGATTGGTGGAAATGATTGGCAAAGACATCTGGTGAAAAGACTGAGAGACTTCGTAGCAAAAGCTTGCACTGTTTCCTCTGGCAATCTCAAGTTTCCAACTCGGAAAAAGGTTGAAAGAAAACGCGTTTGAACTTGGAGTCGTCTGTACTCCAGTGCGATGTTTTATTTCGAGCAGCGTTTCGTTTGGCGCAAAGAGACCATGCGCTCACAATGTTTGAAGGTATATAACAAAAGCATTTGTCACATATTTATGGGCGCGAAATCGGAGTACAGTTTGTTTTCGGACTTACCTCATCTGTAAGGTCGTGGAATTTGCCCATGGATGCGGCTGTTGTTAGGCAGACGACCATCAGAACTGAGAAAATTGTGAGTGTAACTGACTTCATGTTGGTTTGGCTGTCGTCCGTGGACTCGGCGAAGTGAGCAGAAAATTAGCAAGTGCGGTTATCGCTAACTCGTGGCGGCTGGTTGACTTGGTTGGCTCTTGTTGTGTACGTGTGATGTCGTCCGTTTGGGGTTGGTTGGTGTTTTATTCTTCGTACTTGACAAATAGTGATGCTCGTAGAGGCCGGGCGGCGTCTTAAATAGCTGATTGCGGCGGTGAGGAGTCGCTCCGCCCACTGCGCAGACTCGAGAGGCTCACTTGACGGCAAGTGTCTGCTCGGTAGCCCTACTGCGCATTCCAGAATGTTGTTACATTACTAGCGTATTACTGTCGCGCAATTACCTCGGTTTGGCAGGCAGAGAAACATTCCCTCAGCGCGTCTTAACTAGATAGAGCGCCTAAATTAGGGTCTCGCCTGCGTAATCGCCGTTCGTGTAGGACTGTTTCCCCCGGTCCAAAAAAGCTGCTGAAACACGTGCAGTGTGACTCGCCGAGCCCGTGTGTGGTTTAGTGCTGAGCGTGTTAGGCAAATAATTGCGCCTGTAAATCAAGATCAAATCAAATCAGCGATTGACTTTTGGTAGGGGGGCTGACGCTCGAAAACACGGCAACACTCGAGTTGTTCCGTGGTAACCCAACCAAAAAACAACGACCGCGCCTGTCGGTGTCGAGTGTTACGTCGAGGGTACTTGTAATTAGTTTTGTTCCAATGGCTACTAACGTATAGACATTATAAAGACAAATGGAGCTCTGAAAGGAAAGGAGGGGGGAAATGCCTCGAGACCAGTCGTGTATGGAGGATCCGGTCGGTTGGTTAATCGGTTAAAAATAAAGCTTTCTTTAATTAAAGTTTCAAGTGATTACAAATATAGATTTACAGACAAGGCGAATAAACCCTGCTCTTTGTATTAACCGAATTGTATATTGAAGTACGTGCGTCACTTGGTAAACCATGTATGCAATTGATTATAATACTCGAAATATATATTTGCCACAATTTGGTGTAAAAGGAGTTTCTCGTCAGGTGATTGCAATATTTACTCGTCTAACTCAGACAATATTCCATCTGGTATATTGTAATTTACAATTGTATGCTATTGTGATAAATACACAACCATTCTACGTTTGCATACAAAGAAAGCTTAGTCAGCATTTTTGCTTTCTCAAAAATAGTACTATAAAATCAGCAATTAGTTTTACGAGAAGGTTTTTTCTTTCTTCAGTTTTTGGTTCGGGATTTGAACATGCTGATGTGATAATATTTTAACTGAAGGTGTTAAAAAAAACGCATCCTTGATTAGTGTCCCGTTGTGACACTGATGAAGGGAAGAGTCCTGCTCAACGGCAACAAATAGTTTATATAATCTCACTGGCAAACTAGTATCCTTTGGAACATACATGTACCAATTGAGCAATGAGTACAAGAAAGTAGAATTTATTGCTTTTATTCAAACGGTGTACATAACATTTGTAAATTGACAATAAAGATGTTCACATATTTGTTATGATCATCGTGGAAAACTTCCCATGTTTTTTTTGGTTGATTTTTTTTTTTACAAACTAGTGCAATTTTTGATATTTGAAATCAGTGAAAACGTGTAATTAGGTTTTCACTTCTGTTTCTGGTGACTCCGATGTCTGATTGAGCTTAAACTTTCACACAAAATGTGTAGATACTGGTTTTGACAAATACAGACGTTGGCCGAGTGCTAGTACGGCTTTTTTTGTCTTCCTGTTGTTCTTCTTCTTCGTATTCTTCGTCTTCGTCGTCTTCTTCTTCTTCTTCTTCTTCTTCTTCATCTTCTTCTTCTTCTTCTTCTTCTTCTTCTTTTTCTTCTTCTTCTTCTTCTTCTGTTTCTTCTTCTTCTTCATCTTCGTGAGCCCACTGCTTGGTGATGTTCACTGCGGTAATGTTAGGAGACTGCGAGTTTCTAGAATACAGCTATATGCCATCCCACTGCATTGTTGCATAAAGTTGGTCAGTAATATTATAGATTTCTACTACCTCATCATCAGTGCAAACAAAATATGTAAATTCACATATCACAACTAATTGGTATTAAACACTATCAGCTCTTGGCAGGCCATTTCCTTACTCCATGAAACAGTTGAATTCAACGGCGTACAGTGCACTCTTCCTGACCCATTACTGACCTATTTCTGGGTCAGTGTGACCCGGAAGATGTGTCAAAATTACTCCCAAACTGTGTCAAACTAACGCAGAGTCCTAATCAAAATCCCATTCTAACCGGTTTCCGGGTCAGCCTGACACAGAAATGGGTTTTGCCCCCTTTCCGTATATGGGTCAAATCCCTTAGTATAGCCCCGACTGAAATCCAGGCCCAAGTGATAGCGGCTAACTTGTAGTGTACCTAATTATGTAGGCCCATGCTTAGATGAGGCACTGTTGCCAAATGTTGCCTGGTCCTAAATGTAATCTTGACAATTATATCTTATTAACGTAGCCCGGTTTAGGTCCGGGCAACATTAAGGTATACAAGGTTGGGACAGACTGTTACGCTCTGGACTCCTTACTTTTGAGTAGCTGTAGTCAGTTTGTATTGGGTCTTAGCACACACTCTGGGTATGTGCCTGCGTGGTACTCAGGCCTGACTTGGGCTCTTGGATCTGGCTGCATTTCGGGGCTTGCACAAGCACTAGACCCCGAGGTTCAAAAAAAAAAAAAAAAAACATGTGACATAATAGCCTAATATAGTGCTTCCATTTGACCTATGGCAGACAATAGCAGACCACGGTTTGACAAAATGCTTTTTCAGTGTCGTTAAATAGGGGGAAAAAACACACCAGACGATTATACAAAGAAGACAAGAATAAAAGACTAATTGAATGCGAGTTTCATCGTCGTCTCGACTCGATTGTAACAACCTTACAGCACTCGGGGGCTGAGAGACTGATAAGTGGCCCGTCGATCACGAAGGAGAAGAGAGAGAAAACTAGCCACTTACGCCCGGAGAAAAATGAAGAAGAAGAAGAAGAAGAGGGGGAAAGAAAGAAGGGCTTGAGAAACTACATTCACTTCCATCAAGGATGAGCAAGTGTCATCATCAGCATCGGCTCTTCTTCCTTCTTTTTCTTCTTCTTCTTCCCTTACCTCTGTCCTCAAATGACGCGAGATGTTTTGCAAAGGAATCCACGGCGCGAAGGATGAATGGTGTGGCATCTGTGATAGGTAGACAATAATATTGATCTGTGCAAAGCTTAAAGGCATGTACACCAGCGGCAAACCGCAATTGCTGCATTTGCAATCAGCATGCCCCCCCCCCCCCTCCTTAATAAAAAAAAGTCGTGGAAATGGCCAATTTAAAAACGAATCTAGATAACGAATTGGTGTAAATACATAGGAACATGCCGTAGTTCATCACGATATATTTGTTTCGGCAATGATTACAAATGATGGGAAGACACGAGCAGCACTGTGCTTGGTCTAATTTCAAACCGTATTTTTATTTTTTTTTTCCTGAGCATATGTTCTGGTTTAATGGTTCTGGAAATAGCACTGTGTTAGAGGTAATTTTACCTGACCCATAAAGCAGCATTTTCCACGCTATCGAGACGAAAGCGTGGATGTCGCGGTGTTATGGATAGATGTAACGTGTAAATTTGTTATACCGCAATGCCCTGAAATCGAGACAAGTCGACTTTAGTTCCTTTGTCTTCTTCGTCTTGGATAGGGGGGGGGGGGGGGTGGGGGTGTCGGGGGGGGGGTGAAGTGGACAAATTACACATCATCTTATATTGATATTTTGCGCTGTCATTTTGATCATTTTTGGCCTTCAAAATGACATACAGTTACCTACCTTGGTTCTAGCGTTTTTGCATAGGTCGAATTCGGGTACCGTCGATTTAAAGGTCATCAAGTCAGTCCAATATACATTTAAGATTGGTGCAATTTAAGCTCTGGGATTTCAGGGTTTTGTTTTGGTTTTTTTTTTTTTTTTTCTTTTGCCTATACTACACCTTTCAAGCCAGCTTTTCGCAAACGAACTTGACTTTTTTGAAATCACGTAGAGCCCATTGTTAGCTCATATCAGTTCTACAGCGTCGGGGAAATAATAATTTCCATTCTATTTTTGGTCGGCAGTGTCTTTCGACGATTTGTACGTCAAAGTGATATTGTCATTTCTTTTTAAAATAAACATTTAGACTGATTAAACTTTAAAGAGTGGCTCCCAAGGTCAAAATCAGTTTTGTTATTCACTCAAATTCCAATAGATAGAGTCCATATAAAAACGGGAGGGGTCATTTTCTAACCTCACCTTAAAATAGTTTGATATCCGTCAAGTATTATTTTGGTCAAGATACAAAAATATTCGATGACGTCATATTTCCAATGTATGGTCCTTTGACGATATTCAATATGCATTGAATTTGACCTTTTGACTGGCGCCGAAATTTCTCTTGGGAATGTAGGCAGACCCCTCTGTTTTTGCTGTCCGATGACGTCATATTTCAAATTACTCTCTGGAAAGAGTATTGAGTAAAATGACATTTTACAGCACTTTAACGTGAGGTTAGAGACTTGTCATTTTTTCCCCACTTTCATGAGGCCTCTATCTATTGGAAAAATGGTAGCCCTCTTGGAGCAGGTAATATTTGTACCGCACCAACGTCTCTGTTTTTGCTGTCCGATGACGTCATATTTCAAATTACTCTCTAAAAGGTCATCGAGTAAATATACATTTTACAGCACTTTAACGTGAGGTTAGAGACTTGTCATTTTTTCCGCAAACATGAGGACTCTATCTATTGGAAAATGGCAGCCCTCTGTAGAGTAGGTAATATTTGTACCGCACAAACAATGTCAGACTCGTGTTGTAGGCCACACATAGATACGGTCACCAGCGTGCAGTATACCAGCCCGCTTGTCAGTTGGACTCATTACGAATTGTAAAGTGACAAATCATATCGACGTCTCGATCTTTGAAGACGTTAAATTTTATTCTTCTTCTCTCTCCCCCCCCCCCTTTCTCTGAGATGATTTCGAGGGGGGTGATTATAAAGACATTTTAATCTATGCGAGTGACCGCACAGACGCCTCGTCAATTTGCGGCTCATCCCGCAAACCTTGAGAAAATGAGGACTGAATGACCACGCAATTATAATTGCAAGGAGTTTGCACACGTCACCCCCCCCCCCTAAAATCTATCTTTCTCTCTTTGCGTGACGTTGACGACAAACAGTTTCTCATGATAAACAATACCCAGGGGGGGATACATTTGCCGTGGGGCGAGAGCTGGGGGGGGGGGTAAAGGAAATTCCCCCACACCATGGGCTCGACTTAAGCATGCCGAGGAAGTGTTTCTACAAAAAAAAGTTATCGATTCTCAACTCGGCGTTAATTCGTTCACGCGGCTCTTCTAAACGAATAAACTACATCGTGGCGCATCATGCCGTGTCGTAACACCAAATCGTCGATTCCTCAATGATCGAAAAGTGCCCTCCCGTCCCCCTGTAATCGATTCTTAAGGCTGCCGATCGGTGAACTTGACACATTTTTCAATATCGATTAATAAGATTCGCCCCCCCCCCCACCATGATTTGATTTACAGGCAGGTCACGATTGGAAAGTTCGCAGTCGTCTCAAAGTTCGATACTGTAACTGTCGATCGGTCGCTGTTTGCATTTTTGTTAATGGTGTCTATTAATCGGCGAAGTTGTGGTAAAAACAAGGCAGTATAAAAGGGGAAGGAAATGTCACCGAAATCCAACAAAACGATGACGTCGTTTGGTGGGACCCTAATATTATTCGTATCGAATATATGAGGTAGGATTAGCTGGAGCCTGTCAGCACAAAATGACAAGGGTGACCTTTTAAGATCAATTCTTCTTCTTCTTCTTCTTCTTCTTCTTCTTCTTCTTCTTCTTCTTTGTTGGAGCGTCCATTTCCCATTATGACGTCGAAACGCTCAAAGGTCACATAAATCACACTGGTAATTACGTGAGGATGGATTCGTTCCAACGATAAAAACCCGTGAATTTAATCAAAGAATTAGAGAGGGGGAAACAAAAATTATACGGGTTCTACCGGAGCATGTCCTAACAAATCTTTCATTTTGGGTATGAACAACTATCGGGTTCCATTTCTTGTGTGGCATTATTCATCCAAAGCATAGCCTGACGTGGTGTTTTGGAGTGCAATTAATATGCAAATTGGCGACGTGATGTGTTTAAACAACCGTAGTGTTTTGAGGGCAAGTGAGAGTACAGGATTGTAACAATGTCCAGGTGATATGCATGGACGTAAGGGGACTCTTTGGGTCAAGGGGCGGGGGGCCGAGGGGGTTTATTTGCCCGAAATTTTACACAGGTAAAAAGTTACAATTTCTAGTAGCGGATAAATGATTATGTTCAGTACTTTCTCTGGCCATTTTTTCTTTTCTTCTTCGTCTTCTTGCTGTGCCCAACTTTTTCAGCTGTTTTGCCCGAATTTAGGAGGGAAGTAGCTTTGAAGTGCTTTAAAGGTATTGTACAGGTTTGGTAAGGATAAAAACGAAACTTTATGTGCTTAAGCAGCTCTATGAAATTGGGCCCTGTACTTAAGCTGCCTCTCTGACTGCGCGGTTTCTACTTCTATTGTTCTTTTAATTGAGTTGTTCTTCTCGTGAAGAGTCAGACTGCATACTTGCTCAAATTGGGAAAAAAACTACCAGGGTGAATAACTGTCCATTGTGAGGATGAAACATCGGCATTGTACAGCCCTACCTCTAATCATAAATCCAATAATTATAAAAAACGAAATTGAATTGCGACGCACAATTCGAAGTACCTTTGTGGCTGGAGTAAGTAGGGTGATTAAGGACGTGTTTTTGTTATAATATATTTCTATATGTTTTTTGCATAATCGTATAGCTAGGATCAATCTATCTGAAATCTCTTACCTGTCCTGGAATTTTGTGTATAGCTTTCTGTACAGTTTTATTGGCCTTCGTTCACTTGTTTACAATTAGTGAAATTGTCAGTACATGCAATTACGTGGCCTTACTTTATGATGTTCGAATGGGGGTGTTCCATGCTTTAAAATGCGCAGTTATTTATTTTTGTCTATAAAGTATAAAATTGCATAAATTATGCCTATGTTTAGTAATGGTTTCTAACCGTGTCCTTAAAATGTCCTCTGCCGTTTTGGAAATTGTTTATATGGGTTAAAAGCACACTTTCCGCCTGTAACAAGTCTCATTTACAGGTATATTGGAACGGGCGGGGGAAGGGCAGGGGAAGGGACAGTGAGCACTGTTGTTGCTATAGATCGACCAATCAGAATCGAGGATTCAAGTTTGCTTGGAGATAACGACCAATGACAATTGGAGCTTGATGATACACATTTTTTGAAGGTGCCCGGTTCACACGAAACATTTTCCAGGATGTTTGGGCTTTTACAAAACCGTATATTTTTTAAATATTTTATGTATATTAAATATTTATGTTTGTTTATGGATACCACTTATACTTTACATTGAATTCAGTTCATTAACAAGTAGCGTATCTTTGTATTGTGTGCGAATATCGCACGCAAGATTTCCTTTCTGGGGAAAAAAAACAGCTTCGCCGATCGAGCCATCTGCATTTTTTTCAAATTTATTCAGCTTCGTCAAAGTTTACAGAACGAGGGGTTCGTTTCATGAGCACTGATGTCACCCAGTGGTCAGACCGGCAGCTGAAGCAAGAAACACCCCGGATGGCCTGGGCAAACCTCGCCACGATCGGCGCGAGCCAGCACCCGTGGGTTTCCCAGTTAATTACTTCTTGCTTTAATTGCACTGTAAAACAATCAAGGGTCGAGTTAATGAATTTGTTAATAACGATCAGCTATAGTTCATAAACGGGGGGGGGGGGGGTCGCGAGCTCAATTTATGTGTTGCATCTCTCTTCTCGAGAGCTATTTGCATTTTTCAGTTTGTAAAAGATAAGCCTACCACAGAATCACAGACCTTTACAAGAGTGGCTCATCCGGGGAAGGGGAAAGGTCATTCAACAGGAAAACATGAACGGGAAGGAACGCCGTGGTGAAATTAGCTGTTAATGAATCGAAACACACCAAGTACACGTATTATTCTGTGTTTTACTTGAGCCTCTTCAGCCCCCCCCCCACCCCATCCAACTCACACTCCACTACGAAGGCAGAATTTATCTAACATTCCACAACCACCAAAAGAGAAGACATTGTGTGGGTGTGTCCCCGATTTTTACCTGTATGGTTGGTTGACTTTTGTCCAATAGGGATAAATTGAAATGTTCCCAATCGATTAGCTTTTAGTAATGATTGTTGTTCTTGTTATTGCGGATTCACAGTCCGTTTACTGCGGATTCACAGTCCGTTACTGCGGATTCACAGTCCGCTACTGCGGATTCACAGTCCGTTACTGCGGATTTACAGTCCGTTTACTGCGGATTTACAGTCCGCTACTGTGGATTCACAGTCCGTTACTGCGGATTCACAGTCCGTTTACTGCGGATTTACAGTCCGCTACTGTGGATTCACAGTCCGTTACTGCGGATTCACAGTCCGTTACTGCGGATTCACAGTCCGTTTAGTGCGGATTCACAGTCCGTTACTGCAGATTCACAGACCGTTACTGCGGATTCACAATTCGTTATTGCGGATTCACAATCTTTAAAGGAACATTACATAATTGGTTTTGCTAACAAAACAGTTGCTGGCAGTGTAAGCACTTTATGTAATCCACCGCATACATAAACTGACAAACCTGAAGAAGTTTGAGATCGATCGGCATCTGGGTCACGAGAAAATAGTGAAAAACCGATTACACATTTGCATGAAATCATATAGATCCAACAAATAAATAAAACGCTCACTGAGCGATAAACTCCGATAGGAAAATTAGTTTATTCATTTCTCATCAAATATGGCATTTCAGACAGAAATATTTCTAGGGATGTTTCTACTATCATCATCATTAGACCGTGTAAGTTTTTTTTTTTACCAATTCTGTAATGTTCCTTTAAATAAGGCCATCTTTTGTGGATCCTTAATCACGGATTGTGAATCCGTAACAATGAATTGTGAATCCGTAGTTACGAATTGTGAATCCGTAATAACGGATTGGAATTCACTTGTTGTTGCCGATATAAATGGGATTTTGTAGTAACCGGTATATTAGCTTTATAAACAGTTAACGTTCAAACTAGACGTGTTTTGCCCGACTTTTTTTTCCAAATGCATCAAACCTTTAAAATAGAGCATATTACTGGTCCACCTTTGCGCTTCTACCACGCTAATGCATTCGTCGGGTAGTACTGCCATAAAGCCACAGCATTACTAAATGGGTTAAGTTCCCACTTGGGCTATAAATAAATACAATCAAGTGATGTGTGTCGAACTTGTAAATTGTGCTATCGAGCAGATCGCGAGGACTTTCCAACTGTTCCCGGTCGAAGTTTGAGAGAGGCGGGTTTTGGCAAAGTTCGACCCGAGAGAAGGAGATATTGACTCTCGAGGGTGGGGGTATGAGAGAGAGAGGGGGGCCCTGTTTGAACAGGTAAGGGGTTACCTTGGTTCGGTCGCACGCCTGGCACGACAAAATTGGACCCAAGCGTAGTTGGAACGGTGCCAAACAAACCATAATAAAGAGGGCGTGAGCAGAGTTCGGTTTTTACGCACGCCGTTTTGATTGAAGGGTTTTATACGCTCCGGGCCCCTGTGTCAAAACACTCTTCGAGCTAATAGATTCCTTTGGGGCAAAAAACAAAAAACTGCGAAGCGGAAATGATTAGCAGGGTATCAGACACATCGATAGTGTATGCTTGTCAATGCAACTGGCTTATTCTGCTTGATGGAAACTTTATTGCGCATGCTTGAGGGAGAAATTTCTGAAAAGATGAACATTCACGTGAACCAATTCATTGATATTATACTTACAACTAAACAATCAAGTGGCCACAAGAAACAGGCGTCCCTCTGTAAGAAACAAAACAAGATTCACACGAAAAGAAGAAGGCAACAAAGCAATAAAAAGCATGTTTCGTTTTTATCTCAGATAGCAGTAATCATCATACATCACATCGTGAATTTCCAGTTGGTCATGGTGGAAAAATCCCCTTAAAATACTTTCGCTTGAGAAATAAATTAGCCAATTAATTCTGATCTCCAAAACCTGTTGTTTGAAAACAGTGAAAACTTACAGGTGTTTTTTTTGTACACAATTTTCGCATGACTCCTATGATCGATTGAGCTTAAATTTTCACAGGTTTGGTATTTCAATGTTGACCGCGTGCTTTAAGGCACAGCGTGCTTTTTGTGTATCAGTCAGAACATTGTTTCCTCAACCTTTATTGAAAAAAAGATATTCGAATATTATTTTGTGTGTTCAATGTTCAATTATGACAAAGTGTGCGACTTGAGCACCTGAATTTGTTGGGTTTTGGCGCATTACAAATACTCTATATTGTTATCAAATTATGAGCCTTTTCGAAACCACAGGACTTATTTCTGATCTGACTCAGGCTCTGTCAGTTGTTTTGAAAACGTGTTCTTTCGGTACGGCACTGCAAAACAGGCGGACTGAGCTCAGCTCGGAGCCCAAACGCGGTACTTTGGTTTCCGGGGTTTCAGAAAAAATCCTGCCTTCAATAGCAATGCGATAAAGATGTAGCTCTCAGAGGTAACCAAGAGTGAAAGCGGCCCAATTTCCGTTGTAAATAGTGGCTTAAATATGTGGGGCATCACTAGTCAGTTGGATGGACGTGTACACGAGAGTGGTGCTGCAGTGTCACGGTTTGTTGCTCTTCTGAGTGACATTCGTTGTCGAGATACAGACGTATGGTTAACTGGGTGGTTTTGAGTTCGCCGATAATGGCCGCAGATGATCGTCATCAGCGGTGGCGGCGGTATTGGTCACCGTGAAGCGTGTCCGATAGTGACCGTCGTCGAGGCTGCCGATGACGATCACTTTGAAAATGGTCATTGACGGTGATTAACTTTTTATCACACTTCCTAAAAGTTGTGAAATTATAATGTTCAAAAATTGACACCACTATTTCTTAGTGACGTCGTGCCATTGCATAACAACGTAAACAATTGTGTCCGAATTACAAACTTGTTTTAGCGCAATACACAGGGAGTAGTACTGTTATTAACTACTGTGCCCTTAGGCTAAACGTTATGGTTTAGCTCCGCAATGCTGTTGATTTTGTAGACAAAAATTCTATGGGCAAAAGGGGGGGGGGTTAACCTCTACTACAGCTAAAACTTAGTTCAGCAAAACCCTTCAGTCAAAATTAATCGGCATGCTTTCTTTTTTAATCGACTGAACCCACGTTGTGGGCTCTGTTTATATCTCACCGGAAGACATTTCTGGCCACAAATCCACCTTTTTATTGTACCGATGTCCAAATCACTTCAAGTCACCCTCTCACGCTGAACCAAAATCGTCTTAGCCTTGCAAGAACAAAAATAGCTACCTCAATATTCTGATCCTCACCCATCTGAGTGAACTTTAAGAATGAAAACTCTGTGCGTGCCCTCTAGGCTATTGAGGCAGTCTCTTTCACTGCTTTCAGTGTGTCTTCAGGGGGTGTCCCCGCCCCGGCGTTTCGAACACCTCTCACCTCTTTGGATTTATCTTGATGCCGTAAATATGACCCAAACCTCGGGGGGAGAAGACCGGAGAGGGGGAGAGGGAGAAGCGATTTGTGACTCGCTGGTGAGAAGTGCAAAGTGTCATGCTGCAACATTTTTGTTTTAACGACATCTCGTATAAAATGACATAGTAGGGTGAATAATTAGTTCTGCGTGTTACCGAGCGGCAGCCGTAAATCTAGGGTTGCATGGATAGGAAGTAATAATGTGTCACTCTATCGTTTTATGTAGTGCTGATTTAAATGGAGTAGCGAGCCCCTTACTCCCGTTCTCCTTTTAAAGTACACGGCCGTGGTCGAGTTTTTATAGCCCTCATTTCTTAGCGAATTCCTAACACGCGGAGGGAAATTTGCCTCATAAGATGTCAAATTGCTCTTCGGTGTGTGTTTATGATTGCTGTATCCTTGATAGAGGTACTTCACCACTAATTGCTTCCCTTCAGTCAGGTAAGCTATGACAATAGCGGCTATAAACAACTGAATGACTTGTGGCGCGTGTCGTGAGCGAGCGGTCCAGGGCGTCGAGCTCAAACATCTGGTGGCTGGGTCGTCGGAGAGTGGGTTCGAATCCCGATCTCGACTCCTGCGTTCTTGGGCGAGAAGCTTTTGATCATTTCGGGAGTAAACCGTCCGGTACTTGAGATGGTTGTTGGTGTGAATGACTAACAACCGGTGCACTAAGTTTGCTGCCGATGCTGCCGATGCTGCATACTCCTAAGGAGATGTGATGTCTGTGAGCAAGACTCGCACTTAAAGGCACAGTACACATTTGGTAATGACTCTGAAAATCAATGGCAATACAAACTTACTTGGTGAGAAGTACAGCAGCTTTGGGTAGTAAAATGAATTTTGAGAAACTTTTAACTTAGAAGTACGGTTATGGAGTATATATCCCTTTTTATTCCCAAAAATGTTGAATCTGAAAAGAAACGCTTCTCAGACCGTGCATTCCATTGGGGAATATTCTTCCTGCGTGGAAATATTCGCTCCTGTTTTTCACTGATATCTCAAAAACGCGACCACCTTTTGAAGTGAAATCTTCACAGGTTAGTTTTATTGTATGTACCTACATTTATATTGGATTAACACAATCAGTAGGCTCCAATTACCAACGCGTACTGTGCCTTTAACTGTTGTTGGTTCTCATCATCCGGGAGTAAATGGGTGCATGTGCATATAATTAATACTAAACATAGTTGATTTACCCACAACAAAGTTGAATTTGAACAGTGACAGGTGAACAAATTTTGAGATGGGCCCCCATTTCTTCATATCAAAGTTAGACACCAGTGTATTATCTTGCCTGCCAGGAAAGACCCTGGATTAAACAAGGTCACTCATTTCGTGAATAAGGGTGACATGGTTCAATTCGACGTCTGGGTGAATCTCTGATTATAGTCGGAGAACGTGCCGAACATCCTCAGAACATAAACTAGAACATTTCCAATTATGAGGGGAAAAAAAACAATGGAAATTAAATTACGATATTATAAACAGACTGTGTTCTGGCTCACACATGACGTTCGTCGACTTTGGCAAGGTTGGAGTATTCAACGGTGACCTTTTATCATTATGTTTTCTTGTCACATTATCCTCATTTGGCAGTCAGGGTTGGGCCCAGGTGGTTTATTCCCCTGCCTTTTCACCATTCTGACCGAGTTTCAAATCCCAGACCGGAGCCCTGCGTGAGAAATGGGTTTTCAGTCCCTACATTCGTTGAATATTTACCCTCTTTGGGGGCTTTCCTCTCACGTCTCAAACACAGAACGTTTCTTCGTCGTCTTCTCTGCACGGGTATCTTCAGGCCGACGGTTCCAGTGCTAGTCACTTTTGAGGGACCCTCGGTTTCAATACCAGAAAGAAAGAAAAATATTTGGGGTTCTTTTCCCACACTTAAATTTAAAACACTGAATATTTCTTCGTTATCTTCTCTACGCGGGTATCTTCAGGATCAAAGCGCTATAGTAATTTTTTAAAGGGTCCCTGGCTTTCATTACCAGAAATATATTTTATTTTGGGTTCTCGCCGCACGATAAAAGCATACTGCACATTTAAAACACTTGACATGTCTTCGTCATCTCCTCTGCATGAGTATATCTTCAGGGCTACGGTTCACAGTGCCAGTCGTTTTTTAAGGGTCCCAGAAATAAACTTTATTTTGGGGCTTTCCTCCAACATCTAAAACACTGAACATTTCTTCGTCGTCTTCTTTACTTCAGGCCTACGGCTCACAGTGCTAGTCACTTTTGAGGTGTCCTTGGCCTCATTACAAGAAATACATAATAGTAACAATACTCAAACACAAGGATCTAAGATCATCAATAGTCTGTGTCATTATTTGTAAAATCAATACTCAGTACGCATTACTGTGGAGTGGGTTTCAGACTAAGATGGTTGCGCCACACGATAAAAGCATACTGCCAGCTGATAAAAAAAATCATTCACAATCAAGCCGTCTTAAAGCTCTAACGGGAATGAAATACTCCCACGAAATTGTGCCGCGATTCGTTTCCTGTTCGTCGTTTTTCTGTGTGTATCATTTGGTTCTTCCGTACGCATGCCTCTTTTGTATCCACGCTAGATGTTACCCATCACCATGGTAACCAGCTCGTTTCTCTTCACATACACGTTGGGTTTAAGGTACTTAAAGTCATGACGTGACCTTTTTGTCATTTATGGGGGGAAAATAGTTAAGCTCCAGACTTTAAATCCATGCAGTGAGGGCCGCTGCAAATCAATCAAGCCGCTATAGTTATTATGATATTTCCATTGTCTTAACTACGCCGTACATGCAGTGGTCAGCTCATAATAATGCCATGGTATCCTAAGCTGGACCATGCCACACGTCCCAGAGGGTGGGGGGGGGCGTCAGTCAACAGGGGTCAGTGATTTGGTTAGAAGGGGTCAGGACAAAACTCTGCCAGCATCCATTGTGTGCAGAATCGGTACGTCAATTTGTCAATGGCAGGCGAAATCAAATTTCGAAACTTAATTAATTAACCAAGCAAGCAAAGAAGCTTAAAATAATCCAGGCAATACATGGACATGTGAACAAGACACTTAGAGAGAGAAAAATTGTGTGGAGAGAAAAATAGCACAACAAACCCTCTTAACCTATGATGGAAAAAGCCTGTCAGAGTAAGCTGGCTACGGTACCGTGGGGGCGTTGCAACCAACCAGGTCCCTGGCTGCAGGGTTTGTAAACAATGAACCAAAATTGTATGCCATTACTTTTTACTCCAATGACTCGCATTGCCAAAGACATGCAGATAGTTTTGTCAACGAGAATGACAGCGGTTCCAGTTGAGTGAACTAAAATAAGTAACATATAAAGGTTTGGAAATTTTTGATGGTTAAAAAAGGGCAACATTTATGATTGACTATAAAATAAATAAAAAAGAGAAAGAAAAACATGCAGTAGCGGCAATCAGTTTTTCTGACTGATAACAATTCCCGAATGATATGACACTACCTGTACTATATTGCACACCCCATCATAATTATTGTTTACATGAATACAATGTGTTATTTAAGTGTTACATACGATGCGTGGACCTGGAGCAAAGGAGGTACACACGATGTAGGGACTTGAAACACTATGTGGACTAACAGACGTCCACACAGTGCTTTTTTACAGCGTTGAGAAATAGAATTTTCCTTAAAGTCACCTGGAAATAGATTTTTGAAGTTGTTCGGGGGGTGACTCTGCCCATCCCCTTTTGTGACGTCAATCAAGGCAGACTTCGCCTCGATCGAACATCGATCCCCATCGAATTTGCTTGCGTTTACGTTGTAAACACACGTGCAAGTAGGTCCCAGTAGTGATCTTGTACGTTTCGAAAAAGGGGGTTTTCTTGCATTTTCCGGCCATGCCGACCAGGTGTAATGCTGCTGTATGCAGCTAAACAACTTATGATGGGGTCAGTCTGCATTTGTTTCCTGCAGATCCCAAGTATAAGCGGTTGTGGGCCGCGAAAGTCAGACTAACGACGTCGTTTTCGGCGCGATGTGCCATGTATGAATTCATCGGTTTTCGATTGAGACCGCGCTGAGGCCAGCTAGTATACACTAGCTAGTACATGTATACTGTGATGTGGGTGACGTCCGCATACGCATCATACCGAACAGGTACCAGACGTAATGTACGAGGCCAGACTACATTTTTTTCTTCTTCAAATACCGTTCCTTGATTGACGTCACGAACAGCACCACCATGTGTCAAGGTAAAGGGGGGCCTACTCTTAAATTTGTAATTAAAATAAAAACAATTTTTTTTAAACCTTAGTTAACTATTTATTCACATTCCACTCATCAAAATACATATATTAATGACAAAAGCTTTATTTTTTTTTTACAAAATACCACTGCCAGGTGCCTTTAAGTGTACAGAACACAGAGCTGGGTGTTACACATTCAAACCGGGAGCCAATAGCAAAAGAGGACAATAGGGTCCCCAGTTGGGTAAGGTCCCCGGTTGGGTAAAAGTTCCCAGTTGGAAAATGTGTACAAAACCAATGGGGGCTGTTGCAAAAAAAAGTACCTCAAAAAGAGGGACATTAGGTGTTTGCAGGTGTTTATACAATTGGGTGTGTATCATTAATTGACTGCTCCTCACCTATTTGTTTCTCTTCCTAGTCGGCCCCACACCCATCATCAGCTCCATGTGCCAGTCCCATTTCAAACCCACCCCTTTGAGCATCAGTTAGTCAGGTGATTAGGTTTGTTCTACGCATTGCTCTCTCCAGAGGTGGGCAGCACGCCATGTCAGCACTCGCTGTTTCGTCGTGGATTAACTTTGCTCTAATTTCTTGTGACCCATTCCCAGGCAACAGCACAGTACGTTGGACGATGACATCAGACTGTTTAAAGAAAACGACCCTGCGGCACCGAGGCGATTTCTTGGATGACAGGTCTGTGTAGATTTTGATTTTAATTTGCTACTAATTATTCTACGTAACAGCTGGCCAAGGCTAAGCCGTTACGAGGTGCTCACGCCCCTTCGTTCCACCGATGCACACATTTTGCCGTACAGAATTTTGACCTTTGCCGTAAGCTTCAGACATTTGCACTTCTGATATTTGGTTTGCTTTGCTTTTATCGATCGATTGTTTATGTTTTTGCTGCGACCATGTGGTTTATCAGAGCTCAGGCCGTTTTCGAAACCAAGGCTTTGACTTGGGCTTCAGCTTTAGGCTCCGCGTCTGCCAAAAAGCCCCGTACCAAAAGTGCACGTTTTCGAAATGCCATGACGGAGCCTCCAGTCAGAGCTAACACAAAAAGCCCTGGTTTCGAAAATGGCCATTGTCGACCTTCAAAGAAGGAGTCGAAAATGGGGGCAGGGAGAAAAAGGTATGAAATGTTTCCATAAAACGGGAATGGCCTTTAATTTGATAAATATAAAAAAGGTCACTCAATGATTTTAAATGGCATGAAGTTATCATCCAGTGGAAATTGAATTTAACAGGAGTTAAGATGACTATCTACGTCATTCTCCGTCAGGAAATTAATCCATTCTCGGCTATTGCAGCCACTCAAGATGTGTTGACGTTCAGAAGAGCCATTGCAAGCCACTCGTATTGTTACATCTGCGTATGGGGGGGTTTGACCTTGGTAGATATTTGTTTGTGCGGTGGATTGCGCGGAGACGTAAGCCGTGACGGTCTCCAAGGCGAACGAGCCAACCTTGGCCAATTCCTGATTGTTGTTCACTACAATAGTTCGGGAATTTGAACAAAAACAGAAAAGAGAAGTTACACTCAAAATCCTGTATTATTGTTAAGACAGTGGATGAGTTATAAACCGCTCCAAAATTAGTTTCATGTTTTTGGTCTGCACTTGCAAACATATTTCCGTAAACAAACCCCACAAGGTTGGAAGAATTTCGGCCATGATCGGCAAGGGTTATTAGGGTTGCAAACAACACTGACAACAGAAGGAATGTGAGTTGGCTTATTAATTGAGCACTCTTTGAGTAAATAAGCCGGTACCCGTCAGACGCCAAACAGACCAGCATTGACGTCACGACAGTGCCTTATGGGTATCTTGAGATCGTCGTGCGGCCATTTTGTTTTGCTTACGCTAGGAAATGAAAGAGCCGAATGACTTGGGAGACAATAGCTGTGACATTCTTTCTTGTCAGGTTCCCTTATTGACACAGTGAAATTGACAAATCCAATTCCGATTGTCTGGGGGCTAGGAGATTTTTCAGTTCACACTTTTTTTTTCCTTTTTTTCTAAACCTAGGCTCCGGCTCCGGCTCTGGCTACGACTCCGGCTACGGCTCTGGCTACGGCTTTTTCCTCCGTCATCAATTTAGTTACACGGTGGTACAACATCAAACGATGCCCGGATCCGGAATCCGGTGCCTGAGCCCATGTCTTGGAAGAAGCCACAGGATTATTGGTAAGACGTGGCTGACAAAAACAGCTGGGCTACAATGGAAGAGTCGTTTAATTTCGTTAAGCTCTGGTGCTTCTGTTCAGCAGAGTGTGGGTTCGAGTCCCGGTCGTGACACGTGTGTCCCTGAACAAGACACTTAACTATAATTGATTCTCTCCACCCAGGGGTAAAATGGGTACCTGTGAGGGCAGAGAAGGTTCTTGTGATTGATTTAGCTTAGTAGCGCATATTTGTAGCACAGGCTGTATACTCCCCAGGGAGCTGAGATGGTTTAAGGAATGAAACTAATGGCCCAGTGACCAGGGGTAATAATTGTGATGCGCAGTAGAGTATATTCATATAGGCATTGCGCAATATAAATGTCCGTTATTATTATTATTATTATTGTTTCTATTTCACATAACCATAAGAGCAACTTAGGTTTGTATATACAGAGCTCTGGAAGGGCCGTCCGACTTGTCCCCATCCTGGAGACAACTATACGTATTGGCATTTATAATATTATGATTAATGTCATCATTTAAAAAAATATATAACTCATACTCTTCAGGCCAAGTATGAATAAAGATTATCACAATGATCATCACAGAGCCTCCTGAGAACCCAAAACATATTTACCGCCAACACTGTAATCCGCCAAATTCAATCGTGGAGAGAAATATTAAATGGATTTCGAATATTGCTGAAGTTCAGAAAATAACACTAGATTAAAGACCGTATAAATCGATGAAGAACATGAACAAAATCTCTGACGAAACATAAAGCATTAATGTACTGCATATTACTAAGACGTGAGTACCACCCAGTTTGCTGATTTTTCACAGTTTGGTTCAGAGTGTGTTTCTAACAAATTATGTGGTGTCGATGAATGTACATTTCCCTCAAACCGACGCTCTAACTATTATTCCTCTAAACGAAACACAAACTGTCAGTGTAATATTGATTTAACCTTGATGCCACAGGCTTGGCAGTCTTGTCTTTACAATGTCAGGCGTGAAATGGTGTCCTATGATAACAAACTGGACAAACATTCCTGGTACTAAACTGTGCACACAGAAACCACCTAATTAAATTTTTGCCGCGGTTGGCCAGAGAAAACGTCAATATCGTCTGATACGGTCAACTTTTTTACACAATAAAATTATGGAAATACTCATAATTATGACTATCACAAACACTGCACTCGTTATAGGCAACTGAAAAAAATGCAAAGAGCTGTGGCCATAATTAATTTTAGGTGTTCGTAAAGATCATACACAATTTGTGACCCCGTGTGACATTTACTTCCGGTCAAAACCAGCAGTATAAATTTAATATTTAAAATAAATGTATATCTTATTAAACCAAACCGTATATTAGCAATAACTACATCATATGAAAGCCCGTTAATAATTCTACAAATCTTCCAGTGTGTGTACACCCATTTGACCTTGCCTTCCGGTTGGTACTGGAAGTTGAAGTTTCATCTCAAAAATGTATTTCGTTAACCCCGGTGCTTCTGGTTCACATAGTGAGCAGCCTGGTTTACAGGTTTCCTCAAGCTTGCGAGCTACAGTGATAATCTGGAAACCCCATAAAAATTACAAATCTATTTTTTGCCAGTTCAAGTTAATCCGTCTTTACTAGAATTACATTGCGGGCTTCCCCGTTCGTTTTCTATTGTACCCTTTTCTCTAATCTTTTAAACCCCACAATGTAAAAAAAGAGAAAGAAAAAAAAGCAAGTGCAGTTGTATTGTTTGAAGGTTTGCACGGTGTGAAAAAATAGGAAGGAACTATAAATAAATAAATAAATAGTAAACTTGCGGGTACAACCATGTGTAAATCTCCTTTGTGAGAGTGTTGGCTCTGAAAAGAGCCGAAGTGGTCTCGATATTTCGAACAGTATACTGTGTTCGTCTTCAGGAGAATGCTGGACTGCTGGTGGCGATAGGGCTTAAGTAGCGCTTGCAAGTACAGTTGCTATCTAAAAATCACCCTAAATGTTTATCTTGTTAAGGCACTTTGTTTGACTCGCACGGACGAAGTTAAGCAGATGAAAATTCGCTGCAGTTTTTGTGCCATCAAAGTTATTTAAGGAAGTGATATACACATGAATAAGTCAAGTTTATTTTTTTACGTATCGTGGCCGAGCAGTCTAGTGAATCAGACTCGGGCTACGATGGCAGTGAATCATCAGAGTGTGGGTTCGAGTCCCGCACATGAATATTGTGCTCTTGAGCAAGGCACTTAACCATGATTCCTTCTCTCAACCCAGGTGTATTTAAATGGAAACCCGAGAGGGCTGTGACAGTATCGTGTTGGATTAACCCCTCAGCGATCATTTTAGAAGCGATGGGCTGTACGCTCCCGAGGGAGTTGAGAAAGTTCGAAGATTGGTCTTATAGTATCCCTGATGAACAGGGATAATTTTGTAAAAGCGCCCTGATCTGGCTACTTTATGCGCGTTATAAGAACCAAGTATTATTGTTATCATTTCTCTTGCCAACTCTTTCGAACGGTGCGATATTAGCCCTCGGCTAAGCGATTCGCTTACAATACCTATGGGAAATCCTGGAGGGGTGGTCTGTGATGGCATTCGGTGTAGTCAAAGAATCAATCCATGGTAATTTGACATTTGCCATGCTCGTTGACTAGGTCTCAATAATGAGTTTTGTTGAGATTTGCTTCCCAAATATTTGCCGAAGTACACAACATTTCTTTTTGACAGAAGAGTCTGTTCCGAACAGCCCGTGGCCGCTTTCACTTCGCGGGGTATTCGTGTTCGCCTTGCATTACAGTCGAAATTAAACTAAGAAAAACATTTTTCCCTTGAGTTTTTGTCTCGGTTAGGTTTTAAGAAATGTTACGTAGGCTACTAAAGTTTTAAGTCAATCATTTTCAAAAGCACTGTTCAACATATTAACTCATTAAACAGACCCCCAAAAGCGACAGTGGTTACAAATTCACGTTGTAACCCCTGTACCTTGTTCACTTTGCATAATAGACGGAGCTTAATGAAACTGTTCTCATGATGCCTGTGGTTTTTTTAACAAAGACATAAATAGACGACGAAGGCAGACTTTTAAAACTGTTCACGGCATCATTACGAATGCAGGGGTTGCATATGATTAGCAGGGGACTCTTCGGGGGCGTTATACCTTGAAGGAAACACGGCGATCATCAATGAAATCCTATCCTGAAACTAATTTTGCCCGTCATTTAATCCCGGACCATTCACATTATTGCGGGGAAACTTTCTTTTCCCGCCATCACGCAATAACGAGCTGTCCATTTATTCGGTGAATAATTGCCGTGTGGTTTACACGCCACACGGCCGTGAGGTCGTGCGCTGCGTGGTATCTACGTTCGTATTTTTGTTTTTGTTTTTTGCAATGGTGTAATTTGTTTAAAACATCTAGTTATCCGGAGTCATTCAAGAGATGTAGTTCTTTAAAAATATATATATATTTACATTGTTGAAGCTGTTGTTTTCAGGAAACTCTGGCAAACGGCACTCATTTATTTCTGTACTTTGGGTCTCTAGGGGCCCTGACCCATTTGGTCAGCTGACCCGGAGTCTGTTTCAACATGACCCAGAAATTGTTCAAACTAGTGCAGAATGGGACTTCTACGGAGCAGAATGGGACTTCTACGGAGCAGAATGGGACTTCTGCATCAGTTTGACCCGTTTCTGGGTCATGTTGACACTGATTCCGGGTCAAACTGACCCGAAATGAGTCAGGCCCCCCCCCACCCCACGGGTTCCCGGACTCCGGAACCCGGGTCAGTTCTAACCCGAGAGTTTGTAGGGTGTGTATTCTTCCCGATGTATTATTATTTATGCTGCGATTCAAAAAGTGCATGCAACCGTTTGCACTACAACATCATCTCAGAAAGTAGGCCTTGTGTGCAGTTTCTGGAGTAACGTTTTTTTTTACTTTTGCTTGAACGAAGTGGATCGACTTAATAATCTTGTCATTGAATTACTGTTAATTGAAATCGGGTATAAATTCGCTCTACAGTTGCCAGGATTCATCTCGTTGGTCCCTGGCAGCGCCAGGCCGCAGGGGGGGGGGGGGGGGGGGGCTGGGGGAAGACAGCCGATTCATACGGCTGTATATCCGCCGTTGACGATCGCCCCCTCCCCCCCCCCCCCCCCTCAGCATCGATCGCACGGTACCGGCAGGGAGAGAAAAAACAGAGCCCCCCGAAGCTCGCAGTTTTCAAGACCACTCATCCGTACGGAGCAAATAATGGGGTAATTTACTGGAGATTAAAACTACGAGAAGCCCAATCTGGCGTCCTTGAATTCGGAGCGTGCTCGTTGGGATGAATACGAGAGAGGGGATTCCAGGTAATATTTTGATTGGAAAGACGAAAATCACGGGAAATGTATTACTCTTTAGAATGATAAGTGAAACTACAAATTTGGGTCACGCATTGTACACAATGTTACACAAAATTGGGCCGCGATGTAAAAAATTCACGGCGCGGTAATGAAAACAAAAATAACGTGCAGCCTTTCTGAACTAACGCAAAGCTGAGCTGAGTACTTGCTCTTTCAAAGGCATGGGAACTGGTTAGAATCCTGGGTTAGGCCAGAGTCTTAGTGTATATTTAAGAAAAATCATGACCTCCTCCTTCTCCTTCTCCTTCTCCTTCTTCTTCTCTTCTTCTTCTTCTTTTTCTAATTTTGTCTTCTTATTTTTTTACCTTGTTTATTGCTCTCAAAGTTTGTTGTTCTCATCGAAATTACGCTGTCATTTTGTAAACAATTACAACTGTCTTCATCTGTCTTGAAATAAAGATGTCGATGAAAATTCAAAAAAAAGTCTTTCTTTTCTTATTCTTCTTCTTATTATTTCTACTTGTCTTTCCTTCCTTTCTTTTTCTTCTTCTTTCTTCTTCTTGTTCTGCCCCTCCTCCTCCTGTTCCTCCTTCTTCTTCTCATCCTCCTCCTCATCCTCCCTTATCTACTGAGGTAGCCTTCAATTTTCAAGATGTAAATATTTGGTGAAAACGTACTTACCTGGGTAGCATTTTATACAATTCGCAACGCAGAGTCGGTGTGCGCACTACACTTCGTGTTACAAAGGGCCTCTACTCCGTTACTTTCCCTTTGGCGTCTAAAATGTTCGGGAGAGTCTTGAAGATTCCAAGCTGCGAAATCGAGGTAATTACTTGCTCCCTGGTGCAGAAAATTATAGCAAGGGGACACTACGAGAAAAGTCAGACGCGGTACTTAACCATAATGACAAACTAAAACGGGGACTGTAGTAAAACCCAATACCCACGAAGATAGCAAGAAATTTTCGGTTAGCCTTGGACGAGTTCACCGGAAAGCGTTGTTCAATAGTCCAACATATGGACATTATCGTTAGGGTTAATTCTTTGTGTTCATGTAATATTCAGTCCAGCATAAGCCTGGTTTCATGTTTTACTTTAATGGATACCAGTCAAACAATGAATAATGGCAACCACGATGATGCTTATGGACATTATTGCCCCGTTCTTATATAGGGCTAGTTATCTGGATACTTAAAGAACATTACAGAATTGGTAAGAAGAAAACTTGTAAAATATACTTTTTGATCACAGATTTACATAAAACTTACACGGTCTAATGATGATGATAGTAGAAAACATCCCTTGAAATATTTCTGTCTGAAATGCCATATTTGATAAGAAATGAAAAAACTAATTTTCCGATTAGAGTTTATCACTCAGTTAGCGTTTTATTCATTTGTCGAATCTATATGATTTCGTGCAAATGTGTAATCGGTTTTTCACTATTTCCTCGTGACCCAGAAGACCGATCGATCTCAAACTTCTACAGGTTTTTCAGTTTATGTATATGGTGATTACATAAAGTGCTTACACTGCCAGCAACTGTTTTGTTAGCACAAACCAATTATGTAATGGTCCTTTAACTTGTAGAATCGTCTTAGTTCCCTGGGGAGTATGCAGCCTATCCCGTAACTGGTATGTAGTGCCTCAAGCTAAATCAGTCACAATAACCATCTACATGTCCTCGCTTTCATTCCTAGATGGTGAGTCTGATGACCTGGACAATTCGGCCACAACACTAATTTTGAGGACATCTGTCGCGTTGATAACAGGAAGTTGCCCAAAGTCGCAAAAAATTGAAGTAATTTGTTCAAGTTATCGATTTTTCTGAAGGCTTTGACTGAGGTTAAAAATCACGCGACAGTGTTCCAACGTGCATATGCATTGAAAAAAATGACGTCAATGTTTGCGACTATGGGAAAAGTTCGCGTTATCTAGCATGACTTATTGACGTCAGTTTATGCGACTCTGGGCATAGTCGCGTCATCTTTACATGAACATTGACGTCCTAAATTTGCGACTCTGATACGAGTTGCAATTTCCAACACGAAAATTGGCGTCCGATATTTGCCAAGTTGCGCGTCATCTAGCTTAACAATATTGACGTCATAATTATGTCGGTGTTTCCAACGCAAACAATTACGGCAATAATTGCGAAAATAACGCGGAGAACTTTACATCCGACATATCCCCTATAAAGTAACCATTACGTTGTTAATTTGACTTCTTTTCAACTTTTTGTGTGTGAAGAGGACCATCATTTCGTCTGAGTGAGTGGGGTGGGGGTGGGGTCAAACGCGGATCACCAGGAGAAGCAAGAGAAAGACTCAAACCAACGCCTTTGCATAATCAGCTGTAATTGGTCGAGCTAATCACGTCACTCCATGTAACGGGATCCTTCATTGGTGAATCTCCTCAAATTGAAACACAGTTGACATATAACGTATGCGTGCGTGGAGCTGTTTAATTCAGTTATAATAACTGACCGCCATATGCCGATACTGACCTCTCACTCGTAGCGTTTGTTGCAAACTGACCAAGTTTGTTTTACGGTACGCAACGTATAAAAATACGTAAGCTTGAAGTTGTTTGCACATCTAATGGTTAACTAATGAAGTGCGTTGATGCCTGTAATTAGTTTAAAACTACCCACCACCCACACACGTCCCTTGGGACGTTTAACTGTACATATTTCCTCGACGGACGTGGGTACCAAATAGTCCAGTTTGAAAATTGTAACGTATGAGTTCCACTGTAAGCTACGGAGCCCGTATAGGGGAAATTTTTTTCCCCGTTCCCTCGAAGTATTTTTTTATTCTCTCGAAATAATATTTAATATTTCGGGTTTTTTTTGTTTAGGAGACTGATATAAATGTGTAGCACGGGGTTTACAAGGTGCTGCTGCACAGTCGGCAGCCACTGCCAGAAACACCGGAGCGAACCCCTTCTGTGTACTTGGTTCTTTTACGTGCACTACACAGCACAGGGTGCCTACAGTTTTACACACCCGGAGGGCCAATCAATAATGGTCAAGTGTCTTGCTCAAGGACACAGTGTGTCAAGACCCGGGACTCGAAGCCACACTCTGCTGATCAGAAACACCGGGGCTTGAGTCCGGTGCTCTCGGCCACGACACACTATACAGAGTTTATGCAGTTTGGGCAAACATGGAACAACTAAGTAATCATTTCAATTCAATCGGAAATCTCGTAGACGACAACTTCAATAACTCCGTCTGAAACATCGTTTTCAAAAATAGCATTTGAAGACTCACCTCCAAATCAATGGGGCTTATTTTAATCAAAGCAATCGTGAAGAAGGAAAAATAGTCAGCGCTTTCACCAATACGTAGCTAGCCAACTTGAGGACATTTACTTTAGTTGGTTTTACGATTTATTCATTATAAACTAGAAGACTGAAATATTACTCTTTATACAAAACAAATTGGGCTTTTTAAGGTTGGGAAATCGTATAGTTTTCGTCAACGTAATAAAATTACAGAGAAAGAGACAATAAAAGTACCTGTGAAAGTTTCAGCTGAACACGGTGTCTACTTGCTGAGAATGTTTATATAGCGAGGTGACAGCGAGTACCAGCTGCATCTCTGGCCACAGCATTCGCGAACGGGCACCAGCCCTCAGAAATCTGAGAAACGATTCATGCATGACCCAACCTCGCCCCCAGGGTATGTCGAGCAGTATGAGGTTGACCTCTTTCTCACCCTGGTATTGGATCATTTGCATATCCAAAATTGTTGGATACGTATGCAAATTAGCATAGTCTGGCTGCTTTTCGAAATTCACATGTTCGTCGTTGTCTCGTGGTCCGGTACCAGATTTAATAGCCTGTTTGTACATTGGGTGCCGGCCGGCTGATTTGACAAAGGTTATCATTTGGTTTTGTCCAATCAGGGTCCAAGTAAGGACTTTCCCTCCCAGGGTTTACTTTTGTAAAACATGGTTGGAAATAAAGTAAACCTTGGGGACGAGGTTGTGCATGACCTCTAATCAACGGGGGCGTTCCAGACGAAATAATTTCGGATTACCGTTTTTATAACATGTAAGCTTTTGGATAGAAATCACACCATTTTTTACGGGGTCGTTACCTAACGATGACCCTACGTTTAAGACGTGTTTATCTCCTTTAAAGACACAGTACACGTTTGGTAATTGGAGCCTTACTGATTGTGTTCAACCTATATAAATGTGGTACATACAATCAAACTAACCTGTGAAAATTTCACTTCAAAAGGTGGTCGCGATTTTGAGATATCACCGAAAAACCGGAGCGAATGTTTCCACGCAGGAAGAATATTCCCCATCAGATTCAAATTTTGGGGAGTAAAAAGCGATATATTTTCCATAACCGTAGTACTTCGAAGTTAAAAGTTTCTCAAAATTCATTTTACTACCCAAAGCTGCTGTACTTCTTACCAAGTATGTTTTTATTGCCATTTATTTTCAGAGTCATTACCCAACGTGAACTGTGTCTGTAAGTGTGTGGCAATTTTGAAAACAAACTTTCACAGTCCTTCCAGTTTCGCACAGATAGATCACTCTGTCGGCAGCCGACATCAAGTTACTAGTGACGCGTATGGTGCGCGGCGCAGTTCGGGGGTATAATCGGACGATTAAAAAAATGAGGCATCCGCCTCCCGAGCGTCGCTGACGTTTTAATTACACGGGCAATTAAGAGCGGAAGGCTTGACAATGTTTCATTAGCTTCCCCTGAAGCTTCAGAAAACTTCCCCACCGTGTTCAGAGATTGGTGTTCGGTATCTGTGTAGCGTGTCGGCCGTTCACCCCCCTCCACAATTAGTGTCGTATCGCTCTTCGGGTCTCCCTGAAGACTTCCTTGGGGTTCGGACAAAAACAGAAGGTGCAACGTTTCATTACAGAGCAACACCTTACTAAGAAGTACAGCATTATTTCATCGTGGAGAAATGCATATCACAACGTTTGTTCACATGAAAACATCGACAGATATTTTAGATCGTGAAGAGCCGTTACGGTTATTAGATTAGCGCCAAAGAACACGGATGGTGATTGTCGAGGGACAAAAATGACTAGTTTATGTCTGAAAGATCACTGATTATATAAAGCTCTAACTAGTACCAGTTTCCCAGCGAGATTGCGCCGTCTTGTAAGTGTCAAAGTTAAAGAGGGCCTTCAAGGTCAAATTCGGTTATAAGATCCACTCGTTTTCTAATGAAAAGAGTCCTTAATTATACATGAGGCTTGCCGTGTGGCGCATCTTGCCTTAAAGCATACCTGCTGCAAGGACTCCAACTCTGTCTCGTCAGGAAAGTTAAGTCACAAAAAGAGCAAGATGTTGCGTCACATATTGCGTCACTTGTTGCGTCACACTCGCACCACCACTGAGTGTCGCAGTGAAGACTCATTCCAGGAACAAAATTAAGGTTTCTCACATTTTCCACATATTGCTCTTTTTTGTGACATCATTTTCGTAATGCTTTTCATTTCATGATCATGAAATGAACAATAGTCCACAATGAAGCTTTTTTTATGAAACATTTTTTCAGTGTGGAAGCCATCTTGTTTTTTCTTCCCTTAAACGCAATGCAACCAAACCGAGGCTTAGTGATAAAAAAAACACGTACAAAACGGAGCTTTAACATTATAATTTCCATGTCGTATTCAAGATACCAGACCATGATGTGTCAAGATTATGTATGCGCTATAAGAAAAGGCTAAAATATAAGTGTTTGTTTACAATATCTATAGATTCTGATCGAGTGCAGCTGCAATTTTATACAGTCGTTTGGGCGCCAAATCCATCGAGGGAGAAGACATGCTAAACACCGAGGATTTCCTTGCCCATGTGGAGTAAGAAACGACCCAGATAAGTACACTATGTGCACCTTACTAAGACAAACAAACTCAAACACCGCGACCAAACCACAGTCAACGACCGCGCTTTAAAGACAATATACTCGCGTCCCGAGACCGTTTCCTTATTTATACGATCTGTGTTTTTTGTTTATTCAAAAGGTTTCAAGTTTTCGTCCTTCCTAATTTCCAAGGCACCGTGACCGTCCCTTAGCGGCGATTCTCCCGTGCGTTCCCGCTCCCCAGCCGAACCATCAAGACGTGCGAATCACGCGCCATTAACACTGTAAGAGCGTTGCTCGGTGACCGTACATTAGACTCGACTGCTCCACTGTTGCAGAATCATTCCCGGCAAGTTCCGGGAGATTTATGATGCCGACTAGACTCGTTTACTGTGGGGGGGAAAAAAACACCTACTCCCGTCCTCCAATTGAACCGATTTGGCCGTTTTGCATGTAGCGCGAGCTGCTGACAACATTCAAGGACTTAGGGAAGTCTACAGCCCACATGACATTCTGAAACACTTCTGGTAAAGTCCAATACATCATAGGAAGCAAGGATAACTCTTCTGGTGGTGTGACTATCTATGCATGCTAATCAAACCTGTAACGTAATGGATGCTAGTCTACTTCTTTGAGCTCAACACCCCCCCCCCCGAAAAAATGTAGATGCCAGAAACAGCAATTTAATCATCCAACACATTTCACACTTGAAAAAAGGTCTGAGGGGAGCGCTGTGGATGTTCAAACACTTACACCGTTTCAGTTCTCAACTGCTGGTGAAATTGTTTTGGGTGTTAAAAACCTTGGGGCGGGGCATAACTCATTTTTACAAAGGAGCCTTTGTACTTTCGAGGGGTAATGCATGATTGGTTTATATTCTATCACATCCTCCAGTTTGAAATGAAAACACCGTGCAATCAACCTGTAAATATGTCACCAAGTTCGACTGTGTGTGTGCAACAAGAAAAAAAATGCTGCCGCTAGATTTAAGGTCCTTACATAACACGTGCCTATGCACTCTACCGGGTCCCCAGGGGGCCTGGGTCAGGCTGACCCGGTAACTGGTCGGGAAATGAGATTTTGACTAGGATTCTGCGTCAGTATGAGTCATTTGTGGGTCAATTTTGCCACCAAGACCAAGACGACTGGAACTGAAACTATGACGTCGACTTGTTGTGATTGGTTCTCCCACCAAGACGACTGAAACTTATTCTATAATGTCGACTTGTTGTGATTGGTTCTCCCACCAAGACGACTGGAACTGAAACTATAACGTCGACTTGTTGTGATTGGTTCTCCCGCCAAGACGACTGGAACTTATTCTATAATGTCGACTTGTTGTGATTGGTTCTCCCACCAAGACGACTGGAACTTATTCTATAATGTCGACTTGTTGTGATTGGTTCTCCCACCAAGACGACTCGAACTTTTCTATAATGTCGACTTGTTGTGATTGGTTCTCCCACCAAGACGACTGGAACTGTGACTGTAACGTCGACTTGTTGTGATTGGTTCTCCCACCAAGACGACTGGAACTGTGACTGTAAACGTCGACTTGTTGTGATTGGTTTTCCGCCAAGACGACTGAAACTGAAACTGTAACGTCGACTTGTTGTGATTGGTTCTCCCGCCAAGACGACTGAAACTGAAACTGTAACGTCGACTTGTTGTGATTGGTTCTCCCGCCAAGACGACTGAAACTGAAACTGTAACGTCGACTTGTTGTGATTGGTTCTCCCGCCAAGACGACTGAAACTGAAACTGTAACGTCGACTTGTTGTGATTGGTTCTCCCGCCAAGACGACTGAAACTGAAACTGTAACGTCGACTTGTTGTGATTGGTTCTCCCGCCAAGACGACTGGAACTGAATCTCAAAATAATGTCGACTTGTTGTGCAAGTCTCGCGCGTACCGAATCTAGAGAACAGCTCGAACGAAGACTATGTTTTTCTATAAAACCAAATTGTCTTTTTAAATTCAAGTTGTGCAAAATTCTTGAAAATACAAACACCCAAAGCAATTTGTTACCAATGCAATACAAATTTTCATAGAAAACAAGTAATTTGTTTAAAATAACAATGGAATAAAATTAAAACTTGGGATGAGAATGCTTATTTTTATATTTTTTTTATCGATTTAATGATGACATGAACATCAGTTGGGCAAAATTCTTAAAAGTAACCGGAAGTAGAGGTCAAGCCTTATTTCCGGTTTTCTTTGTTGATTTGATAAATTTATGTTACTTTCCTGTGTGTCGTGGCTTACTTTCACTTTCCCAACAGTATGGTTTAATTTTTCACAAGCCACAAACTATCATTAACCTAAATTATTTGAAGAAACAGATTCGCGATCTCGTATAGAACTCAATATGGATGAGACCAACTAGGTACCGGAAGTTCGAATACGAGCGAGACTTGCACAGTCTAAACGAGGTACGCAGGAGAAGCATTTATAAGAGACAGGTCAAAAACCTCTACCGACTTAAAAAATAAAATAATAATAATTCGAAATGATGCTTACAAGACACGAAGCTTTTAGCGTTAATCGCAATGTTTAAAGTGGATTTCTGAGTGTATAGTTAATTTGTGTATAAGTAACTCTTAACGGCCGTAAAATGATATCAAACAGGCAGGCACTCCAATGCTTTTCAGCCTCTTTCAAGATATGTTTAAACAACATATATCAATGTTACAAAGTGCTTTCTATGTGTTTAAAAGGTATAATAAGTGTTGTATTTTTTTGTACTTGTCTATTTCGCTTCTTCGACGACCCATTGACGTAGGACGAGCCTTCGACGCGTGTCTAATTTTCCATCAAAATTCATTGGTTGCAAAGAAACGTCGTCGAGTGTGCGAGGTTTTTTTCACCCCGTAACGCTTTACCTCTTCCGGTCACCAGTAATTACTGAGGCCATAATCGGTGATGAATAGAAATTGGTGGAAATAAATCTTGAATGAAATTTCAGTTTGTTTTTGTTATGTTTTTTTTTTTTTTTTTTTTTTTAGGGGGGGGGGTAACTGTTTCGTACAAAGTGTGAACCTGAGAACAAAAGAGGTCCACACAGTATAAAGACTTGAAACACTATGTGGACTTACACAGGTTCACAGAGTGTATTTATATTAATGCCTCTCTTTAAATTGTTATTTTTTATTTATGAACAATAAATTTTACATCTGCATGGGGAAAACACAATATCGTAACTTGTATCTGCACGAAGCTAACACACAGATCAGTAAAAAGCTTTTAGAAACTAACAAAAACAAACCCTTAAGTCGAACAAAAATGCAGCAACTCTCCCGGGGCTCCACCTCCTCTACATATAGCCACAGTCGGCTGGTCTCTTCCATGCCATTATAATCCAACCTCCTTTAAACTATAACGAAGGGGGCGAGACTATTTCTGTTAAAGACACTGGACACCTTTGGTAATTGTCAAAGACCAGTCTTCTCACTTGGTGTATCTCAACATATGCACAAAATAACAAACCTGTGGAAATTTGAACTCAATTGGTCATTGAGTTTGCAAGAAAATAATGAAAGAAAAAACACCCTTGTTGCCATTACTTTGTGTGCTTTCAGATGCTTGATTTCGAGACCTCACGCGTGAGGTCTCACAATCAGTTCAAATATTTTACTGAGAAATTACCTCTTTTTCAAAAACTACGTTACTCCAGAGGGAGCCGTTTCTCACAATGTTTTACACTATCAACAGCTCTCCATTGCTCGTTACCAAGTAAGTTTTTATGCTAACAATTATTTTGAGTAATTACCAATAGTGTCCAGTGCCTTTAACACCTGGAAGCCTCGTCTATGATTTGTGTGTTTTGGAGTAAACCTTACAGGATTGTAGCTAGTCTTTGAGGTTCGGCGACCTTTAATGACATAAGAGAATCATATAATTGATGCACCCCTTCATAAAAACTTGGGTAAAATATCTCAAAAACCCAACCCCCCCAGATTGCCGCCCACGAAAAAAACATTAACAATTCCCCATAGTCAACAGCTCGTCTGACACCAACTGCACAATGAATATTCATGCTGTAACTAAACGATCCTTCCGGGACCGCGGGAGAGCATCCTTACAACGATTAGATGTCCCTGGTCACTGGGGCCAGTTTGACCGAGTAGATGGTGTCAATTGGTTGTAAGACTTTCAGTCGCACACGGAGACTCCCCCAAAAAAGTCATTTATAACGGTGCGACGCGGTTTTACTCAAACACATTCGAAAGGTCCCACGAGAGCTGAGCTACGAAACGGGTTCTTAAAAGATAATTTTACAGCGTCCTCCACCTGCGGGCTCGGGTAATATACAATATCGGTCATTTTCTTTTGAAGGCGCGCCGACTCGATGCCTTCCTGGTAATCACTGCTTGATGCGGTCTTAATGATTTGCAATTTCCAAGCGGCGGGATTCCTCTGGACAGTTGGGTCTGTTTGTAGACACCGTGGCACACACCGTCTTGTTTTTGCTTTCGACCACGCTGGATGTGGCCTGTGAACTGGGAGACCTTTGAACGCTTGGTGGCAGCAGACTTACCAGGTAAAATTCCATTGTTTGTGTAGTTGTAAGCATGCACACATTGCCGAGAACAATGGATTTTACTGGTGAGTGTGCTGTCACCTAGCGTCCCCCATTAGACTGGCGCGGGCCTGTAATGTGTGCTCAAAGACCGCGAAGGTGTCACCCACAGGGAACGGCCATTTTGAACCTAGCCCCATAATGGTTAATACACACAGTCCGTATAAAAAATGTGACGTACTTTGTGAACTATTTTGTCTGTATTCCTTAATCTTGTTTATGCCCACAATGTATGCTTTAGTCATTGTATACCGGTATACTTCTTCTGAAGCTTCGCATCAAGACATTCACGGCACGTGTTGATATTCTGCTGTATCGTGCGAGTTTCGAAATGGCGTCCACTGACTCCAACGAACACACGCAACACGCTATCCAGTCAGTATACTATAAATCGGCGGTGTGAACACAAGTTCAAGAATGCTGAGGTCGTTGGTTCGAATGCGAGCTTCAAAATGGCGTCCACTGACTCCAACGAACACACGCAACACGCTTATTAATACATAATTTAATACATAATACTATCGTAATGTATGACTATTGACTGAACCAAATCAAATGTATTTCTGCTTTTTAAAATTAATAATTATTTCCCAGAGCCAAATTCTTCTACGGTATCGTGTGTTTTTTACGGACAATTTTATGTAGGTTCGATTGAGGATTCTTTGTCTTCCGCGCTCGATCCGTTTACAGCGCAGAAACACACGAAAAACCAATACTGAAAACGTGGGCGTTTTGTGCTCGATTTCTTTTCCGATATTTCTGAACAAGTATTGGCTTACTGGCGTCAAGGTCAGATTTTAAGTGGAGGAGAAAGAGCCTATTATGAAAAAATAGTGGTTGAAAGACAAAACGAACATACTGAAGACTTATGGAATCGAATAACCTGCCCCAGTTGAATTGCGCTCAACTATTTTGTTGTTCATTGATTCTCTGACGAATCACCATTTATTATGGCACGATTCGCTGCGCGAGGGAATTCGCTTCAAGGAAAAATACACACTTTTGAAAGTATTTTTGGAAGTTTTTAAAAGAGATCCCCACTTTATGTAATTAAGAAACGCTCTATAAACATCGTTCAAATCTGGGAACGATCTCGTACTCGCGGTTCTATTCTCGGAATCGCTGGTACTCGTGGAGCTGAGGATAAAATCCCCCCTGTATGAGGCAAAGCCGGAAGGGAACCAACTCTTGAAGTTCCCGTAGATCCGTCTGATCCAGACTCTCGAAGCGTTCCCAGAAGAGATTCCGAAATAGGAAAACCAGGCCAAGCAAAACATCCAAGAAAAAAACAACGATTTCGATCACAACAAGAGGCAATTCCCCATTTCCTAAATCTGAAAAACATTTTGCCTCTTTCAAAATGGTTTCAAGTGGAGTTTAGGTTCGTACTTTATCTGTAGTTCCGCTCCAACTTCCTTTTACTTTAATGCAGACGGGGACCACTTGATTTTTCACAGGGCCTGTCTTAATCCTACCGTAGGGGGCACTTTGAGTGGTTTTACATTGTATTTGGCGGTTTTGCTTTCAATTCAGTAGTCCTTAATATAGCCCGACCCTATAGCTCGAACGCTTTTCGAAATATCGGTTTCAGCTTGGACGTACCGGCTGAGGCTCCCTTCAGGGACGGAGCCTGCTAAGCCGGAACCCAAGCCGAAACCCTGGACTCAAAACCGGCTCTTCACTCTAGAAACTCCCGGGTCAGGATTGACCCGGATTTCGCATCCCATCAGGCTGACCCGAAAATTGGTACAAATTATAGAGATTTGACTCAAATTTTGCGTTAGATTGAAACACCTTTAACAGCTTTGGGTCAGTTTGACACAGTTTGGGGTCAGATTGACACCGTCTGATGGGTAATAATGACCCAGAAATGAGTCAGGTCCCCCCTGTGGACTCGGAACCCGGGTCAATATTACCCCCGGTGAGTTTTCAGAGTGTACGAGCTCACAACGACTCGAGAAAAGACCAGACGCGAACCCATTCTGCATGCCATTGCTACAAATATGTACCTTAAAGGAACATTACAGAATTGGTAAGAAAAAAAACTTGTAAAATATACTTTTTGATCACAGATTTACATCAAACTTACACGGTCTAATGATGATGATAGTAGATAACATCCCTTGAAATATTTCTGTCTGAAACACCATATTTGATGAGAAATTAATATTGGAGTTTATCGCTCAGTGAGCGTTTTATTCATTTGTTGAATCTATATGATTTCATGCAAATGTGTAATCGGTTTTTCACTATTTTCTCATGACCCAGATGGCCGATCGATCTCAAACTTCTACAGGTTTGTCAGGTTTATGTATATGGTGGATTACATAAAGTGCACACACTGCAAGCAACTGTTTTGTTAGCAAAAACCAATTCTGTAATGTTCCTTTAAATTGCAGTACAGCAGTACAGAGTTGTTGCGTCAGCACTATAAAATAAGGAGAGACGACAAGGACGACACCAACTGTACGCTAGTCCGACAGGCCACTGACACAAAAAAACTAACCTTGCCCACAGTATCAAAATTACGCCTCCGCAATTAGCGTGTGTAAAATTGCGCCTTACGCTGACTTCGTTTTCCGATGACGACCCATGCAAGCTTGGGGGTTTGTGGGGGTGTCGTGTATACCCGTTGGAACCGAGGACTTTGGCAAAAAGGGGTCCGGGTGATTTGAGGAATCGAGGATATTGTGTTCGCCGTTTCGCGTGCAAAACAACTGGAGACTTCGCTAACAAAAGTCCAAACAATGGAAAAGCAAAGAGAAGGTCTCGATGTACGAGGTCGACAAACATGGGTGGGTGTGTGTGTTGTGTTTTTTGTTTTTTTAAGCAAAGCAGATGTAAAGGATCACCACAAAAACACATGACAGGAGCAGCCAGCCCAGGTCATTTACATTCACACAATATCCGTGCCGGTGTTAACCAAGGGCATTTATATACCAGTCTGTCCTCAATCCGTAAACCTCGCCCTTGTAAAACCGTATCGGCAATGCTGTAAAATAACACCCCTCAAAAATCCCTTAAAATTGAACCGAGAGCTTTTGTTTTTTTGAAGTCAAGATCGAAAAAATGATTGACTGCAAGTCTGTTTGATACAGTCACGGGCGACCTCGCAGTTCGCATCTTGCCCTAACGGCTTGTTATTTTTATTTTTTTTGCTGAAAAGTTTCACCCAAAAGATATTATTCCAAGCAGGAGACGGCAGTGGTAATATGAGTGCCAGTGATGACGGTACACGTTCCGTGGTTCACAATAATTAGGGAGGTTTAGCTGCACGTTACGCGAGCAAAAACGTGAACGTGAACGTCAGAAAATGTTGTTGTAAAAAATCTCACGCTTAAGCATACGTGAAGTTACCATTTCTCACGTCAGGTATGTACGTGCAGACGTCATACGTGAGCATGAAACAAGCCCAAAGTGGTGACGTCACCTAGAAACGACACCATTTTCTGACGTTCACGTTCACGTTTTTGCTCGCGTAACGTGCAGCTAAACCTCCCTATTAATGTACGTGAACTTGACTTGAAGAAGTCGATACGTTGAGATCGGTCGATCTTCGGAGCTTCTGCCTCTCCGTGGCTGCCGTGTCAAGTCGTCACATTACGGGCGCGTGAGAGGAAGGCAGACTCGGGCAATTAGTTCGGCATAATAAAACGATTTCCATTGAGTCTGCTTGGGAAGTGTAGTTGCTATATGAATCGTAGGTTTTGATCACGGCTAATGGAACAACTTCATTCTGCTCGGATGCATTTTCTGTTTAGTTCAATTTTTTATTTTTTTTCTCTCTTCCCTTTTTTTTAAGGGGGGGGGGTATGACGTCAGCCTTGATGTCACAGACCTCTGATTGAAATGCAACTGAATTGATGTTATACCGAGGCTGGGAGAAACAAACTTTGTTTTTCAGTAGAATCTAGAAAAAGCATGACCACCTTATTACATTTATTTGTTTATTGTATTTAGTTTATTTATTTTTTATTCTTTGGACAATGGAACTTTTTATGTAATGACGTCATCACGCCGCCATCTTAGAGGTAAAACGATGACGAAACAATGGAAAACGCACATCTATGAATGCGTGGCGCGCAGGTTGCGCCAATGAGTGAGCCTTCTTCTGACCTCTAGCCGAGGGCGCCCTACTCAAATGACGTCACGGCATAAGGAACATACAACGCCCCGAGTAGAGACGTTCCAATGCAAATAATTTGTTTTAATTTATTTTATATATATATATATAAAAAAACTGTCACCAAAAGAAGATTTACCTTCCAAACCCTGCTCATTTAAAACAATAAAAATTGATAATATAAAATGCACAGAATATGTAACAATATTATATTAACAGTTGATATCAATAAAGTATAGTTTTACTTGCAAGTAGTATTCCGTTCATTTCACTGCTTTAATTTTCAAGTGCTTTTTCAGATATAGAAACAGTTTATGTCAGGCACAAAATAGTGACGAGATTACACAACTCACCACCGCTTTATTGGAAGAAACCAATGTGATTTAAAAGTATATAATTTATCTGTTTGCATTATTATACTTGTACATCTGGTAATGAAACCCAAGGTTGCATATTGGTGACCTTAATTAATGCAGCTCGCTAGCATGAGGAGACTTGTAAACAAGGGTGCTTGCTATGTGAACCAGAAACACCAGGGTCAACCCCCCTACTCTTCCACGACACGTGTTCTGGGTTCTCTTACGTGCACTACCAATCCTGGACCACGGCACCTATACGGCTTATGCCCCACCATCCGAAGGACAAAGCAATTATGGTAAAAATTATCTTGCTCAAGGACGCAAGTGCCACGACCGCGACTCGAACACACCACTCTGCTGATCAGAAACACCAGAGCTTGTTGAGTCCGGTGCTCTTAATACCCGATTCGGATTTTAGTATTATAGTAAAGACTGCGAGATGAAGTGAAATGGGGACGTGCAGAGCAGTGGGGAGAGAACGCTAGACAACAGATGGAGAAAGAGACTCGAAGACTGACAGTCAAGGACATAGGCAGTGGAAGACAAAAGAGGACAGACAATGAGATGAAAAGATAAAATCACCACATATTATATGAAAAACGGCAACAATGGAGTAGAATGACAAGTGACAGTGGATAAATACAGCCTGATGATGACGATGATGATGGAGGTTGTGATGCCTGCCAGGAGCGTAACAACATGATAGAATTTGCCTACCACACTGGCGATCATTCTGTATCTACTAAGTAATGCGATACGGTAACAATGCTAGGAGGCATCTGGTGTGCGGAATATGAAGATGTCTTCTTTATTGTGAAACCTGCTCCAAAAAAATGAGAATGTATCCCCCCGAAAAAAATAATGAAGTTCATTTCATTATACCAGCTGGCGAATTGAGCTTCGAACAAGAAAAAATCCAAATTCCCAGACTGGAAAAATCGAGCAAATTTCCAGCACTTCCGCCACTTGTCTTAGGTCGAAACTTTGCAGGTGTTGCCGCCGGACACGGGGACGGGATTGCTCGGGTGATCGGTTGGGTCATAATTCCGTCAGAAGAGCTGAGCAGGCGGCAATTTTGAGCCAGGTGATCGGGGCTGTGGGCGCGAATCCCCCGGCGGCTGGCCAGCTAAACGCGGTAGAAATCACACCGTTCTGACATCGGAGTCACCCTCTAGTCACATTAAAGGGGAAATTATATGCGCTCGCCGTTACCGGTCAGTTGCCGATACCCCGTCTACAAGTTGTCCGTGTATTTTAAAGTGAGGATAAAGTAACAATTATCAGTTTCTGGATGCCGTAATTTAATAAAAACTGTTGTTATGAAACTTGGCCCATGCATTATGCATAAACTAAAGCCACGATGCAACGTAAGTGTAGGTTTGTATATGAAAGGACGCAGTGCATTGAGAAGATGCCAGTCGGGACCAGTGTTGTAGTACTGCCAACGGCACTCGTATACAATGTACGTAGCAAAATGCTCGTACTCAAAGCCCATACGCGACTGAAAAATAATCTGTAATCAAAGTCATGTGCTCGATACTCGATTGATACTCGAACCCCCATTGTAAGTATTCTTGGACAAAATACCCACTTTCTTTTAACAGGGTCACACTTTCGTTATGACCCTGACAAGCTTGTGTCTTTTTTTTTATTCGAAAGCCTACCTGTTATAAAATATATAATGGTTAGTAAACATCCTGCAAAATTGTTTTTTTTTTTTGTCTGAAGTGCCCCCGTTGATTAGAAATCAATAAAAGTATATCGACAAATATGAATCTCCAGAGATGGCCTATTTTTTTGTAGAGATTCACATTTCCGTGGTGTCCGTTTGTGGCGGTTGGTACCCGCTGTCACCTCGCTAAAAGTGGATGGATTCGACGATCTGAATGAAAATACCGTAACAGAATTTTTAACAAGTAAGACACTGTATTCAGCTGGAACTTTCACAGGTTACTTTTATTGTATCGCTCTTGATGATTTTGCTTGTAGTAGTTGAGCGAGAGGTTGTCTTCGGCCGACGCCTTCTCGGGGGAAACTTTGATGGTCGTCTTCCACGCATCCCGGTCCAGCATCAGCGTCCTAAGCTCAGTTGTTTCTTGTTGTGTTGCGTCCCTCTTCAGCTGATCTACAAAAGTTAGTCTCCTCCTGCCCTTGCTCCTGTTTTCCATTTTGCCTTTAAATCAGTACTACGTTGACAAAAACTAACGAGTACCCTACCTGTAATGCAATGAAAAGAGGAATAAACCTGTGGAAAGATTGAAATTGTAGCTGTTTTTTTTATGTATTCATGTTTATTTATAAAGCACACATTGTTGTCTAGATAAGTGAACCAAAAACTTCGTTATACCTCATTTTTGTTTTAGAAAGTACTCTTACTCGTAGATCCAAGTACTTGGTACTCGGTTGTTGGACTCGGCACCCAGATATTAGAATCATCTAAAGAAATCATGGGAGTTTTTTATTTAAAAAAAAAACATAAAGAAACAATGGGAGAGGGGCACCATGCCTCAAATCTGGCGCCAAATGAAATTGATAGCGTATATAGACGTCTTCAAGGTTACAGTTTCATTTTGTTATTTTTTTTTAAAGGAGATTTCTTTCGTGTTCCTTTTGGTCAGAAGTTAATTCTACCATTCGAAGTATGCGCGAAAGGAGACCACTTGTCTTTCAAATTGACGAATTCGCTAAGCACAAACAACAAAGCATTAATCACCTACGGGTATTACAACTATATATTTAGTTTTAGCCGGGAAGTGTTCCATAAGGTAACAGTTTTTGTCTGCATCACGTTAGCAACTTTTATGCGTTTTCGAGCTTTGCCAATTTCAACAGAGAAATCATTAATGTATTAATTGGTTCTTCTTTTTTAAACCCTTGTAAAGAAAAAACTGGCGATGATTGTATAACATGATGTCTTACTTCTTCATCGGTTTCTGCACTAATTTGACATCGTGGAATAATAGTTCAGCCTCCCGAACTCGTGACGAGCGGGAGTTGTGAGCAGGCGTCCGTTTGGGAATAAACAAGGCACAGATGAATTTAAGCTGCACTTCTGAAGAGCGACGACAAAAAAAAAACAATTACCTTTTCAAATCACAATTAACCTCCGCTCTCGCAGCTCCGTTGCCTTTGGCGTCCATGATCTAGAACATTTTTTTTTTTTTTAATTTGTTGATAAGAGTGACTCTTGCACGCAGGAAATGTTCGCAAATTTTTGGCATGTTGGACCATTCTCTCTGCAAGAGTGTGACGTTGAAGGGACACATTGTCTTGGAATGGGCGCTTTTGGGCTATCAAAAAAGCGTTTATTATGAAATGAATATGTTTGGAACGATGTTTTTAAAAGGAGAATATAATGATTCACACAATTTCCCTCAAAATTGTGTGGTTTTTCCTTTTGCTTCGTGAACTTACACGGTCCGTGATTTTGTGAAGTCAAAAAAGGGCCACATTGCCTTGGATTGGGCGCTTTGGGCTATACATAGCGTTTGTTATGAAATGAATATGTTTAGAAAGAAGTTTTGAATTAGTAGATTATGATTATTCACACAAAAATCCCTCGAAATTGTGTAAAATTGTTATGAAACTTGTGCACTAAAACGATCCGTAATTGTGTGTGGAGTCCAAAATTTGGTTCTACAAAATCGAAAATTTTCCAGGGATATTTGTGTGGATCATTATATTCTACTTTTTAAACATCTTTCCAACCCTAATTTCACAACAAACGTTTTTTACAGCACAAAGCGCCCGGTCCGAAGGCAGCGGGTTCCCTTTAAAGTTCACATAAAAGATGTTCTAAGGATGTGTGTTAGTCAGTACAGTGCAAGATAGGAAACCTATAACCACTGGTTCAAACGCTTCATCGCACAATATAGATTGGCTCTGGGGAACACTTTCGAAAACAAGGATTGCGGAAGCCACTGTATCTCATCAGACGTAAGTGACACACCGTAATCAGTCTATACTGGCGAACATTACTTCGCGCTACTTCTTCGATAGCCAGTGTTATTTCCCAAATGAGGGTGTTGATCGCTGTGGACACAAACTAAAATTTGCATACAAAGCTGTAAGACAACTAACGCTCTTGTAGTGTCAAACTCGACGTTTCAATCAGTACGGTTGAACGGTCTTCAAGAAATAGTTTCAGCTGTTTACAAATTGAGTTTTTTTGTAACTTTACGATTTCACTAGACGTCATCATAATTTTTTTTTTAACTGGGCGGCGTATAAACCAGCTTAATGTTTAATCACACTCAAATCAACGAGGCTGAACGGCAAAATAATCGTCTGGCCCGTTTTGGGTAAAATCAGAACTCACCTTTTCATCGTATAGGCCACAGGGCACACGACAAAGGGCTACATAAAAGTACTCTAGCGTTGCCATCACGGACATCCGCAGATTCCTTTTTCTATCCTCAAAATAAAAGCTTCAAATCTTACCTCGTTAGCCGATCGCACCATAACATAAATATTGTGAAAAGTCACTCCAAATACACTCAGAAATATATATTGTCTTTATAACAGAGTACCTGCAATTTGAATTGCAGACTGTAAGCTTCTCCCTTGAATTTTACTTCAGAAAGCTTTTTCATAAATTGGACACCGAATAAACACATGTGACGTCACAGATATAAAATCTCTTCACCATTGGTATTCCACTTGATGCAAACAGAACGCCCGACTGCCCAATGCAAGCAAAGCAAGGAGAACTCGATAACTTCGAGCGTGGGTACACACGCCTATTAAGAATGATCAACCGTATTTTCTCCATACCTCATTACCCCGTGTCCCATACATCAAACTTATGGGAAGAGAGGAGAGGGTTTTTTTTGGGGGGGGGGGGGCGGGAACGCGTGGCATCAATTTCCGTTTTGTATCCGGAAATAATTGTTTGTCATATATCTAGATGAAGTATCAGTACCATAAATCTGTCTTATCGGGGTGCAGGCCTTGCCGTCTGGGAGGGAAAAGGGAACAGCGTAAAGGTGTGATGTTCCAGTTAATTTACCTCGGTTTGTCACCGAAGGACGGTTCGTCGTGATACATTTTTTATGGCAAGTAAAAAAAAAATGTTCAGGGGCCGTATAGATGGATTGCAATACGCGTCATTGACCATCATCTTTGATGAATGCACGCGTGAAGAGCTATCATTGGTTGAGAGTCGTGCGCAGAGCGGACACGCGTGCACTTTTCCATCGTTTTAGGTCCTTTTCGAATCCACGGCTTCGGCTCCGGATTCGGCTTCAGGCCCAGTTTTCTTGTCTGAAACCCTGACCGCAAAGCATGCGTAAGTTAAAATAATTGAGGGAGCCAAGCTAGCCTGAGCCGATTTTGGAGCCGAAGCCGTGAATTCGAAAAGGGCCTTACATCAAAGATGGCGGTCAATGACGCGTATTGCAATCCATCTATCGGTCTGAAGTTCCGTCATGTCACGTGCTTTAATTAAAATACCTGATGAAGATGGACGCTGTGGTTTTAATGTCACCGTGTTGTGATTGTTTAGACAGCGAAGTCCAGGTCGCGTTGACTCAACTTTCCAGCCCCGGCCTTCCCCGTGATCAATTTCATAATCATTATCCTTGACTTTTAATAAAATAATTTTCTACTGGAGTTCGACGGTCCAGTTCAGCAGAAAAACAAATTCAGTTTCTTAGTATTTAAAACCACGGTACGTTTCCTTAAATCGTTAGGTCTACGGGGTTTCTTTTGCGATTCCATTCCGTTTTCGTGCACAGGTTCATTTCAGTTCATGCTGTTATTATTTTCAGACACCATTCAAGGCTGAATTTTTTTTTTCACAATTCTGCTTTTGACTTTCTACTACCTTTGTAACAATGAAGTGACCGACCAGCCTCCTGCTGTTGGCTTTTGCATTCATTTTCAGACGACGAAATTGAATGAGTTTCGGTTTAAAGGAACACTACAGAATTGGTAAGAAACAAACTTGTAAAATGTACTTTTTGATCACAGATTGACATTAAACTTACACGGTCTAATGTGTAGAAAACATCCCTTGAAATATTTCTGTCCGAAATGCCATATTTGATGAGAAATTAATAAACAAATTTTCCGATTGGAGTTTATCGCTCAGTGAGCGTTTTATTCATTTTTTGAATCTATATGATTTCATGCAAATGTGTAATCGGTTTTTCACTATTTTCTTGCGACCCAGATGGCCGATCGATCTCAAACTTTCTACAGGTTTGTCAGTTTATGTACATGTATATGGTGGATGACATAAAGTGCTTACACTGCCAGCAACTGTTTTGTTAGCAAAAAAACAATTCTGTAATGTTCCTTTAAACTTCTTTTCTTGGAAATGTTTCTAATTCACTACATAGTACTGTTCAAATCGGGGGGAATAATCAATGTAGGGTTTCAGATTAACAATCGTTAATATTTGATTGTAATATAGGTCTACTGATTACGATTGGTGACGTGGTTGAACTAGAGTTGTATTTCAGTGACTTGTGATTTATGGTGTGCCGTTGAATTTTGCATTCGTATGAACCATGATCCTTTGCGGCAGCAGTTTCTGTCACAAACAATATTTCAGATTTAGACGCACTGTAGGCATACAACAGTACCATATGCCAATTCAATCCACTCTGAACGACTGGCAGCAGACGACAACACGCGGTGCCAAAACAGTTTCCCGCCGAAACGGGGTGACGTCACGGCACGGGGAAAACATCTGTCCGCGCGCTGTGCCGAAATGTGCGTTCGAGTCGGGGTACAGACGTTCGGGCGGTGAATTAGGCCATGTAATCTGGTTAGCAGAAGTTAAAACAACTGCGATATGGAATGATGCCCCGAAAATTCGGTCTGTCTTCACCATACGATGTGGTGCCGATATTTCATTAAGAAACCATTTGATTTAATTTGCGCGAGGGCACCCGCTCTCTGTGTAAACATATGGAGCAAACATATGTGAACCAGGCCTCTTTGTTTATTTTTAGATTGCAATATGGGAGATGATGTCGGAATTAAACGGTGGGTGGCTTTAAATCAACAGATCACATCAGACCCCCTAATACCGAAAGTCACTTGCATTTACAATTTGAAACGCTGGGACTGGGTAGCCAATCGAAAGTCTCGTTCTGCACGGTACGCTTCACCAAGTTAGAGATCGTATAGCTATACGCCACGACTGGTTGGTGAAGGTTCGGTCGAGTGCGGCGCCAATCTGCTGCGTTTTGCAGTCTGTACTCATAAAAAACATTGAACTATTACGAGGTCATATTCTATAAGTGCTTTTGATATTTCTCTCTGACAGAACTAACCCATTTAAATGACACGTGTGCAGAGATTTGATCGCACAAAGTGAAGAGAGGATCGTTGAGATTGTACTTTCTTTAATCGACTGAACGTAACAAACTTCACCGGCGTGTGACAAAACGTGGGAATTGTGGCGGAATTGAATGCCTTTGCAGAAGTAGGGGGAAAAAAAGAAATATCAAAACTAAACAAATAAAAATGCCTGTGTTGTCCACAGCAACACTTTTACTGCTAAGCAACCCCGTTGTAATAAAGACCGTTCTCAAAATCAGGCTGTGCGTATTGACCAAATAATTTGTCTTCGGTTACCGCGCGAAATCATAAATTAACTCGATCTTGGCGCGCTCAAATACGTCACAGGTGTACTCAACAATATATGTCCTATCGTACAGAATCAGAGAAGAGCTTGGCACGAAAGTGGGATCTGCCAATTTGAAGACATTTCTGTCCTTTTGTTTGCTGTTGCTTCTTTTCATCTCTGATGTGCCACCTCATTTCTTTGCACTGAGACAAGTTGCTCAACAAGATTTATCTATGATCAGACCGTTTATTTATAACCGTCACCGTTTCTGCAGTGTCCGCTTCTTCTTCTATTGCCGAGTGGTGTCCTCGGCCAGTGATGTCACGAGAGCAGTGTCCCCACAGTTCTGTCTGTCCTTTGATGTCATTAAGCCGGTGTCTCCGGGAAGTATGTCCACATAGGTAAGTTGACATCGACCTATGTGGGCTCCACCTTGCCTTGGGCTCCCAAAGCACAAGCTTGCTGAGTGGAAGTTCAGGGTGCCGATAGCAGTGCCCTTCAAACCTGACTAGTCTTGCGCAGAGGTTTGCACTATAAAGCTTAGGGAACCCTCTAGAAATTATTTTTGTTGGTGCTGTTTTCTCAATAAGCCAAAAAATGTAGTCATTTGAAACTTTCACTATTATGACTTTTGTTGGTATCTTTCTTGATAAATCTGCCAATTTAATCAGCATTATACAATGGAACAAACCAATAATATGACCCTCCTTTAAATACCCGAATGTGTGTTTGTGTAAAGATTGACAGGGAATGCGTTGGAAGTGGTGACCCCAGTATTCGAAACCAGGTGAAACAATTCAAACAAACACACCACACATAACACATCATTTTCGATCCATCAACGACGAAAACGGAATTAGAGTTTCTCTTGCCGGCCCTCGACTGGCGGAACATTTGCCTTTCTCATCTCATCACGGTCGTCGTAATCTATCCCATACAAGCCAGGGGAAACAAAAGGAGAGGAGTGAGGGTCTACCCCCCCCCCCCTCCTCCTCCTCCTTTAGGTGATGTCGAAGTCAAAACACCCTCATCTTCGAGAACCGTGACGTTGCCACGGCAACGCAACTTCTGCTTTGCTGTGTAATTCCGGTCAATGTGAACCAAAGAGCAGACTCCGTTTCGGACGGATTCTAAAAAATGTCAAACAACTCGTCAGTTTTGATGACCGCGGGAAACAGCGAAGCCAACACATATCATCCCCTTGATAAATTGACACAAAGTTTGCAGCATGGCAAATAATATACAATGAGTCACCCCGTTCTGGTTTTTCTGATTTTTTTGTGGATGACCGACGACAGCTTCATGTTTGGAATCATGTTTCTGACGGAACTATTTTTATCTGGTTTCATAAATCCATGTGGTGTGTTTTTTTGTACAAGAGTTGCGTAGGGCCTAGTCTATTCAAAGTACCTATTAATGTAATGCACTTCGTTTGGGACAATGTATTTATTTAGTATAGGTTTTCCCATTCAATTGGACACGAACACTGGACACGTTTGGTAAATGTCGGAGACCAGTATTCTCACCTGGTGTATCCCAACATATGCATAAAATAACAAACCTTTGGAAATTGGTCTCAATTGGTCATCGAATTTGCAAAAGAATAATGAATGAAAAAACGCCCTTGTTGCCATTTCTTTGTGTGCTTTCAGATGCATAATAAAAGGCTTCAGCTGAAGTCTTTTATTATTTGAGTGAGAAATTACCTCTTTCTCAAAAACTACGTTACTTCAGAGGGAAGCCGTTTCTCACAATGTTTTATACTATCAACAGCTCTCCATTGCTCGTTACCAAGTAAGTTATTATGTTAACAATTATATTGAGTAATAACTGAAAGTGTCCAGTGCCTTTAAGCCAGATAATAATAATTTTATTCCATGTTTCCCTAAAATTCCATAAACCTATGGTTTCTTTTCAGCTACCATAGCGTTCGTTTTTGTGTACACGCGATCTTGTTCTTCGCGTTCAGATTCGTTTTAGTAATTCTATATCATGTGTAGGCATTCAATACTATACTTCTTCACCATTCTTCGGGTGAATTTGTATTACCTTTTCTTCAAATTGATGAAATTGAATGATTGACCCGCCTCTTTCTGTTCGCTTTTTACGAAATTGAATGATCTTTGCAAATTAAGTAATGAATTTGAATGATCTTTGTTTAATCGGTGAAAGCTTAGCTTCTTACTCCCTTTGACTGTTGAATGTTTATATATGCGACGGAGCATTCATTTTCAAACGAAATTAACGAGTTGTTGTTGTTTTTTTTAATCGGCCGGGAAAACCTATAGTGTTTAATCTTCTTTGTTATTTAGAACACAGAACTAATGAGATGTTACATGTATTAGTTGAGGGTTGTTACTTGCAACTTCTGTCTCCATACCAATGGTGCTATTGTGCTGCTGTTGATGCAACGTGCATGCTGGATGCTCTTAAGCACATGTTTGATAGCTGGTTTTTTTTTTCACTTGTAGCAATTTTTACAGACATTTTAGAGGCAACCATTGCAAACTGGATTTTTTTTAAACTGTACGTTGTTAATCTATCCACAGTAAAATTGTGTGCTAATTGAGATGTTAATGTTATACTCATTGCCTTCTTCTGATGCTATAATATCTGCTATATATTATTATTTTGCTCTACACCGCTATGCGTTAAACACTGTAACTCAGTACTTTCCCGAGTCCTGTGTAAATAATCCACAGGTATAATGGCTACGTGGATGGGATTCGAATCCACGACCTTTGCCACAGAGCTCTCCTTGTATAGCTGTATAGGCAAGCTCGAATCCTTCTCTGGTAAAGAAAAGTAAAGTCTGTCCGCCGAGCCAATAATGGCTCATCAGGACGGTGTTTATATCCAATTTCATTGACATTAGGCCTAAACGACTGAGAATATTTATACTCCCTCTGGACACGGGATGCCAGTCCATTGCAGGTTACTCTCCAGCTCTCGCTGGTAGCCATTTGTACTCATGGGTGGAGAGAAGCAATTAGGATAAAGTGCCTTGCTCGAGGACACAATAATGTCGCGACTAACCAGGCCAGGCCAGGATGTTGCAGCAGCTGGCTGCTAACCATGTGCTGTTGCTGCTGTGTTGATCTGCTGCCGTTGCTGCTACTGCAGACTGTTGATACTGCTTCTAGTATGTCTGACTGTTGCTGTTGTTGCTGCAACTTTTATATCGATGCTGTTGTTGACCTGCTGCTGATGACTTTAGTATCGCCTAATGCAGCAGAGATTGTACCGCTGCCCTATGGCAGTTTCTCCTTTGACCTTACGACAATGGCCGCCTTTCGGCTCACTTTTACCTACTTTCCAACGACAAGACTTCGAAGTGACAAATACAGCGCATCATGCATCAGTCGTATACTTCACCCAGAATGGGCGCTTGACATTAATGTAAAGACCGGGGACACTAAATCGGTGTTTACCAGCTCAATGATGAGAAATTTTCCCGCCCATTGGTTCCCGATCGCTCACCCTGTGTGGACTTACTTTTATATTGTAACATGATATACGAATTGACACGGTAAACACATGACGCTTCTCTATTTCCCTGGCCACACTTCTTCGCGAGCAAATTTTCAACAGTTCTTCCCGCCAAATTTGACACTCGCCCTAGCAACCGTTTCGTTTCAAAACGGCTGACGCGCCACGCGGGTTCGGATCGTATCTGCAGGCGATGATGGTCTGGGTCGTATCATGCATCCAGATGATTTTCTTAAGGGCGCCTCTTTGTGTACATCAACAATTAAAACCGAGTAGAGATGTGACATGTGAAGCCCTTTTGAAATCGGGAGTACATGTATTTTGGGTGTGTTTCTATGACAGGCCGTCATCGTTTTTTGGCCGAGTCACCCAGTATAGGATCGTCCGGGCAGCCGAACTTGAGATAATTGTCTTGCATTATTAATGAATGCCAAGTAAAATGGACGAAAATTAAACCGGCGACGCGGTCAAAAAGCTTCGAGTCATCTCAAGTTCGTTCTCGCCACACACACAAAAAAAACTACTTCAATTATGTAGTCAATGCTCTCATTTTCTTGATGGCAGCCGTGTGTGAACACGTCTCTGTCTTTTTTTTTTAAAGAATGTAATAGGCTTTGAGAAGAACCACGAATGAGTGAAATAATGTTGCAGCGTCGGTCTGTGATGTACAGTGGTTTTTAAGTGGCAACGACGCATGATTTGAAAACGAATTGAACGCAATGATGTTATTTTTTCCTGAAAGAAGTAGTGCGCCTTATCATTGTAACTGACATCGTAGCTCCTTTTGAATCTATTAAACCACACCACACACACACCACACACACACACAACACACACACACACACACAAGTGTGTAATGACCTCCAATCGTGGACCCTCCTTTGTTCAACTCTTTGTCCTGACAAACGTGGACCCCATTGTTTTCCTTTGTGATAGCAAACGTGGACCTATTGTCCCTTTTGTTGTAAGTCCTCGGTTTGAATGTCACTACAAACTCACACACACACACACATAACACCATTGTCCTATACGCACGTATTTCAAAACTCCAAACCATTGACAATATTGAAATGTTGATCGTTCCAAAAGAACAAATAATATTTCTGACAGATGGTGTAAAGAAATTGGAAGCAACATTTCCATCGTCCAACAAGGAAATCATTTACATTTCGCAAACGAGGTTTGCTGAAAAAAATAGCCGGGTTATGTACTCTTATTACGAGTTTGCCTGTGGTGGAAAATCTCCTGCGTACACAGGGAACACGACATATGGCGACCGATCATCAGGAATGATATAGCATTACGTCCACGAACTGAGATTAGGAATGTTGTTTTAGCGATAAAATGAACGGGGACATTTCCAGCAGTCAGTTATTTTCTTCCCTCGTCGATCAAATTTGTGACATTTGTACGACGAGCACGCCGAGCCGTGTGCCCCCTGTCCATATGAGACAAATTACCGCTAAATTACCGGTCTACTTGGAATAATAAGCTACCCCGAAGACCAGGTTTTACGATATTGATATTTTCCTCAGCGGTTAAGAAAATCTTCAAGGAGAGGGTTTTTATTTCCCCTGATCTTCCCAAGGCCGGATTAAAGAAACATACTAACGGCACGGTTTGAAAAATAATACGGTCATTCTCGAAAACTGGGACATTGTAGTTATTATTTTGCTTGTAAACGAACCACAAATGGCTGCGTGGGCTGGTGCAATTATAGAATTGGACTTCTAAAGCGCATGTAAATTATTGTTGGGTAGCTACGTTGGTTGTTGTTGTTGTTGTCGTGCGGTTTTTTTTAACTGACGAATTCATCTGGATCTTATACTTATAGGCTTTCCCGCTCAATTTCAGCAACAAATTCATTTAGTTTCACATTCACGCAATGTTTCTCTAACTCCTTCATGTTAAACTAGTTGGGTTTATTTTTAGATATTCATTATTACTGCATTAAATATCGTTTTCGTACACACGCATGTTTTCGTTCTTCTTTATTCGGGCTCGTTTCGGTCATTCTTTTTTATTTGTAGACATTCAAGACTACATTATTCACCATTCTTCGGTGGAATTTCTACAACGCATTTGTAACGATTGTTGAATGGCTGACTGAGTCTCTTGCTGTTGGCTTTGGCGAAATTGAACGATCTCTGACATCTCATGAATAGACCGATCCATTAAGCTCCGCCCCCTTACGTGTTGACCAATCACAACCTTGGCTACGCCACCGAAAGTTCGACAAAAGTCCGACACGCTAAAACCCCATAATAAGGTAAGCATGCATGCGCGCGTAAACTTAGTGCGCACGTTCGTGTCGTGAGTGTGGCATTGGATGGAGAGATGCAAATGGGCTGCCCACGTGTGCAGTGGGGATGCAGCCAATGTTGTGATTGGTCAATATGTCAAGGAGGTGGAGCTTAATGGATCGGTCTATTTGAATATGTATAATAATATATATAAAAGACATTGTGTATAGACCATGTTACATTTGTTTACAGAGTGGTGACCTCGTACATTGTAATGCTATTCCTGACGGGCAAGATGCTACACAGGCTCAATGGGAAAATTTATATTTTGTGTCATAATTTTCACATAAATTCAAATCTACAAAAGCAACAGCTGTACAGCTTTTGAGATGTCCCCCCTTTCTTCATATCAAAACTTGAGGAAAATCAGACAGTGCGATCTCCATAAAACATAAGATTTGTTGTATTCTTCCATTGAGCTGTGTACAAATGTGCCCGCCGGAAGTCCAGGCTCTGTGGCTCTTTTGTAAACATGTGATGTCACAGGTCACATCGTCTATAGCGCATAATATTGCAAAAAAGCCTCTATAAGCGCTTCGTTAAAAACGTATAACATACAATTAACAAAAAATAAGTAATATGGTATACTATAGACAAACAAATAAACAAATAATTAATGATCACAAAAGGCTAACTTAAATGAATGATTTTGTTTGACCCGTGAATGCTACACTGTTACAAAAGAAAATGTGTATGATAAGGTTTATCTTATTCTGGACGGAAATTTCGATGACCAATTTATTGAGCCCAAATTTTCACAGGTTTGTTATTCATTCTTATGAAGTGGGATACACCAAAAGGATACCGGTCTTTGTACAAACAAGTATTCCCTGCCTTTATGCAGAAAATATTGCTGAACAATTTGCTGCTATGCTAAGGAAAATGAGCAGGATACAATTCACAAATGTTACATTCGACATGGTATTTTGGCCAGTAGCCTTAGTCTTGTAAGCATCATTCTGTTGTACTTAGCTACTCTTTGTGCTTACTAATAACAAGCAGCTCAATGAAATTTGGCCCAAGCTACTTGTTGTGCTTAAGCAGCTCTAATGAAATTGGGCCCAGGGCAAAATTAATGTAAAGCGCATTGACACGTAATTAATGCGCTCCATTTTACCTTACCAGCCTGTGGTGACCGGTCTGATCCCCGCCTCATGATCAGACTCTCGTATGTGGTGGAATGGGATGAGGGGTTCAGTCCCTACATGTGTAGTTTTACCCTGGTTTCCCTCCCACACATATAGGAAGGTGAGTACTGGATTCGTCAATATACAAGATCGCTTTTTTGAATCCCTTGGTAACATTTTACAAGAAAGATTTTAAGTTTTCAGTTTCTGCCTCCCCCTCATGTTAAACTCCCTCATCGATCTCTTCACAGGTAACTTAAAGTCATACGTGTTAATAAGTGCAAGAAACGTTTGAGCGTTCACTGGTTTCATTGCCAGAAATAATGATAATAATAATCATAATCATAATCATAATCATGATAATAATTGAAAACTAGACCATGGATGGAGTTACTAATGCAAAAACCAGTGATGCGACGACTAGACGTTGGTATTTTATGAAAGGCGATATTTTTTATGGGGGTAATTGTAACGAGAACTTCAATCTGCTGTCCCTGGCTAGAAACCATCCATGACTCGTTCGTATTCGAAGAATTTGGAGACTATTGTAATTCCCAGCAAGTTGCTTTTTGTGTGTTAAGTAGTACAGAACCACTCACTTTAACGGCCTTCAGTGATTGAATCGAGCGGGACTTGAACAGTCGACAGAAACTTGGGCCAAATCTCATTGATGCACACACGACACTGCAGCACTGTATGGACATCTTTGCAAAGTAGAAACCGGGTACCAGTACCAGCTGCCAGAGCCCAGTTTTATAGGGTTGCATTGAACACGAGAAGTAACTGATGAACACGACACCAAGTACAATGCTTACCGGAATAAGGTTACCAGCAAAAAAATTCCATGTTGTCGAACCCTGTGTGAAACCACACCAAACTTAATCCAGAGGTTGGATTATACGCGAGAGGAAAATGGTGTCAGAAGTGGGATTCGAACCCACGCCCCCATACTTGTGACTACTGGTATCCTGCTAATGATGTTTAGCTGAACAGAAAGTAATTGCTAAGCACTATATAGCCTGCTTATTAGCAAATTAAAGCCCTATTAAATTGGGCCCTACACCCCAAAGGGTAGGGGCCTACTCTGCACGAGTTTTTGCTTAGGAAATCAGCAACCATGCCAGAAACACGCGTGGGAAAGCCATCTTTTCTTTTTTAAAGTCAAGGAAAAAAGCATTTAACTGCGTGACACTATCAACAAAATCAACGCGCTGAGGCCATGGGACAGTTAGGCTATACTGTATGTTTGTTTTAGCGTGTAATTAATTTTTGTGGACAGCCCAATCACTTTCAAATGGCCCAAAAAACTTAAAATTATAGACCCTTTTGACTAAAATAAAACAAATTCAAGCACGAATTACTTTTTAGATGAGCCCACATTGTCTCTCTGTGTAGATTCAAACTTCCCCCTACCTCTGCAACTCATGGAATTAACTCATGTACAATTCCAATGGGAATTCCGGGAGAGCTGGTCATTGATGGATTTATTTTAGGTGAAAAAGACTCCAGATAGTAACAAGACATTTACCATGCTATTTGGCTAGGTGTAGATGGGGAAGTTGGAATTTTTTAGATTAAAAAAATAATAAATGGCGTTGTACTGATTATTTAATTAAAAACGGACAGTAAGTTGGTCACAGTACGATGGCATCACGCAGGGTTCTATTAAAAACAAATAGACCTAAAGCATATTTCGTGTGGTCTTCTGCATGTGACCATACTCGATCATGACATCACTTTTGTTGTTGCTTTTTTTTTACACAAAAGGGCACCACATAGCTCGCACTTCATGCTGGCACATTTTGTACACTCACTCAGTGCTTGGAAGACAACATCATAAAAATGGGGCATATCTCTGGTTTTGTGGTGTTAGATTGTACGATCACAAATCGCTGACTCGTAGGCTTTCAGCGCAGCTAGGCCTATAGTTGATCTCGTCCGGTCCTCCGCCCCCACTTTGCTCTACGAGTATCGAGAAGTCGACATTGACATGCTAAAGGTTGAGGGCGGTATAACACATAGCCACTTGTGTGCGGTTTCGATTCAGTCATACTACCTCTACAAAATGCGATTGCAATAGTTTATAGACATTGATTCGGGTATAATGTAAGATTCATTAGTGTCATCATCATGTCTTAGGTTTTATATTTACTTTTGATTCAGTAATATTTAACTTCTTGCAGTAAGCAAAGTGCTGGTTTAAGCAGCCGGCACGTATGCCTATGTTATGATAGCGAAGCCAACGTGGCGTCCTCCATTTTCAGTGTTTGGCCAAGATTATTTGAAATATCTTGGCCAAACACGGAAAATCTAGTGCACCACGAAAGAGGAAGTAGGCCTACTTCTCGAAATTAAGGGAATATGGAGATGTTTTGGATAGTACAAAGAAATATTAATTGGCAAAAGGAAGTACCAATATCATTTTAGGGAAGAGACTGGCAAGGGGATAGATATGGAACACATTATTCATAACAACAAAGAGAGGTAAAGGAGAATGCCTCATGTGTCATTACGAGACATAGTCAACAATAGAGAAGGTAAGGACATTAAATGTGTTGTGATAATACTACACATAGGACTGGTACAAGTCTACACTTCATGTTTATTCATATGTATTACGACAAAATGGAGATGGGCAGGACACTTTAATAAAGAAGGCATGGCACAGACGGACCAAGAGACTCACAGGACAGCTAGGGACTCGCAGGAGAAGAAGTGGGAGACAAAAATAAGATGGAGAGTTGAAATCACCACATTATTATTAACACGTGCCCGGCAAATGGGATCGGAGTTGCTACAGGGAGGGCTTCAACAAAATATGAATGCATGATGGTTATTATGATGATGATGATGATGATGATGACGTAGGCCCTATATAAAATTCATAAAATCATCTGTAAAAGATTAGGCCCTAGATCTTTCACCTGGAAATAATCCAGTACTCTTGGCTTATCCCGAGACATAACTAGTTTGCTGAGGTGAGAAGCATTTGTATAAGCTTTATGAAAATCCAATAAATAAAATACCAATACGTTTATTGACAAGTCGTATTGGGTACAGACTGATCGAGGCCGCGTCCGATTCAAGCGACTTCGGCTACGGCTACTGGCTGTTGGCTGCAACGACAACTTTTGGATAATACTGGGGGTTTTCTGCCTTCCGGCCATTAGACACGTTTGTCAAATCACAGAGAAATTTTCTATGGACAAAATACACGGGTGGGTCCTTTCTCTTTGGTCAAAATACACTGGTCAAACAAATCCCACTAGTCTCTGAATACGTTTAGTGAGAAGTGAAAGAGCGCCATCTATTGTTAGTTTATGACCAGGGAACAAGAAAACAACAATGTTGACCTTAAATTGACCGTCGACCGTGAAATCAAGGAAAGCACAAATCATCCAGTTCCCTTCACTATCAGCTAGCCCATGGGGAAATAAAAAGCCAGATTCGAGAGGAATTTGATTTCAAGTGCCAAGGAAGCATGGTCGCGACGTGGATAGATATTTACTTGGAGGTTTAGAGGCGAGTTTGGACGGCTGTGTTTCATCTCTGTGCTGCTTTTGGTGGCGTACAAAAAATATGGTGAGGAATTTTCTTTTCTGTTTTTGTTGAATTTGTGAAAAAGAAAAGTGATAACTTTTCAGTGAAATCTGGTGAGACAATTAATCTGCCCGTCTGACGTGATGGGACTTTCCAGGGTTTCGATGTACAACAGTGTTTGTATCATTCCGCTTGACCATGAATATCAGATTTTGATTGAAGCACTTTTTTTAGAATGAATGGGTGGATTCTAAAATAAATGAAACAAAATACACAGTCAGACAGTCATTCAGCCACTTGCATCGCCATTGTGTCATGTGTGTGGTCAGGTGATTGGCTCTGTTTTGACAATCTGTGATCATTCATAATCTGACATAGAGCAAGGACAGAGATGCTGTGATCCATTTAACAAAGTCAATTCTCAGCATATTCAATGCTATGGGTTTTTTGAAATGTCAAATCTGACTGCCCCCTTTTTTCAATTAGGGTTAGGCTTAGTTTAGGGGCCATAAGTCATCGTAAAAACCTTCTTCTTCTTTTTCTTTTTTTATTATTTGACCCACCCACGGCCACCCACCCATCCAAAGTTAAGATTTTTAGATATTGAATGACTTAATAATAATTATATCCTATAATATTTACACTGAAAAACAAAGTAATACCTCAAATGACGCAGATACTTTAGATCGAAGGTCTCCAACATCAATGGCTTTTCCTGGCTTAAACAAACAACGATCTGGGCCAGCTGGGTATTTGTTTCCTTCTTTTGTTTGTGTGTGTGTTAACTTGGCAATTGGTAAATGGTATTGCCCTGGTACATGTAGGATGACATTGTTGCATTTATGTAGACTGTACAATAGAGACTGATCCTGCCAGGAATAATTACGTAACAGCTCGAGTATCGTAGTGTACGTTCCTTGGAAGAATAACAACCCAGAGAGAAACGCTTGGGCCTAACTGATTGTCTTTTTGAGGCTGCATGATTGTAATGATGATTGTGAGTGTATGAGTCCCTTAAGACTGGAGGGATCATGGCAACTGTAATATATTTTTCAGCTTGTCTGATTTCCTTTCAAGTAAAAAGTGTCAGGGCTTTGGGAGATTTATAAGTTACAGCAAATTCACTTGTCATTCCACTGTAGTGTAAGGGAAGCTAAGCAGTTACTTAAAAGTCAAAACAGTGTTCTCCTAAAATTAATGATAAAAGCCAGTCTGTGTGGGTTTTCCCTGGAATATTTCTCCGGGGTTTTCCTCCCACACCTAAAACTAAAACTTTTTTCATTGTCTTCTCTCCGGGGTTCTCGGCTAGTAGGCCTATAGTGATTAATTTCGTTTTCTGAGAGTCCTTGGCTTCACAACCAGAATTAATAAATGAAATGAAATGAAACCTATGTATCACCAACGTATATTTATAGGCCAAAAGTTCTTGCCCTTTCAAGAAGGAAGCATCAGACTCAACCCGTACTTGTATGCACATGTACTACTAAATATTAGTAGCCTGACTAGTAGCCCAGCTGCCTAGTCCGTAATTAAAGAGGAAATGAATGTAAATAAATCAATTTTGTGATGGACTCGTCTCATTTTCCAATAGATAGAGTCCTCATGTGAGTGGGGAAAAAATTACAAGTCTCTAACCTCGCGTTAAAATGGTGCAAATTGCAATTGTATTTGATACCCTTCCAGTGCGAAATTTGTCAACATCCAAAACATCCGATGACATCACTCTGAGAATAAGTGGGTCTGTACATTTTTATACGGGGATGTTTTGGTTCATGCCTGACCTTTTTCAGAGCGAAATTTTAAACGTAACGTCATCAGATTTCAACAACTTTTTATACAGATCTTTTCATTCCAAATCCAAGGAGGAATTTTTCGTCATTTAAAAGGTCAAATTCAACTCCCCGTACAAAAAAGTACCTTGACTCATTTTTCTCAGAATTATATCATCGGATGTTTTGGATACGTTGACAAATTTTGCACAGGAAGGGCATCGAATGCAAATTGGCGATTTACACCATTTCTAACTTGAGGTTCAAAGAGACTTTGTCATTTTTTCCCACTCGCATTATGAATGAGGACTCTATCTATTAGAAAATGAGTGCATCACTTTTTAAAGGTATTGTACACTTTTGGTAACAGCTCAAAATCAGTGTCAACATTTTGTGTGATTAAACTTATATGCATGAACAAACAAACCTGTGAAAGTTTGAGCTCAATTGGTCATTGAGGTCACGAGAAAATAGTGAAAAGAGATCTTATGTGTTTTCTGTTTTTTCAAATTATCGCACGCGATAATTACTATTGTTTTACTCGTTTCTCAGAAACGATAGCATTTTAGGCAGAAATATTTTAAGGAACCCTTTCTACCATTACTTACTTTAAATCATGCAAGTTATGTGTGAATCTGTGAACATTGTGTTTTTCGATCTTACCAATAGTGTACAGGGCCTTTAAGGGATTTATATTTTCCTATTTTGATTGGGGAAATCAAAATGATGCTCAGAGGTATTTGTGGGGTCTTCAAATGTTGAATATTTCCTGGACTGTAGGCCTTTCAGACAGACATATTTTTCTGGATAATTTGGCACTGGTGGTACTATGTACATGAATTAACTTTAGGCCCCCCAAAAACCCCCCAATTTAGCGTCCCCGCCTGCTTCCTTTTTAGAGGCCGCCTCCTTATTTCTTTTCTTTTTAATTATAATTTAACGAACTCTGACGAAAAAAAATAAATTTTAAAATAAATCAGATTTAGACTTTAGCACACCAAAAAAACACACAGAAAAAAGCTGGCAACTATCTTGAAAAATAGCCCGGCCGGTTGTCTTGAAAAATGTGTCGGCAGCCATTGAAAAAAATTAATTAGGCCCGCTCCCTTCCTTTTTTCAAAAAGGCAGGACGCTAAACATGTTTTTAAATTTATTTTGCCCTAAAAAAAGGTGAGCTTCCCAACTGAAACTAATCAACAGAATACGTCACCTCTGATAGGCCTACACTTCTACAAATCATTGCGCGAGGTGCAAGCAACCCCGTTGCACAACAAAGAAAGCATCCCCCTAGCGCACTGCACGTCCCGAGTGATACACAAAATACGTGCCCTTCTTTTTATAACAGCGCGCCATAGTGTCAAGTCTCCCTTTTCTCAAGTTACTGGAAACAAGGTGTCAATGCACCAGTGCAAGCAGTTTGCAAATTTCCTGTACTTCCCCCCCCCCAACTTTTGCAAATGATTTACTTGGGTCCTTCCTCACACCTAAAATGGGGTGTTGTGGCCGAGCGGTTAAGAACACCGAACTCAAGCTCTGGTGTTTGTGTTCAGCAGAGTGTGGGTTCGAGTCCCGGTCGTGACACTTGTGTCCCAGAGCAAGACACTTAACTATAAATGCTTCTCTCCACCCAGGGGTAAATGGGTACCTGTGAGGGCAGAGATGGTTCTTGTGATTGATTTAGCTTAGTAGCGCATTATTTGTTGCACAGGCTGTATACTCACCAGGGAGCTGAGATGGTTTAAGGAATGAAACTAATGGCCCAGTGACCAGGGGTAATAAGTGTGAAGCGCTTTGAGACGCCCTTCGGGTGTGCAAAGCGCTATATAAAAACCGAACATTATTATTATTATTATTTTTTTAAAAGGTGATGTCATCGTGAGAAAAAAAGTTTACAATAGAGTTTCACTCAGCAGGTCTGATGCTTCCTTTTTGAAAGGGCAAGACTTTTGCCTAGTGATACATGTACATGTGATACATGTAGGATAAAACGGAATACCCTTAAGCCTATCACCAGGAAAGTTACATGTAGCATTTATAACTGCTTTCACAAAATATCAAGCACTGCTGGATCAGCACAATAACGTCAAGGTGGATTCCATATATGTAAATTTCATTGATATTTCGCCTTTTAAAGGCCCTGTACACTCTTGGTAAGATCGAAAAACATGAATGTTCACAGATTCGCACATAACTTACATGATTTAAAGTAAGTAATGATAGAAACGGTTCCTTAAAATATTTCTGCCTAAAATGCTATCGTTTCTGAGAAATGAGTAAAACAATCGTTTTTATCACGCGTGATAAAAACTTGATGTTTGAAAAAAAAACAGAAAACACATCAGGTCTCTTTTCACTATTCTCTCGTGACCTCGATGACCAATTGAGCTCAAATTTTCACAGGTTTGTTATTTCATGTATATATGGTTAATCACACAAAACATGAACTTTGTCTGCGACTGTTTTGTCAGTTCTACCAATCCTGTAGGCCTATAATACCTTTAAGGGGTATGATTGTCGTGACCTTAAAATTGTATAGAAAAAAAGAAAAAGGGCGAAAAGGTAGGGCCTATACAAAGACTAATCTGTTTGGTTCTGTAGGAAAATGCATTGCACAGTTTGCTTTTTCTTGTCGTAGAAGTTGGTTCGAAGAAGTTGACAATAGTTTGTATCGGGGCTCATGTGAACTTGGCTATAAATAACAAAAATGATGACGTACATACATACTGTACCATTCTATATTTATAAGTATGCTTGTCATCAAGGGCTGGCGTAGAAGTTATTTGAGTGGGTTGAAGCTGAACATGTAGCTAGACACTATGTAAGTAAAACTTGTGAAGCTTTGGTTACGATTAATTGCAGAGATTTACAATGTATCCACCAGAAAAACTCGGATGTTTAGCTAAGTTCGAAAAATCTTGAGTCAGTTTACTTTGTGATTGGTCATTTGATGATTTGAAGTAGGATTTGAATTTGACATTTTCCTTTCTCTCTTTTTAACTTTTAAGGGATTTATATTTTTGTATTCTGATTTGATAATTTTAGTAACAATTGACAAATCCAACCCTACCTCTAAGCACTTAAGAAGTGGATAGAAAAATATATAAATAACAAATTTAATTATTGCTTAAACTGTACCGAGCTGGAGCTGCACATATTCAAAGGGCAGCTTTAAAAGCAAATTGCTTAACAACTTTCTGCTAAGCAAAAATAAGCAGGAAACCAGTCATAAATGGCACGTGTGTGAAATGGTATATTGGCTGGTATAACTGTATTATGGTAAGCAGCATTGTGTTGTGCTTAGTTCTTAAAAGCAGATGAAATTGGATTTCAGATTTGTGTTAAAAGCAAAAATAAGTAGGACACCTGTCACAGACAGTAGGTGTGCACAACCTTAATCTGGTAAGCAAAACTGTTATAAATTTGCTTGCACTACTTTTTGTGCTTGCATGAGCAGCTCTGTGAAATTTGGCCCTGAAGACCGACAACTAAACATTGGTTGCAGCATGACCACTTACCCTCAAACTACACCTCATTTGGTTTGGGTAATTTGATTAAACTCACTTCCCTAAGATAGGAAATACCCCATTCTGGAGATAAATGGCCGCCCGCTAATACAGTCAACGAACAGGCATCCTAAGAAGACAGAAAGCACACAGTCGAATTAAACTAGGGCCTAATGATCAAACAATAGCCCAGCTGAACAAAGAAGCGAGAACAAAGGACCAGTGAGGAGGAATGACTTTAACTAAAGAACATCTCCACAAGTGTTCTCCACACAGAGAGTAGAGTTTCACAACGTCTGGGTGCAGGGTAAGTCATATTTTAACAATTTTTTATGACAGTTTGCCGTTTTTTGGTAGGCCTAAAAGTATATGTGTTACTGTTAATGGGGGACTGTCGTCATGATATAGTAGCAGGCCTGTGGAAGTATGAACCCGAACCTAGTTGCTGCCTTTGTGCGTGTGATGACCGTCACATCACAGAGGGCGCAGACATTATTATGTTGTGATTTGACAGCCAGCGTGTGCGCACTCGCAACTAGGTTAGAGTTGAGCCACAGTCCTGCAATGAACTTAAAGGGTGTGCACAACATTGGTAAGATTGAAAATACATAAAGGTCACAGACTCACTCATGACTTTCATGGTATAAGGATGGTCATGGTGGAAAACTTTCCTTTGAAATAGTTGAGCGTGAAATGTCACATAGTTTTTTGAGAAATAAGCCAAGTAGTTTTGATATTGGGAGTTCTAAATTTGTTGTTTGAAAACAGTGAAAACGTGTAATGGGGTTTATCACTGTTTTCTAGTGACTCTGTTGACCGATTGAGCTTAAACTTGTACAGGTTTGTTATTTCATATGTTGGGTCAACACAGAGTGTGGATACTGGTCTTTGACAATAGACCGTGCAAGTCTTGAGCGTCTTCGAACAATTTTGGTCCCACGTACATTGCTTTTTACACGTAAAGGAAACAATTCGCGCAAATTAACAGGTCCCAAAGTTTGAATACGCGCAAGACTTGCACAGTCTATTACCAATGTTGGTTGCAGGATTTAAAATGACTCAATGTTGAGACTTGAGAACGAGGGAAAATCGTGTGAAGTTGGTGGGAACTTTAAAAAGGGACGCCAAGGTCAAGACTGGGGCAGCAGAGGCTGTGGTCTCTGTGGTCTCTCTGTGCCTAGGCCTGGTCCTTCCTCTTTATGAGAACCAACTTATAAACTATTTGTTTGCAAATTGAGTGCCTCAATTTAACTGGTGGCATGGCATTTATGTAGGCTTGGTACATGTACACAGCTCTTAAAACCTTTCAATGTCGAATGGATTATAAGAAGAATTCTATGTCATGTATTCCGTTGTCATTTCTTGATTCCTTGATACCATTGGGCCGAAGATACCAAAAGATGCACAGTAAAAAACCCTCCTACCAATTAGGAACACTGTCCTAATAAAATATTTTTTTTAGAACAACTCTCGTGTCATTCTGTTTGCCTGATCGAAGTTGTCCTTCTTGCCGTTCTCCCGATGACCGGGAGTTTGTTGCGGACGTTTTGTTTCTGCAAGCTTCTCAAGTTGTTTAGAATTCATTCCATGTTGTTTCCACTAATGCTATACCCAACCCTAGAGCCACCAGCCAGACACTGTGTTTAATTCCATTCTATGGATTCTCTATTGATTCTTGCTCGTTTTTTGATCACGGCCTTGCTTGGTTTCATCCGATGACCTCAGAGGTGTGGAGAGGATCCTTAATCAGATGTTCATGACGTCATCGCCGTTTGTAAACAAGTTGAAGTGGCCTTCAAGATTCATGGCACACTGTTTGTATTTTACTTTGACACCCTTTCTCTCGGGTGTGCACCACCGTTCCGATACCTTTCACAACTCCATGGATTCTCGATATTGATTCTTATTCATCAAGGTCTAATGACCTCTGAGCTGTTAAAGGAACATTACAGAATTGGTCAGAAAAAAACTTGTAAAATATATTTTTTGATCACAGATTTACATAAAACTTACACAGTCTAATGATGATGATAGTAGAAAACATCCCTGGTGGATTACAAAAAAGTGCTTACACTGCCAGCAACTGTTTTGTTAGCAAAAACCAATTCTGTAATGTTCCTTTAAGAAGTTTCTTAACTCTCTTACTATGGTGAAGTTCACCTTGAACAGGGCTAAAAGCCACTCTTGGTAAGCAGCTACAAGTAGAACACATTTAAGATAAAAATAGCTCAGGGGAGCTGAAGGTAGGAATTGATATTCCTGTTTAAAACAGTCTAGATTGTAGGATGGAGGGAAACATGCACCAGGCAAGGAGTTCCAAAGAGATGCAGTATGTGGCATAAATCTGTTGGAATGGCTCTTTGTTCTACAACTCAGTCAAGCAAGAGTGTATAGGTGAGAAGAAGCAGAAAGCCAGGTTTCGCACTCGGACACCCTGACAGGAGGAACCAGGTCGGACACACTGGTGGCACTTTTACCAGGATTCTAGAAACTGTACCCCTTTTGTGTACACTTAATCCAATGATAAAGCTATAGAATGTCTACAGAGCTACCGGCAAGTGTGAGGAATTGTTTTTTGATGGTTTCAAAAACAGCCACTCAGAAGGAGGGTAGTCAGATGTTCATGACGTCATTGCCGTATGTAAACACAAATAGTCGCCTTCAAGATTCAGGCCCCGCCTTTTTCTTAAAAAATGTTATACAACCCTGAATCAGATAGTGTACCTGTCACTGTCACATGTCTATGGATTATTTATTGATTTGAAGAAATCGTTATCAAGGTCTTGCGTTTCCTCAGAGTATGCCCAGAGGTTTCAAAACCAGATACCAAGAGGAAGGCATCAATCCCCAGGGTTTGAATTCCGGAAAGTATCCACTACATCTCAGAGTTGTCTCAGAACTTTGTCTCAGACTGGTCCCCTTGGTCTTTATCCTTGCGGGTAAAGACAGGCACTGGTCGTACAGGACCAATGATTTCATTGGATAAACTTGCAGTAACGTAAGCTTTCCATATCTGTGTTGCGATTGGTCCGCTCCGAAGTGACGTAATTTGTCAGCTACCCACTTTTGATCGTCTGCTGCACGCACATAGTGCATAATGTTGGTATGTAATGTTGTTTTATTCACTATGTAACGTGTGTGTACGTGTGTATAATAGACCACGACTCTCTCGTCCATGTGAATAGGATGCGAGGTCAAAGGTACATCTGGCAGGACCCTGCCAGGTGCGCAAAGCCGGTATCTGGCGTTATTCACGAGCCTCGAAATGTGACGTCAGATGGTCAGGCTAGCCCTGCTTTTGAGCTTTTTGTAAAGTAGCCCACCGGACTAACAAATAATGTATTTCACTTGCCCCCAGAAATTGTTAGTTGCCCAGTTTTTAAACATGTACTGTCATTAATGTATCTTGCTGATGTACCAATGGTAGCGATCTCAACCACTTTAATGGTCAAATGAAGTTACATCCACACACTCAAAAAAGTAAGAAACACATTTTTTGAAAATATATTATTTACATCTGAAATGGGAGAAATGAGCGTTTTAAAAACAATTGAATGTGCAGTTTTTAGTTGCCCACAGGGCAAGTAACCAAGTGTGTTTACAAGCCCGTAGCTGTTTTTACTAGAAAATGTACACCGGGCCACTGTTAAACGGTGAGCCATTGCCTAAGGGTTATACACAGCCTCAGAACTTTTACTGAAAAGAGAAATATTTTTACAACAACCAAAGGCATTTCCTCCTTGTTTGTGCATGCACACAATTATGTCATTTTCTGGGCTTTTGGAAGGAAGTGTGATTTTGAAAACCTGCTCTTACTCGGGCATGTGATTTCTTCTAAAAGATTTGTTTTTCTGAGTTCAGGATTTTCTCAAAACCACCTTGAGCTTTTTGAATTTTCTTAAAAGGCGTAAAGCAGCCACCAAAGGGAGACAGAAATAGATTCCACATTGCATTCAATCCTGTAGTTTTGTATTTCTGGCGATGGATGCACAGAGTCTGTAAACCTCCTGAATGGTAACATCTGAAAGGTTCCAGGCCTAGTTTTTATAGTCCGGCCTTCTTCTAGACCTTCGTTATTGATATGATAAAGAAACCCCCCCCCCCCACATCAAGACGGACTCGTTGTCCTACCCTCTCTAAGATTATGGATTCGGAGAGTGGCAACAATAGCCAGGGTCATCTCTTTCTTGTCCGATTTAACACAATGGTCTTGACGTACATGTTCATGCACCGTTCAAACAATGTGCTATGTACACAACTTCTGCCCTGGCAGCTTGTCCGTCGTCACATGGGCAATATGTAAGGTTTCTTCATGTGTTTACATAATATCAAGTAGCTGGTAAACAGCATCAGGCAAACAACAACAACAACAACAACCTTGTCCTTGGGAAGGTACATCCAGACAGTATAAAAGCCACCGAGACGACTGATGAAAGGCTTCAGTTGAATTTAAAAGCTTTCCGCGGCAGTACAACAAGAAATTAAAAAGCTGGCAAGTTGGAGTGCACCCTAAACCTGTCGTCTGTCGGTCAGTACAGTGTGCCATTTTGACAAATTTTGAACAAAAATCATTCATAGATTTAACGTTTGGCTTGATGGATTGATTGATTGATTGACTGATTAATTGATTAATTGATTGGTTTATTATTTGTTTGTTTGTATTAATATAATTTACATTTATTTATATTTTTGTTTATCAATTTACTTATTATATTTAATTATTGTTAATGTAGATAATGTTTATGCTTTTATTTTATTTTATTTTTTCTTTCCACAACTCCATTTATTTTGATAACTTCACATACACTGAAAACACAATAACAAACAACATGCACATTTAAAAAAGGAACAATTTATGTATTTACTCACTTGGTTGTTTTTATTATTATTTATTTTTTTTGTCTATTGCGTTTGAAACTCTACAGCTTCCTTAACTCAACGTACTCATCAAAACAAACACATCGATGTACAAGAATAAACTAATCAAAGAGAAATTAATTTGTGAAACAATGAATGAAAACAAGCAACAGTGAAGTCACAAATAGAAACTCAAAACTAACAACATGGAAATATGGCTCTTTCACAACTAGGAGCGTGGGAACACAATGAGAGTGAAATTGACTGCTATTGACGTTTAAATTGCAAGGTAAATAACCGAAGCCGTTTTACTGGAATATAGCCATAAAATCAAAAGGGGAAATGTATAAACGAAAAACAATTAATTTCCTTAACTCGGATGGTACATATAATAATGGCTATGTTCTTTGTATTTAATTATTTGAGTATATATTTTGTACATGTTTTTATTTATTTATTTATTTGCTTTTAATTTAATATTCACTTTTTTTCTGGCAGTCACTTAAAAAGTTAAGTGCAATCTCTGTAGTTTGTTGATTTGTGTGAATAGCATTTCAAGTTTTTTTTCTGATAATTGCTCAGGTTCTTATGGTTAGAAGAATTGATTGTGACCCATCTTAGATTTTGTTTTAGTCAGCAGGGTCTGAGTAGTACATGTATTTCTGCGACTGAAAAGTGACACCCTTTTGTTAGACAAGAGCTCACAGGGCTTCCAGAGGAAATTTATTTGAACGTAGAGTTTGCAAATCTTTTCAGTTCAAGGATTGTGTGCCGCAGACACCCTGACCGAAAGCAACTTTATTTGAACAAGCACTGCCGTGACAAACGTCCTTAGGCGATGTACAACAAAAGTTACGTCTGGTCCAATTGTCAAGGATCATGAATGACGTTTTAATCAAAGCTTTAAAAAAGTCAACTGAGAGTTATCTGTGTCCTTAAACTGGTCAAGGATTCTGATAACTGAGCATTTGAAAGGACAACTTTTTTTTTTATGTTTGAAAATGGGAAGTTAACTTTGGGAAAAGACTGATTTATCTGCCAGCAGGATGTGCATTTATCTTTAATTGGACCTCAATCGACGATTGGGTCCTCACAAGGCTTTGACATTGAAGGTCAAATAGTCCATTGCTCGACATACATTTGTAAAGACCTAATTTGCATATTGATCGCATTCATGTCTTACGCTTTGGTAGGAAAGAAATGAAGTCCATCCACTTTGAAAAAAACTTGTCCTCCTACCCAAAGTTTTTAATTCCTTTCATAGAAAGAACAAATAGTTATTCTCTGACATCCGTGAGAATGAACAACGATCTGTTCTTTCTCGCCAATCCAGTATGTTTGTACTTTTTCAAAAGAACGAAAGAACGGAAGTACCCCGATCCCGAGGGCTTGTGTTTCGACAACGACGGACACATCCTGTGTACAATGTACCGTGGAGTTTTTTTTTATAGCGCCATGATTGTACACAGTGTGTTGGTGTTGCGACAAGGTGTTCACACAGCGTGTGGAAAGTTGTGTACAAAGCGTACGGTAGTTGCATTGTCGTTAAGTGAAGGAGTTCCGGGATCCTGCACATTCATGCAGCTCAATCATGAATGAGAAGGAAGCAGCGTTGACGGTGCACTTTACTGTTGACCGCGTCCACACCCCCCCCACACACACACACACACACCGGAGTTTATCATAATAACCTTGTACAAATAACAATTTCCTTCACCAGTGTCAGGGAAGGTAACCAGAGAAGGTATACGATTGGTAGTCACTCTGAAAATTTATGGCAATAAAAAAACTTACTTGGTTAGAAGTACAGCAACTTTTGATAGTATTAAAGCATTTTGAGAAATATTTCAATTCAAAATAATGTGGATATAGAAAAAGATGTTTTTATCCCCCAAAATTTTAATCTTCAGAAACGTTTCTCGGCTTGTGTATTCCTATTAGGGATAATTCTTCGTGCGTGGACATAACCACTCCAGATTTTTGGCGATATCTCAAAAAACGCGACCACCTTTTGAAATGAAATTTTCACAGGTTAGTTTTATTGTATATATCTACATTTATATAGGATTAAAAGAATTGAACGGTTCCAAAAACCGCTGGCTAAATGCCTGTTACAGCAGCTTAGAACCAGTCAAAACGCTCTCCAGGTGGGTCCAGCTGGCTTATGGTTCAGTGTTGAGAAGCGTCCCTGGTTAAAGTTTGAACAAGTGAAAAAGGCTTCTGACCGGCTACCCCCCCCCCCGAACAAAGATAATCAACAAAATATGGAGACTGCCAATATAAGGGTTTGACAGCTCAGTTGGGAGAGCGCCGCCATGTTAACCCGGAGGGCGCAGGTTCAAATCCCACTCTAGTCAAATTTTCTTTGTTCAACCAGAATTTAATTTAAAATTTACTCAGTCAGTTTTCATTTGTGGTCAACTTGATAGTTGAAATAAAAAAATTGCATCCTCTTGAGGTGATCCCTCTGCTGCCGCTTCCCAGGTTGTATCGTGAAACTTGGGTGTGATCCCTGGTTATAAAGGCAGTTACAGATTGAATGGCTTCTGACTTGCACCCCCGAACAGAGATATTGACAAAATAGGGAGATCGCCAACATTAGGGCTAGATAACTTAGTTGGTAGTTGATAGACCAGAGTTTTGAGGTTCAATGTTGTCCAACTCAAAATTGATTTGAAACTTACCCAGTCAGTTTCCCATTAATGTGATTATAAGTGAAAAAGCTGGCGGATTTAAATAGTGAAAATGATAAGCTACAGGGCCCTGCTGGCTACTGACTGAAAAAATTTACAAGTAAGAGCAAACCCTGAAAGGTGTACAAATTGTCAATAAAAGGAAACGGACTCTAGATTGCTAACTCCTAAAGTTGATCCCAGCACACTGATTGAAAATTTGAGGTGGTACTTATTACCGGTGTCAAAACTACTTGACGTTTCGATCGTCTTCAGGAACCTTCATTTTAAGAACCACCATTTTTCAGAACCACCACAACTCATGTTGTTACCACACACCTTACTGTACACTGATGTTTCCTCTCCCAAGTGCCCAATAACAGAAGTGTGTTCGTTAATAATTGATAATAATTTGGGAGGCTAATCGTCCTCACTAGCAGAGCTCTGAGAAGCTGAATTGCGAAGGACGCCGCGACAACGTGTTCGAGAAGCAGGCATGCGAGGGCGCCTTTGGCAGCCAGCCACATCAACCCATGTAATGACCACGGAGCACAGCCAGAGATCGAAAGTGTTTGAATTTTTTTACGGAGAGAGGAAAACCGGAGGGCCCGGAGAAAAAACCCTCACGGCATAGGGGAGAACCAACGCTCAACTCTACTCACATAATGGCCTTAGCCGGGTATCGGACTAGGGTCACATTGGTGAGAGGCGAGCGCTTTACACACTAGCCACCCATACCACCCAAGTGTGTTGGTAATACATGTACTGTAACTGTTCACAGTTAATGAACCCAGTTATGGTCTACCATGACTTAATCCGGATAAGCCCTCCAACAGCTTCCAATAATCTTCATTTCTTTAAGATCAATGGACTATTGACCACTTGACCACTGGGATGACAAAGGAAGACCTCTGGCCTGTGTGGACATGACCATCTGCTGCAATTGCTCAAAAAAGATCCGTGGTCGGCACATGGAATGAAGTCTGATTGGTTCTTAAAGTCAAGGCCCTACTGAATAGTCATATCTTTCAGTCTGAGGGGTATCGTGCTGTTGAATATTCAGCTGGTTGCATTCTTTCAGAGGAAATGATTGGTCGTGCATTTAGCTTCTGATGAATATTTATCAAACTAGCATAATCTTAATCTGTAATATATGGGAGTAGCCAGTCCAGTGTTTTCACTCTGGGTTTTAAATTTCTGACTGTAGACTCTAATTGGTCCGATCAATATTGGACGCAATGAATATTCATGAATTTGAGTCTGCAAGGAATTCTGATTGGTCTGCATCAGTCTTCCAATTTGCATTTTTTTTTTTAAAGAGGAGACGCGGTAAGAGGCCTATTGAACAGAAGGTGTTTCTTGTGATTCAAAGAGCTTTGACAGTTAGTTAGGTTGGCAGTTTGGGTCCTGACAAAATAATATGTCATTTTGAAAAAGGAGTCCAGCCTGGAACAAATTGTGTTCAGTTTGTGAGGAACATTTTATATTGAAACTGTTGTATGAGTCAGAGGATTGACTAGGTGGCAAGGCGAGCTGATTTTTTATCAAGGTTGGTCTGATGGGGAGACTTTGGAACTCTAGGTGGCGGCAGAAGTACCGGGTTAAATTTCCATCTCTCACGTGCATGGGATATTTCCGTCAGCAACAGGTTTACCTGGTAAGTTTGCTGCCACCTAGAGTTCGGGAAAGTCTATTATGTCTTGGAATACCATTTCATGTTTCAACATCGTTTTAAAGGGGTTTGTGTACAATGTTGGATTAGTGAGACTGAAAATATAAATGTCCACAGATTTGCAAATATTATCAAGATGGTCATGATGGAAAACTGGTCTTTGAAAATTACCGTTGTTGTACATGTGCTCTAACTGAATCACAGCAACTGTAGATTCGTAACAAATCTATTGGTACATAGAGATCGGTGTTATCGTCAATAGATTGACACCATAATAATTTAGACATTAAATTGGATTTACACGATTACATGTAACTCACTAGACATTTTCAGAAACAGGAAATAAACCCCAAGGAAAAATAAAAACCTGTTGGTCACTAATTTAATCGTGGCGGAGCAGTCAAGGCGCACTGGACTCAAGCTCTGGTGTTTCTGATCAGCAAGTGTGGGTTCGAGTCCCCGTCGTGACACTTGTGTCCTAAAGCAAGGCACTTAACCATTATTGCTTCGTCTTTTGGATGGAACGTAAAGTCGTAGGTCCTGTGTGGGTTGGTGGGATATAGACAAGGTGTGTGTTGATTTTGTGGTTCAATATGTAACAGCTCTTTCCGAACTAAACTGCTGCATAAATTTAGAAGTTGTGCCGAATATTAATAATGTGCATTTTATAGGGTGACATTTTTAAAACAGTAACCAGGAACAGAGTAGGACATAAGTGATGTTTGAAGCTTTGCACGGTGTAGAAAATAAGAAGGAGGGAGGAGTGACGGCTCTGATAAGAGCCGCGACATGTCGAACAGTATACTCTGCTTCCTCTACTGTTCGAAGCGTCAAGACCACACCGGCTCTTCTCAGAGCGACACTCCTCCCCAATGAGATTTACACATATGGTTGTGCCCCGCAAGTTTACCAGTTGTAGTTACTTCTCAGAGTCAGACAATCATTCTTCTGAGGGGATGTATAATTGTGCTGATATAAATTGTCCACATGTTGTTTTCTTGACACTGTGCCAATATATACCGGACCAAGAACCTTACAGAATTCCTCGATTTTTGTCACCTTTGACCCTATCCACATTGCAGCAAAAATATGGCAGAGCACTTAAAAATTGACACTGAATTAAATGTGTGCCCTAGCTAACATTGTAGAAAACATGATGACATGCAAAAATTTCACATGAGTTGTAAGACATTATTCACTCTCACAATAACTCTATGACGCATGTTAGAATATATATGAGTGCTTTACAAAACTGAATTTGACCTCAGAGCCCTTCTGTAGATGTTGAAAGCTTTTGTACTCACAGAGAGCTTTATCAATCTTTTAAAAAAGGGTACGGATTATTGGTAAAGGGTTTAGGATGAGGAGGGCACTGCCTGGCACCAGCTTCAAAGGGTGTAATGATCAACAATGGGGGCGGGGGCGGTTAATGAACAGTAGGTGGTGAGAGACCAGAAGTCAGGGAAACATTTAAACTGGGAACCTTAGTTCTTTATCTTTGGAACTCCGGTTGTAAAATACTGTTGTTGTATTCTGTAGAGCTAAACAATTAGGAAAGAGCTGGGCCCAATTTCTTAGAGTTGCGTTTAAGCAGAAAACATTGCGAAATGAGCAGGATACCAGTCACAAATTGCACATGTGACATTGAATTTTGAATGGTAACCTTATTCTGGTAAGCATAATTTTGTTGTGCTCAGCTACTTGTTGTGCTTAAGCAGCTCTATGAAATTGGTCCCTGGATATATCTTGCCCACATTTTTACAGTTCACAGATTGTTTCCTCATTTCTTGCTTCTCGTCTAGACTTGGGGAACAGATCTTCATCAGGGTGCGGCCATCTTGATTCTTTCCCATCCAAATCAATGTAACCAAACCGAGGCTGGAAGGACAAATAGTCTGCTTCCTTTTTGTACAACGAATATTAGCATCCATTACTGCTGTTGGATACAGGGAACATGACCAAGATGGCGGCAGAATGATAAAGGTCTATTCCTTTTAAAGTGGCCTTACACATGAAATTATTTAATTCTTTATGGGATTTTTGGTTCGGGGGGGGGGGGGTACTTCTGTACAATGGGGGAGAGTGTGTCAGAGTATAGGAACTTTTGTTGCTTCTTATTGGGCGTAGTATGCCAAACAAAACTAACAAATTTATATTATGAATCATGTCTGATATCCAATGCCAATATAATTCATGTTGTCTTCTCCGTTGAATTTTTCCTGCCAGGTTTTTCCATCGATTAGTAAACCATCATGCCGACCTCCTCAGAACCGAACGAGTTCCTACAAGAGGTGGCCGTGGAAACCACAGAATCATGTTCCTCTCCAAGCTCTCGGAATGCCCTCGGCTTGGAGCTTCAAGTAGAGGAGGCCACGCCTTCCAGAGGGGGAGACACGCCCATAGACAAGGACTTGACTCTGGTGATCACGCCCTCTAAGAGTAGAGAAAAAGACTTTGGTCTCAAAGTGGATTTAGAACCAAGAAATGTGCATTTGGATGCTGCCATTGTGCTTGCTGAGCCCGCTGTCGCCCACCCACATATTGACTCATCATACAGTGAGCCCGGTCTCACCCATTCTAATCCAACGCTCTCATGTAGTCCACCCAGTAGCACCCAAACAAACTGCTCTAATGCAGCTGACAAGCCCACTTTAACCCAATCAGCTGTGAGGCCTCACTTAATAACAGGCTCCTTCCCTGCACGGTGTAGTCAACTTCCTCCCAAAGCCAGAAATCTAGCATCAAGGGCTATGACCATCACAGAATGGGGTGTAGGGCGCCAGTTTCATCTGCTACCAGTTGTTTCAATGTTCCTAACGATACTCAGACCAATCAGGTATAAAGTTTGACCTCTGACCCGCCCAAGAAATTGTGCAACTTTGGTTTGTTTTAATTGACACATGACCAGTGTAGTAATTCGCCTGCCAGAAAGGCCCTGGAATGTACAAAAGTCACTCTTTTTTGTAAACAAAGGTTACATGGTCTTTATATAGGTCCAGTAACATGCACATTATGTGCACGTTTTACGGTGGTATTAATTTTGCTAGTCGCAAAAGTCGTGATCTTTTAGGAAAAAAAATTCAATTTTAACATACCTTTTTTTAAAAGCTAGTCGGGAAAAAAAATCTGGAACAATTATTCCTTCCCTTTATTAAAAAAAAAATTGCTGAATATCAAAACCAACCAGATCCAACTCCAGACTAACGCAGTTATCAAATTGTCCGTACTCATTTCTCCCCAAACCATCCTCGTCTCTTATTTTATATTATCGAAGTACTGCAAGTAATATCAAATTTATCGCCGTAATTTGCTGAGGTGGTTAAAAATTCATACGTGCCAAGTGAAAGACAGCAATCCTTACACGACAACACAGGATGTAGATTAAATGTCACCGGGCCTGCAATATTGAATGTGGAACCAAATGAAATTTTTATGAAATTTTAGACCGCGCCGAAGTCTGAAGCCACCGCTGTAGGCAAAAAATGCGGTTATATTTCGGGTAATATTATCACTCCCTGACCGTAAGTAGGTTTTCAAGATTTCCACATGTCTGGCAGGATTTCTAATCTCCGAAGACGAACGCAGAACACGGACAATTTGTTGTTTTTTTTCGTTTTTTTTTTTGTTTTTCTCCGGAAATTCACAGTCCTTCAACATAAAGCTGTAATGGTTTTGGGGGTTTTTGTTTCCCCCCCCCCCTTTGTTTCTTTACACAACAAAATTATTGGTTCAAAGTCTCTTACCATTATGGAGAGACCTTATTGTCTTCTTTTTTTCTCCTGCCTGCGTTGAATCGGTAACATTCATTTATTACGAAAGAAAAACAGAAAAAGCTGCCACGTCGTCGGTGTTTTAACAAGACATTTAAAACAACCAAACAATTAGGAAGACTGCCAACATAGGGCTTGATAACTCAGTTGAGTTCAAATTTGAGCATAATTCAATTTTGAAAAAACAAAAGACAGACGGACTTGTCCGGTCGTGAGATCACTAACCCGGCGACGGTAAAAAAAATCACCGGCAGTCTCACGTAAAACTCCAGCCCTAGAGCATAGAACAGAATCTCTGATTGATTTTATTCATAAATATCTCCTGAAGACGAGCAGGGTATACTGTTCGAAACGTCGAGACCACACCACTCTCACAAAAGAGATTTAACACATGGTTGTACCCGCAAGTTTACTATTTATTTATAGCTCCTTCCTATAAATGTCACATAGTTATAAAAAAAAAAAATGCAGTACTTCACTTATGTACAGTTTAGTAAAATAGCTCTAGATTGTTTCCTTCCAAAAAAAAAAAGCGTCAGTGATGAATCGTTCGAAAATCTGATGAAATATGTAATCTGAGGTTTATTTCTCAGAGTTGTTAACCGCCCTTGAGTATCTTGGGCTAGACTGTTCAAGGCTGTCTTCCAGTTGCTATGGCGACGGGATATCTACGCAGCACCGTGAAGGACAAAAAGTCACATGTACAGTGCTCCATGGAGATAGAAATACTCCATCAATCTCAACCTCTGTGTCTCTCCTCTCTCCAGTTCGCACTCAGACAGTTTTTTATCTCCAGTTGTACTTTGAAGCCTTTAGCCTCCCAAACCCTCGAGATTCAGATGGCCTAATGGATCTAATTTTTATACAAAGTGATACAAAGTGCTTCTAATGCCCTTAGTTAGACGTACAAGGTACAAGGTGCAGGGATGAGATGGAATATGAAATACATTAAAACATACAAAAAGATATTGGGCAGTTTGAGAGGAAAATCAGAGTGGTGCGTGCCTTTTTTTTTTTAAAATGTTGTCGCGCTTCTCAAAATGTCCTCAAAATATTATGTTAGTTGAGTTTTAATGGAGTCAATACTGCATAAAAGTGAGCACAATAGTCTTGGTTGCGTGTTTTGAGAGTCAATGTCCCTGTGTGTTATATAGAGTAAAGCCGGAGCATACTTCTCCGCGAATGCGAATGCAAAGCGAATTTTGACGCCACAAATTCGCAACGAACAATTCGTAAGGGTTGAGCGGTGCTCAACTCCTGCAAACATTTGCAGCGTAAACAGAGCTGTGAGTGGAAATTCGCTTTTTCGCGTTCACATTTGCAGGTAGTTTGAACCGGGCTTTAGTGTGTCTGATGGCGATCAGAGGATACTGATCGAAACGTCGAGTTGTTACTCCACCGGTCTTTTCAAATCCACAACAACTCATGTAGCGAGATTATTACATGGTGTTAACGTAAACAGACTAGACTGGATTCCCACTGTGCCCAATTTCAAATCCCACTCAAGGAGAATTTTTTTTTAGGAGGTTATAATAAGCACACAGGGCCCACATTTTTGGGGGGGAAATCCACTAGATTACATAATAATAATAATAATAATATAGTGGCTTCTTATATAGCGCTCATATCCGTCACTCAGTGACGCTCAAGGCGCTTCAACAGTCGGTATTTTCCTGCAAGGTATATATGTGGAGCTACTTTTGAAGTTTGAGACCTATTCCTTTACATAGCACAATGTAATGGTTTTACAAGGTGCTGTGGCGCAATTTGCTGCCAATCATGCCCAAGGCTTTGCCACTCTGAAGTCTTACTGGACCAGAAATTGTTTTACAAGACCAGTCTCCTGACGATGATGATGACGAGAGCAAGCTAGTCGAAACGTTGAGACCAAAAGAACTCGCTCCGCAGCAGTGCAGTTAATTACGAGAAGTCCCCTCGTCCACTAAGCGAAAGTAGTAGTCCCCGGACGATTTCAATAAGCAGGACAGTTCTTTTTCAGAACTGAGAAGTCTTCCGAATCTGAAAATCTACTCCGCGGCAGTAGAACAAATAGCAAGACAAGTTCTATAAAGAACAAAAATCTACACATCAAAGTAGATATACACAATGGTGTTACCGCAAACTGAATATACAAGACCAGAATCAGTAATGAGGCGAGAACAAAACTATCATACACAATTTTTTTTTTAACGATAAAAACTGTTTTTCTTTTTAAGAAGCACTACATGTAGGAGAAGATTCATCTCATTAAAGATTAATTTTATGCTTCTATGTTAAACAGAATTGAAAGATTTTTATCCGACTAAGAGTCAACATTTGAACAAAATGTTGTTTTTATTAAACATATTGACGCACAGAGGTAGTTATTCAATTGAAGAACACACTACAATCTAGACTGGTTTGAGAGGAATATCAATTCCTACCTTCAGAGTTATTTTCACATTTAATAATTTTTCTTCTTGTAGCCCCTTACCAAGAGTGGCTTTAAGCCTTGTTTGGGGCGAGCTTGCATAACAAAAAATATATTTGGAAAAAATACCACCGGGCTTGTCTGGTCGTGAGTACACTGGCCTGATGCTGAAATCCCTGACCTGCGGTCCAGTGTTAATTTTCAAGCCGTGGACTCGCGATCCTTTCAATCAGTAACCCTATTACCTCGTCAGTTGCCCTTTGCACAACGTATTGTGTACACGCTGATGGCACCCTGTAATGGAATATTTGTTCTGTTTACTGATGCACGGTGTAATTTATTCCTACATTATGAGGCTGGCAGACTGTTTGAGGAGAGTGCCATTCTCTGAACACAAGCCCACTGAACACATATTAATGTCAATTCAGGTCCAATTAATACGAATAATAATAGTGGCCTCTTAAATATAGCGCTCAAATCCGTCACTCAATGGCACTCATGGCGCTCCAACATTATTATAGCGCTTTTATGGGCATCTCATGATCAAAGGGCTCAGTATTTTTCCTGCAAGGTATGCGGAGCCTACGTTTTGAAGTACATGTATGAGACCTTTTTCCTTTACATAGCACCATGTAATGGTTTACAAGGTGCTGTAGCGCAATATGCTGCCAATCAAACCAGGAAACCTGGGGGCGAACCCCTTCTCTTTACGATAAGTGTAACTGGGTTCTTTTACTTGCATTACACAACACACGGGACCTACGGCTTTACGTCCCATCCGAAGGACGCGGCAATAATTGTTAAGTGTCTTGCTTAAGGACACAAGGTGTCACGACCGGGACTCGAACCCACACTCAGAAAGACCAGAGCTTGAGTCCAGTGCTCTTATCCGCTCGCTCACGGCACGCCAATCCCAATTAAATTCTGTATGTGTTTTGCGGCCAGCTGTTTGTATTTGATTACTGTCAATGTTCATCAAAATGTAAAAGCTTTTTTAAAAAGATATTGCAGAAATACAATGAATGTCAGTTACTCTATAAGTAAATATTTGCATAATTACTGAAAATCATTCTGGAAGATGAAGTATGTGGGCAACCAATTTCACTTGTTTTTGTTTATATCTTGTTTTTCTTTTCCTCATCAACATATTTTTTGTTTTTTTCCTACACATTTTCGAGATGATTTGATTTCTTTTGATAGCTGTTTAGTGTACAACGTTCAACGTTGGTAGAACAAGTCGGAAAAACGATATCTGGATTTGTCTGTTAGCTTCATGAATTTTTTATTGCATTTTTGTTTCTGTCTGCTCCTTTTCCAGATATTTGATCCCTGAATCTATCCGCGCAAAGCTGCTGAGTCTGGGGCCGTGCCGAACCCAGTTCCACGCCCAGAACCGCACTCTACCCACCGACTTAGACGATACCACCCTAACACTAACCACCATGTCGGGTCAGTTGTGCTTCACCTCCCGTTACGGTCCATTCACTGAAAGATTGGACGACGAGGTCACGTTCAATACATCATCGGCGGAAGATCAAGGCAGCGATCTTCGGGGTGTGGACAACTTGGCTTTCGAATCGGACCAACTGCTCGGTGACCAGAGCTGCGGCACCAACAGGACAACGAGAAACAGCGCCACCATCGCTTTCCGGTCCCACGTCGATAAAGACGGCGGCGGGAGCTCCGACGGGAGTTTTGGCAGTCAGGAATCCATCCTGGAGATAGTTCCCCTCGGCCAACCCTGGCGAGCTCTGGGCTGGTTCTTCAGTAGAACCGTCGTCAGCGTCGCCATCTTGTTCCTGATGACCGGGGCGTCGCTGGCCCTCGCTTGGGTCAGCGTCTTCGTGGTCGGCCCCACCCCGTACTTTGACAAGTCCCTGAATGCTTTCCAGATCCCCAACCACATTTCAACTCAGCGTCAAATGGCATTCGACAAGGCCAGGAAAGACGACTTCAAAGACTTGCCCAAAAGGAGCGCCGATGACCATGTCGGCGACGATGACTTCCTGAAATACTGGGATTCGCACGACGACAATGACATATTCAACTCACTGCTACGCAAGACCAATTCTGAAATAGAGGGAATCCCCGCACTAAACAGTAATTCATATTATGCCAAACAGAAATCAGATGATTTATTTATAAACGGTAATAAAAAACAACCGAACAATGCGCCAAGATTCGACTACTCAGATATTTTCATGCAGAGAGGGTCGGATGAGGGCAAGACATCTCGCAGTCGTCGCGACGATCGGCGGGCAGATACCGCTCTATGAGGTGGCGCATCCAGCTCGTCTACATCGCCAAGGGAGAGGATCAAAACATCTTCACCAAGGAACGCCTGGAGACGATACACAACATTGAGATGTCGATCATGAAGCATCCCAACTTCACTTTCTTCTGTTCACGTGACACGGCGTCCTTGCGGGACTCAGCCCTGGCGCCGTATAAACAATGCGTCCCACCGAATTCCTTGATGACATATTTCTACCCATCTGAGGTCGGTTCAAAGGTGAGTCAGCTATATGGATTTTCTTTTTTGGTCAAATTGTTCCTCAAAGAAACTTTTTATCTTCAGTTGAACTTGATAACCAAATTGAACTTGTAGTCCCAAGAGTATAAATCTGGGAAGACTTGTCTCCTCCAGTTTCTTAAATACTCAGTCATTTTCCCTTTTTTATTAGACACGACAACATACTTCATTTTGTTACTTACTATCCCATGTTTGTTTTGTTTTTTTTGTTTTTTATGAGATATTGCCTAACTCACAAGACCGAACGGCCACTCAAGGTGAGGGCTACACTTAACTGATTTGGGCTATTGACCCAAATCAACTGACACCAAAGGCACGTTGCCACCTACCCCTGGGGCTGAAACAGGGTTACCCCTTTACAGTCCGTAAGGATGTAGGCATGGGTATCATCCACTGGGAGCCTGGCTGGTAGAGCAGAATGCACCACCTTCCCAACTTTTTACGAAGCAATTATGGTTAAGTGCCTTGCTCAAGGGCACAAGTGTCATGACCGGGGCTCGAACCCACACTGTGCTGCTGACAACACCAGAGCTTGGGTCCGGTGAACTAGACCACTCAGCCACGACACGCCACGTTCCCCTCCTATGCCCCACTTTTGTGCCCAAGTGTGGAATTGCCCAAGTATTTCTCAATGTGTAAAGACATCACAACACATTGACATCATGGCTAATGTTTCAATTTTCTTCACTTTTTTTTTTGCCGTTTCGCTCCATGGTTAGTCGAAACGTTGAGACCAATTAAGAGCTCACTCTGCGGCAGTGAAGTTAAAAACGAGAAGTCCCCTCGATCCACTCAGCGAAAGTAGTAGTCCCGGCCGATTCCCTAACTCCCATCCACGTTTGATAAGCACTGCTCAGCACCTTTTTCGGTGTTTTTCCATTTTTCACTCGGTCACAAAAAACACTATCAAACAAAAGACGTAGATGCCAGCTTTTGATGTAGAATCGTAAGAAACCATTTAAACAACAAGAATAATCTCATTCGTCCATATTTGTCCTCTAGACGACCATTTTTAACCACACTATATTATCTTGTCAGATCATCTACGATGGTGTAGGAACCGAACAGGCAGATATTAACGGCACTCTAGCTCATGCAATGACAGAGGCCACCTTCTACTGGTACGTCGACACCAACATGGACACCAAGAACCGACGCAGCAAGTTCATTCGCAGTGAGGTAAGCAGGGGTTACGGATGGGTCATCAGGACCCCTTCTTATTGCGATATTTATAAGTGTACTGGGTTCTTTTACGTGCATTCACAACACCACGAGACCAATGGCTTTACTTCCCCGTCTGAAGGACGAAGCAATAATGGTTGAGTACCTTGCTTAAGGACACAAGCGTCAACACCAGGACTCGAACCCACACTTCTGCTGATCAGAAACACCAGAGCTTGAGGCCGGTGCGCTTGACTACCCGGCTATGCAACACGCCACGCCAGCTATTATCATTTATCGTTTTGAGGTATTTGGTGAAATCCCCTTCGTATGGTTTACACTGCTTGTTAAAAAAGTTGTTTTTCCCAGGTGTGGTGTGGAGCACCAATTGGCGAAACCCCATTCATATGGTTTACAATCTTATGATCGTCGCTTGTTTGTTCCATTTTTTCCCAGGTGTGGTTCGGAGCACCAATTGGCGAAATCCCAAACCACCTGACAAAAGATGAGGTGTCAAAGGCGTATAAGGAATTTGTGATCACGTACATCGGCCTACTGGACAACGCATCAACCGAGTAAGAGTTTTGTCTTAGCATCTGGGCCTAATGTCGTGGTTCTGCTGACCATAAAATTCTGTGCTTACAGTCCCCCATTCTCCGCTTACTGGATTAGAGATGATTTACTACCCTCACTTTTAGTGAACCGCTTACTGGATTAGAGATGATTTACTACCCTCACTTTTAGTGAACTGCTTACCGGATTAGCGATGATTTACTACCCTCACTTTTAGTGAACCGCTTACCGGATTAGCGATGATTTACTACCCTAAGGCCAAATTTTTTTTAAACATGTTTAGCCTCCCCTGCCCACTTGCTTTTTAGAGGTGCCTCCTTTTTTCTTTTCAATTGTAGTGATCTCTGACAAAAAAAAATATTTTAAAATAAATAAGATCCTATTTTGTTACTTAAGCACACCCAAAAAACACACAGAAAAAATCTGGCAACCATCTTGAAAAATAACCCAGCCGGTTGTCTTGAAAAAAGGGTTGGGCGGCCATTCAAAAACAATTTTTTTTTTAAAAGCCCGCTGCCTAACTTTGTCAGTGAAGAATGCTTAGTAACTTGTAATACGCTTACGCTTAGCATGGATATTTTTCACTCACATGTGCAAAAGGCACAACCATGTAATTGATCCTGACTTACATCAGAATTTCCCATGCCCTATAAATCTTCCCAATTTAACTCTTTCGCTACGGCGAGCCGCCCACAGCGGCTCACAGAAATGTCCCGTTCCCTACGGAAAGCCGCTCACAGCGGCTCGTTGACGTCACAGTAGATATTCGGGGCTTCCCCATGACGTGTCCTTTTTTACATAATTTATGCCGTATTGCCATCTGGATGACCTCTGACCCTAGTTGCAGCGGCTTTGAGTCGCTTTCCATTGGCTTTCCATCGCGCCAAGGGTATTATTGACACATTAGATGGCGGCGTCCAATAATTTCGAAATTCGAAAATTCAATTCCAGAGCGAAAGAGTTAAGGGCAACATTATTAGAGATACATTCTATGTTGTTCATTCCTGCTCTCTTATCATTTTTTTCAATGAGTTTCACTCCAGTCACGGAAGTCATTCAAAAAGTTATGTAATTTGTGGTGAACAAAGAAAATTGAGTAGAACGGGATCTCCATGCCTTTTAATAGGGAGACCACCAACATGAGGGCTAGATAGCTCAGTTGGTAGAGCGCCAGCACGTTAAACCGGAGGTCGCAGACTCAAATTTCTATTCTTGTCAAGTTTTCTTTGTTCTTTACAATAATAATAGCTAGTTCTTATATAGTGTATTTTACAATAATGTAACAATGCTCTTTACATGAGTGTCCAGGGGTCGATTTCACAAAGCACTAAGATTCATCTTAAGATGAGTTATCAGTATTACCATAGTGATTTGTATTGTGACATCACTCTTTGCTAAGCAACTGCGATGGATTTGCAGTTACGATCAGTCTGAACTCTTTGTGAAATCGAGCCCTGGTCATTGGGCCGATAGCATTCCTGTAATCTTTCTCAGCTCCTGGGGAGTTACAGCCCTGGGCTGCTGTGGCGCTCTGAAGGCTTTTTCAAACACAATTCAGAATTGAACTAAATTTAACATTGTCAGTTTCACTTGTAGTTTTTAAAATGATATATTAACATGTGTCTCCTTTTTCCAACCCCCTTTTTTTGTATTATGTACACAGCAAAGTGCGCGTTCTCTACGGTGGAACTCAGCTCTTTGACTACGAGGTGTCACAGACCATCAGCCATGACCTCAGCCTTTCAATACCTACTGGTATGAATGATGAACTTGTCGTACTTTCGAATTCCATTTTTTTAATTGTATATTTCATATTCCTCATCTAGGGTGAATATGAATATTGCTTTGAAGAAATGTTCGGTTTTAGAAGTGGTAGGATTATCCAAAATTTGGGGAAAACCCCGTAGTCAGGACTCTCCCTTCCTAGAGTTGCTCAAGCGCTGAATGCGGCCGAGTCATTTTCTGCTGAGCGAAACATGAGCAGGATGGCGTGTGGTGGCCAAGCGGATAAGAGCACCGGACTCAAGCTCTGGTGTTTCTGTTCAGAGAGTGTGGGTTCGAGTCCCGGTCATGACACTTGTGTCCTTAGGCAAGACACTTAACCAAGATTGCTGCGTCCTTTGATGGGACGTAAAGCCGTGGTCCTCGTGTGTTGTGTAGTGCTGTAAAAGAACCCAGTGCACTTATCGAAAGAGAAGGGGTTCGCCCCCGATGTTCCTGGTTTGATTGGCAGCATATTGCGCCACAGCACCTTGTAAACCATTACATGGTGCTATGTAAAGGAATAGGTCTAATACTTCAAAACGTAGCTCCCAATACCTTTCAGGAAAAATACTGAATGTTGAATGTTAAGCGCAAAGAGAATTAAGTAATTAATCAAAATTTATTATCATTATTATAAAGTCAACAAATGCTGAGATACGACATTGATTGTATGCAGTATTTTTGCGTGAGATACGAGTTTGTTGCAGAATCAACTCACAAGCACCGATATGGCGGAATATCAATAATCAGTCGTCTGATACAGTAGAAGCGGCTGCAGTTATTCCATTTTTGATTCCCATCTTCTCTTGTTTTCTAGGCGCGGCCATTTTCCTCCTGCTCTTCATCCTGACCTCCTTCTCCGTCTGGCTCACCGTCTGGGCTTTGCCAGCATCCTCCTCAGCTTCGCCTGGGCGTACTTCGTCTATCACGTCGCCTTCGGGAAAGCGGCCCTTGGCCTGCTGAATCTCGTCTCGGCGTTTGTCATCATCGGAATCGGTAAGCCGAAGATAGTGGGTGGATATATATACAGCATCAGAGGCCATGTCCGAAATAGCGGCTGCAGTTGGGGCTCAGGCTGTTTAGATGGGCTTCCTATGTTGATCTAGCCACAGCCATAGCCACTTAAACTGTGTAGGTTTACAAGTAACAACTATGTGATTAAATTATCTCTTACAAAATAATTTTGGGTTGAACAAAGAAACATTTACTAAGAGTGGGACTTGACCCTGCATCTCCAGATTCATGTGTCAGGCGCTCTACAGGCATGCAACTTTTCCTCTTTTTTCATTCTCAGTTTTACATTCAAAATTGAAAAATACTGTACAAAATCATTGAAATTTTGTAATTTCCTCTTTTTTGGTGAAGTACAGTGCATGCCTGGCTCTACCAACTGAGCAATCTAGCCCTAATGTTTCGGCGGTCTTAGTGTTTGGCGTTTATGATACAACCTGGGAAGTGGCAGCAGTGGGATCACCTTGTTGGCGGTCTTAGTGTTGGCGTTTATGATACAACCTGGGAAGTGGCAGCAGTGGGATCACCTTGTTGGCGGTCTTAGTGTTGGCGTTTATGATACAACCTGGGAAGTGGCAGCAGTGGGATCACCTTGTTGGCGGTCTTAGTGTTGGCGTTTATGATACAACCTGGGAAGTGGCAGCAGTGGGATCACCTTGTTGGCGGTCTTAGTGTTTGGCGTTTATGATACAACCTGGGAAGTGGCAGCAGTGGGATCACCTTGTTGGCGGTCTTAGTGTTGGCGTTTATGATACAACCTGGGAAGTGGCAGCAGTGGGATCACCTTGAGGGATGGGACTTTGAGAGACGTGTTGGTTCTGAGAAGAACTAGGGGTTATCATCCCTGTCTTTATTCAAATGTACCCTCAAAACTATTTTTTTTTCCTCCATTGTTTTTTTAAAGTAATGTTTCTCTTTGTTTTTATGCTCCATGAGTATCATTTTTGGCTGTTACTAGGCAGATCAAAGTGCTTACTGTTATTAATATTGTACCATTGCTTTTCTTAAGGTATCCTATTTTAGTAAATAAATTCTTAGTTCCCACTCCAAACCTCTTTCTGATCCTCTTTCTCCCCCAACCCCCTCCTCCAGGTGTTGACGACGTATTCGTCTTCGTCAACACTTTCCTCCAAGCAGACCACTACAAGGATCCCGTTCAGCGGATGGCACACACCATCAAAACGGCGGGCATAGCGACCTTCTTCACATCCTTCACGACTGCCGGAGCCTTCGCTGCCAACATCGCATCTCAGAGCCGTGAGTAGGGCCCCGTTGAGAAACACTCGGTGTTGTACGGCCTCGGACTAGAACCCACTCACATTCGACCTCAGTTTTAATCACGTGTTCAGTGGCGTTTTTGTTCACCTCAACTTATAAGCCATGTTGAGATATGGTGGGACGCAATACTATGACACTATTAGGTTTGGGTAAATCTGTCTGTATACAACCAAACCAAACATGCACTCCTTAGTATCCGCCATATCTCACAAAGGCTAATTCTCCTGAAGATGATCAGAGCATACTGAGTTGTCAAACAACCGGCTCTTCTCAGAACCACCACCACTACTCACAGGAGAGATTTATGCACATGGTGTCACCACAAACCTCACTGGATTGTACTCCCACCATGCAAAATTCAAATCCTACTTACCTCAGTCTGGTCATTGTAATAATAACAATATGCAGGTCGTGTAAAGCATTCATCACAACCGACGGACATCTCAAAGCACTACCTTTACAACAAGTATGCAGAGTTATGTTTGAACTTAAGTCCAGTGTGCTACACCACTCAGCCATGACACTGCCATGTTAACTTGAGCCCAGTGTGCACACCACTCAGCCATGACACTGCCATGTTAACTTGAGCCCAGGGTGCTACACACACCAACTCCCACCCATGAACACCTGCCACATGGACTTTCCTCTCTTATTTACAGATTCCAGCCATCAACGACTTTGGCCTGTTCATGTGTCTGATTGTCAGCTTCTGTTGGCTGCTAGTGGTTCTCATCATGCCGTGTGCACTCACCCTCTGGCATCGGTGCTTCCACTGTGAAGTCTTCATGTAAGTACAACAGTAGACTCTCAGGGTTCTCCCCGGGGTTCAGTGTGGACCTGTGGGGACATGCTTGAACCTTGTTATGGAAGTTTGGCCGAAGCACACTGAATTGAAACAAGGTCCCCAGAACCGTTGTTACCCAAGCCCTACTGCGCACTCTGGGGCATTCTAAATTGTTTCGTTATGTATTTTAAATTAGATCGGAAGTTCCCCCCTCAAAAGAGAACAAAAATGAAATTTTGATTTGTTTTTTAAAGTATCGGCCACAAGTTGCGCAGTTTGGGCGTACCTGCCCGATCATTAGCTCGTGCATGGAGAGAACTTTGCACTAGGTGGCAGCAGATATTTGTGCGCACTTCATGCGAAAGCAGATGCGGAGTGGATTTGTTTTTGTGACACAAAACATCATGCTGTTTTCCATCCAGCAAACTTGCGAGTTAGATTTGAATGGCGTCTTGGACAACGCCTTGTTCGTTCACAAGTGACTGCTCACTTTGGATTCCTCAGACTGCATCCAGTGTTGTTACGTCACGTGGTTCAGTGAAAAAAAATTCTTTGTTAGATAAGAGACGAGAAACACCCGTTCACAACCCTCAATGAAATGTGTGGCACGAGGATACCAGTCTTTGCTGATCTGGAGGTAGCTTGCCCCTAACCATGTGACATAGCAACACTGGATTTAGTCTGGGGAATTCACATTGAGCATTCACTTGTGACTGAACGAGGCATTGTACCAGACATCATTCAAGCCACACTCGCAGATGACTTGTTGTGGAAATTGTGACTTTTAGCTTCTCAAAACATCTAACTCTTTATATTTCAGATTTGGCCGTTGTGCACGCCGTAAGAATAACCCTGCAGCCGCACTGGCAAACCTGTCCCGCGTTCTTGCACGCCACGAGAGGCAAGCCACCCAGCAACAGGCACCACAGGAGGCTGCGGATCAACAGAGAAGCCCAGAGGAAGGGAGCGACGAGGGAAGCGGCCCGCGTGAGACTCAAGAGGACACCGACATACCCCTGCTGGACCTAGAGGAGTTTAACAACACTCAGAGTAAGATAGTGCAAGCCACACTGTTACATAGAACAGAACTAGCTCAACTGACATGACTTTGAAGATTTTTGACAACTTTGACATTTATTGGCCGATCTCAATGATATTTTAATCATATCAAAGGAAATTCACCAAGCAAGACATTTTGTATTACTTAATCTGCTGTAAAACAACATCTTCAAGGTGATAAAAAGCCATTTTGAGATATGGCGGACAAAACACTGTGACACTGTTAGGTTTGGGTGAATCTTTCACCCAAACCAAACAGTACATTCCTATAGTGTCCACCATATTCCAGAAAGGCTAAAAAGAGTTTGTACGACAGGCCTTTGAACAATAAGCTCTCTGCCGCGTAAGAATGTGTGCTTCGATGCTTGAGTGGTCAAAACAACCCGATAACGAGAAGGTTCTTAAAATATATGGTTTTTGAGGCATTGCATGGTGAGGTATGCGTCCTGCTACGACGGAGTCTCGAGAAGTCACCCCGATCAACTAAGCTAAAGTAGTAGTCCAGGCCGGTATCCTACCTTCCGCCCAGGTAGTAGTTAATAAGCAGGACAGTTCTTTTCAGAACTGAGAAGTCTCCCGAATTCCGAAAATCTACTCCGCGGTAGTAGAACAAATAGCAAGACAAGTTCTCTAAGAACAAAATCTACACAGCAAAGTAGATAATTATACACATGGTGTTACCGCAAACCGAATATACGTTATTAAAATAAACTCAAATTTTACATTTGCTTTGACAGACCTTTTGATTGAAGACGACGAACCTCTCATTCTGACCAACGACGACGAGTTGATCTCATCCTTTCCTCCCGCATCCACTCCAACCAAGGAGACTCGTGGCATCACCAAGACACTCCAAGGCATCCTCTACAACTTTGTTGCCACCCCCGTCATTAGAGGACGCTGGCTTGTGGTGGGTAAGTATCAGACCAAGGTCGTAGAGCTTGTTCATTTGCGTGTAGCATTCGTCACTTAAAGGCAGTGGATACTTTTTGTAATTACTCAAGAAATACATCACCTTAGAAACTTACTTGGTAAGGAGCACCTGAGAGCTGCTGATAGTATAGAACATTGTGAGAAATGACACCCTCTGAAGTGATGTACATGTACCTTTTGAGAAAGAGGTAATTTCTCACTAAAATATTTTAATCTGAGAAAGGCTTCAGGCATGAAGCCTCGGCCATGGTCTGCCATGGTCTGCTGATAATCTGCCATGGTATGCTGGAATCTCAAAACTCTCTGACTTTTCGCCCATTGAGCCAAATACAATGATAAACAATGGTGGCAGCTTGTTCATTCTTATAAGCCATATTTGTACAACAAAACTACAACGGTCTAAAATCGGAATTTACAGAATAACCCCCCCGGAAAAGGAGCTTGTATGAGCATAAATTCCAGTACCTTCTGTCCCTCTTTGTATGGGGGAATTGAAGCGGAGCCTGATAGGTGCCTGGCATGCCTGGCACGCTACTCAACGGAATGTACATGTGGACATACATGTCAGCCCTTTGACTGATTGCCAACAATTTGAGGGTGCTCTAAAAGTTGTTCTGGGTGACAAAAAGTAGCCGCTGTAAGCCAATTTAGAAAAATGTGGTGGATGTACACATCATTTGACATGAAGTGATTAATCCTCAACAGTTGATCTCATAATAGTAGTTGAAAACCAATGTCCCTTCCCCTTTATGTAGGCCTAGAACGGTGTGACATCATCTGCGTGTTTCCCGCTTGCTTATCTTGAGTGTATCTTTGTCTGATCTTTGTAGTCAGTTATCTGGTCATCTTTGGCGTCTCCCTGGGCCTGGTCGTCCACATCAACCCAGCCAACCGACCTCCTGCACTCTACAACGAGGACACCAACCTCCAGCAGCTCCTGGACTTGGCGTATAACTTCAGCGGCTCGGATATCTCCTGTCGGTCATGCTCCGGGTTCTCGACCAGCGGGGCGATCATTCCCCACGACAGCGGCCGGGTGACATTGCCAGCGGTGATCCCTAATCCGACCAGGCGCCCCACGTCTGCACCCCAACCTGGCGGCGTCATCACAACGACAATGAAGGTGATGATAACAGCAGATTCCCAACCGTTTCTTGTCAGTCCACTAATTTTCACAGAATATAGCTCAACTAATTTTCTCATTTTCTGATCAACAAGTCCACTAAGTCCACTGAATAAAACTCAACTAATTTTCACATTTTCCGATCAACAAGTCCACTAAGTCCACTAAATAAAACTCAACTAATTTTCACATTTTCCGATCAACAAGTCTACTATGACCACTGAAATAAAACTCAACTAATTTTCACGTTGCCACTCACTTATCATTTGGTATTCACCTGAGGACTGAAAATTTTCCACGTTATGAGCAAACTTTGTTCAATTCTCGCAGTTTTGTTTCCTTTTTGGTACTTCAGTTTTGTCGATCAACAACCTCTAAACCATTGATTAACAAAATACAACAATATGCAATATCTTCAACAAGTTGAATTGTATTTAATTAAGTTGTGATTTTTCAGTTTACAGTTGAACTTTTATCGGAGAGTTCACTAAATGTATATTGGGATAAAGAATATTATTTGGTTTTACCCTTTCACCGATGTTTGTATAGCACTATATACTCAGTACTTCCCGAGTTCTGTGAAAAAAATCAACAGGCATATTACTCGGGTGGGATTCAAACCCATGACCATGGCCATTTTTGAGCAGATGTCTTGCCAACTAGACCACAGAGATTGCCCGGTAGCTAGAGGCAGTTCGAATCCTATATTTTAGCAGCTGGTATCGCAACAATTTAATAGATGTTAAATTTGCAACCGGGGATTATTTGGTTTAACCCTTTCACCGATGTTACATTGTCAAAAAAACAATCTATGACCCGACTGTTAACCAATACTAGTTCAACCCTTAATTCCACTGGTATTCACTTTAGGTAACCCCACATCCCCCAGTTGACACCCTATCTCCTATCATCTCCAACCCTCCTGGTGTTTCTTACAAGCCGACAACTGAGCACGGAGAGGTTGTTACCGCTGGGCCCACAGAAGGCATCCGTAAGTTGAAAAAGTATACAGGGTGAAACCCTCCAAGATGGAACCCACCTTGACAGGGATTTAAACCTACCTACTTAACTTATTCAAATTTGTCTTTTTTTTTCTTTATACTGTAGCAAAGTTATAGCTCTTCAACTTTACATGGTAAAAACAATTTTTTGTTTGTAATCCCAAGAGTTGTGTTATTATACTAACAGCTGCCCTCTCTAGTCAGCTGTTGAGTTTCTGCCTTTCTATAGACCTCTAAACCGCCCTCTGTTGAAATCTGCCTGCCAGTGTGCACATGCATCACTGCACCAATGTGGTCACGGAGCAATGCCAAAGGTCACACAGTTCAAAGGTGATCTGACCTGTGATGTCGTTCCCTAATCCAAATTGATGGTGAACCTGATGGATGCACAAACCGGCAGGCAGGAACTTGATGTTTTTGGTTTTGCCGTGACAGCAGAGGGCGTATGGTCTTTACCTTGGGATTTCTTGGAGCTATAACTAAAAACTTCAGAGTTTCTAATCTATTCATTATCTGAGAAAATGGAATTAGCTGGTGCAAATTGGGTCAAAATTTCGGGCCACTGCATGTAACTATTCTATTCATTATCTAGATTACTCTTTTAAGTCAATAAGTAACGTTCTGTATGCCAGAACCATTCACTTTCACAGGGTTTGCCCTTAACTTTTTCAGTGACTGGCCAGCGAGATAATTAATTAATTGGTCTCACTGGCCAATCAACTTTTCTCACTGGCCAGTCAACTTTTCTCACTGGCCAGTCAACTTTTCTCACTGGCCAGTCAACTTTTCTCACTGGCCAGTCAACTTTTCTCACTGGCCAGTCAACTTTTCTCACGGGCCAGCCAACTTTTCTCACGGGCCAGCCAACTTTTCTCACTGGCCAGTCAACTTGTTCAGTGACTGGCCAACAAGACCAGTTAAATCACCGTTTCACTGTCGGCCAGTTTTTTTCACCGGTCCATAATTTAAGGTTTTTCTGTCATCTGCATGGGACTTGTAATTTTAAACACTCAGTGGTTTATATCAGTGGCAAGCAATAACAGGCCTGGAATTTCATCTTTGAGAGGGCAATTAAGGCCATTTTCATTTTGCAAAGGGCACTTCCATGTGAAAATCTTCAAGTCTATGGAAAAACTTTTGAAGGGGCACCAAGGCCAAGACCAGGGGCAACAAAGGCCTCCGTGTAATTTCAGGCCTGCAATAAGCTAGCCAGCTGAACTAGCTGGACAGAATTCTGACCGGTCCTCATGAGTTTTAAGTGGCGTTCGGCCAGCGGACCACTGGTAAGGTGGACCACTGCTTTCTGCCCAAACTTAAAACTGGGTATGTTTTCTGATCAAATACAGACACGAAAAGAGGAGCTTTCAAATAGCACCTAATTAGGGCCAACAAGTATTTCTCAGCATACAGAGTGTTTAAAGGCCCTGTACACTATTGGTAAGATCGAAAAACACAATGTTCACAGATTCACACATAACTTACATCATTTAAAGTAAGTAATGGTAGAAAGGGTTCCTTTAAATATTTCTGCCTAAAATTCTATCGTTTCCGAGAAACGAGTAAAACAATAGTAATTATCGCGCGCGATAATTTGAAAAAACAGAAAACACATAAGATCTCTTTTCACTATTTTCTCGTGACCTGGATGACCAATTGAGCTCAAACTTTCACAGGTTTGTTTGTTCATGCATATGTTTAATCACACAAAATGTGGACACTGATTTTGAGCTGCTACCAAAAGTGTACAATACCTTTAAGACACCATGTCACACATTGATATCTTGGCTGATGTTTTTGGTTGTCTTCGGCCATTTTGATTCCATTACACTATTGATGGCTAGACAGTGACACGGGGGAAACGGACTCCCTGAATGGCGCAACCAATAATTACTGTAGTAGATGACATCAGATGGATTGGGTCCATTGGGGAGGAAGTCTGTGGTATTTTTTTTGGGGGGGGAAGCCATTTTGTCTGTCTTCCATTCAAATCAGTGTAAAGCCACACCAACTAGGGCTGAAAGTGCAAAATAGTCTGGTGACATATTGTTAAAATAATGAGTAAGTTGTTATTAAGGCTATTGAAGGCGGGGAACATGAAAGCGCAAAATAGTCTGGTGCCATTGTTACAAGTAGAGTCAGTAGTCATCAATGCTATTGAAGACAGGGAACACGAAAGGGCAATATAGTCTGGTGCCCTTGTTACAAGTAGAGTCAGTAGTCATTAATGCCATTGAAGACAGAGAACGCGAAAGGGCAAAATAGTCTGGTGCCATTGTTATAACTTGAATCAGTCGTCAATAATTCTATTGAAGACGGGGAACATGATGAAAAATAGCTTCCAGCTTTAACAAACATCTGTTGTTCACTCTCTCTTTTCCGGTGCACGTTGTAAATCCCAACCATTGATGTTCTTGTTATAAAGGGCAAACTTGTGCCGAAGTGGGCCCGACCTGTGAATACCGGAGTACCTGTGAAGAGGGTGACGCCACGTCGGAACCGGCCTGTAAGTGTATCTTCTACTGCACCGCCGATCGGGATCCGGTATGCGGCAGCAATGGAGAGACATACAAAAACTTGTGTGCTCTGCGTGCAGATGGCTGTTTCAAAAAGCAGATAATTAACCTAGTTCACACAGGAGCCTGCTACAGTAAGTTTCTTCCCGTTTTTTTTTCTTTTTTTTTTTCTTCAGTGCCCAATTTCATAAAGCTGCTTAAGCACAAAAGGTAGCTAAGCATGACAAAGTTATGCCTACCAGAATAAGGTTACCAGCCAAACTACCATGTCACATGTACAACTTGTGACTGGTATCCTGCTCATTTCTGCTTAGAAGGCAATTGTTTAGAACCGTTTCTGCTTAAGCACTTCTTTTACATGGCATACGGGGGGGGGCACTCATCCTACATCCACTTCACGTCGTTGTTTAAACATTATTAGTAAGGACATTTTTCGGAACAATTTACTGTTGAGAATATCGTTGTCACAGTGAAACCGTGACTAAACAAAGTAAAAAGGACAACAAATGTTTTCATAAAATGCATCGGGATTCTTCTGTTCTTATTCAAGAAAATTTGGGATGCTCTCACCACTCATTGGCAAACCCTTGGCCGTAAGCCACATCCGATAATCGACCATGGCCGTGTACATGTACGCTGGAACCTGGGATTTACTTTGTGTATACCGAACACAATGATGCATAATGATGGAAGCCTGTCGATCTCTCGTAACCCTCATTTGAACAACAAAAGGACGATAGTCCCGAATAGAGGATTGCACAGCAACCCCAAGAAAAAGGGAGATTTGGAGCATGAATCCCAGTACCCTTTATTCCTCATTGTATTGAAGAAACAAATCATAACACATTGAGTGCAAGCTACACATTGGAACAAAGACATCCCTTGGCTTTGACCTTATACACCCCCAAAAAAATATTCCAGTTGTATACAAAAATGGAACAATCATTCATTCCTTTTCTGACTTGTAAAATTTGTGCGTGTATGCAAGTCTTCAGGCCGAGCGGTCTAGTTCACCGGACCCAAGCTCTGGTGTTGTCAGCAGCAGAGTGTGGGTTCGAATCCCTGTCATGACACTTGTGCCGTTGAGCAAGGCACTTAACCATAATTGCCTTAACCATAATTGCCTCGTAAAAAGTTGAGAAGGTAGTGCATTCTGCTCTACCAGCCAGGCTCCTAGTGGATGATACCCATGCCTACATCCTTATGGACCGTGAAGGGGGTAACTCTGTTTCAGCCCCAGGAGTAGGCGGTAACGTGCCCCTGGTGTCAGTTGATTTCGGTCAACAGCTCAAATCAGTTAAGTGTAGCCCTCACCTTGAAGTGGCCATCCGGAGTTGGGAGTTAGGCGATATCTCATTTAAAAAAATGAACTGGTTAAAGAGAGAATTGACTTCATCTGATTCATTCGAAGACTCTTCTAAATTGGGTAGAGAGATGTCATCAGTAAATACTACCTGTGACGTCTGTCGCATTTTGCATTGACTTGCAATGTATATTAATAAAAAAATAAATTGTTTTAATTTTAGATCCACACTCACCAGACAGCGGCCATCCTGACACCCATGGGCAGACCACCAGACCCAGCAGCCAAGGAGGAGCTAGTTCCCCACAGGCCGGGGATAACTCCCCAGGAGGCAGCGGCGACCACGCCAGCTCCCCGCACTCCGGGTTCAACCCCTGCGCCGGGGACTCGTGCGGGAAGCCGGCGGTGCGGCCGGCCCTGGACAACCTCGCACTGGTCTACGTGGTGTTCGGGATAGACCGCTTTGACTTGAGTGAAGCGTCCAGGGAGCACGTTGTAGCCGAGGACGAGGTGAGTGAGTGGGGAATCGAACCCGAAACCCACTATTTTCTGGGGATGTTTTTTTTTTTTAGCACCTCGTGGCCGATGGGGTCTTGAGCATCAAACTCAAGTACTGATGGCCGAGTGTGGGTTTCATATCTTGCTGGTAAAAACCCGGCTCTTGGGCAAGACACTTATAATTGCTTCTCATCAGCCAAGAGTTAATGGTTTACCTGTGAGGGCAGAGATGGTTCTTGTGAATAACTTCGTTTGATTTGCCTCTCTTGGCAACACAGGTCATATACACCCCAGGGAGCCCAGATGGTTGAAGGAATGATTTAAATGGCCCAGTGACTGGGGTGATAATGTTCTTGTGCCAAAAGCATGAAACTACCCGCCGGCACTATATAAATGTCCCTTATATATTTATTTTTTTTCTCTGACATGTTTGCTATGCCTCTGTTGGCCTCATGTCCTTGTAGTAGCTGTGTTGTTCTGAGATCTTATGTTTTAAAGACAACCTTCTCTGAATTTTAAAGCCTGTAAATGTTGAATTCTACTGTTTCATTTTAATCTTAAATCTTTTAAAATTGTTTCTTTCTTGTTATAATATTCCATGGTTTTTTTATTTTGCTAATTATGATCGAGTCAGTTTGTTTTAATGTTTTATAACTAACTAATATCGTCTTATTTGAATCAAGAACATTTTTTAAAATTTCCCCTGTGTGGGATAATTAAGTTTTTATCTACTAATAATATTAATGCGAACTTTAAAAGTTCACTTTTTATCAAATGTTACTCGATATTTATTTCTCTCTGGTATCGAGAGCAGGAACTTCACTATCCCTTTTTCAAAATGTATATTGTGTCCTTCTATTTCAGGGTCAAGTCATTTACGATCACGACTTCAACATTCTCAGTGAGGGTACCCTGCGAGCTTTGTGTAAGATCTGCAAGAGTGTAGCCTCCAGAACGGAGCTGGTTGTAGAGGGTGGAGCACAGTGCTTCCCTAGAGGTAAACAACAACAACAATAGCAACAACAATAACAAACACCAGGGCTAGAATTTGGGGGGAAAACCCACAAGACCGCAGGGCTTGTAGCTAAAAATATATTTTCTGGACCAGAATTTTGAGTACAAGACCAGAATTGAAGTGAGAAGAAAAAAGCCTAATCAGGTTAATATTTGAACTGTTTGAATTTGAAAAAGCACTAAGAGACGATTTGTATATTATGGGTATGTCTTTGACAATCAACAGAATTGTATTTATCAGACTGAAAGTCAACATTTGAACACAGACACCAAGACCGCCGGACTTGTCCGGACATGAGTTTACTGGCCCGATGCTAAAAATCACTGGCCTCGGGCCTGCGGTCCAGTGTCAAAATCGAGCCCTGAACACCGTGGTAACACACGTTGTAAAAGTGGGGATGACAAATTTTAGACTTTTATCTGAAGTCAGACCTATTTTTTGTGTCTGCCTCATGAAAAAAAAAGAGTTGTTTCTTCGGATATAAAGAAACCGTGCTTTAGTGTGATCTTGTGATCTTCAGGCATGTGATTACTCAGGTTTTTGCCCTGATTTCAGGTTTTTCTTACAACCACCTTGAACATTACAATTTTCTTGAAAGAGTTTGAAGCAAGTCACCAAAGGGAGAAAGAAATAGTCCACACTGTGTCCAAACCTGTAGTGTTGTCTTTCTGGTGATGCACAGAGTCTGTAAACCTCCTGAATTGGAACATCTAGAGGAGGTTTCGGGCAGGAGTAAGGGGAACCCTGACCTGCTAGCCATATTTTTCAGGAATGTTCACATTAGTTCAATCTCATCCCTGGATCTTGCTCTTGGGTGTGGTCGTGTGGCAGTTACAGGTTGAATAGCCTCTGACTGGCACCCTCGAACAAAGGTATTGACAAAATCGGGAGGCCTCCAACATCAGGGCTAGATAGCTCAGCTGGTAGAGCCCCTGCACGTTAATCCAGAGGTCACTGGTTCAAATTCCGCTCTAGTCAAATGTGTTGTGTTCAATTAAGAAGGGTACAATATAAAGCTCTTGATCAATGCAGTTCAAGTTCTTGGTGATCTTTTGTCCGACTGCTTCCCTTTCAAATAGCAACACTGATAACAAGAACAGCCAAATACAAAAAACAGTAGTAAATAACAACAACAACAGTAACAACAACTCTTAATCCTTTCCTCCCGTTTCCCTGTCCAGCTTTCTCCAGTTATGTCAACGCCATCAAGACCAAGTACGAAGAATGCAGGGGTCTGCCGGTCCCAAACCTTCTGGCCGGCACTCGCTCCAAGAGCCTGGTGTACAAGAATGGCCAAAAGGTCGTCTGGTTTGCAATGGCGTTCCAATCGGTATGTTAGAAAGTTTCCCAAGCCTGAGATAAAGATGAATCACCCGATCTTTTTTTTTCAAAACAATTTGCAGTTCTTACGCAGCGCTGTTTCACACCCGAGGGCGTCTCAAAGCGCTCATTATTTTTTCTTTCTACAAGGTATGCGGAGATATATTCAAAATGTCAGGGGGCATGTCATGGGAGGCAGTTTACAGGCAGCCAGTTCCAGGCTCCAGAAGAAAAGGCATTCACATTTGAATGTTCACATATTTTCATGGGGATCATTTAGACATTGTTTGAAAAATGACTCATTTGCTACCAAAGTGTTTCCTGTAGCATGCTCTGCGGTTGGTTGCCTCCAAGTTGCCTGTAAAAGTTGCCTTGTGTGACGAGGCCCTAAGATCCATTGATTTGCACAGCACAACGGTTTAAGGTACTGTGGCGCAATCAGCTGAAAGTGCCTCCTTGTTGAGAAAAAACGGCGTAAAACTGTCACAGCATTTTCGTCAAGAATGTTGAATCCCTCCACGTTCAGCGAGGTGACAGCGGGTAACCAACTGCATCTCTGGCCGCAGCATTTACAAACGGATGAACTAATATCGCAGGATGCTCACTACCATTACCATCTTTATAACAAGTAAACTTTCAGATAGAAATCACAGAAATTGTTTTTTTTTCAGGGTCATAGTATGACCCCCACATTTGAATATTACGTACGGGTACAATAGGAAGGTAAATTGATAGGAAAGTAAACTAACAAGAATATCCGATTTCATAAGTAAGTTTGAAAACAAACATTGCAAACAAAAATAATCTACCATGAAAGAATGTGCGTATAATGTTTCTATCTTACAACTGTGGTTTATTGTTTGTCTCTCGTACTCGTTTAGAAAACCTTCATGGGTCAGTCATCGTTTGAGTCGTACAGGGATTACAACGAATGGGAGAAAGTGATGAAGGACGAGATTGACGGTCTGACCGAGGAGGAGAAGGCCGGACTGGAGACGATGTTCCAGACCAGCTCCTACTGGAAGCAGATCTTCATGGAAATTGTTGGTACGTTGTATTTCACTTACTGAAATGATTTTGTTGTTAGCGACGAACAAATTTGCCCTTAAGTGTCCAAAGCCGATGGTTATAAAGATTATGTTGACATGTTGTATTTCACGTACTGAAAATGGGAAACGAATCATATATAATGACGAAGAAAGTTATAAGTTGTCTCTTAGGGTCAATAAGGCAGATCTTCATGGAGTAGGTACGTTGTATTTCACTTACTAATAACGAACAAATTTGTTAATTGTCTCGTAGGATTGTAGCAGATCTATACATTGTCTCGTAGGATTGTAGCAGATCTATAAATTGTCTCTTAGGATGGAAGCAGATCTAAAAATTGTATCTTAGGTTGAAAGCAAATCCATAAATTGTCTCTTAGGATTGAAGCAGACCTATAAATTGTCTCGTAGGATTGAGGCAGATCTATAAATTGTCTGGTAAGATTGAAGTCGATTTATAAATTGTCTCTTAGGATTGAAGCAGATTTACAAATTGTCTCGTATGATTGAAGCAGATCTATAAATTGTCTCTTAGGATTGAAACAGATCTATAAATTATCTCGTAGGATTGAGGCAGATCTATAAGTTGTCTCGTAGGATCTATAAATTGTCTGGTAAGATTGAAATCGATTGATAAATTGTCTCTTAGGATTGATTTGAAGCAGATCTATAAATTATCTCTAAGGATTGAAGCAGATCTATAAATTATCTCGTAGGATTCAGGCAGATCTATAAGTTGTCTCATAGGATCTATAAATTGTCTGGTAAGATTGAAATCGATTGATAAATTGTCTCGTAGGATTGAAGCAGATCTATAAATTGTCATGTAGGATTGAAGTCGATTTAGAAATTGTCTCTTAGGTTTGAAGCAGAGCACCAATGGGAACGAGGAACGGCAACAAGCCATTTGTGCACATTTAATTAACTGCACATTTACCGGGGTTTGGCAAGACAAGCCGGGGGAAAAAACAGCGCAGCGAGATCGAGCGCCGATGGGAACGAGGTCGGCGGAACCCACCCCCCTGACAACACCAGAACTAGAGTCTGGTGCCTTTATAGCCAGCTTGGCGTTCGCACTGCCACAGATTAACAACCATCGACATGTCTGCGTCCCTTATACACAGGTGTGACCAGTGCAATATACGGTGTTGCCTTCTCGCTACTTGTGTGCGTGGTAGCTGTGGTCATCTTCACGGCTCACATCGGCATTCTACTCATTGCTTTCTTAACCATTGGAGGTAAGTTCAGGCTAGGAAAGTGTTGTCAAACTTAGAATGTACTTTAGACCTAGTTACAAAGGACTATTAAGAGAATTTCCATATCAATCATTAAAAGATTTCTATTTTTTGTTATTGTAATCTCGAGAGGCTAGCTATTTTTTGTTTACAGTATATGACCCCCAGTGGTTTGTAAACAAATGCCTTGGGGTTTAGTGTTCACACAGCTGATTGAGCTGAACGAAGAGTAGCCCTCTACTTGTCTCACTAAGTTTACCCACTATGTTCATCTGAGTAACAGTACCATATCTACAAATAAAAAGTTATCTTTTACACACTTCTTGTGATAATCATATTCCAGACCATAGCATTAATACAATGTAATATTTCAGCACAGCTTAAAAACAGAAGTGCATTAGTTGATTGCACAATGGCATTTAGAGAGGTGTTGCATTCCACCACAAGAGGGCGGTATGAAGAGGAAATGTTTGGCTGACTAATAAAAAATGTACAGCGAGTGAAAAGTCCTTGGATTGTCTTGGTCTTGTAAGTGACATTTTTGTCTGTTTGTTTGCGTCGATATGAGAATAGACTTACACAGAAAAAATGAAACCAGCTAGGAATCTTCGATCTTCACATAAATCCCTTCTGACTCGCCACACTTATACGTTGTACGGTCCCTGCTCTTTCCAGCTCAGTTATGGAACAGTCTTCCAGAGGTTGTTAAACAGGCTGAGACATCGGAATAATTCAAAACCCGGTTGAAAACATATCCGTTTACTTTGTACAATTGTTTTTGATTTGATTTGATTTGAAATGGTTTATTAATGTAAAAATCGATCTCACAGCCAGTAGGCTGAATTACATGATTTGTACAGGTAAAAAGACATATCCCCTTTACAGCGCAAAGGGACCTCACGGTGATACGTGCTATATAAGAATGGTTTTTTAGTATTATTATCAATAACTATTTGACCCCCAAAAATTAATTAGTTATTTACTAATTAGTCATTTTGTCAGGTCAGCTACGGTAGGGCTACCAATGTGGAGGGTTCGAAGTGATGTTGTTCTTATCCTTCTTATCCACAGGTGTAATCCTAGTGGTCATCAGCATGTTTTATCTCCTTGGCTGGGAGATGGGCGCTGTCGAAGCCGTCTCCCTCTCTATCCTAGTCGGGTCCTCGGTAGATTACTGTATCCATCTCATCGAGGGATACTTGGTGGCGGGAGACAGGGTACCGGACAGCTCCAAAAAGGTACAGTAATCATTGAGTAAACCCTTTTAGAGAACATTCATTTCAGTATAATCATCACCGTTATTGTTAATTTTTGGAAACAATTTTTTTCTTGAAAAACAATAGTATAAAACAGAGATTTTGTGTTGTTTTAGAAACATAGGTTCTATGTTACGGTGGGAAACATCAGGAAATGTCAATTCAGGTCATGACCTTTACTCTGACCTTTTTGGTTGAGTGGCAGTTAGGTCAGACCTGTAGCCGTTTGCGGCTGCTGTGGGCATTTGGTTACAATCCGTTTCTATGGTCTCTAAAGGGTTAAGTCAGTGTCGATTTGGCTGATGCATTAGGGTGCTGCTTTGGGGAAAGTTTGTCCCCTAAACACGTGACAAGCAACATTGGCTTCATCGATGAGGATTTCCAATGTGAGTTTTCACTTGAGGCTAGGGAAGTCATTGTACCGGACATTATTTCTGTGTAGATTACGAGTGATGTACTGGGAAGGCAAAAAGAGGATATGGAAGGCCATCCAGTACAACTTAGCAGACGTTATCACCATTTCACATTTTTAAAATTTTGTTTTGTTAATTTACTTGAAACAGAACGGGAGCAGCGATTCCGTCACTCCATTAGCACACGAGTGTCGATCTGGCCACTTGGTGGGGAGCGGCGCTCCGCCGGCCCCCATCAACTTGCACCTTCCGAATGCCTCTAATCCGATATCACCAATTCACACAATATTTATTTTGTGTTATTATTTTTTTTACTTGAAACAGACCGCAGCAGAGATGCGAAACTGGCGAATCCGTCACTCCGTCAGCACAATCGGCGTGTCGATCCTGAGCAGCGCCATCACCACCATCATCGCGTCCATCCCCCTCTGTTTCACCACCATCCAGATCTTCGCCAAGTTCGGCAAGATCGTCGCCATGAACACGTTCGTCTCCATCTTCTACACGCTGACGGCCTGCACGGCCTTCCTGAGCATCGCGGGCCCGGCCAGGTACCGATGGAACCTGAAGTGGTTTGCGTTCAGCGCGTTGGTGCTCTGCGCGCTCATCGGCGCCGTTGTCGCTGCGCTGTTTGTGCTCCACTCATCGGGCGTGTCTATTCCCGGACCCTCGGGGAGTCCCTCTTCTAAAATAACATTCTCAACGGAATTTTGAGCTCCCTTTCATAACTTTTAAACAATCTTATCAGGGCCCAATTTCGTAAAGCCTGTAAGTAGATATTTTTAACTTATAGAGCAACCCTTAGCATAGTTTCTATTTCATAATCACTGCTTATTGTAAGCAGAGAAAAAGTTATGTTTTTGGTTTTTTTTGAGATATCATCCAACTCACAAGGCGGACGGCAAATTCAAGGTGAGGGGCTACATTTAACTGATTTGGGCTGTCGACCTAAATCAGCTGACACCGGGGGCACGTTGCCACCTACTGGCTGAAACAGGGTTACCCCCTTCAACAGTCCATCAGGATGTCGGCATGGGTGTCATCCACTAGGAGCCTGGCTGGTAGAACAGAATGCACGTATACCTACCTCCCCAACTGCTTGCTTGCCGGCAGTTTTTGTAAGCAGATGAGTTAGACAACAATGCTAATCCATTGTGAACGCGCACACGCACTATCAAATCACCTCAATCATTTATAAAGTACACTTTTGCTTAAGCATTTTATTTTTTCCGTTACAGTAAGCACACAAAATGTGCTTACCAGTAAACAGCTTTACGAAGTTGGGCCTCGATTCTGAGATTAGTTACTGTCAAAACGTACAAAATAATGAAAGCATTCTAGTTTGGTTTCATCCCACCAATTTTGCGTTCAGCAGCCGAAGGAAAAAAGTTATAGTTTTTTCCGTTTTTTTAAATACCATTGATGTCGACATGACATGGAGTTAGAGCTAGGTGCTGTGGATCAGTGCTGTGATATATATGCACAAATGTTGTCTTGTATATACTCAGATATGTAAAGTAAGGAAAATAGATTTTATAAACGCAGGGGTTGGCGGCAGTCTCGGCTTGAAGAGAAGATTTTGCTGCCCTCAACGTTATTTAAGAAAAAAGCGCAATGCGGTATCTTAATAAGGCCTTGTCCAAGGAGAGACTTTCAGTCGCACTTAGAAGCGACAGACCCGATGGATAATTCTCTCGTCTTGGCAGTTGACGTAAATGCTAGGATCATGTCCCAATGTCATGGCTCTGCTGACCGCCGAATTTTTGCGCTTGAGATCACTATTCTCCGTTTACTGTGCAAGCGCGAAATTTCTGCGCTAGCTGTGTAAGCGAAGAATGCCTAGTAACGTGGAGTATGCGCACCCACAAGCCAAAAATTTCCCTGCTAACCCGTGAAATACGCTTGACGTGAGCGCGGAATTCCCTGCTTCCGTAAGCGCCGATTCTTCGCTAACGGTAAGCAGAGCCATGAGTAATTACCAGAAATATCCACCGTCTTTAAAGGGTGTGTACAACATTGGTAAGATTGAAAATATAAATGTTCACAGATTTGAATATAACTTTTATGGTATAAAAGATGGTCATGGTGGTAAACTTCCCTTGAAAGAGGTTTGCTTGAAATGCTGTAGTTTTTAGGAAATGAGTGAAACAATCAGTCCTTATCGGGCGTGTCCAAAACCCGATGTGAAAATGTATAATAGGATTTTTCACTATTTTCTCATGACTCTGAAGACCGATTGAGCTTAAAACTTCACAGTTTTGTTATTTCATGTATATGTTGGGTCACAATAAATGTGGACACTGGTCATTGACGATTACCGATGTTGTACATGTGCTTTGAGATGGACCTTAACCGTGTATCAATCTGAACTGCTAAGCAAAGTGTGATGTCGCAAGACAAATCACTAAGATTGACAGCTCATCTGAATGTCGCATTAAGATAAATCTTAGTGTTCTTGTGAAATCGGGCCTAGATTTCTCATGCTTAGTGTGTGTTTTACGGAGAATTTATGCTCACCAGAAATTTTTAAGAAGACGATAATGTATTCTTATAGTGTATGTTGAAATATTGAGAGAAACAGGTGGATGTTTCATAGTTTATAAAACTCAGATTTTTTTTTATGGAAACAAACTCGCTTTGTTGCTTATATTTTAGAGATGTATGTATATTTACAATAATGTTTTTTTATATTTAAAAGCGTTGTTTGCGGGTTATTTTATTCATCGATTGATTTTTTAATTTTATTTCATGCATATTCTATTATGTTTTATGATGTCACTTTGTTTCAGACAGTTATTAATGTCTTTTTTTATTCAGAAGTCATGGCCGAGATTACAATTCAAAGTTATTTTTTTAATCTTCAGAAATAAGGTAACAAGAGTTGACGACTGAGCTTGCCTTTCACCTCACCATGTACTGCATAGTTTTAAAATTGTATAATTAGTGTTTATTTTAAGACGTGTGATAGCCTTCACAAACGTTCCTGCCAGTTTATTTCGTCAAATTGCATTGTAATAACTCCTTTTAAAGGGAAGGTGTACATTTGGTGATCACTCTTAAAACTAATGGTGTTAAAAACTTTCGATAGTATAAAGCATTTTGAGAATCATTTTACTTCGGAGTAATGTGGTTATGGAAAAAATATATCAGTTTTTATCAGAAAAAAGTTTAATCTGAGAAGAAACGCTTCTCAGATTGTGTATTCCAATTGTGGATTATTCTTCCTGCGTGGACATAACCGCTCCGGATTTTCGGCGATATCTCAAAACCCCACCACCTTTTGCAATGATATTTTCACATAGGATTAAAACAATCAAACAGTTCCAAAAACCAAAAGTATACGTTCCCTTTCAAACATGTAACTTTAAATTTTCTCAGTTCTTTTAACTGGATCAGCTGTGATTATAGCGAGTGGTCTTGTGTCATCGGGTTCAAGTTCTGGTTGCAAGAAACAAAATGACGGGGTGCGGGTTTGAAGCCCATGCATGATACTTGTTTCCTTATGCGTGACGCTTGACTATAATTGCTTCTCTTCACCCAGGAGTAAATGGGTACCTGTGAGGGCAGAGATGGTTCTTGTGATTTAGGCTGCTATATAGCCCCTAGTACACAAGACGCTGCAGTGATATGCAGCCGTCCATGCCAGAGCTTGAGACCCTGGCCTTTTTCCCAAACTTCAACTTGGGCTTCGGCTTTGGCTTGGGCCTGGCTGTGGCCTGGGCTCTGGCTCTGGCCTGGGCTCTGGCTCTGGCCTGGGCTCCGGCTCTGGCTTGGGCTCCGGCTCTGGCTTCGGCTTTGGCTTGGGCTCTGGCTTGGGCTCTGGCTTGGGCTCTTGCTTGGGCTCCGGCTTGGCTGGCTCCTGGCTCCGGCTTGGGCTCCGGCTCGGCTTAGGCTCCGTTCCTTGGGCTCCGGCTTGGGCTCCAGCTTGGGCTCCGGCTTGGGCTCCGTCATCAATTTCGGAACAGGGTACATATTTTTTCAGGGTGTTTCCAGCATTAAACAAACTTCAGCCCGGAGCCTAAGCGAGGTTTGGAAAAAAGCCCCCAGTACACAAGACCAAGACAATCCAAGGACTTTTCACTCGCTGTACATTTTTTATTAGTCAGCCAAACATTTCCTCTTCATTACCGCCCTCTTGTGGTGGAATGCAACACCTCTCTAAATGCCATTGTGCAATCAACTAATGCACTTTTGTTTTTAAGCTGCGCTGAAATATTACATTGTATTAATGCTATGGTCTGGAATATGATTATCACAAGAAGTGGGTAAAAGATAACTTTTTATTTGTAGATATGGTACTGTTACTCAGATGAACATAGTGGGTAAACTTAGTGAGACACTTAGAGGGCGGAGCCATGTTGGGTAAAAGTTGGATGCACTCTGTGAAGAAGTAAATGGTAAGTCGAGACCATCGAGTGGTTTTCGGGAAAGACAATTTTTTTTTAAAGAGGATCAACATTTTTGAGAAAAGAGTATTTTCAAATTATATCAAAATATTAAAACCAGTAAGTCTCGCCGCCATTTTGTTTTTCATGGGTCCCCGACTACTTATGGTAGTGAAGTAGCTCCTTTCAGAAAGCATAAATGCCACATCTACTTTAAGCCACAAACTCAGTTTTGTGTTGAAACATTGACATGGCTGCCACTCACTGTCCTGCCCACAATATATAAACTAAAAAATAGATTCTTAATATGCCTTTTAAAGTATCGACAAGTATTAGAAACTGCAAGTACTGCAAAGTCCGGTAGTTTGATGCGACTAATTTAGTTTTGTGTATTAACGTTAAATGTGGCATGCCCTCTCACAGCAGAAAAGTTGAAGATTCAATCTTAATCCTTACAAGGTAGCGACATGTGTTTTGTAAGCCCCCAAGAGCAGTCGCACAAAGTCTAGCGGTTCAAAATATGTTTGTGTTGCATCAGTCACTCGCTGGTAATGAGGACCCTCAATTAGGTAATTTTTCAAAAACAATTAGCCCAGGTAATTAAGTGAACGCATCCCACTAATGATGTAGCGTTATGAATTAATAGTCGGTCGAAAATAAAGACACCAAAACGACTAGTGCACCGTGATCGATCTTGTGCGCTGGTAATTTAAGCTTCCTCCAATCACAATGAAAAAGATCCCGTGTGAAGTGAAGATTCACACGGCATATCCTCTCCCCAACGACCGTTGTGTACTGGCCACGTTATTTATCTCTGTGTCAACCCCCCCCCCCCCCCCCATCTCTCCTCCTCTCGTGCGGGCAAGGTCGTCCTGCACGCAGACAGATTCTGACCGGAAATGTTATTGGAGGAATTTGTGTATTCGTCAATTCACTTCCCAATTAAGAGCAGTTACCTTGCGAGAACCTATGGTGGGGGGTAGGCTAACCATGTGATCATGCCCTGTGTAGTTTATACATTCACAGCTGGCAACTTGAAGAGGAAACATACATAAATAAACATTGGGGCTCTCGTGCAAGTGGTGAATTAGTGGTTTCCCTTCGGCATGGTGGGGGGGGGGGGGAAATGGGGGTTGCACTTTTATCTAGCCTACCCCCCACTATCACAAGAGGTGATTCTCAGATCTGTCTATTTCCGTACTGTCAGTCTGTCAATTATGCAACTACTTGCTGAAAATACTTCCCGCTGGAAAAAAAAAAGTACTTTGACCTTTTAAACTGAAGGGGAAGGACGCTTATTACTGCTGTGTACAAAATAATGTGCTGATCTCCAAAGCTGACCCAAAAAAAAAAGTCTGGTCTTTCAAATGGCCTCAGCATAAATGGGGCTTTTGTAAATGGGTCTGGTGTCTAGACCTGAGGTGGGCAATGGGGATTATTCCAGTTGCAGTACACATCACCCGAACGGGATAATATTAGCGGTTAATCCCCGATCGGGGTAGCTTTTGCGACTAGCAATAGAGCAGCTACATTAATTGGGAGGTCATGGGCCATGATAACTCTCAAAGCAGGGTGCGCGCGCGCCCTCATTTTGGATTGTACGCAATTTTGAATCTACGTCATCGTATTGTTGCTGACTTTTCGGAAACCAAATGTCCATAAATGTTAATGTTCACGAATTTTGTTTAATCCTGCTCAGTTGGAAAAGCAACAGGCCCACTAAAGCTGTCGCAATGTCTGCTAATCAAATTACCCCCTATTGGGGTAGGTTGTAGTACCCTGAATGAAACCCTTCTTCTCCCAGTAAGGATAGCAACCATCAATCGGGAGAACTGGTGACAGTGATACCATTGAGCAAGAAACGTGTTCCGGGCAAATATATAATATCCTGCTCCAGTGTTGTAGTCAGAAACTTTTCAGTGGAGTACCAAGCACTGCCGAGTTCTAGGAGGGACTAGGATTTTTGATTATGAGTACTAGGGTGGCTGAGTAGTATTCGAGTATGAGTACTAGGGTGGCTGAGTAGTATTCGAGTATGAGTACTAGAGTGGCTGAGTAGTATTCGAGTATGAGTACTAGGGTGGCTGAGTAGTGTTCAGGTATCGAGTGCTAGGGTGGCAAGTAGTATTCAAGTACAAGTACATACTAGGGTGGCTGAGTAGTACTAGGGTGGCTGACTTTTCAACTTTTCAGTGGAGTACCAAGCACTGCCGAGTTCTAGGAGGGACTAGGATTTTTGATTATGAGTACTATGGTGGCTGAGTAGTATTCGAGTATGAGTACTAGGGTGGCTGAGTAGTAATCGAGTACGAGTACTAGGGTGGCTGAGTAGTGTATGAGTACTAGGATGGCTGAGTAGTATTTGAGTATGAGTACTAGGGTGGCTGAGTAGTATTTGAGTATGAGTACTAGGGTGGCTGAGTAGTATTTGAGTATGAGTACTAGGGTGGCTGAGTAGTATTTGAGTATGAGTACTAGGGTGGCTGAGTAGTGTATGAGTACTAGGATGGCTGAGTAGTATTCGAGTATGAGTACTAGGGTGGCTGAGTAGTATTTGAGTATGAGTACTAGGGTGGCTGAGTAGTAATCGAGGCTGAGTAGTAATCGAGTATGAGTACTAGGATGGCGGAATAGTGTTCAGGTAAGAGTGCTAGGGTGGCCAAGTAGTATTTGAGTATGAGTACTAGGGTGGCTGAGTAGTATTTGAGTATGAGTACTAGGATGGCTGAGTAGTATTTGAGTATGAGTACTAGGATGGCTGAGTATTTGAGTACGAGTACTAGGATGGCTGAGTAGTATTTGAGTACGAGTACTAGGATGGCTGAGTAGTATTTGAGTATGAGTACTGGGATGGCTGAGTAGTATTCGAGTATGAGTACTAGGATGGCTGAGTAGTATTTGAGCACGAGTACTAGGATGGCTGAGTAGTGTTCAGGTACAAGTGCTAGGGTGGCCAAGTAGGAAGGCTGATACCATCAAAACTGTACTAGTACAAAACTGAGTAGTACTCGATTATACATACCGAGTACGAGTACTACAACACTGTCCTACTCAATAAGAAAAACAGGCTTTTTAAAGATGTCACTATGTCTGTGTCAATCAAACTATCCCCATTGGGTGACTTTAAAGTACCCTGAATGAGACCCTCTTCGCCTGATCGGGATACCATTGACACATCAGTCAGGAAAAGGAGTGACCAATCTTCTATGCCACAAGCAAGAACATGGTGATACAATAAATAAAACAAATGTAGGTCGGCGTACATGAAGATAATGGGGTGACCCAATCCTCCACCACCCCCCCCCCCCCCTCTCCCGAACCTCAGACATCCTTCAATCACAGATCTATTAAAATACTACTTCTACCTCCATGATCAAACGGAGACTTTCACCGGATTTACGTCCTGGCAATCTCAATTTGAAATCCCTTTCAGCATATATATTTATTTACCCGCCTCGCCTCCCCTACACCTGTTCAGGTATTGCAACGGGTTAGAATGAACAAGGACTGGGACAGCTCTAGGTCCACCACCTGTTCCTCCCCAGTGCGGCTGCGATTGATACACGCGATGTCGCCTGAGACGGTATACTCACCCACAAGTCAAAAGCAACTTGGTCTTAATTTGATGGGAGTCCATGATTACTGCTTTAGGTGCTTGATGCTAATGCGATGACTGACCTAGCGTGGAAGCTATTCATTACGATCGTAGTGAACCAGTCACGGTCGACTTTGATTGGGTTGCTGAACAGACATCCCATCTCGCTAATTTTTGACCAACGAGAATAATAAGAAGAAGTTTAGCTGAAAAGACAGAGACGACTGATCCTGTCAAATGCGTCGAAGAAGCCCAACACATTTGGGTCAAAACGTAATTCAGCGATTCCGAAATTTTAGGAGTGTTCCCTGGAGTTGAGATAACAACTTTTAAAGATGCAGGTTGGGTCGATTTCACAAAGAGATATCTGAAGTTAGGACCAGTAACTGGTCTTAACTTAAGACTAGCCCTATCTCTTAGCATTGCCTAGGACTAGTCCTAAGTTAGGAAGAGTTTTTGCGAAATCGACCCCAGGACTGTAAAAAAAGGAAATTATTGCAGAAGCATAACCAAAGGAGGAGGGGGGGGGGGGCTTGTGCCGGAACCATCTCCCTGCTAAAAGCCCCTTGCTCCCAACCCCTAAATGAGATCGAAGAAAGTTTAAAGGGAAGGTATACGATTGGTGATCACTCTAAAAAAAAATATAAAAAAAAGTGTGGCAATAAAAACTTACTTGGTTAGCAGTACAGCAACTTTCGATAGTTTAAAGTATTTTGAGAAATGTTTCAATTCAAAATAATGTGGATACTGAAAAAGATGTCAGTTTTTATCCCAGAAAATTTGAATCTGAGAAACGTTTCTGTCCGTTTCTCAGATTGTGTATTCCTACTAGATAGGGATTATTTCTTCCTGCCTGGACATAACCGCTCCAGATTGTTGGCGATATCTCAAGAACGCTACCCCCTTTTGAAATTCAATTTTCACGGGTTAGTTTCATTGTATATTATCTACATTTATATAGGATTAAAACAGTCGAACGGTTCCAAAAACCAAAGGTATACTTTGCCTTTAAAGGCCATGTACACTATTGGTAAGATCGAAAAACACAATGTTCACAGATTCACACATAACTTACATCATTTAAAGTAAGTAATGGTAGGAAGGGTTCCTTAAAATATTTCTGCCTAAAATGCTATCGTTTCTGAGAAACGAGTAAAACAATAGTAATTATCGCGCGCGATAATTTGAAAAAACAGAAAACACATAAGATCTCTTTTCACTATTTTCTCGTGACCTCGATGACCAATTGAGCTCAAACTTTCACAGGTTTGTTTGTTCATGCATATGTTTAATCACACAAAATGTGGACACTGATTTTGAGCTGTTACTAAATGTGTACAATACCTTTAACGATGAAACTTGTTTTTGTTTTTGCAACTTCAAAGATCTTTCGTGCGTAACCTGTAATCTAATTACCAATGAAATTACTAATTTAAAATGTTGGGTCAAGTACACCAACTGTAGTATGCAGTAAAATGCATGTCTTGTATTTCTTGCATTATTGGGCCCAACGGTTTCGGTCAAGTTTTAAACCCACAAAATGATCTGTTGTCCCCGCCTGCCCCCCTTGTAGAAATTTCTAATTACCCCCACTGTTTAATTGCAAAAGAACGGGTGCATTTAAAGTTTTAATGATTGGCAAGGGTCAAAATAATAAAGTTATGTGGTTGTTTTTCTATGTCTACTTCCTTATTACCTCATTGCACTAGTGGCGTAAATATGGGGGGCACGTACCCCCCCCCCTCACTCTCCGATTTAATATCTGGACCATTGAGATTAAAAATTACCCGAATAAAATGTTGCATTTTATAAGCTATGCTTAAAACTAGGTTTAAGCAGAAAATGTGAAGCCATTACAAGAGCGCCGTAAGGTTTTTTTCTAAGGAAAATGCAAAGTATAGTTTCATTTGTCAAAAAGTACCCCTACCCCCTATAAACAAATATTTCACCACATTGTGCCCCCCCCCCCCCCCTCTAAAAGGTAACCTTGTTTTCGCCTCTGCCGTGCCCCCTTTCAAAAACCACCATCATCGAATCGAATGTGAACCAAAATAAACATCGGTGCAAATTATTCTCTGTCAAAATATACATCAATACCTCTGTCTTCTCTACTACCAAAATAATGGATGGGGATTTTTACCGGTTGTTATGTTCGTTGTAAAATGTACTTGCTTGATTTTGTGAGTACCCCGAGTGCAGGTACTCCTTAATACAAATTAGGGATGCACTACTGTTATTCTTACTTCAAAGTTGAGAGCGGGACGGAGGACTTTAACACGGGTGATCCAAGTGTTTTGGACAGACCGAGAAGGTGCTCGCTTCGCTTTTGTGTATACACCGGTATAAGAAAAACCAATGAGATGGTCTCTTAAAAAAGTTTAGTCGAATCAGTGGAAGAACAAAGAGAATGTCATAAAAAGTATTGTATTTACAATTTCTTCACCTCTATTCATAAACAAAATTACAAAATTAGCATAACAAGAAGAGTTCACAACCTTTGAGAGGGAAAGATATACATATTCATTAGTATATCTGCCCCTGTAAAATAAACATCATATTCATTAGAATAGGCCTAATTCTGACAATATACACCTGTTGAAACCGGGTACTTTACATAGGACATCATCGCTCAGTCTCTTTTATGTCCAAAACCAAATGGGGACGTCGCTAAAACAAAAATACGTCAGTCCAGACAACGAGAAGTCGTTGATTTACGGGTCGACAAAACTCGTGTCCGTTGGGGGTGTCTACCCGTTGAATATGAGGACTTTAAGAAAAGGGATTCGGGTGTTTGGACAGAGCGAGGACGTCCTCGCTTCGCTTTCGTGTGCAAAACCAATGGGGCGTGGCTTAAAAAAAAACTAAACTTAATTCAAACAATGGGAGAACAAAGAGAAGTCCTCGCTTTACTGTGTCGATAAAAATGCTCTCGTGTGTGGTGTATTTTTTGAAAAGTAGAGAATGATAATATTTCACTCCTCTAAAATCCAAAGATGTGATGTCCAACATATTATTCATGATTCCCACTTTTGTGTACATTGTTGACAATAAAGCTTTCTGAGGAGACAGATATTGTATTTTCTAGATTACAATAACTGAAAGAAAGGGGACTCAACAATCAAACCACCTCTGTAAAAAGTACAAACCAAAACCTTCAGCATTTCAGTCTTCACTCTTTAGTGGGTTCCTCCTTCTTGCATACTTGAAGGCTAAACTAGGGTGTTTGGTAGCCGATGACCTATCAACCGGTGCAGCAAGAACTCGGGGTGCCAATCACCTCCATGCATCCTTCATCCATGGCGGATAGGATGGAGTCAAAGTGGGGGCCAGCGGCGGCGCTAATGGGGGGGGGGGGGGCAAATGCCCTGCCCCCCCCCCAGTTATTTTTTTTGCCCCCCCCCCAGTTTGCCCCCCCCCCCAGTTTTTTCCCCGATGGCGGAAATTGAGTTTAATCCCAAACCATTGCACCCAATTTGTTACAATGTTGTTTGCGCTGTAAATAATAAACTTAATTTAATTTCATCCATTATAATTAGCTGGCACCATCAAAAAAGCCCAATACACTTTCCATCTCCGGCAATGTTAATAAAATGTGGATTTATAAATCTGTACAAGCTTTGAAACTTGCTATAAATAGAAATGCATTGTCTGCCCCAAACCGTAAGCAGCCATTGTACACGCAGTTCGCACAAACAGTGCAAAGTCTTATTTCTAGAGTGAATTGTAGGCTTATACAGTACATTATAGACTTTTGTTTGCCCCCCCCCCCCTAAATTTCAGTTTGCCCCCCTCTTGCCCCCCCCCCCCCCAGTTTAACAGGTCTGGTGCCTCCGCTGGTGGGGGCACGGAGTAATACCACCATCGGAACTCATGGCATCTTGTCAACTTGTATATTCAAGGAAAATAAACTTGGCACAAATATGGTTCTCATTATTGTCCTTAATATAACTTGAACTGCGGGGAACGTACGGGGGACGGAACACCCAGAACAAGACGATACGTCTGCCATCGTTACCCTCAGCCCCGCTGTTCGTATAGCATGTGCCAGGAGGTGGGGTGGTGCTACCAAACTGGAACTAATCCCCACCCCCTCCTCTTTCCCAGAGACAGTTAACTCGACGAGGCACATTATCATTTCCTTCCCTATAATATGATGTTAACAGTCTCCAAAGCGCCAGAAGTAATGAGCGGGTTCCGTGATGATCGATCCACTCCTCCAGCGTCATCCGAGACTCGATCGGCTCTTCAAGTTGGAATCTTGACGGGGGGGACTGAAAAGTACTCCTGGTTTCTTTGTCCTTTCTCAACGCCCCCCCCCCCCTCCACCACCCCACCCTCCCCCACCCCCATCCCATCTTCAGGTTTGTTTTCTCTCTTCCCCGCATACTGTGTCGATGTTTCCGCTCAATCTCAGGGCAATCTCAGACCAAGTCTTCAAGATGTATCCATCCAGAATCGAATGTGATATTGAAGGAAACTTACCCCGTGTTTGGTTTAATTCCCCCAGGCCCCCCATCTCCAATGTTGAGCCCCAAAGCAAACACACGCCCCCTTCTGTTTCCCTTCTAAGTACAACTGTTCCAACCCTTGGTCCCATCACTCATAGACTCGTATATAATGTCTTTGTGTTATTCTTCAGAGTTCAGACTCCCAGCCATACCATTTTTATCCCGATCTGAATCGTATCCACCCATTGCTGTTCCTCCCGCGTAAACCCTTCCAGCATAGACTCGTGCAAGTCCCCGGGGCTATTTTGTATACATCGTACCCGGAGGAGTGTCAGTAGAAAACACTCCCGAAACGGCAATACGCCTCCACCCGATGTCGCTATAATAGGCACATCGAATATCTGAACACACGACAGACAGAGTCGAGTCTAATCACAGCTCTCGCACACCTTCCTCGGTGTACGGCCGTAGAGGTCGAACCCTCCCCCCTTATCGTTTCAACATCTCCAAAAATCAGACCCCGTTTTTTTAATTCACTGGGGACATGAGTGGTGCCAAGAGGTCCCATCTTCTATGTCTCAGTCCCTCATCCCTGGAGATGATAACACCGTGGGGGGCAGAGTGATGGAGCACCTCCTTGAGCGGGAGGAGACGTGTTAATCCAGGATGTTGTCACTTATCCCCCAGAACTCTGACCCAAGTGACGCGTCAAGGTCACGGGTGGGTTTCTTGCCACCTCTCGGTGAGACTCCTGTGGTTCCGTTCTATACAGACAGGTCGATCGTCTTCTGATTTGTCTGTTTTGTTTTGTTTTGGTTTTGTTTTTTCGTTCATGTTTGTCTTTGTTTCGATGAGGTGCAATTCTTTGGGGAGAATGACATAATGTTGCAAATTAAGAAACGTAAAACAGACATTAAATTTCATCATTTCATTATAAATGTATTCATTAATTTGTTGATTTACTTACCGTTACTATTTTATTGAATTTTGCTTGTGCGGCGTGGATTTGGAATTTAAGCTAATGGGGAAGTTTTAACCGCTGGTTTTTACTTTTGGATATGTCAATCGAAACAGCTCAATACAACTTGTGTTTTTCTTTAAAAAAAGGTCAGATGGTCTTAAGTTGCTCATCAGACGGATTGCAAAACGGTATACCGAGCACACCTTTTCAGCGGATTTAAAGCGGTCGCCACATAGTTTTAAATCAATCAAAAATTTAAAAAAAGTATTGGATTTGAAACTTTGCATAGTGGGTGAACAATCCGGTGGCAAGGTTTGTTGGTGACACCGTGTGCATGAATCTATTCATCACGTCGTGGTGGTTCTGAAAAGTAAATGTGGTGTATAAGATCTCTACGTTTCGACTAGTATAGCTCTGGTCTTCTTCCGGGAAAAAAAACAAACACAATCAAAGCGTGTGTCTGTGAATTTATCAAAAGAAGACGATTTACTTGTAACGAAGATTTCTTTGAAAGAGTTTGTCTTTTCTCGTTTACTTATAATGGATCTCTCAGTTCTGTTTATTATGGGCGGAGAGAAGCAATTATGTTTAAATTATTTGAGGCGTTAACGAAACATTGATGCATGCGGTGTTTGCAGTCGCGCCGAACCCACTCGCTCCAAAGTAGAATTGATCCCCTCCCAACTGCAAAACGATGTCAAATGCTGCAAAAACAGGAAACAGCTTGTGTACTTAACTCGGAACAAATTTCATTTAGAACAGCGACTAATCACCGTCAGACAAAAACACTTTTTTTGTATTGCTTTAATAGACAGGATTTCAGAGGCTATATTCCCGTTGGCCGTCATTGAGCGTCATAACAAAACAAGTGTACTTCTGGAAAAGCCCGTAATACTTAACTGAAATAAAGAAGAAGAATTACAACAAATAGTACTCAAAATTTACAACACCGAAACTAGGGTAAACTTTTTAGGGGAACAATGGGGGGCACCATTGTTTCTAGGGGCACTTCTGGCTAATGTAGTTTCAGTTTGTATTTCTCTTAAACAAGCCCCTTTTCAGCGCTCTTGTTATGCCATGTACTATTTCATATAAGATAACCATACACCATCGATTGGCATCGCCCTGCAGAGCACTGGCGTTTTCAAAATTGTACACCGATGCATAATGTGTGTGGATCAACATCCACACATAATATAATTAGCCCCAATTATGTTCCCTTATATTGATCTGCATATCTGATATAACCAAAGGGGCAGAGCGAATCGAAGGGTGAACCGTGGGGTAACACTCTATAGTCATGTTGTCCCATGACACCCAGCACATCAACAACGGTACAATCTCCATGCATGCATGCGGTGTTAATGCATGGCAAACCTTCTCAGGTGAATAAAGGGTGTACTACTAACTTTCCGATCCTAGTCCAAAATGTTGTTCAACTAAATGACAACGAAAGACTGTAGGTGACGTGGGGACCGTTGTGGAAGGCAAACAAAAATATGGATATTCATTTTTGCGTGGAGGTTTATCCACACAGAAATGCCCCGGTCGATAGTACACAAAGCAACGGCGTTACAGCAACACAAAAAGATACCCTGTGTTAAATTACAGAGGCAAATGTAATTCTCACAGTTCATAACACACTTTTTTTACGGGTGTGAGTGCAATCGCATGCACTCATCCTCCTCCGCACCCCTTGTCTTCGCACCCCTGTCCTTGCACTCTGGTCTGAGGAGTGCAAAAACTACACTCCAAAAGTACTCGGTGGGAACTGAACCCAGGCTGTTGCCTTTCTTGAGCAGATGTCATTGTCTCGCCACTGGACATGAAGAGTCAGATTTTGTAAACTTGTGTTTGAATTTCACTATTTTGACTATTTTGTGAAGTTTGGATCTGAGGAGTGCAAGAAGCTCTCCCCGATAGTTTAAGGAGAACGGGAAAATTACAGCTCTTCTCGTACTTCATATAAAGTGGCCGGTTTGGCGTAGTGTTTTCTCGCCATCCACCTCTAGGACCCTGGTTCGAATCCCGCCGGGGCACTATGTGGGATGGGTTTTCAGTCCCTACCTCTGATGCGTGGACATTTCCCTGGAATAATTCTCTGGGGTTGTTATCCCACATCTAAAACTGAAACTTCCTTCCTTGTCTTCTCTCCATGGCGTTCTTGGCTGTGAATTAAGTTCGCATTTCTGAGAATCCTTGGCTTCACAACCAGAATTAATTAACATAAATAAATGAATAAATTTGACTTGTATTTCTGATTAGTTCTCTGCCAAACAGCAATGACGTAACGCCCTTAAAAAGTATGGCACCAAAGTGCGTTGGTTATCCAAAAAGAAAATATTGCTGGAATATCATCTTAAAATACGGAAATGTCAGATTGTTAAGATGAATGCTCCAAACATGTAGTAGAAGTGGTTTGGTTGTGAAAGTCACCCATTGGAATTCCCAATTGGAGACTACTTTCATATCTTCATTGGGACAAGTTGGATCTAATCAGTCTAAATTGAGGTAGTTTGTGACGACAACTGTGAGCAATATTTGAGTGGCGTATTTGAGAATGCATTGCGATGATTATGACCTATATTACATTCTTTACAGGTTAGTTAATAATAATAACAGCTTGCATTTATAGAGCGCTTAATACAGGTTTCTAAGCGCTGATGAGTGAGATGGTATAGAGCTTAAACTGTAATCATGTTTAGATTGATCTAAATTAGTGGTTTTGAGTTCAGTATTTATAAATGAGTCCAGTGTAGGGGGAGGCACGGATGTGGAAGGGAAGGTTGTTCCAGAGAGTATGGTGCGGCAATTGAGAAGGCGCGTTTTCCGTAGCGAGTGCGGGGGATAGGACCAGTGTCGAATTCTGGTGGGCGGTAGACGATGATCGAAGAACACGGACGATTGTTGCTTTTTGGGAATCAGTAATTCTGAGATATGTTTAGGGGCTAGTTGTGTTTGACGGAAACAAACGTTGTATATTGAGTATGTTTAAAACCAAGTTCCAACATCAAATTCTGACCGACGAGACCCACCCATTTTGATCCCCTCATTAGCAATGGATCACCCTCCAACGCCTCTATTCCATACACACCATGCTCAATTCTCCAGTGATAATCGATGGCCCCCTCGCCCTACTCCTAAAATTATGAGGTTCGATTCTAGGAGTAGGCCTACCCTCGCCCACCCTTGGGGCGCCCCGTACTCATTAAATAACCCCACTTGGCACACCTTCGTTTTCGCTCGGTCCCAGCGGCCTATCCAGGACCGCTGGGATGGGCTAATCAGCTTGCGCAGATTCTTGTTCAGGAAGTACGTCATGCGTGCAGTGCTTGCAGTGTGAGTGTGATGCATGATGGGACTGAGCATTAACGTTAACAGTACGTTTGCCCATCCCAGCGCCTTTGGTTTTAAGGCAAGGCGCTGGGGACGAGCGAAACCTTCGTTAATCAACGAGCTTACAAGAATGTACTAATGTTTAGGAACAACCGATCCACACACACCGTCTAACCGCTCACCTTGACATTGTCTGACATTAATTAAGCCAGCGCTGATGACAACGTGTTATTCAGCTCAAGAGACCGGCCAGCTAATTGGACGGAAATCCACAGTTGTCACTCCAAGTTTTGTTTGTTATCAACCACGTATTACTAAAGTAGACAGTTACCGATTGCGCCTAAATCCGTATCCCCCCCCCCCTCCATCCAAGAACGAAAGTTCCAATGGGGGATACAATTACAAGCGTGTACCCCGATGGAGGTATCCTTTAATTGCGTTGCCAATCAGGAAAGGGGTGTGTCCCATTGTTTCAATCACCTGTCAAAAAAAGGTTGAAGTCTCCTACGTCTTGAAACCATTAATAGTTGTGCTTCAAACCGTTTTCACAATATTGAACTTTGTCCATGGTTAAGAAGTCAAGGTATAACATCTACAAAGTTCAAAATAAAGCTGTTTTTCAGTATTGATGCGCGTCTCACATTTTTACTATATGTGCATTTGTTCTTGGCTTCTTGGGGTTCTTGAGACCTTTTTTCCAACCAGCTTTTTTTCTTTTTTTTAAACCACGTAGCTGTTGTTGCAAAAACACCCTCGCAAAGCGCTTTCACCTTGCAACTCGTTGCCTTTTCAGCTCATTAACAGAACAACTAAAAATGTGACTGTTTAATTAAGAGAAATCTTTTGTCGCATGTAACAAGCAACAAGATAACCACCCTCATTAATTTCATTCCAATTATGATCAAGTGCAAATTGTCAATGCGTTGGGATGAAACGGGATTGGGGGGAAGTGTAGCTAATTGAGAGTGCGTGCGACTAAAGCCAGTTTAAACATTCTAGTCAATAATATACCAAACTGAATGACGGGCTCGACAAAAACAGCATGTGCGGTCTGCTGAGTGAGTTTTTTCTTCTTGATTTGCCCGCGAGGTGTTTTTGAGTAACGAGATACGGAAGCAAGCTGTGAGTTATACTTGTGGGTTGGACAACTCAGGGAGCCTTGTTTACCTCGATACAACACGACATTAATGTCACGTGAAGATGAAACATAATACTAATAGGCTCTATGGGCCAACTCGACCTTCGGAGGGCTGGTCCCGATGGTAGACTTACATAGACTTTACCCTTTCCCACACCACCAATGCTGAAACCCAATAGGCTCCAGGGCCAACTCGACCTTCGGAGGGCTGGTCCCATTGGTAGACTTACATAGACTTTACCCTTTCCCACACCACCAATGCTGAAACCCAATAGGCTCCAGGGGCCAACTCGACCTTCGGAGGGCTGGTCCCATTGGTAGACTTACATAGACTTTACCCTTTCCCACACCACCAATGCTGAAACCCAATAGGCTCCAGGGGCCAACTCGACCTTCGGAGGGCTGGTCCCATTGGTAGACTTACATAGACTTTACCCTTTCCCACACCACCAATGCTGAAACCCAATAGGCTCCAGGGGCCAACTCGACCTTCGGAGGGCTGGTCCCATTGGTAGACTTGCATAGACTTTACCCTTTCCCACACCACCAATGCTGAAACCCAATAGGCTCCAGGGGCCAACTCGACCTTCGGAGGGCTGGTCCCATTGGTAGACTTACATAGACTTTACCCTTTCCCACACCACCAATGCTGAAACCCAATAGGCTCCATGGGCCAACTCGACCTTCGGAGGGCTGGTCCCATTGGTAGACTTGCATAGACTTTACCCTTTCCCACACCACCAATGCTGAAACCCAAAAGGCTCCAGGGGCCAACTCGACTTTAGGACTGGTCCCATTGGTAGATTTACATCGACTTTACCCCCCCCCCCTCCCCCACCACCAATATGGCCCTTTTCGAATCCACGGCTTCGGCTCCGGATTGGGCTTCAGGCCCAGTTTTCTTGTCTGAAACCCTGACCGCAAAGCATGCGTAGCCTAAGTTAAATTAATTGAGGGAGCCTGGCTAGCCTGAGCCGATTTTGGAGCCGAAGCCGTGAATTCGAAAAGGGCCTATGTTGAAGTCTCGAGTACCAGGGTGGCCGAGTAGTACTCGATATTATGAGTACTTCGGCCATCGACGTGACCGAGTGTATTCTGATATCAGAGTACCGAGTCCATTAGCCGAGTACCAATTTGGTTCTCTGAGTTCGCGTATAACGGTTATTTTATAAGAAACAAATACAACAGATGAGGTATTACATAATATGTATTGCTTCTTTTTACTTATTCCTAGACGACAGTGCAATGCTTGTAATATGAAGGGAAGGTAGTGCATTGTTGGGAAGGTAAGTGCATTCTGCTCTACCAGCAAGGCTCCTAGTGGATGATACCCATGCCTACATCCTTACGGACTGTGAAGGGGGTAACCCTGTTTCAGCCCCAGGAGTAGGTAGCAACGTGCCCCCTGGTGTCAGTTGATTTGGGTCGACAGCCCAAATCAGTTATTGTAGCCCTCACCTTAAAGTGGCCGTCCGGCCTTGTGAGTTATAGGCGATATCTCATAAAACAAATTTACACAAATAAAACTATCTTTTTGGACATGAGTATATCACAGACAACTTCAATTTAACTTGTTTTTTATCTGCATTAACTCACGAAGCTAAGCAGAAAAGGAAGTGGTATTTTGACCACGAGTACTTCAAATCGGAGTCCGAGTACATTGTTGGTCGAGTATCGAGTGCATGCTATTTTTCAGTCGAGTATCGAGTATCGAATAATATGGACTTCGAGGGGGAATAAGTTGCAAGCCGAGTACGAGTACAAGCAACCTCGTCCCCAGGGTGTGTCGAGCAGTACGAGGTTGACCGCTCTCTCACCCTGGTATTGGATCATTTGCATATCCAAACATTTTGGATACGTATGCAAATTAGATAAGTCTGGCAGCTTTTCGAAATTCACATCTTCGTCATGGCTCGTGGTCCGGTACCAGATTAATAGCCTGTTTGTACATTTGGTTGCCGGCCGGCTGTTTTGACAAAGGTTAACATTTTTGGTTTTGTCCAATCACGGTCCGGGTAAGGAGTTTCCCTCCCAGGGTTTACTATTGTAAACATGGTTGGAAATAAAGTAAACCACGGGGACGAGGTTGGAGTACAAGTACCACCAAAGCGGTATTCGAATGTACTCGAGTACGAGTACGGATACGAGTACTACTGCAACACTGAACCAACCAGGTAGGAGAAATCTGTCACATGGAAGTGCCTTCAATTTTATTTTTTTTTTAAGGAAAGTGGAGCATCGTGGACTCGGGTCCATTTGAAAAAAAGGAAAGTTTATTTTAGACTAAAACCATTCAAATAATGACACAATTTAGATGTTTTCACTGAAACCTGCCACCACTGAATAATGTAATATTCAGGGATGGTTGTACGGTGTGTTTATTGCAAACTATGGGAATAAATCAGGTCTTCCCGATGACAAATGTAAAATCACTATAAATGTTGGCATTTTCGAGAAAAACCTTATGTTGATTTTATTTTCATTTCTCTAAACTGCCTGAAGTTTGATGTAAGGTCATACGGTATGTTTTGAAAATTGTAAGAGGATTTTCATTGGAACGAACACGACTTCCGAGTTGCAAGGCCTATAGTGGTTGCATACTTCCTATAACACTCAAACACTGCTCTAAAGGCAGTGGATACTTTTGGTAATTACTCAAGAAATACATTTAAATCATAAAAAAAACTTACTCGGTAAGGAGCACCTGAGTGCTGATGGTAGTATAACACATTGTGAGAAACAACTCTCTCTGAAGTAATGTAGTTTTTGTGAAAAGAGGTAATTTCTCACTAAAACGTTTGGATCTGAGAAAAGCTTCAGGCAAGAAGCCTTTCTCAGACATTTGAAAGCACACAATTCCGGCAGTGCAACAAGAGTGTCTTTTCTTTCTTTATTTTCTTGCAACTTCGATGACCAATTGAACCAAAATTTCACAGGTTGGTTATTTATAAATTAAGTAATTACTTTGTACATTCTTTGTACAATTACAGTCTGTTCCATTTATTTAAACACTCTTCGAGAGGTATTGATGATACCCCAAGTGAGTCTAGTCTTTGACAAACACCCAAAGTGTATCCTGCCATAATTTTTTTAAATAATATTCGCTACCAGTGAAAGCATGATCGTGTGTAAAATCATGTACAACTTTATCTTGGGGATGAGCAGAATGTACCGTCGAGACCACGGCAGTTTGTTTCACTGCCAACACTCCTCCCGAAACCCTCAAAACGAGGCACATTGTCAGCCCATGCTGACATTATTTTAACAATCCCATTGTACACATCGGTCAGCTCATGCCATAAGATCGTGAGCTGGGACCATGCTGCACGTCTTACAGGGGGGGTGTCAGTCAACATGGGACAGTATAGTTTGGTTCAGAAAGAGCAGGACAAACTTTGTCAGCATCTTTTGCGTTCTAAATCGGTCTGTCAATAATTGTCAGTGGTAGATGAACCAAATATAAATTAATTGATTAAGCCCTAAAACAAGCTTAGATTTACCCAGGCATTATTTGGACATGTAAACAACACACTTAGTAAAAGAAATCGTTGAGGGAAAAAAAAGCAAAACAAACCCTTTTAACCAATGGGAAACAATTGTCAGTTAATATTGTGAGAGAGTTACGTTTGTCGCAACTAGGTATCTCGTTTGAGGGCTTTAAGTTTACTAGTAATAGTTACTTCCCATCATGTGAAATTTGATTTCAACGTCGCCACCCCGTGACCTCCCACCACTTACTGTCCCAAAGTTCCTGTTGTTATCACCACCCCAACCACACCCGCAAAATCATTGAGAGAAATGCACTTCCTAAGAACAAGAGAGGGCGGGCTTTGGATATTCTACAATTATTAGTCACGTACATTTCCTCTGTGCCAGGTGCGATCAACTAGAAGTCGTCACATGTCTGCGGTCAAACACGATAATACAATCAAGATAGTTCGTGACGATTCCGGATTGGGATCTCACTTTAAATTCGACGGAAACCTTCCTGATTATCAAGTCGTGATGGCGCGATGTGTTCGATGATTCAAAAAAACAACGACAAGCACATGTTGGGAAAATACGGTGTCCGTCGTTTGGGGGTTTGGGTGTTGCCACAAACAGCCGCAAATCTCGAGGAATTCTCTCCGTGGGGAAACCAAAATTGAACAAGTTTTAAAAGGACTGTTTGTCAGGGTCGAACACCTTACGTGCACTAGTGGCCACTCGAGGTGGGACCACAGAAAAGGGGAGGAATGAAACAGTTTCTCTCGGTTAAACTTGTAAGAATGTGTCTGCAAATCTTCGCTTGTTCTGAACTTAAACTTTGTGTCACTCTGTTGTTGTTTGTATGCGCCCTGATCGGTTTCAGAAGATGTGCGCATTATAAGTCCATAATATTATTAGTGTTATTATTATCATTATTCTAACATCAGAGTTTGTACATTCATATCCTTACTTTATGTGCCAACGTAATTGTGCCCATAACATATCTGACCTGCTACAGCTGCAACCACCAGGCAGACAGCTTAGATCATATACATCTTCTCCTCAGTTTATCGTGCCCAGAACCAATGCTGTGTCATTTGCAGATCGCTCACTCTCCTGCTATGGACCAAAATAATGGAACACTCTCCCAAATCACATCAAGGATGTTCAGACTGTTAATATTTTCAAGAGACTGCTCAAATGTCATCTTTTTTCAACAAGTGTATTGTAATTAATTTCATGTAACTGTCTTTAGCGCCTTTGAACAATTTCTGTTGATTTTGGTGCTATATAAATGTTTTCTGATTGACTGATTGATTGACATACATCATTTCTGGTTGAACATGAAAAGGCAAATACAAACAGCACCCATGGCTGCTTAAGATCACGAAAGTAACATTAATTTAAAGAGTGGCTCCAAGGTCAAATTCAGTTTTGTGATGCACTCACTTTTCCAATAGATAGAGTCCTTATGAAAGTTGGGGAAATTGCAAGTCTCTATAACCTCCCGTAAAAAATTGTGTAAAATGTCATTTTAGTTTATACTCTTTCATAGCGAAATTTGAAACGTGACGTCATCGAACATCAAACAAAATTGCGATCACGGTATCCTCCTACGTAAAACTGTTTCTTAGCCCTTGAACGTTCCAAGAATTAGGCGGGAAATGCTCTAAATCTGAGACTGTTAAAAAGGGCGAAACATTAGCCTTCACTCAAGCAGTTTGATAACATTTTCAGGATAATTACAGAATGGTAATTACCGATGACGACCACCAGCACGCATCGGTATGTTTATCCTTGTATTATAGACTACAACATTTTTTGGCTTATCATTAAAATCATTAAAACCTTTGAGAATGTTTTCCTCTTACTCATCGACGCAGTACTCCCTCGACCCTATCAATATCCTTCGTTCATATCCACACACCCCTCCTCTATAATTCATTCCTTCTCATGTCTTCTTTGCTCCTGTTTTTCATTTCTTGTTTCCACTACCGTCTCCAACATGGTATGGTCTTCCAATACACTGTACCTCGATTTGAAAGAAGCCATTTTTTTGTTAGTATGGAATGCCGAAGAGGCAGGCTACCATGAAGTTTTTCTGTGGGCGATTGGTGCTGACATATACATGCCGTGGCGTGTCGTGGCCGAGCAGTTAAGAACACCGGACTCAAGTCCTGGTCTTTCTGTTTTAAAACCATGTGTGTTTGAGTCCCAGTCTTCAAGTGTCCTTGAGCAAGATAATTGCTTTGCCCTTCGGATCGGGACATCTGTCCCGTGTAAATGTACTAGGATTAGTTGCACGTAAACGTAACCCTGAAAAGCTCACCGTGTAAGACTAGAGAGAGGGCCTATTTTTCTATGTTTCTTCATCAGGCTTACGAACTACAGCGATTAAGTTCACTTTTGGTACATTCATTGTTTCATTACCAGATGTTTAAACATAATATACTTGAGCTTTCAGATTAGCCAATACAGTTTCAATACATTCTTCCACCTTGTCTTTGAAATGACTCGCAAAGTTATCTTCAAGATATACCAAGATTCCCAGATCGGTAATTACTCCAATAATCACATGGAAACTGCGAGCAAATACTTCAATGGACCCTTTCGCCATCCCCTTTTCATTGGAAGTTATTCCCTAAATCATCTTGTTCACTTTGGGGCCCGATGGATTCCCCTACCCTTCCTTCAACTTCCCACTACCTTTTGCTTCCCATATTCCTTCCTCCATGATTCAACCGTGGAGGAAACGTCCCTGTACCTATCCTTCACATGCACACAACGTCTCTCACGATTCACTGATTATTATAGTCAGCCCACAGGCCATATATGTAACCTGTTGACATCACATGCTTATTATAAACGAGCCGCAGAGCGTGGACTTCCTGTAGGCACGATTTGTACGCAGGTGGGTCAACGGAAGAAAACATACAAATCTTTGCATTTCATGAGAGATTGCGCTCTCTGATTGTTATCAACTATTGATAAGTAGAAAGGGGTGCATCTCAACACGTGCAAAGTTTGTATAACTCATGAATTTCAGTGTGGAAGTTATGACACAAAATGTATAATTTCCCATATAATTAGCAAGTGTGTATAGGCTATCTCGCCTGCCAGGAAATGCCATGGAATGTACATGTACAATGTCACTCGTTTTTTTTGTAAACAAAGGTTGGTCTACACATGTTTCTTTTTTGCAATCCCCAACGTGTGCTTTTACTGCGACGCCCTCCCACGCCATTATTCCTCACACCCGTCAAATCAGTCTTTCTTTCGCTTCAAATCGCAGTGTCGTTCCCCAGGGGAATTTCCCCCCACCCTACACCAGTCCATATCAAGATTACTTCTATTTACCGTTTTCCCCCCTACAAATCAGATAAACAATCGTTGTTCGTCACAGTCCCCCCCCCCCTCCCTCCCTCCCCTACTCTCACACTCCACATTTGTTGATAATCTTCCGCCAATCGCGAGCCAGAGTGTGCCACAAACAAACAGCGTATCCTGTGCATGCAGCCAGCGCATCCTTCGGTGTCTCTATAATAAATTGAAGTTGAACTCACGTCGGCAGACAACATCGTCCGAGCCGGTAATTCCCTTCGGTTATCTTCCACACACAGATGCCTATCTGGGGGTATGAGCAAGCGTTAACACTATCGGTTCAATGTTGTATTGTCGTCACTGGTTTAAAAAAATTCACCTTTAAAAACGCGAAGGAGGGGGGGGGGGACCCAGTCCGACCCCCATTAATATCAACGGCGGCCTCTACAATTGGAGAGGGTCGGTGCCCGACTGTGGAACGACCGAATACGCCAGTGCTGTGTTTTTGTCTTGATATATATGTGCATAATTAAACATTAACCAATCACATTGAGTACTTGTATTGATGGATCGTTTGCATGACAAAATCTACGACATAAGAATGCGAAATCCATTTCAGGACCTATTTTCTTAGGCTATATCCAATCCACGGACATAAAAAAAAACAGAGGGAAACAGTATCGTCCACTGTGTCGCCCATTGCAGTCAGGGCATTGACCCATACCCCCCGCACCACGGGGGGCTGAGGGTGCGTGACGTCACTAGCTGATGAAGGCTGAAAGCACGCGAGAGAACTCGGTCAATGCCGATGGTCACGGGGATAGCGAGACGGGGCCGCAACCAGATTACCAGACACTTCAAATCCCCGCCTCGAGATTTCGCATGCGCGGTAATTATTTAATGGACTGACGACAGTGTATAGGGTATAGTCACTTACTTTAATTAAAGCGTTTGTAGGTCTGTGGTCTCCGTGGTCCGTCCCACATCAGATTGTAGTCGATATAAACTTCAAAGAAGAAAAAAGGGTCTTTTGTTGTGTGTTATTTATGGACATGTTTTGCTTATAGCGTTTTGATATCGGCGATTTTTTTTTTAGTACAGTAGTATTTACTCAATAATGCTGAGACGCGTATTTACACTGTCTTCAACAGTTTTTTAGTTTTAAAATGCTTTAATTATATCTTTAAATTAACTCGTTGATTTATGTTTAATAGTGATGGTTGTTTTATCTTTACCTACGATTTACATGGTTGATCCGTGGAGAGTTTAAAATCATAATTTTAGAAAAAGTGTGTAATATTCGATCAAACTGGTTCACAAAACAGCCGTTGTGTGTCAAAATATCTCGCCGCCCTGCCTAGCCAGCAGACCATAGCCTCCAATAATGCAATCAATATAATGATATTCATAATAGGTTTACTGTGGCACTACAAGACCCCGACGGAAGGTCGGTGGCCAATGGCCGGCAAGATTCCTCCAGTCGGCTCTTCCGAGAACAGAACCCCCCCCCCCACCACCCATCCACCCTGCGCAATATATCCGATGTTCCGGTCTAGACGAACCAATGGGTCTAGACGCAATCTCGTCCTGCCGTGCCCGCGGGTCGAATTACTCGGTGCCGTTGTGCTTCGGAATTCATATTTCACTTCACTCGCTCCCGGAACTTCAGATTGATAAAAACGTTTTCCCTTTTTTTTTTTTTCGTCTCTTTCTCCTCTTTCTTCAATTTTCTTTTTGTTCATCTTCTTCTTCTTCTTCTTCTTCTTCGACTTACAATATACGGATAATTCCGAGACGGTCGATGCCTTTCGTCGAATCAATAGGACTGTCCTTTCCTTTGTGATTCCATCTTTAATGTTTTTTTCCCTTCCCTTCTTGTCTCTTCTTTTCTTCTTCCTAGAATAGATCTTAGGGGAAACGGTTATTTCGAGAACCATGCGCGGACGGGAAGATGTTTGTCTTCTCCTTGCTGTCGTCGTGAGTCGTTTTGCATTTACTCCCCCGCGGTAACGTCTCAGGAGGAGAAAGGAAATCAAAGTCCGTTTCGTGAAATGTTAAACTCCATTTTGTGTAAAAGGAGAAAATTTTCTCCGAGCAAATACAAAATATTTAAACAAGCTTTTGCAAGCACGATATGAAAAACTCGTTCTATGGTGGTAAAGTTTTGTGTCTTTCAAGATAACTCTTCTTCCTTATGTATTATATGTGTACGTTTCATGTAGAAGCTTTGATTGTGCTTTTTGTTGTGTTTTTTTTAGGCGAACAAAAATTAAAATGAAACACAAAGCTAACACAGAGGTTTGAAAACGTTTTTTTTTTTAATCTACTTATGAATATGTGTATAAATAAATAGGAATTGGCAAAAAAAACATCAAAATGTCAATACTTTAAGGAACGTTACAGAATTGGTTTTTGCTAACAAAACAGTGCTGGCAGTGTAATCACTTTATGTAATCCACCATATACATAAACTGACAAACCTGTAGAAGTTTGAGATCGATCGGCCATCTGGGTCACGAGAAAATAGTGCAAAACCGTTTACAAATTTGCATGTGTTATACAATGCATGAATAAAACGCTCATGAGCGATAAACTCCAATCGGAAATTAGTTTGATTTATTTCTCATCAAATGTGGCATTTTAGACAGAAATATTTCTAGGGATGTTTTCTACTATCATCATCATTAGACCGTGTAAGTTTTATGTAAATCTGTGACCAAAAGTATATTTTACAATTACCAATTCTGTAATGTTCCTTTAAAATGACAGCTCTTCTCATTGCACTGGGGATGCAGATTAACAAAATATTGTATGATACTATGATGATATATTCCAATATAGTATTATTTTAGTATCATACAATATTTTTCCTTCATCGATGCACGGATACATTTTTATTTATTTTTTATTCGAGGCAGTTTTGCGGGAAAATTTGATTTAGTTCTAGTTATTTGTTCAAACTGCGACTGTTTGTACAATGTGTACCATGCGGCTGTTTAAAAACAAAAAAATGAAAAACAAATTTTCCAAAATGAAAAAATCATTCGCAGACTACAAAAATCCACAAGCGTCCAAACCGTTTCAACACCAAGGCGATCGAAACTGAAGAGTCTTCTAAAATCTGGTCACTGTTTCGAAATCATCGTGTAATCATGACAACAGGAAACCGAACTGCAGTCACGCACGTCATGACGTAGAGTACGGGTCGATAATAGTCATGTGACTCCGCGTATAATACTCGTCTTGACCTGGCCTTCATTGGGGCTACTACTACTAGACACAATTACTCCCGTAAATGCTAATAATCGATTGGAGTGTAGAGCATTCTGGACGATCTTCATGAACGAAAAAAAAATAATAACAACTGGCTAGAATTTGTGTTTATTTGTGGGTGTGATTGTGATATTTCGGGGGAAAAGGGGAAGCAACTTGGGACTATGGAGGACAGAATTCACCCCAAAATGACGGGAACACCAAAGAGGTCGTCTTCACATTGTAAAAAAAAAAAAGACTCTCGCAAATTCGCTTTCTCTAAAAGATAGCTCCAAGGTCAAGTTCAGTTTTGTGATCCACTTATTTTTTGATCCACTCGTTTATCCCAATTAGATATTGTCCTTATGAAGATGGGTGTGAATTTACAAGTCTCTAACCATGTCATAAAATGGTGTAAAATGCCACTGTGTTTGATACCCTTTATCAAGTGCAATTTTTTTGTCAAAAATCCATTCAATCACGTCACATTTCAAATAGACCTATATATAGTCTGTACAATTGTGTGCAGATAATTTTCTGTTCATTCCTGATTGTTGATGATATTCAATCAAAACGGCATGGAAATTGACCTTTTGACTCGCGCAAACAAAATCCTCTTCGGAATGTACAGACTTATTTGTTGTTGATGTCCGATGATGTCCTGTTTCAAATTTCGCTCTGAAAGAGTAGCAAATAAAAATGACATTACTTAAAGGGTGTGAACAACATTGAAATTGTTTTGCTTGAAATGCTATAGTTTTTAGGAAATTGGTAAAACAATTTAGTCTTTATCGCGCGTGTCCAAAACCCGATGTTTGAAAACAATGAGTGAAAATACATAATGGGGTTTTTCACTGTTTTCTCATGACTCTGAAGACCGATTGAGCTTAACGTTTCACATGTTTGTTATTTCATGATATATATGTTGGGTCACATAAAGTGCGGATACTAGTCTTTGAAAACTACCAATGTTGTACATGTGCTTTGACCTGAGGTTAGAGACTTGTATATTTCCCCCATTTTCATGAGGACTCAGTCTGTTGAGTGCATCCCAAAACACAAACACCGACACACAAAATCAATCCAAACTTACAATTATTAATGTTCCATATCCCCATGCGTGGGCTCGAGATTCTCCTGTGATTTGTAAAAAAGACCGTTATACACGTTTTGTAGAGATTTATTTGGCGGCCCATGACGTCAAGTTAGAGTGCACCCTGTTGAATTGACGAGCAGTTTCTGTGACGTAACAGTGAGCCTATAACTGTGAGGATTGTCTGTCTCCCCCCCCCCCTACCCCAGTCGTGACGTACTATACGTATGAACATTGATAGTAGGAAGGGTAGGGGCGGGGGAAATATATCAATCTTTGCTTTTTATAATTTCCGTCGTATATAATTCATCGTGATATTAAAAGTTACGGCATGGCAATATTCCCTCACAGTATAACAAAGAAGGCTCGATCAATCTTCATCAATCAGGTCTGAAGTTCGTCCTTGCGCTTTTATGAATAAATGAAGAATTAATGGATTTGTAATCATTACGGGGACGGGGGGTTGCACTACGGCTTGTACTATTTGCACGGTAATGTCAATTACAGCGGGGGGGGGGGTTCAGTTTGAGTATATAGGACACAGGAAAGTAAAAATGCATCTTTTAAAAAGAAGACCAAAAAAATGATAGGGCTGTTTGATGAGTGGACGGAACATAGGTTGCGAAGAGGTGGCCGGCGCTGTCTTCATTTTTGATTAATTCTGCCAGAGCGGGCGAAGAACTGATGGAAGACACACGGTCTGCCTCGGCACGTCTCCTCCACGCAGGGCACTCGCTTGTCCCGTTGCAGACTTAGCAAGTAATAAAGACCACATTTTTACCGGTTGTCTAACCTGACTCACATCCGACGAGGGCTGTTCTGTCATGAAATTATCTCTATACTCTACAATATGCCCCCCCCCCCTCCCCCCGCTTTAGCAACGCACGGAGGTTTATAACGGGGAGGGTTTGACCAGCGCGCTGTCGCCACCTTGTCCCCGGTGAATCGCAATGATGAGACGGCAGTCGGTCCCTTCGGCTACCTTGCTTCAAATGCTGGCAGGAAAGCATACGGGGATGAGGTCAGCAGTGTTGATTTGTTTCGTAATTGACTTCTTGCTGACAATTCTCGATGAAAGAGACACCCTCCAAAAAAAAAAAAAAAAAAACACACATACGCTCGAAACCAAAATGGCAAATATTTACATTTAGTTTACATATTCCCTTTAACAAACATAGTGTATAGGCTACTACTAATTTTCTCCGAACCAGCGTACTGTTACATAACAATTGGTGATAAATAATTCATAGCTGTTGTGAAACCCATAATATTTACGACACCGATTGTTATGTAAAGATAGCCCAGAGAAAATTATAGTACCGTACTCTGTTGTTAAAGGGAATATTATTATAAACCCAAGAACAACTTTACATATCGAAAACAGATATCATCGTAAAAGAATAGTGCAAGGAAATTAAAGGGACGCCTTCGGATTGGGCGCATTGGGCTGTAAAAGCGTTTGTTATAAAATAAAATGATGAAGATACGTTTTAAAAGTAGAATTTAAGGAATCACACAAGTATCCCTCGAAATCGTGTGGTTTTCATTTTACTTCATTTTACTTCATTTTACTTACATTTTACTTTTATTTTGCAGCGTCAAAACTGTGGTTCTACAAAATGGCGGACCGTGTTAGTTCACGAAGTAATAGGAAACAACATAATATTTCGAGGCCTATTTTTGTGTGGTGGATCATTATGTTCTACTTTTAAAACATCTTTCGAACCGTATTCATGTCATACTTAAACGTTCTGTGTTTAGCCCCAAACGCCCAATTCAAAGGCAACGTACCCCTTTAATTATATCTACATCAAAAATCATAAACAGACCTCATCGTTAAAATGTTTCAGTCGCGGAAGATGGAAACAGTTTATTTTCTATTTCTAAAAGCATACCTTTTAATTTCGAAAATGATTACTAACTAAGACCGTTAATAGATCTACACCAATGTCAAGAACACCCCTTAAAGGAACATTACAGAATTGGTAAGAAAAAACTTGTAAAATATACTTTTTGATCACAGATTTACATAAAACTTACACGGTCTAATGATGATGATTGCAGAAAACATCCCTTGAAATATTTCTGTCTGAAATGCCATATTTGATGAGAAATGAATAAACTCAGTGAGCGTTTTATTCATTTGTTGATTCTATATGATTTCATGCAAATGTGTAATCGGTTTTTCACTATTTTCTCGTGACCCAGATGGCCGATTCGATCTCAAACGTCTACAGGTTTGTCAGTTTATGTATATGGTGGATTACATAAAGTGCTTACACTGCCAGCAACTGTTTTGTTAGCAAAACCCAATTCTGTAATGTTCCTTTAAAATCCAATTAAGTTACAAACTGGTGTCTACCCGCAGGAAACCGAATACTTTGTTGATGATGCAGTTCCAAGAAAATGAACACAACAACAATAAATATTACGTAACGACTTAGACCCGCCGCCCACGGTCGAGCAATGCTCAAGCCCGAGGCTAATTGAAGCGTCGTTGAGGTGTATGGGTCGCTACGTGATTAGCGAGCGTATAGTGTATGTAGTAAATGAATGAGAAAGGTTTCATTATGTGCGCTTCTCATCCAGATATATCCCCATCTTAAAGGCCCTGTACACTATTGGTAAGATCGAAAAACACAATGCTAACAGATTTACACATAACTTACATGATTTAAAGTAAGTAATGGTAGAAAGGGTTCCTTAAAATATTTCTGCCTAAAATGCTATCGTTTCTGAGAAACGAGTAAAACAATAGTAATTATCGCGCGCGATAATTTGAAAAAACAGAAAACACATAAGATCTCTTTTCACTATTTTCTCGTGACCCCGATGACCAATTGAGCTCAAACTTTCACAGGTTTGTTTGTTCATGCATATGTTTAATCACACAAAATGTGGACACTGATTTTGAGCTGTTACCAAAAGTGTACAATACCTTTAAATACTGCAGGCCTGCGTTGAACTGCACGGAAGCCATGGCCTCTGTTGCCCCCTGGTCTTGGCCTTGGTGCTCTATATTAAATTTTCCCATATACGTTGAGATTGCCCAATGAAAGTGCCCTTTTCCAAAACTGCATATGGCCCGTTGTCCTTTCTAAAGATGAAATTTAAGGCCCGAAACTCACTGCCTATTGCAAGAGAAATCGCGAACTCATAATGATTTGGTGGATCAAAATTAAAACGTTATTTATCTGTAAATTAATTTGTTTATATTGATTGATTTGTCTGTCTGTTTATTTATCTATCTGTTTATTTATGTGTGCAGTTATTTATCTAGTTGTACATGAATTTCTCTCTCATTACCTTACTGTCTGTGCAGTAATTGTTTTGCTTTAAAATAGGCGTACATCTGTTTTGGGTGTTTTTTTATACATTTTTTCCCCGAAAGCCTGAGTGTTTTGTTGTTTAACCAAATAATAAACCACAAGAGAAACTGACTGGGTAATTTTTATTTTTTTTACAATTTTGTTGATTTGGTTCAATTTCCTTAATTTTTTTCCCTTAATTTTATCAACTACAAACCTTGACTGATTTAGGATCGCGCCTCTACAATATTGTCTTTTGCATTCTGTTAATTACTGTTCAGGCTGGACATAAATGTACTAATGGATTGAATTGAATGGTTTATTGATTTTTGTATTAATATATTATCTATCACTTTTAATGTTCCCATATTCAAGTTCGGAATGGCAGGCTTTTGAGTCAAAGTGTTTAGAGTACACTTTTGTAACTGCCATTTAAATTTGAGGTGGGCCGTCCTTATTTTTTAAATGTCCAAGTCCAAGCACTGATGTGTAAAAAACCATCCGTGAATCGAGTAAACTTGTTGTTTCTTTTAATGAGGACAAGCAGAGCTATTACTGCTTGAAACTTCGAGACCTCACAACTCACACCATAGCGCAGAGCGGCTCTTCTCAGAGCCAACAACGGGGTATCACGTTTGTCCGGTTACGACGGCGTTGGCGAAATTCCCTGTGGCCTTCCTGAGTGACGAATAATCCCAAGGACGACTCGCCCCATTGGTTCACTAAACGTACACGGAGGTTCGTTTCTGAGAATTTGTTTTTTTACTGTCAGTGTCATCGACCGTTTTTTTAAGTAACTTCTTTTACTGCAGTATTGTTTCGGTGTGTAACATGGCGCAACACTGAAGTGGACGCGTTGTCTGCGCTGGCTGTCTGCCTGGAATTAAATGGCGTTAAGAGGATTGCATATTTGTGGTTTACGTTTTGGTTGAAAAGTTCACCCCGTTAAAAGCTGAACTCCACGCTTTACTGACCATGCATAAACCCGCAAGACTGCTTCAAAGTCCCGGCATTCCATAGTGGGGATGTACATGTATTGTAAACCCTCGTCTGGGTCTACATACAGAGTAAGAGCCCCCACTCTAGACATTCCAACGCCACATCTGGGAAATTCTTGTTGTTACTATATTTGCGGGTTGGTCCTCTGGGGGAATCGCCTCAACAGGTATTGTCTAGACCCGGTGGAAAGAGGAAGGAAATCTGTTCACGTGTTCACTTGGTCACGTGGTCACGTGGTCAGAGGAAAACATCTCTTTTCACTTGCATGGTGAAGGTCGTTCTAAAACATCTTTGATTCTGCTTTGTACACCACAACACATGGATCTTTGTCCTTTTGATTGGTGGAACACGCGTCACGTTTCATCCACTGCTCCGCCATGTATTTACGGCCGCGATATGTTCCACAATTTAATATTGGAGTCCAATATGGGTATTGATTGGACGCTTTGCAGTGTCCTGCCCAAATAATTGTCCCCGCCTGTTCGTCCAAACGAGGTGAGGTTGGTTGTTGTTTTTTCTAGAATTTTAGAGTGTGTGTGTCCACGAGTTTCTGTGTCTATTTTGTGTTTAATATGAACAAATTAAAAATGACAAGGGTCTATAAAATATGGTGTGTGCGGGTTATAAAATTAATAAATAATGAAGGCATTTCATGCGTGCATTTTCGCAGACTATCAAGGTGAAATCGGGCTTTTCCATTTTCGGCTCGTGAAATGGAATAGTCCAGATTTCATCTCGTGGTATGCATCCAATATTTGCGTTATTATTCCACCAAAATGTCATCTACATGACTAAAAAATCAAGTTAATTTGGTGGTATCGGGGGGGGGGGACTTTTGAAAGTGTAAGTTCAGTTTGTGATGCACTCATTTTCCAAGTAGATATCGAGTTCTGATGAAAATGAAGAAAACATTATACAAGTCTCTATAACCTCAGGTTTTAGATGGTGTAATATTCCACTGTGTTTGTTCCACTGTGTTTGTTCCACTGTGTTTGTTCCACTGCGTTTGATACTGGAGAGTATCAAACACAGTCAAAACCCCAAAACGTTCGATGGAGTCACATTTCAATAATATAATTATGGTCTGCTCATTTTTGTACATGTAATTTTAAGTTCTTTCCTGAATGTTGATGATATTCAGTCAAAAAAGCATTGAATTTGACCTTTTTGACCGGCGCAGAATTTCCTCTTTGGAATGTATAGCCTACAGAACAATTTTGGGGGGATGTCCGATGACGTTATTTTACAAATTTCGCTAAAAAAAAAATACAATAAAAAAATATATATAAAAAAAACAGAACAAAAATGAAATTAAACTGTACACCATTTTAACGTGAGGTTAGAGACTAATACTTCCCCACTTTCGTGAGGACTCTATCTATTGGAAAATGAGTGGACCACAACACTGAATTTAACCTTGGAGTCACGAGAAAATACGAGGAACTTAGTATGTTTTCAAAAAGAACTAAAGCAAAACCCCATCACACTAAATAGCCTATACCACACCAGCAATAACGAAAATACAGTGAGATGTATTGTACAGTTCATACTCTCCACGATTAAAATACTCTACGGCCATTGTAACTCCTTTTTTTTATATAATGCGACGGGCAGTGTTGGCGCTCAATTCGAGACGTGAGCTCATTAACCCGGTGGTGACGTCATCGCTGGCGACAGCAGACAAACGTGACCGTTACAGACGGCCGATTCGATTTATCGCACTGGCTGGAAAAAACCGTCTCTCTGTCATTAATAAAATAAAAAAAGTTCAAGGTGAAACTGATATTAAAAGCAATTATAATTTTGTAGGACGCCTCGTCATAGGCAAATGAATGTAGGCTATATTGTAAATATATAAAAAAAAAAATCATAAAGCAAAAAATTAAAACAGGCCTTGAAAGGCACGAGTCTACACTTTTGGGTAAAAAACTAAAAGAACAGAATAACGATTTTCATCTTGAAATATTCACTTTTATACACATGATTATTTTGAACGTCAATATTATGAGAAAGGTGTCCCTAAAACACAGTACGTATAATCATGACTGAGCTACCAATATAATAAGCAAATACGCACATCGGCAACTTGGATCACGTGACCAAACACATCCTAGAAACTTCCGGTTCCGAATTGACCCGGATTTGGTTCTCTGACTCATTTCTGGGTCAGTGTGAATCCGGAATCTGTGTCAAACTAACCCAGAAATGGGTCAAACTGACGTGAGAATCCAGACCGGGTCAGTCTGACCAAGAAAAGGGTCAGGCCCCCCTGCTGAGATCCGGAATCCGGGTCAATCCTGACCCTGGAGTCTGTAGAGTGTACATTGCCCATTTTCTAAACCATTGCCTAGGCATGGGTTCCGGCTTTGGGAAAACCGTTTGCCTGCATATAGGAGTCCCCATACCGTTGCGTTTGAAAAATGACCGACGGAGCAATCGCAAAAACTTACTCATGATTTACCGGTACCAATCCTGGAAATAATATTAAATACGTCTTAAATATACTGTCAAAAATGAGTTAAAGGAACATTACAGATTGGTTTTTGCTTACAAAACAGTTGCTGGCAGTGTAAGCACTTTATGTAATCCGCCATATACATAAACTGGCAAACCTGTAGACGTTTGAGATCGATCGGCCATCAGGGTCACGAGAAAATAGTGAAAAACCGATTACACATCTGCATGAAATCATATAGATTCAACAAATGATAAAAACGCTCACTGAGCGATAAACTCCAATCCAATCGGAAAAGTAGTCTGTTCATTTCTCATCAAACATGGCATTTCAGACATAAATATTTAAAGGGATGTTTTCTACTATCATCATCATTAGACCGTGTAAGTTTTATGTAAATCTGTGATAAAAAAGTACATTTTACCCAGATGGCCGATCGATCTCAAACTTCTACAGGTTTGTCAGTTTATGTATATGGTGGATTACATAAAGTGCTTACACTGCCAGCAACTGTTTTGTTAGCAAAAACCAATTCTGTAATGTTCCTTTAATGTTTTTTTTTGGGGGGGGGGGGTGTAGGCAATTTGAATAGACTTTTACACTTCGTCGCCACTCTCCCCAGAATGCACTTTCAGCAGTGAGCTTGTCTCATGGGAAAGTCATTGTGGACATTGTTTGCCAATCATAATTTTAATAACAATGCAAAAAGTGCGTTCTCGTGTGGATGACCAGCTAAATACCCCCTAAGTCACCACTCCCCAACGTTGCTGCAAGGGGGGGGGGGAATTATACTCTAACTTGGATTATTACAATTTTATTTATTTATTATTATTATGTTGTATTTAATAGTATTCTTTAATCTTCATCCCCCTGGATGCAACAAAAGAGCCACAAAGCATTGGACTTCCTGACAGCAAGATTTGTACACAGCCCAAATGGAAGAGACCATTAAATCTTATAATTTATGGAGATTACACTGTCTGAGTTTTTCAATTTTTAATATGAACAAAAGGGGTACTTCTCAAAGCTTCGAGAAAAGCTGTTATTTCGTTTAAATACAATTATTGAATTGATGTGTAAGTTATGACACAACATGTAAAATTTCCTGAGAATCTTGCCTGCCATAAAGGCTGGCCTATATATAATTCTAAACCGAGTTTTGCCGAAGGATTTACAAAATTAATCAAAAATTCTCGGATTGACACAAACGAATTTTGACACATGATGCTGTTTCAACACGTAAAACATACCAAGATTTCGCATAATATGCACAAAAATACATGTAACACGCACAAATTATTTGTACATGACCAATTGACATGAGATGAGACAATGTCGGGATCCTGGCATTAATTAATTTTTAGTTTCCAATCAATCACCACTCATCATTGGCAGTTTTCTTCTCGTGCAAAACCTTAAATGAAAGCTTATAACTTTCTCGAATCTCAAAAAAAAGAAGCTACTCAAAATTTAAATCTATAAAATTTCGGTAAAATCGTCCAACTACATCTTGAAGTTTCTTAATTTATTAAAATGTACTTGAAAACACCTGAGCAAAATATAGAAATTAATTTTTGAATATTCATCCGTCCAATTGCAACGCGTTAGAGCATTTTATTCGAACTCGCCGCAGCCGTCCAAATTATTGCTTTTGTATGTACAACAATGTACAATGTACATGTACATTGTACATGCACATGCTTTTAGCTGACAGTGACTGGGCCTGGCTTGGATGGGCGTTTGTTTATTAACCGCATGGCGATGGTGAACACCCCCTTTTCAAAGAGTGCACTCTCCGTCTTTATGTAAATTAGTTGAACCTTTGGCTGTGTCTGTGTGTGAGTGTGGCGGCACGGAGTTCGTGATTTCATTGGGGGTAGAAGGCGCAGGGGGGGGGGGGAGGTCGTTAGTACGCCGAAAAGAAAATACAGTTTGCGTAGACAACTTCGGTTTAGAGGTTATTTTTAACCGAAATATTTGTGAATATTTATATTCTTCCTTCTTATCAATGAAACTGCGTTTAGTCACAATGGCGGCTCTGAACATAAAAACCATTTGTAATGTATTACCTCTTAATGTAAATCACTACGGGCCTAATTTTAACAAACAACATTTTGATAATGGTTTATTATTTTGTTTCCTTAAAATATGTTTGGGTTCTGTTTACAATACTTTTTTTTATTTCTTGAATTGAGTTGTTGCGAAGAGAAAAGCAATAAGAAACATCCAAACAAAAATAAGTTTATTATCCACATTTAACGCTAAAGTTGAAATGTGTCTATTATTTTTTAACAATTGATTCCATTTTTATCACTGACTCATGAGCAACATTCAATAAAACGACGTTAAAAATATTGTTTAAGTCATTTGACACTGTAAATTGTTTCCTATGATGAAATATTGTTTACGATTTCAGGCCATTTTGACGTAATTGAGGAAGGAGTAACATCATTTCCGTTTTGTCAAGCCATTCCCAGCGTGAGGTCTGTAAACAGCCGTTATGCATGCAGTCGACAGACGACGGTTTTTTTTAATCAAATTTGCATAATTGTCAACAGCGCCGTGTCGGCTGCCGGCGGGTTAGTCGCCCAGTACGCGCTATTTCTATAGCGCGGGCCAAAGCGTTGAGGCATCGTGCGTTGGGCGCTTCTTGCCGACCTTTTGTCGCGTGCTGCTGAATGTGATTGGGCTACACGTGTGTTGTGACTGACGGATTGGGGAGACACACACACCGCCGTCAACCAGACTCAACAATGTTATTGGAAAGTACACACGCGAAATTCTTGAATGGGAACTGTAGTGAATGATTCTCCCGACTATTTGAACACTTTCTCACGTACAAAATGGAGCAAATACAGCCGCAGCCTTTTAACCATAATCTGGACAAAGTGTTGAAGAGTTACCAGACGGTAGCGATGTCCAGTTTAGGGGGACCCAGCAGTTTCAACGCCCGCTGGGCAGCGAGCTCCGAAGCCATGGCGATTGCACGCAAGCTCGTTGGACTAGAATCAGCGTCGTCTCCCATCATGACGGCCGTGCCAGGATCGGCAGCAACCACCACTGACGTCCACATGACTGGACTTAATAATGTGGCGCTCATCAAGCCAACTGAAAACATCATGGCAGCCCCGCCGCCGGCACAGCCAGCCAAGAAATCAGCCGCCAAATACCTCGATTTCGATCCTCTGCTTCACCCACCGCCGTTCCCCATCCAGCAAATGCCCGTGTTCACACCGATTGACCAGTCGTCTGGGGAGAAATGCGAAACAGTGCTCGAGAACGAGACCATCTCCTGCTTTATTGTGGGCGGGGAGAAGCGGCTGTGCCTCCCCCAGATCCTCAACAGTGTCCTCCGCGACTTCAGCCTGCAGCAGATAAACGCCATCTGCGAGGATTTGCACATTTACTGCTCGCGATGCAGTCCCGACCAATTGGAGATCCTTAAAATTACGGGAATCCTCCCGGCCAGCGCCCCGTCGTGCGGCCTAATCACGAAAACCGACGCGGAGAGACTTTGTAACGCGCTGTTATACGGCCTTATGGACACCAAGCAGTATATGCTTCCGTCGCCCCGATCGCACGGCAAACACGGAAATATGCTCCGTGAAAACTGCATCGCCGTCTATCACGAGTGCTTCGGGAAATGCAGAGGCAACTTCATCTCGGAACTTTACATCAGTCCCCACTCCCCCTGCATCGAGTGTGCAGAATGCAAATATGTCTTCACCCCACAGAAGTTTGTGATGCACTCCCACAAAGGGAAGGAGAATCGCACTTGTCATTGGGGTTTCGACTCCGCTAATTGGAGAAGTTACGTCCTCCTGGCCAGAGAGCGAGAGACCGACGAAAAGTACCAAGCGGCGTTGGCGGACATGAAGGCCAAGTTTGACTTCATGAGTCGTTTCAAGAGAAAGCATGTAAGTACTTGTTGAAGTAGCGAGCACGTTAACCCTGAATGTTTTTTGTTTCAGAGATCATCAAGGTCGACAAGAAGGAGAAAATCTCGAATACCTCAACTTTGAAGATTTTGTCCGCAGATGTTTCTGTTTTGTTTTTATCCTGTGACTGGCGATGTAACCCCTGAAAAAATTTGGCATTTGACAAGTTGTTGGCTGAAAGATGCCGATTCCGACCGCCAGTTCTTCTTTATTTATTATGACCAAACACTGTATTTTTAGTTACCCAGATGCGAATGTTTTGGTGACAATAAGTGAAAAAGTGGCGGTCGGATTCGGCATCATTTCCCGATTTCATAACTGTGGTGGAATTATTTCCTATCATTTATCCATGTCCTTCGGGACCGTCCAACATTTTTCAATATTTTTCAAGTCTACAGAGAGAACTAAGGACCACCCCTCCCTCCCTGAAGTAGTAGTAGACCTAAAACAGCTATAGACATTTTTCTTTCAATATTGATGCATATTACTTAAAAATCAACATTTTACAGACCTTCTAAAGTTGTACTTGAACACTTCCTCCTCTCCCCCACATAGTATTCTTTGTAAGACTGTGAAAATGTTGTAAAGTTCTGGCGTCTCCTTTACAATGTACACTACTCTACTGCAAAAAAAAATTGACCGATTCCCAGAAATTTCTTTAATAAGCATTTCAACAGTTCTGATTACTCTCATTTTGTGAAACTTGATATTTGTCGAGTGAAATGATGTGGACTTGCTCTCACAGCCAAGAGATTTAATGCCATTGGACGCTATTGTTAAAAGATGCTGATCATGGAAGTGGGGGCGGGGACTGACACTAAAAATACAACAAGAAATCGATGACACTAGGGAATCCGAAATGAATGATCGAAAGAGATGAAGCAGATGAGTGTGTTGATAAAATGCAGTAAATTTATGTACATGTAGCATTACATGAGAAACTTCTGTGGGTTGTGTTGTTCAGAAACAATGTGCTAATATAGATTTTTAGTTCATGAAGGTCTGCTGTAGGTTTTCTTTATCTGGAACCAATGTTGCTCAGAGTTTGTTTGTTTGAGAGTTCAAGTTTTTTTTTTCTGTACAAGTAATCAAAAACTTTTACAATAACAGTTCAACCGTATTAAACTAACTGTATTATTGTACCATTTCTAACTGCTGGCCATGTTTTTGTTTCATCAACTTCTTAGCAAGTTTTTTTTTTCTGTACAAGTAATCAAAAACTTTTACAATAACAGTTCAACCGTATTAAACTAACTGTATTATTGTACCATTTCTGACTGCTGGCCATGTTTTTGTTTCATAAACTTCTTAGCAAGTCACTCTCACATGATATTGTATCAGTCAGCGTCGAATTGCCAAAACCACTTCCCAAAGAATAAATGTTAAAGAACAACTGCCTAAAACTCATTCTGGATAATCTGAGTAAAACAAACAGTGACATTACACAATAACTGGCCTTGTGTGTTATATCATGGAGGTAGAATTAGTGGTTATATGATGCCATACCAGGGTACCACCCCTTCCTGACCAACCTAATTCCTGAGTAATGGAAAAGTTCCCTTGAAATATATTTGCCTCAAAAACTTAAGGCCAAGTTTTTTAAGAAGCGAGTTACAAAGTAGTTTTGTTTCCCTTAAGTTTGAAAAAACTTGTATTTGAAAATAGTGATGGGTTTTTCACTATTTTCTTATGACTTAAAGGATCATACATGTACATGTACTTTGGTAATGACCTGAAAAGATATTGTTATAAAGATAATAATGTCAGTAAGCATCCTGCAAAATTATTTTGTCTGAAGTGCCCCTGTTGATTAGCAACAGTAAAAGTGTGTCCAAAAATTTGAGTAGGCCTATCCGAAGACCGCCTGCAGGCGACTTTTGGAAATTTCCATGGTGTCCGTTTGAATGCTGCCCTCAATACATACAGTGATGCGGTTGGTTCCCCGTCGTCGCCGCACTGAAAGTGGATGTATTCAACTTTAGTAATGAAAGTAGTGTGAGAGTTTTTGTGCTGTTTTTTCCAACAAGTATTCAACCTAAACTTTCATAGGTGATTTTTATTGTGTATCTTTGTTAATAATTTTGCCTATAAATCAGCATTACATTGGCACAAACCAATCGATAACACTGCCTTTTAGTGTGGATACATTTACTAGTCTTTGACACCAGTGTTGGCCACGTGTTTTAAAAAATGTAACGGACTGACTCGCTGGCGGTACTAATGGCTACTCTAGCCCTTTAAACTTTTCAAGAGCGAGTAGAAAATAATCAACTTCCGTCTGAATGTCAGAGTGTTCGTACATCCTAACATCAACAATTCCTGGCACGCAAACGTAGAAACTTTTTTTTCCCACCGTTCCGAAAAACAACGCCGATGTTTGCTTTCTTTATCAGCCCTATTTTAAACTGAATAACTTTGACCTAGTGGCCGAGTGGCAGTTAAGGTTGCAAACGAAATGCCTAACAATGTATCAGTTGCAGGTTTTTCGCCAACAACGGAGACAATTTGCGTGACAACCCTAGTCTCATCGTAATCTGCCAAATGAATTTTAATTTGTAACTAAAAGTGCACATGTCAGCACATGTTCTAACCTTTGTAATGATCGTGTACTACACGTTAAAAGTACATAGTACCGGAAACTCAATTTGCATAAAACACAATTAAGTTAAGGAAGTCTGTGAAAGTGGATTTCTAGATGATTTTGGTTCTGCTTCAAGTCTTTTAGTTTCATTGTAAATTGGTATTGAAATGGGAGTTGGCGCTGAAGTGAATGCAGCATTAAATAAGCCAATATTTTTAGTAGAAAAAAAATGGGCCAGTTCTGCACCTGACACATTCCCAGATCCTTGAGATATTTGGGTTCTCGTTTTGACACAAGAAATAAACACCTCTTGACTTGCGATTCCAACTCATCTTTTTAAAAATCATTCTCTCGTGATATTTCAATTCTGTCGGTGGCGGGTCCGTTAAACAGCGCGACTGAATACGGCGTTTTGGGGAAAGATTGTTGCAAAATCAATATGAAAATGGTTTCAAAATGGCAACGTTAATCAGTGAGAGGTTCTCTGGCAGGAAGATTACTCATGAAAGATCTGTCCAGGAAGTGTTGGGTTATCACTGCTGGCGGGTGGAGGAGGGGTTACTAAGGTCTATTTCTTGACAACATGATGTTATAATTCGGTCCGTTTCTCTTTTTACAAAATGATGCCGAAAAAAAAAAAACTTGCTAAAAGCACCCCCTTATTAATCCTACCGCTGTTCAAATTGTCTTCTTCCTGCCTTTCTTTGAAGTTTGTTTATCTTCAAATGGTTGATTCATCTTCGCTGGGTGTTCCCTGGAGGACACCGGGATGAGGGCATTTTTTCTGAAGTCGGCTCGCGATGCGAGACGGTCTTCGCTTGTCTCTCTTGACTCTTCTCCAGCCCTGTGATCTGGCTCGTCAATCCTGATGCTCCTTGTGGCATTACGTTGCTAAACTGACAGGAAGTCCATTATTGGAAATGTAAACTGTAGAACGGAATTAGTGACAAATAAAAGAAACAGCTCCCCAAATCATTATCTTCCTTTCCATTGGCGACGATAACCCCCTTTTTTTCTGAAAAGCTACTAACGAAAGATAAATATATGTAGAGAAGCTAGATTCAGGATTTTTCCTGATTTCAGGATTTCTCGAAACCTTCCACCCTGAGCCGTTAAATCTTCTCGAGAGTTCGTGAAGCAATCACCATAGGGAGAAAGAAATAGTCCACATTAAGTCCAAGCCTGTAGTTTAACCCTAAAGAACCCAAGTCCTACAATATCCTCATTGCCAAAGTGCAGGATTGTGAAGGATTTGGGCTATTAGGGATCTGCAACACAGGAGGATTTTGAAGGGTTTGAGCTGAAATGAGTTTTTGTTAGGGTAGGATTTCGCAGGACTTGGGCTATCGGGCTGTTTTTACATAGGAGGATTTTGAAGGTTTTAGGTATTATGCAGCTTAGCCAAAATAGGATTCTGAAGGTTTTGGGCTTTTTTGACCTTTTTTGACTCCCTAACTTCTGTCTCTAAAGGATTTTGAAGGATTTGGGCTAATATGTATACTTACAATAAGTTGAAGGATATCAAAGGATTTGGGCACTTTAGGTTTATGACGACTTTAATCTGAAGGATATCGAAGGATTTGGGCAGTATGTCTACCCAAGGGTCAAGTCTGTTAGGGTTAATACATGTATTTCTGGTGATGCCCAGAGTCTGTCAAATCCTCCTGAATTGTAACATCTGGGCAGGTACTGCGAAGAGAGGCCAAGACCTGCAAGCTGTTTTCCAGGAATTTTTGTTATATCAAATCTCATCCCTGAATGTGTTTTTAAAACTCTCATAATCTTTTGGAATGATTGGTTAAAGGTTGGTTTCTTGGTTTGTTCTTCCCGATCGATCTCATCGGAAAATAATAATATTAAAATTCCAACTTCCACATGGTATTTAGAGAAAAAAAAAATAAAATTAATGAGATTGTAGTTTTGAGAAAATTCTAAAAGTAATGATTCAGAATGAAGATTTCAATGGCTTGGCATACGGAGCGGTTTTGCAATACAAAATTAAAAAAGGGAGCATTATTCAAGATATTGATAATTCAAGATATTGTATGTTAATGATTCTCATTTTCATTTGGAGGCACGTCCGAACATGCCTTTGTGTTTGCCCTAATGCCCTGCATGCATTTCATATCAAATAACACGGCTCCCTTTGGAGGACTGCAGTCAAATTGCGTGCGTGTTAAAATCCCTGTTGGCATCATGCCCATAAAGTCTTTTTTTAACATAGCAATGTTAATTCCTAAGTAAATACAAAGCAACTGCACAATATCCCCAATTCGGTGAAAAACCTTTTTGCCCTCTTTAAAATTAAAGCACCCGTTGGCCTTGTGCCCTTAAACTTCAGGCCCCAGTACTGCACGGAGACAACAAGAGGCAAATTGCCTCCACGCCCCTGGTCACTGCCGTGGTGCCCCTACCCTAACGGGGGTTTCGTAATCGGTGTGTTGGTACTTTTTCCCAGAAATATGTGGAGACGTCTAGACCATGCTACAGCCGGTCTTTTCCCTTTCCTTTATCCGTGATGAAAAAAACACCTGCTTGGTTGACCTAGATGACCCCAGGACGGCCGGTACACAACACTTCCTAGTATGGAAGAAGGAAAACAAAAGAAAACAGCAAAAATTTACTGAGCTCATCCAGGAAACATGTAGGTGTTGTGATCCGGGTGTTTTTTTTTTCTTCTTCTTTTTTGATCAGGTGATCGGGGAATTTCGCCCCCCCCCCCCCTGATGAACTGAACGAGGTGGTGAAAATGGGAATTGATGGTTGTAGAAACAAAATTGAACAGCTTGCAAACTCACAAGAGTGTTGCAGCTCTGTTGGTGTTTCACAATTATACTTACGTTGATTTCATCTACTTGTGAGTTCTTGGTACAGTTGAGGACTAGGAAGATACTGGTCTTTTTTTCCTTTTTTTTTTGTTCGGCAAATTTCCACAGCAGAAAATGGGCGAGGTGGGCCACCTTACGTTTGATTGGGTAGGGAGGGGGGGGGGGAACACTTGGTTTGGACAAATCGGATCACATGTTCACAGCAACAGCTTTCATGGTAAACTCATGTTTTAGACAACAGACTGGCATTTGTAATTTCTGGTGCTAATATAAAGCAAAAAAAAAAAAAAAATGTTTGATAGCTTCCTGCTTTTTTGCCTTTTTGAAAAAGAGGATGAGGCGGCCCTTTTTGTCTTTTTTTAAATGGCAGTCCGTCACATTTTCCAAGACAACCGGACGGGCTGTTTTTTTAAGATGGTTGCCAATGCCAGCTTTTTTCTGTGTGGTTCAATTTTCTGTGTGCTATAGTGAAAAAAAACAATGTTTATGTATTTTAGAATCAATTTTTGTTGACAGAGATCGTAAAAATTGATCCTTTAAAAAAAAAAAAAAAAGGCGGCCTCTAAAAAAGGAAGTGGGCGGGGACGCTAAACATGTTTTTGGTTTTGTTTTGCCTAATATCCAGGAGTTTGTGTTCGTCTCACAGAGGGCATCGCCCTGGTTATCCACATTAAATCCCCTCCGGGAAAGATTTGCCTCAATGTATAGCAACGGTTGCTTCTCGAATGGGTCGCTTCTGGAAAGTTAAATGCTTCCCCCAGGATATTTTTTTAAGGACTTGACACCTTCAGTTCAATGTTCCTTGGTTCATTTGAATATATATCTTCGGTTCTGTCGATGAATCCGTTTTTTCTCGGAAACCCTGCACTGATTAGGCTTAAATGACATCGTCAAGCGTTTCCTAAGAGATTTCTTTAACTTTGATTTCACAAAATGCTGGTTTCAAGTTACCTTTGTTGAATTGGTGGAAGTTGCAAAGTAAGCAGACATTTAACCAAGTAATAAACGAAGAAATAAAACCCATGTATTGTGTAAGTCTTCCATCCGAAAATCCATCCCATCAAATTCCAATGTTTTGTTTGGTTCGACGACCGATGACTGCACTTAGTAAACTGGTTATTAAATGCTTTATGGGATCAGGCATACCACCACAATCACAGTCCAACAGTTTGGGTGTTGAGTTGATGTTGTTGGATTTTGTTGGAGTGGGGAAGGATCCTAGTAAATCACTTCAAACAGAATTGGGGGTTTTATATCACTGGGTTGAATCTTCCAAAACATCACAGCAGTGGGCTTCATTCTCTTTTCCAAAGAGAGACCTACATGTTGGACTTGGAGACCTAAGACTAGGAGGCCTGCACTTCCAGGTTTGACTGTTAACTTTGTCAAAACCGCATGTACCCAAATAACAAAATAAAAACAAATTCTGCAGAATGTGTATATACTGCCATAATTGTACCATAAAAGGTTATGGTGGGGGTGAAAGGGAGCAAGGAAACTCAATGCCCAATTAAAATTCAGCAGTCATTTATTACCTGTGAGTCACTTGGGTTTTTCCTGGAAAACATTTTTTCAAAAGAGTCTCAGCCCTCCCCTCCCCCCTCCCCCACACCATTGACTTTCTGCTGTCAAGCACCTACCACTTTCCTCACGGAATTTAGTGAGAGTTTTTTGTACAGTTTTTTTTAAACATTGGTTGGAACCGTCTGAATCTCCCACAGCAAGCTTCAATTCTGAACTTTATTCTTCAGTCAGGAAGGGCTGGAAGTTAGCTATAAACGTGTATGTTCAGAAACCTACCAAATTCCTACTCTCCCCCCCCCATAAAACAAGCAGAAGGTTAACATTCCAGATAATTGTATTGCATCGTAGAACTCTGTTGGACACTTACTCAATTATCAGATGCTTTGTTTTCAAGGGTGAAAACAAAATATAAAATAATCAACACTAATTTTCAACCAGAGGTAAACATCTAGATTGGATTTGAAAGATGGCCTGTCCACTTGATCATTTCCTTATCCTGTTTCGAAGCCACATCCTTCTCCCCCCCCCCAAAAAAAATACCAAATTTGTCAGGTATTTTTGCTTCATCTTGGCACCATTTTTCCCGGCGATGGATTTCTATGTTTTACAGTACAAGGCCAACAAATTTTTAGTCTGGCTCTTTCCTCCTTGAAAAGAAAAGAATAAAACATAAGAAAAAGGTCCTGTCATCCATTGTTTGTCAAAACCAGGATTATCAACTTGTATATTTTTTTACTTGGCCCAAAACTTTATTTAACTCTTACAGATTATGGAAGTATTTAATCCACTGACCACGTGGGCAGGGTCCCAGCACAGACTTAGAAGAGCCATAAACCCATGTACATGTAGGTCCATGGTCTGAGGTAACTCATGGGATCACTCAGGCTATTAACCTGGCCACATGCTGAAAATCTACAATCCGCAGTGACCGCAAGAAGTACATGTATAGAGTGACCTGTGTGAAAAGGGTTGACCGCTGCTACATGTACACCCTGTGGCCAGCCCTGACCCTGTGGTCTACCCTGACCCTGTGGTCTACCAACTGTACACTGGTCACTGGACAGCCTGAGTAGAGTTGTCTACATGCATTTGTTCATGTTTCTATGTACAGAAGTACACATTACAATTATTAGTGAAGGATGTTGTTTCAGATTTTGGGGCGCGGGACAGCAGTGTGATTTTGGTTGGATAACAATCTTCTAAACCTGCATTGATTCACTCATTAAAAGGTGACAATATTGGGACAGCAATGAAGTTGAAAGTTTACCAGGTACAGAATGAAAGAATGTTTATAAATGTATCACATTTCTGAAACTGGGAGACAGTTTTAAACTTAGAATCCTTACAGTCCCAAATCCTTCTTAGAATATAATTATTATCAAAGTGAGGATTCAGAAGGACTGGGGGCCGGTAGGTCCATTCAACAAGTGCTTATCACAGGATCAGGCATTTCCAAATCTTATCCAAGTCCAAACATTTTTGGTATGACAGGGGTTTCAAGAGGATATTGGAGGAATTGGACCACGTGTAAACCGAACTGCTTAGCCTGTAAAGGTTGCTTCAGTATGATCAGTTCTTGCTGATGGGACTGCAGCTTGTTCAGTTTAAAAACACGGGGATGAAAAATTCATCCAATTAGGAAACAAGGTTGATGGTTGCGTCGTGTAGAAATGAATTGCCAAACTGCTTTTGCACTTACTTAGAAAAACTTGTGTGTTTATGAAGAACTCCTTCGGATGATTTTGCTTCCCTATTAATGGGAAAAAAGTAAAAATTTGACTCTTCTGGAAAATGTGGATTAAAAATAATACAGACTCGGGCTAGATGCTTTGTTGTGAGTGCTCCAATATTGAGGGAGGGGGAAATGTACGAGTACTTGGGCAACGAAAAGGGCATCAAGGCATGGACATGGACACAGTCAAAGTTAAGGCTGCAGATTTCAAATTGTGTTATTTAAAAAAACAAAACAAACATGGATGGTTACAATTGTGACTCTACTGCTGCAGCTTGAGGGGAACCTGGTTTCTGTGGTGGGAGGGACTTCTGGCAGCGTTTCCCCATCTGGATGTCTGCCAAGAATGTCATCTGCCAGGCAGCCCTGGGTCTCTTAATAAATAACATTGCAGGGCCCAGGGACTGGGTCCATGCTCCCTGCTTGAAGGCCATGTAAACAACATTCTCAACTGGATGGGTGCAAAATGTGACCCAACATGTTTTGGTGGTACCTCAAAAAAAAATGAACTTGTTTGGGAAGGTTTTGGGTGCAGTTGTGTTTTGGTTTTAAAATGTTCATCGGGTAAAGCTTTTCCATGCAGTTGTTTGCCTTGGAAGAACTTAGCTGTTTGGACAGGAAAACTTCAAGAAACTTGAAGCATGCTATCTTGATTGCATGTTGGGTGTGATCACTTGGTATAATGTTATAGTTTTTTGTACAATAAGTTAGACAGGGTTGAGCATTTTTTTTTACTTTCATAATCTGCATCGAAACTTCTCAGGTTTTAACAAGGATATTTCCTAAGAGACTTGTTGAGAGAACCAATAATGTGAAAGTTGATTCATAACAGCTTGCCTGTACAATGGGACTGCTTTTACACCCCGTGTTTGTTTTTACTGCTCAACACATTTCCCCCATTTCTTTTTTGACAATGATTGATATATTCCCAGGGGACTTGATCTCCCTTACTGGAGTTTATCAGGGTCCAGCGTTTGGTAATTTTGTTGTTATCTTTATCGGGGTTATTTATGTAGGTATGTATCTGCCTTTTGCATAATGGTTTCAGCTATCACACGATCAGAGTGTGTCTGTTTTTACAGCCCGGCAGTTACATGGCTTATTGGTCTTTGTTCAATTTCAGCCTGTGCACACTGGGCAAAGTGTACAGTTTATTGGATGCAGTGTGTACATGTAGTTTGACACACACCAATCTGCCTTGCAAATATTACCTTTGACCTTGGTCTGGCTAGCCTCAGACTATGTCTTATTTGCATGGTGCCGCAGTGTCTATGCTGGAGTAGGGCGGTTACAGTCGGGTGTCTATAGGCCAGTAGGCAAAGTAGAAGTCCTGTGTGTGGGTCTGGATCCAGTGTGGCGGGCATTGTTGGCAGGCAGGCGGGGGAACTGTGCTGTGTGTGGCAGATGAAGAGAAATAAACATCCCTCGTGGCATGCTGCTTCTTCTGCACAGGGGCATTCTTGCTCGATAAAATATGCACTGTGTGGCGGAGGATGATGAAGGTTGATGGGCTGACTAGACTTACATGCTTGGCTGGGGATAGAGTGCAAGGTCTGGGGTCATTGCGGTCAAAACGTCTGGTGGTAGGCCAGCACAAAGAGCAATACCACACAGCTTTCGGTTCCACATTTTTGGGGGGCCGGCTAGGTCTGGGTCATGTTTACACACATAGAAATATCAGCACCCACTTCTTCAAACATGGTGGTTTTGGGGAAATTGTGGTTGGAAGAGTTTCCTCCAGTTAGCATTAACCATCCATGCCTAGACTTTTACTAACTCGCCCTTTGTATCTACCAAGAAATTGTTAGGGAATTTATCAAAAAATGCTGTCCTCGTATGTACATGTACATGTTTTGTTTGTCAAGTAATAAGCCACAAGGGAAAACTGATTAGGTGAATTTGATAATAATATGGGGGGCGAACAAAGAAAAATTGACTAGAGCGGGATTTGAACCAACGTTTTGTATTGGTTAGAACCAGATAAACTTGTGTAAAGTTGACTGGTTTTGCGCCAGAACTGAGACTGCATTCTGAAACCATTTATTTTCAAGCAAATGAGTTAATATCAGATGGTTGATATTTTTTTAGGGGGACACTCTGCAGTTGCTTTGTACAAAGTATATATCAATATCAGCTGATTGAACAGTAAGTTGTTAAATTAATTAATTACTGATGTCGTACTTGTCTTTTCCACCACCCAGAAAACAGTCTGTGATTCTGAAGTTTCACAAAAAATGTCTTTCAAAAGCAATGACTCAATCTTCCACACTCTATCATGTGACTTTGGTTTCTTCATCCTTTCTTATTGAATTTGACTTACAAACAGTGAAGATCCCTTCATCTGCCCCTGGGGAGGAGGAGGTGGGTGGGGGGGGGTAGTATGGCCTACAACATCTTTCTTCCTCTACCATGTGACTCAAGTATGGCGGGTGTGTGTGTTGGGGGAGGGGGGGGTTGGCAGATCAACCTGACGCCAGTTAAATAATGAAGGCAAAGGTGGCTTCCGAGCTTGAGTCACGTACATGTACCTTGCCGTAGCTCTGTTAATTCCAAAAGGTCTTGTAGGTCAGAGGGAAGTGTTTAGCAGTCAGTCCTTAACGCTAATGGACAGCACATTTTATGGGGGATGTACATGTAGGGGGCCCATCGCAACTAGTACTCCATGGACCTGAGCCAATAGGCCTACCTGTTTACGCGTTAAGAAATCAAGCTCCAGTGTTTTTTTTTGTGTTTTTTTTTGCCTTCTTTTTTATCCCTATATCTGCCAATCGAAAGCACACAATTCTATGCAACAACAAGGGTGTTTTTTTCTTACCGTTATTTTCTTGCAACTTCGATGACCAATTGAGCCCAAATTTTCCACAGGTTTGTTATTTTATGGACGTTATATTGTGTTGCATGGGTACACCAAGTGAGGATACTAGTCTTTGACAAGTACCAAAAGTATATCCTACCTTTAACCCTTAAAACCCAAACTTTATATGCTTTGTTTGGGCCACTCATTCCAGCATAGTCAGGGTTGGCAGGTTCAAGGGTTGGCAGGTTCAAGGATCGCAGGTTCAAGGGTCGGCAGGTTCAAGGGTCGGCAGGTTCAAGTGTCGGGTTACCATTACATATATGACATTGGATTTGTGTGGAAGAGTTGCCAGCCAGGCACAAACCCTTTTTTTATTCACAAGCGATTTTTAAAAACATGTTTCTCCTTGACTAAACGCTTCAATGCTTGAGTCATTAAAGCATATAAGTTTTTTTTTTACCAGATGTCTTAAAATGCCACGGAGACCGTATTTACATTGTGTATAATGTACTCATCAAAAAAACCAAAGCTGGCGCCGTGTAAAAAATCGCTTGAAGAGTTCCTGGTGGTAATTTCCAGTTTACTTTGTTATGTTGATAGATCACATTGCGTTGTATTAGTAATGAGTTGTGTTATATTGGAATCCATGTGTTCATTTCACCTTGTTCTTAGTATGTTGATAATGGCTAGACTGTCAAATGGGATTCGAGGCATTGCATGGTGAGGTATAAATTATTCAGTTAGCGGTAACACTAACACCATGTGTATCGTTTCTACTTTGCTGCGAAGCAAGGTTTTAGCCAGGATTTGGTATAAGCATGGTATAAGGGTGTCCAAATTTGCTGGAAATTTTATAAAAACTGGGCATCCAAATTGTTCAGGGTGCAAATTAATTGACATGTAAATGAAAGATAACACAGGGTGTCCAAATAGAAAACAGGGTGTCCAAAAGACGCCCAGACACCCCCTCTGGCTAACACTATGCTGTGTAGATTTGTTCTTAGAGAACTTGAATTGATAGCAAGACAATCTCTAGAAGAACAAATCTGCAAGCATAGGAGATACACACACACACACACGGTGATATCACAAACTGCAAACTGTTTAGTGCGGCTAGTTATGTAATTGCATCAAAACTACGAGATAAACAGTCCCAAAAAGGCAGCCATAACATAATGGTGTTGACATTAGAATTGAAACTGAAAGTGTTCTTCATTCTTCGGAGAACATTAAATTAATTTAAAAAAAAGCTTAATTGGTGTTAACATGACTGTGCACGTACGCCATGTGATGAGGAATTTTCCCACGGTTGGTTTGAAAGCTTTCTATTTGAAGCAATCAAAATATATTGTTAGTGTTTTGGTTTAGTTATAATTACCTTTGTTTGTTGCACAAAGTGCCCCAATTATGACATATGGTGCCAATGAGAAAAACTGATCAGAAACCTTGATCAGGCATGCAGACCCACTAAATGAGGACCTTTTTCATGTCACCCCCCCCCCCCAAAAAAAAATATATAAAAAAACAACAACCCACCAAACAAACAAAGAAACAACAACAACCCCAAAACCCCAAACAAACAAAAAACATATCAAACCAAATGAAGAAAAAAAACAACAACTGCAACTAACAGACAAATAATAAAAACAACAAGCAAACAAACAAAAGAAGGTTACAGGAACTAAGGTACTGGACCAAGACTGCCTGGGGGGGGGGGTGTATCAGTCCATCTTTAGGAGATTTTAAAGTTGTAAATAATTTTTTGAAATGAATCTTAAATTTGTCATATTATCTAACTCTTTGAAGGTATAACCTTTCCAGTGTTCCGTGGGGGGGGGGGGGGGTGGCTCTGATTTGCAATAGATCTCACTGAAGCCGGATTAATTTAAGAAAAACCCGACTGGGCCAGACTGTGAGTCCAAGGAGACCAAAGGGTTTCCACCCTGAATTTCTGACATGCCAGACACCGATTGCCTAGGATTCCAAGCCTGCCTGACTGGTCACTTAATACTCCCCCCCTGACCAGCGTAGCCAGGGAACCAGGGAAACGACGGGCGGCGGGAGTCTGGCTGCAGCAGATATAAAAATCCAGCCAGCCTGGGCTGTGAAACTCTAGATGGAGACCAAGTGCGGCGTGCTGATAAATATGCTAGCCAAAGACTAAACTTGAAATTGATCTAGGTGAAGGGAAGGAGGCTGTGGTTGACCGGTCCGTGGATGGATGAATCACGGTGGCCTGATTATTAAAAGCTCCTTGCCAGGCATTATATATACAAGGTGACGTTTTTCCTGTCCTCTTGATTCTTAGGGAGCTCAAAATCGGAAATTAATAATGAATGCTGTCACCTATTTGATTTCTTATTATAGTTTAACCCTATTCCTGCCAAGTACACCAAATATAACGTGCCAAATGGGGAGAGTTGTTTTATCTTTTGTCGGTTTAGCAGTCTACTCAAATCCCCAAATTGCACTGTGCTGCATTCTGCAGGATCCTATGGCTGCTACATTTGTACATGTAAGGCCAAATAATATTTTTTTTTTTAAATGTTAAGCGCCCCTGTCCGCTTCCTTTTTAGAAGCTGCCTCCTTTTTTCTTTTTTAAAGGATCAATTTTTACGATCTCTGACGAAAAAATAATTTCTAAAATACATACCTGTACCATCGTATTGTTTGATTCTAGCACACCGAAAAAAGCACACCGAAAAAGCTGGCAACCGTCTTGAAAAATAACCCGGCTGGTTATCTTGAAAAATGTGTCAGACGGCCATTTAAACAAGAAAAGGCAGGACGCCAAACATGTTTTTTTTTTTTTTTCTTCTTTTGCCTAAATGGCCTTGGCTTGTACAGCATGTGCAATCCCAGTCCCAAGCAAATTTCAAGGTATACTGCAATTTAGCAGGGTACAGTACATGCCTAAATCTAAGGCTGGCTTAAGAGCAGGTTTTGTAAATTTTTTATTTCAACCATGTTGCATTTTGATGCATTTATCAGGGTGCCCAGAAGACACCTGATTGTGGTTCGGGTTAATGACATTCGCATCAGGTTGAAATCCATTTCAAAATTGAGTTTTTGAGTGAAGAATTCAAATGAATGGCAGAAATGCAAAAAAAAAATTCATGGATATATGGACATGTACTAAATGGCCTTGGCTTGTACAGCATGTGCAATCCCAGTCCCAAGCGAATTTCAGCGATGGACATGTGCATGTTCGTTAAATATTTTGATTGCTAACGAGGTGTTTCAATTATAATTAATATTTATTTCAATTTTTTTTTCTGAATGAGTTTTGGATGTATAATTGCCTTTTTTATTCAAGACGATTTATGCCTCATTATTTATTAATTTTTTGTTCTCCCGGTTCTATTTATTTGTTCAATCTGTCTGTTTACTTAGCATCTCCCTGGCAAAATGATGCACACTTCAATCTTGTCGTCCCTAGCAGACAAGAAATGCCAAACCCCCCCCCCCCAACAACAACCCTTTCAATTCCTCTCGCTGCTTAGTTTAGAGTGAACAGCCGGCTAGTCACTGTGCCCTCGTCCCTGAGCTTGACATCGGCAACATACGTATTCGATTCTGAATGGTGCATGGGGCCTGTCTTTGACCGTTGCCTCGGCAACCAAAGAACTGACCCACCGCACTGCAGACAAAAACGCTGCGTCGTCGTGGTCAATGAATGTTGCACGCTAGAAGAAGGTGTAATGTTAAGTGATATTTGGGTGTGACCAGTGTCGTTAGTTTCAGTTGAAAATAAAGCCCGTTGAATTTAGGTGTGGACATTTTATTTTTATGAGGATTACATTTTTAAAATTTTACTAAACCAAATATAATTTTTAAACTGGCCCGTGGCCAAATTTGCAGATATGGCCTATGGCTGGATGCGCATTATCATGCGATTAAGTATAGGATGTCCTTAGCAATAATTGTAGTCGTAGCCATAGCCGCCAATTCGAATGTGGCCATGGTTTTTTAGAGGACAGTACAATCCTTTTGTGTAATTCTCAAAATTGACCATGTCAAACAAATCAATCCCCAAATTCTTAAGAGAATTCCTCATGATTGTTTTATAAATTTAATATCATGTATTTATTTTTTGTTTGTTTATTTATTTGTTGCGATTTTATTTTTTTTAGGGGGGGAGTACATGTAGTTTCAAAAACAGTTCCCTCAAATTATATCTCCATTCTGCATTAAACTTTTGAAGTTGTACCATTATTGAGCCATGTTGCCTTTTGGGTTTTCAAAAAGAAAAAATGAAAAAAAAAGAGAAGAAAAAAAATAATGATAATTTTCGACACTGAGTGCATCCTTCCATCCTACGATATTGCAGGATTTAGAAAAGAATTATGAAGCCCAACAATTTAGCTCCCCTGTTTTTTTGTGTGTTGACGTTAGGTTTTTTCTTTATGGCCCAGGGAATCATTTTGTCCAGCAATTTTGCGTAGCAAAATATTGAGACTGTACATGCTCTGTGCTCATTGATTGCTAATATTAAGTAGTAATTTACTGTCATTTGAGGTACATGTAGCAGTAGATACAAATTGGGTAGCATTTTGCTTTTGCTATACAAATTGGGTAGCATTTTGCTTTTGCTATACAAATTGGGTAGCATTTTGCTTTTGCTATACAAATTGGGTAGCATTTTGCTTTTTGCTATACAACAAGGGAAATTGTTCACTGTGGCCTCCTCGCCAAGGGTTGCTTTTTATTTTGTTTGGGGCGGACTTGCATTTAAAGGGTGTGTACAACATTGGTAAGGTTGAAAATATAAATGTTCACAGATTTTCACATTACATGGTATAAAGATGGTCATGGTGGAAAACTTCCCTTGAAATAGTTTTGCTTGAAATGCTATATAGTTTTTTAGAAAATGGTTAAAACAATTAGTCTTTGTCATTGTGATAAAATCCGATGTTTAAATACAGTGAAAGCATAAAAGAGGGTTTCTCACTATTTTCTCGTAACTGCGATGACCGATTGAGCTTAAACTTTCACATGTTTGTTATTTTATGTATATAATGTTGGGTACTTGGTTCACATACTGTGCAGATACTGGTCTTTGACAATTACCAATGTTTTACATGTGCTTTAAAGAGGAAAGAAAAAATAATAATAATAATTTAATTAGATTTAAGAATCAGACTAGTCTGGCTTTTAATCTGTGGGAAGTTTCTCTGACTTCCTTGTTTCTTTTTGGTGATAGCAATTGGAAGTGCAGGACACTTTCGTTCAATGACAAAAATTACTTTCAACTTGGTATTGCGTGACGGGATAATCGTTTTTGTTCAGTGTTCATTCTAAGAGTTGGGGGAAAAAAGTTTCGAGACAGAAGCCTCAACTTGAAAGAAAAACAAAGGTGCAAAAAATGTTTCTGTTATAGATGGCTATGTTTTACTTTCAGTGACCAATATTGGATAAACGTGCGTACTTAACTTACAACTGAATGAGACTTTTTAAGTGATAAAAGCCGTTAAGTTTTATTCCTTCCGTGCCAATAAGCGAATCATTTGAATGCTGGACATTTTGGTGATCCGGCGGCAGCTGTCAATGTTCCCGGAGAAAAACATATTTGAAAACGGTGCAGTGTAATAAATAATATTATTGATTGACACCCCCCCCCCCCCGCCAACGAAAAAGTACAGAGACATTAACTAGCCATTCGATACTTTGTGTTTGTTGGACGTCGTTTGGGCGATTACCAAAGTAAAGAAGTGCTTTATACACCATTACCATGTCTGCAGTACAGTTGATGTGGCCGCTGTTTTTTTTTAAAATTGGCAGCCTTTTTATTTTAAACTCCCTCAGGGAGGAGTCTCAACCCCCCTCCTTCCCCCCCCCTCTCCATCAGACTAAATAAATTACAGTGCAGTCCGTCCTGCGGTTGGGTAATCCCTACTGAGGCGTAAGACCAAAGAGTCTCGTTCCATCCCCCGACACTGACGGACACTCGCATTAAAAAAAAAAAAGAGAGGGAAATATATACAAGAAAAAGCCAAGCATTGACGGAATAACCAGCCAGCTCGACGTGACCCTAACGGCTGAATGATATGGCCGCTCTGGCCTGGGGGACTCTATCCATGATTTATTTGCCGAGTTAGTCTGCTGCGTACCCGTGGTATATACACCTTTTTTTTCCTCTTTTTTTCACAAATATTATTTATATATATCCCCCTTCTTCTTTATGCGGCTGTGTCGGGGGGGGGGGGGGGAGTTGACGGTATTCAACTTCCCTGCAGCCAGCGGTCTGTAGACAGGGAGTACTAGTGTGAGTGGATGCTGCTGTGAATAAGGCAGGATTGCTTGAGCCAGGTCAATCATATGGTAGGTGTGGTGTTGAGAAAATTACGTGCCGGCAATGTGTGCATGGATGTATAGATGCACGGTCTTCGTGCTGCACGTATTAACAGCATGGATATAGTCAGTAGAACTGAAGGAAGATTATATTTTTTTTTAAGGATGCCCTCGTACAATTCAAAATAATTTTATCGTAACTGTAGGTTAAAAATTTCACATCTTTAAAAAGGAGCTTATGAAAAACCTCTGATGTAATTTGTATTTTACTAATTTTTTGTTGTTGTTTACATTCGTTTGTTCGCTGACAGCAATTTGTTACTTGGATTAATTACAAAAACAATAGTTGACCGCAAGTGGACGCGATCATCCAGGCGATCGACGCTATAGCTTGCTTTGCAAACTGACATTTTATGTAGTCCATTCACTGAAATAAAAACCACACGCGCACAAAACGTTTTAATGAAAATGTTGGGAGGATTTTATTAATAAGCATTAGGATATGGTTATTTGTACCGTGTAAGTTAAAAAAAAACGTTTATTTATACCAGCAACTATTACCATTTTTTTTTTTCTCTATGGCACCCTGGCATTATTAAGAAAGGTTGTAATTGTTAATTACCCATGTGCGCCAGGATGTTTCGAGATCGATAGTGATTTTAGAAAGTCATGGTTTGGTAAATTTATGGTAATAACCCAGAGAGACAGATGCGTTGGCCAATCATTCCTGGTGAGCGGATAAGGAAACGGTAGACGTCTCCATTATGTGTGGAGCGTCTAGTCTCTTGCCTCAGTGTCTACAGTTTGAGTCTAGTGTAGTCAGTCTGTTCCTCGCTGAACAGTTCTCCTGATTGCCTGGTACTTTTTTTCCCCCCCACTTTTTTAATATTATGTTGTGAAAACAGAATTGATGTTTCATTAACTTTAATGTTGTTTTGGAGCCGAGATCGATTGGGAAATGTCCGTGTGAAATTGTAAACCTGTTCCATCGACTGCCCCAAAAAAAAAAAAAAAAAGCATGTTGAAGAGATTAAGGGGGTATACCTTTATTTCATGTAAACGAAATGTTCATTCCTCTAGAAAATGGTAACCCAGGGACTGGTACTATGTACTTGATGGAGACAGCTGAGGCAATTGCCTTGATGCCCCCTGGTCAATGCCCTGATGCCCTTTGGCATTGTTCAAAGAGTACATTGTATTCATTCGCCTCCTATAGTGCCCTAAATTACTAGAGCACAGTCAGACTGGCTGATATTTTTCGAGTACGATAATTTGCGGAGCGGTCGTGTTATGAGACGTGGCTCAGGTTTTTTTTTGATTGATGAGCACTTCAGCTCCCTTATTGCAAGAGAGACTAATTCAAAACTCATTAGTATTTGAAACTCTCTGGGCTAAAATTTACCAGTGGGGGAAAGGGGGGAGGGTGTAGAAGTGGTACACCCAGCAATACCATTCATCACTGTTAGTTATAAATCAACTGTGTACACAGTGCTGTGAACTGAACTGCCCATCTGATAGGGGTGGTGGATAGCTGTCCAACCCCCCCCCCCCCCCACTATCCCAAGTCAATTAACCCGGCTAGCCAGCCTTGTAACCCAGAGCAAACAGGCCCACTGCTGCTGTACAATGTGCTGCAAGCAGCAGGAGGAGCAGTTGTTTGCTTTTTGAATACACACACACATGCACAATCATGCACAAAAGCTATCTCCACCTCCATTTTCTGACCATGCAGCAAAGGCTCCCAACCAGACATCAGTATTGTGTATGGAGAGGCCAACCCCAGACGTGGAGTGGTTCTTTTTGTAATTTACTTCAGCTTGTGGACCATGTACAAACAAGCATTTTTATTATTTTTTTAATAAAGCATTACACAGTGGCAGCATAACAACATGTATACATGTAGGATAGAGATAGCCTTTAATGGTATGGTGGATAAAACAATCACATAATTAAATCCACCAGTCAGTTTCCCTTGTGGTTGATTACTTTGGTAATTAACAAGCGTCTGTCTTCCTCAAAAGACAAAAGCAATCCCAGGCCTCTGTGGGAGTCAATACGTATTCCCCCATGTGTTACTGGGCAGTGTGCATTTTGTAGTTACTGTAATGTCCATGTATCAGGGCTGCCAACTCTCCCTGATTCTGCGGAAAATTCCCTGACAATATACCAATCTTTCCATGTTCTGATGAACACATTATTTGAAAATCTCCCCGATTGTGGATGTTTTGGTCCCTGTTTACGCTGAATGCAATTCTAACCATCGCCCTGATTGTTGTACAAAATCTCCCTAATTGCAAGATGCAAACGTCGGCAGAGCTCTCTGATTATGTTCATGTCCATGCAGATGCACAGTTTGTTCTTCACATCGACTCCCAAAACGTCCGAGTGTAGCAGTGCATGATATGTCAGTGTAAGAGATCAATACAATGTGCTTTCATTTAATTAATCAACTCAAATTTAAGAAAGCCTTGTGTTGCATGGGGCCTTGATCCAGCTACATGTACTACTACATGTGGGACTACCCTGGTGTGATAAGAACCGCATTATTATTGTTGTGATAAATTTGTTCTTCTAATCAAGTCTGCTGGAATTTAGCTGGTACGATGGTTACATCACAACCCTAGCAGAAGATCTTATATTACATGATAACCGTTAATCCCCCTTTTATCGAGCCAGCTGAATTAATTCCATCATGTCGCATGATGTTTAATGTTAAAGGCCACGGGAGTAAACTCATTCATTCAATGGGGGCCACTGTCCTCCAGAACCCATTGATACTTTGATTATAAACAACTATTTTTAAGCCTAAGCCATACTATCTAAACCATGGAGGTAGAAATAGCCTCCATGCTCTAAACCAACCATAGCCCCCCTTCGCTTTTGTCATGCAGATCATTTCCAGGATAGCACAGTCTTTAGTGGGGGGCCCAGCTCACAGCATGTGTATACGTTGGCGCTTGTATTGGTCAGGGATGGAGGGGGGGGGGGGGAAGGCAGTGAGTTTAATAATAGACAGTAGTGGACAATGGTGTTTCCTCGGGACAATGACTGGTACTGCTAGCTTTGTGGGGGTGGACAAAAGAGGCATGTGACCATGCGTTTATGTTACACAGATCGGAATGCTGCGCTATGAGCGCGGGGGACAGGTTCACCGAGGTGTTTGAACTATTGACCCCTGATTTGCATTGCATGGGCGGGAGAGACTCGGTTTGGGAGATTGAGGAGGTTGGGGGGGGTGGGGAGTTGATGATGAGGCTGACAGTCACTAACAGTCAGTCAATCGGGAGTATGGATGATGATTATGTATGCATGGCAGCATCTGCTAACCCGTACAGCCAGCCTGCTGGCTGGAGGAGCAGAGGCGGCTGGAACAGTCCGTCAAGAGACTGGGGTTTTTAGTTGTAGGGCATTGACGAAAATCAATAGCGGCGGTTTTGGTGGTGGGGGGGGGGGCCCTGACGGCATGCCGCAGAGGCGGTGCGGGCAGTCTGTCCAGCGTTATTGAGTCTGCTGATTGGGAGAGACCATTTTGGGGGCGGGGGAGGGATTCCCGAACTGGCCGACAGTGGAAATGGGCAATTACGGTCAACTGACTCAAGTACAGACTGTGGGCAATTATTAAAATATCGGGAGGTGTTTTAAATTCAATTTTGGGGGGACAAAATACAGAGTGGATACTTTAAAAAATTTGCCTTTATAATCTAATTAAATGTTTCACGTAGGCCGACTGCACAAATAATGTGAGGTTACAAGGAGGTGAGTTACAATTATTATAAATAATATGAATTTGGGCTGAACAAAATAGCTCAGTTGGTAGAAGGCCTGCACGTTAATCCGGACGACTTAGGTTCAGGTCCTGCTCTAGTCAATTTTTGTTTTGTTCAACCCAAAATTATTTCAAAACTTACCCGGTCAGTTTCCCTTGTGGTTTATTACTCAATATTATCAATAAAAAGCAAAAAAAAGACCGCATACATATATGTGATGGGATCAAGCTAAATGAGTCTTTTGTCGACCCTTGTAATTTTTTTTTTTTTTTTTATCTATTTGAAAGAAGTACAATCTCAGCTTTAAGGATATGAAAACCCCGTGTTGATACCACCTTTGGTTAAAAAGTTATGGAAGTCGAAACACCAAGAGATGTATAGAAATGTAGACCCACCCCTGTTGACCTATTTTGGCCTGTTATTCAAAATTTACCGGCAAACGACTCATTTAGCTTGATCGCATCACATGGTTGGTCAGGATCGAAAGCTAAGGCCATCTCCCCTACTAGTTTTATACAATATGTTTACAAACCATTGTTTCACATCGTATTACACTGTTATTACAAGACCACAAACCTTTAGTCATCAATATCTGGGAAAATGTGTTTGGGGGGGGGGGGAATTTAGTTTTGATAAATGGCGTTCAACTTCATTGTTTTTTAACGTGCTGAACAAATAACAGGCCTACCAGAAAGGGAAATCCAGGCCGGCCGCAAATACTTCATATCCTGGTCTCATATGAAGCGCTTTACAATACAAGTGCTGGAGTATCTGAATGTGTTTTTGTCAAAAAATATTCCTTTTTTTTACACGCTCGTAGGATCCTGCGGTTGCTATCATCCTTGATAAACAGGAAACCAACATTTCATCGAGGGCGTGGGAAAAAAAATAAAACTAATTCATCATCGCCATAATATTTGTTGCAAACAATATTATTTACAGATGCTGTGTCCCCCCCGCTCTTCCTTGTGAATCTTCTTCTCCCCCCACACCCGTAAAAACCTGTGCTGATGATAATTCGATGTCCTCCTGTCTTATGTACAGTACAACCACAAAGTTATATTTCGGATAGTCGGAGGAATACATCTTGCCACAGCTATTCTAAAATCCAACCCGGCTTGTGTACTGCACATGTGTTTGAGAAGCAGTGCAAGGGGTTCTGTAATAACAAAACAGGGTTTGCCCTTAAACATTTTTAATGACTAGCCAGGAGGACCAAGTTAATCTTGTCATTTCTCTACAGTAGTTCACCAGATTGTTTTCACTAGTCCATATTTCATATGAAGAAGGGAGGTTTTTCACCACTGAACTAGCCGGCAGGGCCAACTTGGGGAGAATTTTGACTTGTCTTTGGGTGTTTTAACTGGCATTTGGCCAGCGGATCACTGTTAAAGGAGAACTCTGAAAAATTTGTTTTCCTTCTGCCGCTCGGACAGTTTTCCCCCAAGAAATTCCAGGGGTGAGAAATTTCTGACATTTAATCTGAATTCAGTCTTCTTGTGTCTGCCTGGTGAGGAATATCATTCGTTTGTTTTTTCTTGAGAATTAAAGATATCCAGTTCTTTATTCCACTTCTCTGGTGCTGAGGATACCTGCTCCCAGAAGCTCCTCAAAATATTGAAGTCCAGGGGTGACCTAGAAGAGGAAAATGCCTTCATTTCATACATACATGTTCCCTCCTAAAATTTGGATTTCGGTTTCAGATTTTCTCCGCAAAGACTTTACCTTGGAAATCCATGCACTCTCTTCCTTTGCGAGATCTCTTTAATTTCTCCAACTCGACCTTGTCATTCAGTTGCTGATTGATCGACATGCTTTCATGTTTGAAATATCTCGGCAGAGTGATGTGAACCTAGTATTTATTGTACTATTTTAGTCGTCACAAACAGGGAAATAATTGGGGGAGGGGGAACATGAGTGTAAGCTGAGCTTTGTTTATTCCTATTTATGCGAAAAATCCGTGGAGATTAGAGAGAATGTAGTGAAATCATTACCCCCTTGCCCTAAAGTCTTCATTCTGTAATTGGAAATGCTGATCGGTTTTTCCTCTCGTCACAAACGGAACTTGAAACAAGAAGAGGAAGGGGAAGGGAGAAACAAACACGGTGAGAATGTTCAAGTTAATGATCAGGGCCCAATTTCATAGAGCTGCTAAGCACAAAAATTTGCTTAGCATGAAATTTCTTCCTTGATAAAAACAGGGTAACCAAACAAATTTCCATGTGTTGCATATTGCTTGTTACTGACTGGTATTCAGCTGTTGTTTGCTTATCCTGAAAATCACGTGGAAATTTGGTTGGTAATCCTGTTTTTATCAACGAATGAAATTTCATGCTAAGCACATTTTTGTGCTTAGCAGCTCTATGAAATTGGGCCCTGTTGATTGCCTGCCCTGTTTGTGTCTTAACGTACCGCATCCATTGATCCTAAACAAGGACTGACTTTGCTTTCCTGAGCTGCGACTCATTGAAAACCCGAAAAAAAAGAGAGAAAAAAAAAAAAAAAATCGGCCCAGAAGATAAGAGGGAAGAAGAAGAAGAAAAAAACATAAGCCAAGTAGATGGCCGCGTTAACAGTTCATGTCCCGGTTTTTCTCTCTCCCTTCAGAATAAACGATGAAACATTTGAAATAAATTGTCCTACTTCTTGAGGTTGCCTGCTCCATTTATCGAACATGAGTCATCACTCACAGGTGCCCGGTAACAAGTTTGTCCCGTTCATTCGCTCCCTCCGCATATCTCTTAGCTCGCGCTATCCAATGGACTGCAATGCCCCGCAACATTTTCTTAATATATTTTTGTTCCCTCGGTAAAATTTGTGTTATTATAAACCTGTCCCTAATTTGAACCTGTTACGGTTCTTTTGGATTGCGACCACTAGTAATGCATGGCTGTTTGCATTAAGTTTTACAAAAAAAACCTTAGTGTTTTTATAAACATAGTTTTGTTCAGTTTATTAAAAGAGTGTGAGGGCGAATACATACATAAAAGAGGGCCTAGATCAGTGACTGTGAAAGATAGTGAATATGATTTCCCCTGTAAAAGGTCAAGTTTATGATTTTTGTCTCAAGGAAAAAACTTGTTATATTAAAGAATAATATACATATGTAGATTAAAGGTGTTATACAGGATTGGCAGAGGTGAAAAAAATAGTCGTAGACAGTGTTTCGCGTTTTGTGCGATCAACCATAAATATGTTACATGTACATGACATGGAGCCATGAACTAACAAACCTGTGAAAATTTGGGCATAATCCGTTGTGTGAGTCAGGAGAAAATGGTGAAAAACCAGCACAATTTTCAGCATGTGGGCTTTTTACTAAAACCATTGCTCCATGCTAAAACACGTTGTCCTTCGTTTCGTTTGTAACGGCTGAAGTCGGCTAATGGCATTTTTTAAAGGTTTTTAGATACAGTTTTCTCAAATATGACTTCATTTCAGAGGGAAATATTTGACAAAAGAAAAAAAATAGTTCAAGTATAATTATGAACTTCATAATCAGTATGCGTTCAGATTACAGTTAAACAATGATGTTTTTTTATTTTTTACCAATCTTGTATATAAAACCTTTTAATATTATCCGTATTTCTGTTCCATTTTACCCCTGCCATTTTTGTCGAGTTGATGTTATTACTATCTTTATTTTCAGATGAAACAAATCCAATTACCTAAACCCTGACTGAATGCTATCCGCTTGAAGCATTTTTGTGAAAAATCACTTGGACTTCTTGACTGGGGCTCTAAGCATTGGAACTGACCCACAAATCACCAGTGCCATCCAGACCCCCAGAACTCAATTAATCTTATGGACATTCCAACTCAAAAATAGCAGAACATATGTCTGCATAATATCTGTAATCTGGGTGTGGGGGTGGGGTTGGGGGGGGGTGTAAGTTTGGTATGCAGGTTGATGTGCAAGAGTTGTGCTTCCAGATTCAGAGCATGTCCTTTAAAGATGATACATGTAGGTTAGATGTTTTTGCTGGTTTGAGCCGAAAATTTAGATATAAATTTTTACATTGCTATTTCTATAGATTCTTAAGAAATCGACTTTCATTTAAATTTGCCAAATGATAAGTGGTAATTAATTAAAAACTTAATAACGAGTTGATTTTGGTACCCCAACATTTTGTCTGGTCCATCGACCATTTGCAAAAAAAAATTCAATTTACACGTTCCGTTCCGAGAAAAAAAATAATAATAACAATTCTGTCGGCGAAAATTGGACCTTGCAACTGCAGTTTATTTGCCTAGGAAAAAAATAATTAGTATATTCAGGGCAGTTTGTACGTATTCCTTTGTAGTTTCAAATAAAAGCCTGTGTACAGTGTTAAAAAGGCCAGTCATTAGAATCTTATTGCCTGGTGTTTACGGTACTAGCTGGGAAAACTTAATTACAATGTACTGATGAAATTTAGCTGTTTTTTTGTTTGTTTCTTCTTCCATTTTTATGAAGGGGGTCCCTCTTTTTTCAATGATTAACTCTGGGGGCAGGATAAGTGTCAAAAACCTGTCCAGTCCAGGATGGCTAGATTTGATTGCCGGCACGCTTCGCCGTTGACATGCACCACGGCCGTGTCTGTGAAAGCATTGGCCGCAGACCACACACCCCCCCCCCCTCCTCGCAAACATGCCGGGACCGGCCGGGGCGTGTTTATCTTACCGTCAAGGCGGACGTGCATCCCCCCCTCATCGCCCGCCGCGCATCTGGCGTCAGACGGGTCGGTCAGATGGCTGGATTTTTTTTTTTATTACACACGCAGACGAGAGCCGATTCGCTGTGACGGGATGCAAAGAGACTGATTAAAAAAGAGAGAGCTGGTCATTCCCGAATTCGGAAGGTCTGGAATGCCGCGATCCAAGTTAATTATCCATGTTGAAATTTAGCGGGGGGTGAAGTGCAAGAGATTTTTTTTTAAGTATCTGGTCCGTAACAGATGGTATTATTTATTAATACTGAGTGCTTTTATTGGAATGCAGATCTGTTTACAGTAGAAGAAGTTTTTATTTATTTATTATGAGATGTTGGCAATCTGGCGGATTGAGCGTAATAATTCAATACATATCCCACACGTCGATGCCACTGACTGTCCTCCAACTGTACAGACTGCGATGGGTTGGTGAGCGCCTGTATGTTCATCCTCATAAAAAATTAATTTCTAACAAATCATTTTGTGCAATATCTCAGCGCCAAGTTTCTCGAAGAAATCTGCATCTTTCGGAAATAAATTTAACTGAAAAATTTGCCCCAAAGTATTGAACTTTTCCTTAGGGTTCATTCAGAATAGTAAATGTTAAAAAAATTATTTTTTTAAAATATTGAATGACTTAATAATATATCCTGTTCACTGAAGAACAAAGTAATACATCCAATGACGCAGGTAATTGAGATCAAATGTCTCCAACATCAGCCGTTTTCAATCTGGGCCAGCTGGGATTTTGTTTACTTCTTTTTTGTTTGTAATTTTTTTTTAAAATGCAACGTGAACTTCGATTTTCAGTTACTTCTTTTAGCCCACCAGACCAACCCACCCACATTTTCGAAAAAAAAAAAATTGACATTTTTTTAACATTGACTTATTCTGAATGGCCCCTTCGTTTGAATGCTGTACTAAAATAGTTCTTTTGACTCAACAAGGGCAGATTTAAACCATCTCGGAGAATGTTTTTTAATTGTAACCTGATTGTTGGAAAGGTAAGAGGTTCGTGTACAAGACAAAAACGCGAAAGAGGAAATGGACAGCCCCTTTTCGTTCTCGGTCTGACAAATTAAATTCCAGAGTAGGGGGAAAGAGAATCCTCTTTCAGGCGTTGACTTTGGTCATGGAGCTATTGGTACGCCATCTCGGCCAGGATCCATTAGTAAGATCTGTATTAATTGACCGAGGCCATCTCTCGGTGAATTAGAGTTCAAAAAGAAATGATGGCCTTTGGATTTGCGAGCTCTAGTCTTTAGGTGTGCGTTGTTGAGTGGATGCGTTCTCTCAAGGATTTGTCTGTGTTATCTGTGTCAGTGTCACATTTGTTTGTGATTGCTGCCGTCGCTTGAGCAGAATTGTCAATGTTGTCCTGCGTCATTTGTGACTTCTGCCGTCACCGTCACTGAGTTGGATTGTACTTTACTGTAACAGAATGTCATGTGGGGTTGTCACTGTCACAGTTAATTGTGATCGCTGCTGTCACTTGAGCAGAATTGTCCATGTCATTCTGTGTAGGGTTGTCACTGTCACAGTTATTTGTGATCGCTGCTGTCACTGTCACTGAGCTGGATTGTACTTTGCTGTAACAGATTGTCATGTGGGGTTGTCACTGTCGCAGTCAATTGTGACTGCCGCTGTCACCGTCACCGAGTTGGTTTGTACTTTTCTGTAACAGATTGTCATGTTAGTAGTGTTAGAATTGTCACTGTTTCTGTTTGAGTTTGCCATTATCATTTGTGCAGGATTGTTACTGTCATTTGGCATAACTTTAATTATTTTCATGGGATTTCTCCAATTAAATGATAGATTTTTTCAGTTGAAAAGTACTTTAAAAGAATAACTAGCACATAGTTTGTTCTTAATGTGCAGTAGTTGGACACCACTCTATTCTCAGTGCTTTGAGTCGAAGGGAAGATTGCCACAAAAGCAGTTTATTCTATCGTCAACTTCCATAGAAGTGCGTGTCTCTAATACTTTTTGTAAATGGGAAAGACCGCGTCTTGGGAGCCAGTGATGAGCATTGACCTTGTGCCCTGTTTTTTTGTTGTTGAGTTTTTGCCAAAGGGGTTTGCGGGTTAGTGGTGGAAATAGAGATAACATTTTAAAGACAAAAGATCCCTAGATCCATTGTTATCTGAAGGAAGAGGCCACGAGGCATTTTTCTCCCTTGTGGCCAAGTGCCAGTTTCATGCCACACTTTTGAGGTCCAGTTGAAATCCTGTGGAAATGGTGCAGCAATGTCAGCGGGGCGATTCATTGCTTCCGAAGCTACTTTGGTCGGAACAGGCATGCCACAGTTCAGCTGTTAACATGATTTCATGTTTTGGGGTTTGATTGGTTTTCTCGTCAGCTGTGCATCTTAAAGGAACATTACAGAATTTGTAAGAAAACAACTTGTAAAAAATACTTTTTTTATCACAGATTTAGATAAAACTCACACGGTCTCATGATGATGATAGTAGAAAACATCCCTTGAAATATTTCTGTCTGAAATGCCATATTTGATGAGAAATGAATAAACTAATTTTCCGATTGGAGTTTATCGCTCAGTGAGCGTTTTATTCATTTGTTGAATCTATATGATTGCATGCAAATGTGTAATCGGTTTTTCACTATTTCCTCGTGACCCAGATGGCCGATCGATCTCGAACTTCTACAGGTTTGTCAGTTAATTGGTGGATTACATAAAGTGTTTACACTGCCAGCAACTGTTTTGTTAGCAAAAACCAATTCTGTAATGTTCCTTTAACAAAATTAAAACACTCAGTACAAAGTCCTACTGTGCCTGGCGCTTTCCTCTTTCTTTCTCTTTTTTTTTGTCGTCAAACTGCAGTCGCGCGACTGAGTTGAAACCTCTGCCTGCACAGACGATGGCGCACACCGTTTCAAAATTCAAGCCCAACACAAACTTGACAATGTTGAAAGTAAAAAACTGTAGTAGATGGACCCCGTGAAAAAAAGGTGGCTCGCTAGAAAATAGTGAAACGACACGCCAACTGGTTCTGCTGGCTAGTCACTGAAAACATTATCGGCAAACCCGTTGCGGGATTACCTTTGGTGGAGTATGAGTCCACCTTTAAGAGAGGTTGACTGTACGTCCCGACCTTCATCGTTTTTAAGGGGGGGGGGGGGGAGGGGTGGACAGATTGGATCTTTTACAGCCCCCCACCTGTCTCATTAAGTAATCAGGATGTATCCTATCTGTAGCAGGCCTTTCAAGAACGGAAAGCCCTAGATTGTTCCCCCCCTGGTTGCCGGCGGGGTTGAGTGGATCACCCAGACCTGGTGTCTCTGGATGCGTCCTGTGAAGGAGGTAGTCTGAATTTAACGGGCCATAAAAGTGTCTCCGAGAGAGAGAGAGTCTGGTGGAGAGAGTGGATTTTTCTTGCATATGGATCCCATCATGAATCTCATCATCGAAAGAAAGAAAAGTCCGATAGGAAGTACGAAGTTTGTTTAAAGGCGGGGTGTACTTTTTGAAATAGTCAAACACCAGCATCCTCACTTGGTGTGTCCGAACATTAAGCAATTATGATAGCAAACCTGTGAATAAGCAAGAAAGATATAGGCCCTAAGCAAGAACGATTGTTTTGCTTATATATTCCACCCCCATATTCCCCGAGTGGCACAATCTGTTTCCACTAGAACTGTTGAACCCTCAAAACGTTGAAACAAACACCACATGTTCTGACTTAAAGTAAGTACGCGACAACCCTGCAGTTCTGACAATAGAAAAATAAGAGTAAACGCTAACAAATGAACAAACACAAAAACGAAAAATGAAATGATGTGAATTGGCCATTTCTGTTTTCGCGGGCGGCTGACTTTCAGCTTGGGTTTAAAAAATGCCGTGGTTGCATTTTAAAACTCAGGAGCGCTTTATTTGGGACGTGGTAATGTCACAGGCCTGGAATTAAACGGAGGCCATGGAAGCCATGGCCTCTGTTGCCCCGGGTCTTGGCCTTGGTGCCCCTTCAAAAGTTCCCCTTAGACTTTTGAGATTTTCCAATGGAAGTGCCCTTTGCGAAATGAAAATGGCCTTGCCCTTATTAAAAAAATGAAATGTCAGGCCCTGATGTCCTACGTGGATATTTTGTTGGCTTGATGGATTGCGGTTGGAGGAGGAAATTTAGGATGCAGGGTTTCTATCCAGTAAGTCCACAAATTCCTGCCAAATATTTATCTTTCCCGTGGAGAATCAAGATGATAATAAAAGATAACTGTTCTGACTAATTAGAATAATAGTTTGGGAGATTAATCATCCTGACTCGCTGCTGAGAAGCAGAGGTGTGAGGGACGCGGCTACAAATGAAAGCACACAAATTCTATGCAACAAGGTTGTTTTTTTCTTTCATTGTTTTCTAGCAACTTCAAAGACAAATTGAGCCCAATTTTCACAGGGTTTGATATTTTATGCGTGTGTTGAGATGCACAAAATGAGGATACACGGTCTTTGACAGTTACCAAAAGTATATTCTGCCTTTAAGTAGTACAACAAATTCATTCAAGCAAGCAACTTTTCGGCTGACCCCCCCCCTTTTTTTGTGCCATTGGAAAACCCTGAAATCACTGTACAGCTTGCACAGTTTTTTTACATTTTTACGTACAATGTAGTTTTCTCCTCTTTTTGCTTCAACAGACTTTCATGTCTGTTCATCGCTACATGCTTACCCCCAACTCCCTTGAATAATGTCAAAGAATCCTTCCCCACCCACTCTAACAAAATCCAAGACTATATAAACTGGGGTAACTCAGACCCAAACAGTTGACTCTTGATTGTGGTGGTATGGCTGATCCCATGTTAAGCATGGTCGGTTTAAATTGCATTGGTCAGTCGGACAGAATCAAACAAAACATGTAGTTGGATTTTGGTGGGTCGTGGATGATCAGGGTTAACTAAGGTACGTGTTTTGTAGTAGTTTTTTGGGGAGGATACTGCTAAAACAAAAACACCTAAATTTGACAATTTACAAAAGGGGAAGGAACTGAGGCAATTGAAGAAAAACTGTCGTCCCAGATCTCTGATGGAAACATCCTGGTGCAATTTTTAAAGAGGAAGCTAATTTCTGTAGTTGTTTTTTGGTAGACGCTGCGGAGTCCGCTGAAGGAGGAAGGCTCATTTGAAGGCGTCCTTTTTGATTTCCTTCTTTCATTTCTGACCTGTATCGGAAACGGGTGTCAACTTTATTCCCTAATATGGTTGGCATGTTCATATGCATACCCTCAAGAGTCTTGCATGATAATGATGAGTAGAGGGAAGGGGGGGAGGAGCAAGGTCGACAAAGGGAAGGGTGCGTTCATTTCAACATCTCCTCTGCGTCTTCTCTTAGGACGTGGATAATTTTAACAAAGTTTATGTCGGCAATAGAGTAAAAGCGAAAACAGGTCGTGTTGACGTCGATTGATCACAGCCCGGAAATTTTTTCAAGTTGGACAGAAGAAGGAGCAACATTGTTGGGCCGGCACATTACTGTGACCGAGTGCGCCATGGCCCCAGACACTGAGGCTTGTCTCGTTAATACAGACAGTTGGCATAAGGATTTAACACGCAAGACTCTGTTTAGGGAGATTCATTTCGAACAATTTTTTTTCTTCTTTTCTGTTTGACGGAAAATTGTTAACTAATCAATGTGGCTAGAATTGTTTTATTCTGAAGAGGGAAAAGAAAGTGTCATACGAGGGTAGTTTACGGGAATATTTTTTAAAACAAATTGCCACGGGCATCACGAGATTATGACGTACAAGTTTTAGTGCGCTAGTTGCTCGACGTGTCTTGAGATTTATTGACCAAAGAAAAATCTGTTTTTGTTTTTCCTTCAACTGTTGAGCCTCCACTTTAATATGCTGTAATTATTTGTGACAGCAGATGAGTAGTGCGGTTGTCACGCTAGGTAGTATTGCGTGTTCTGTACTTGAAACCCCCCCCCACCACCTATGGAACTATAGCGCTGTTAATTGTTGGTCCTGATGTTGTGTGGGGGCAGGACAGGGGGGGGGGGATGGCTTTGGAATTGCTTAGTCGTTGGCCTTTTGGGAATTGGTTTCGATTCCTTGCGTGATCGGAATGATGAAGAGTATTTCCTGTGCTGGCGCTGGAAGGTCCCTGTGTCCCCTAGCCGGTGAGGTGGTCTTGCGTGAATCATGGCCTGGCCGAAATGAAGGGTAGATTATGTGGCGTGAAATCTGGCCGATGAGACCCCCCTTTTCTGTGCCTTCGATAGGACTGTTGTAAATTTTGTGAAAGGCGCTCGCTGACGTTGTGGGTTGTGATTTCGATCGACTCTCATCAGCAGTATTTCATATGAAGGAAGGTCGGACTTGAAACTGAAAGGCTGTTATCAGTGGGGACGAGTGATTCAGGAGTTTAAAAGAATAATAATCTTTTCGAAATGTTCACTAAGTAGATGTATGTGTTGTGTGTGAAGAGTATCGGAATGTTTTGAATTGCAGTGCCTGTGAGTTTAGGCCAATGGCCGTCAATATGCAACAAGTTTTTTTTCTTTCCCACAGTACAATTTTTTCGTCAATGTTTATATCAACATTCAGTTACAGCCACACTTTGTTTTTGTCTTCACTAAAACAAAACTCTCAAGGAAATGAAATGCATATACTGTGCCCTGAAAAAGAAGAGAAGAAAAAAAAAAGAGTTCTGCAAACTATCCCAACCCAGGGATCTCCAACAGCATGTTTTGTTTGATTCTGTCGTAAACTGATCATGCTGCACATGTGATCGGGCGTACCACTATTATCAGAGTCCAACAGTTTGGTTGAGGAGCGGCCATTACGACGTCGACGATGTTGGCGTTTGTTTGAGTGAGGAAGGAATATCACTCCTGAGAGTGTGGGATTTATTCATCGTCCAAGTTGAGAGACAAGAAACTGGTGTTTGCAAACCTTCATCATGATGAAATGTCCACAATTGGTGTTTCCAGCATGTCCCGCAATTTGCAGGTTACAAAGTGCTTGTTTGCTGTGGAAAGTCCATGCCCTTTTTTTATCATCCAACATTTCTGACAGTCTGGTGTTGGCAAAATGTTTCTCCAAATGTTTTTTCCAAAAGGTTGAGGCTACTGTAGGTTATCTTTGTTGACACAAATGTGTGATTGGTGGGATGTCCTATGAGAGCTGCCTTTACTATATTCTTCTCAAAATATTTTGACTTTGGTCCTTGGTAGGATTGTTCGGTTACTCAATTACAAACATGCTCTGATAAATAACATCAGGTAATGCACCGCAAGGGAAACTGATCGGGTATATGTGATTCGATTTTGGGGTGAGCGAAAACATTTACTAGAACGCGATTCGAACCTGCGACCTTGTCAAGGTCGACACTCTACAAGCCCTAGCCCTAAAGGTGGCAGTCTCCCTATTTTGTCAACATCTTTGTTTGGGGATGGTGCCAGTCAGAAGAAGCCTTGCCTGTCGCTTCCCAGGTTGTATTGAAAACTTGGGTGTGATCCAGGTCTTGAGCAGTTACAGGTTGAGTAGCTTCCAACTGGCACCCCCCCCCCCCACCCCGAACAACAAAGATATCAACAAAATTGGGAGACTGCCAGCATGGGGAGTAGATAGCGCAGTTGGCAGGGCGTCTGTACATTAATCCGGGAGATCACAGGTTCAAATCCTGCTCTAGTCAAATTTGTCTTTGTTCGACCCGAGAGAAATTAGAATCAGATAAAAACGATGTAACATTTAAATCACACATGCAAACACCACCCAGTTATCTCTCTGCATCCTCGCTGTGTTTAAAGTACAAGTGGGAAAACAGACCTGATTACTGATAAAAAAAAAACTCGGCGTGTCAACAGAAAATGGACTTTGGCAAAAAAACATCAGAGGCTGCACATGGCCACTGTGATTGTTTATTCTGTTGACCCCCAGTATGCGCAAAACCTTTGTTTACAAACTGCCTTTGTCCTTTCCCTATGGTGACACCCACCCATCCCTTGCCAAGTGGCCCAAAACTTTGGTGCTGAAGTCCTCAATGGGAAACAACTTCGGGAGAATAAACAGTCCTTTGTGTACCAACTACACGTATTTCACTGTTTCAGTGTTTTTATACACTCGGCTTTCCCAGTTTCACGATGCTGCTTACCACGGAGATCTGTGCTTACAGAGTTCGGTTAAGCAGTGTGTTTTGTTTATAGGGGCTGTAAAGGGTCGTCAGCACTGATTCTGTGGTACTTAGTAACATGAAATTGGGTTTGGGTCAATATCATTGAGGCACCTACATGACTTGATCCCCAGGCACACCCAGTACTCACTTCACTCCTGGTAACAGAGAAACAATTAATGTTCAACGGTATCGGGTACTTTTTTTTATATGGCACACATTCAGATGCCTAAAATCTAGGTGACACTCTGACTAGGAACCTATAACCAAAACCCATAAATACAGTCAGGCTTAAGAATGAATCTGAAAGGCATTCTCAGTAAGGTCATCCGCTTGGGATTATTGCAGTTTTTTTTTGTACCCCCATTTTTCCCGTAGCTCATTGAATACTCACAGCATGGTTCATACTGCACTGTAGAGAATGCCTGCTCCATGGTGTTTCCACACGAAGTAGGCCCATTGACCGTTTTACTCCATACAACTAGAGTAAATAGGTATTACATAATAACAACCCAGAACAAAAGTTCTGAAATAACAATCCAATCGGCCCTGGCTTCCTGAGAATGTAGACTATTAAATTGGCTCATTGCCAAGGCACACCCCCCCCCCCAAATGAGATTGGACCTAGCCCTATAATCTTGCCCCCAGACAAACTAATCCATACCAGTAAGCTCAAAAGACAACATCAATTGATGCAGCCCCCCTACTAGCTGATAAGCTACCCCCCTTCTTAACACCAAGCATTGATCGCCCTTCTGTACAACCATTCATACTGTCTTAGCCAAGCTTTTTGTTGCTGCTGATCACATGGGTTGATGAAAAGAACCTTTGCTCTGTGGTTTATTGAACCTTCCTCCGTGATTGAACTTCTAAACTTTTTGGGTGTAGGATGGTCGGATGAAGGTGATTCGGGGGGGGGGGGGGCTGTTGGAGTGAAATCTCTTTGGAAGTTTAAGGAGCATTTTAGACATCTTTTAGATCAAGCATGTGCCTCCAGAAGTATTACCACCGTTGCCCTCAAGTGGACGTGCCCAGCTCAGAGTTCAACCGTTGGTTTTTTATGTCACCGATCAAATAAACTCAGTTGGATGTTAATGTAATGCCGTTGACCCATTTGTAAAGTGTTCTGTCCACTTTGGCAAATATGGGAGCAAACACCGGTTACGAACAGCCGAACAGTTGAGCGCACAACACGTACATGCCGATCACAGAGACCCCAGAGACTAACTGTAAAAATTCAAATTCAGAGGGAGACGTGTCGCATACTGGAACGGCGTCAGTTGTTGCCACATCCAACATTTATGCCCCCTCCCCCTCCTCTAAGGGTTGTTTCGGTGCAGACTTGTACAGGCATTGAGGCTTCCACCATGCTACACGTGCGTAATCTGATACAGGTGGCGTGTCGTGGCCGAGCGGATAAGAACACCGGACTCAAGCTCTGGTGTTTCTGTTCAGCAGAGTGTGGGTTCGAGTCCCAGTCGTGACACTTGTGTCCTTCAGCAAGACACTTAACCATTATTGCTGCGTCCTTCGGATGGGACGTAAAGCCGTAGGTCCCGTGTGTTGTGTAATACACGTAAAAGAACCCAGTACACTTATCGTAAAGAGAAGGGTTCGCCCCGGTGTTCCTGGTTTGATTGGCAGCATATTGCGCCACCGCACCGTGCATACCATTACATGGTGCTATAAATGCATAGGTCCCATACTTCAAAAACGTAGCTCCACATACATGGCAGGTAAAAATATCAGCGCCTTGTATCCTTTGGCAAAAGGCGCTTTATAAATACAGTTGTTATTATTATTATTATTACAGGTGTATGTATTTTCATGGCATACAGAATGCGTGTCCCCCCCCCCCATCTTCAATTATATACAATCCCAATAAACTGTTGTATTAAACTAGCCCACACCCACCACACATTGCCTCTGTTATAATGTATTGTGCTCTGTTTTCCATCAACAGTTTCCTTTTTCTCTTTAATAACCTTCAATACAATTAACCACAAACTACCCATCATAATCCTTATTTCATAACTTCCTCTCCAACACCCTCCCCTCTCCCACCCTTTGAAGCAACTTAAAACCAAACACAATACACTTTGACTAACAAAACCCAGAAGCTGAGTAGTTGTAATGAGTAAACACCCATTTCCTCCCCCCCCCCCCCAGTTGAGCCTCCTTTGGATTCTGTGCCCACTCCACTGTGCCAGTGGTGGTGGTCTGGGAGACCCATAACTAGCTTAATCTTGGGCAGTGTTTGTCTGCCAATTACCCCGTCCAGACATGGCTCAGACCCCTTGATTGGGGATGGGCCTCCTTGAAGCCCTGAGCAGAGACAAGTCCCCAGGAGCAGACGAGAAGATTGAAGGCGAAGATATGATTGGGATGTTGGGAAGTTTCATTTTACATCATGGGAGAAAAAAAACCAGATGTTTATGATGTTATTTTCGCTTCATTCTGCTCTGGTACCAAAAAATAACAGATGTGATGAAGCTACTGTTTGTCCATGGTTTGAATGAATGCAAGGCTGTCTCCGATTTGGCGGCTGCGGCTGCGGCTGCGGCTGTTGCTGAGGGTGTTGCTATGGGCATCCTATGCTTTGTTCATGTGACCGTCAAGTCACAGCAGCAGCCACAGTCGCTAATCAAGATAGAATTGCACCAAACTGAAGCTCAATGTAAAAAAATAGGCCAGTGCCTTTTGGGTTTAGTAAGCAGGGTTCTCCACAGTGCACAAGCTAGCGTATCGAGCCGATAAAACCATTTAGAATGCCCCAGATAGCACAGTAGGGCTTTTAAAACCAGTGATACACGCACCAAGTAAAACCATTCAGAGGACCTCATTTCAATTCAGGCCAAACTACCCAAATTTGGGTCCCGATGATTGCCCCAAAAGTTTGAGAAAAATCCTCGGGAGAACTCTGGTAAGAAACAGTTCACACAGGTTGTTGATTGCAGGAAGTGAACTTGACAAAGATGAAAGCAGGTTATAACTGGAGTGCATTTGTAAATACCTCAAACGAACTGAAACCAAACAGAAATGGTTTCCCTTGCCCATTTGTACGCAGTTCTCTCAATCACCTCATCGAGTTCTGAAACCGTTGCAAGTCTCTGGCCCTTTTCACACTACAGGAGCGAGTATAACCCCTGGGAAAGTCCTGAGGGAAGTTCAACCCCACCGCCTTCCCATTCTTTCACACTGGACGCAATTTCCCCGGGGTTGATTTCCCTTAACCTCTACTCCCAAGCAGGGGTAGCTATTTCCCAGGAGCTTGCCAGGGCTAGCTTAATTTTTCTCAGATATATCCAGTGGAGATTCACCTTAGTGTGAAAGAGGCTTTTGTGAAAAAGAACATTAGTGTACACACACCAAACTGGTAGGGGGAACCATTATAGCCTTTAAGGGGCTTGTGCATATCATGCAGAGATATTATTACAATGGAGAGGGTACATGTACAGTTGTAATGTAGGTGGGCATGGCCAAGGTCAGTGGTTATTGACAAGTCAACTAATGAACTCTGCAGATGGTGGTAATTTGCATGGCCTTGTGACGTGCGCACATGGGGAGCCTGGTCTCATTTTCCTCTCTTATCGCTCAGAGGAAATGATGGGAGAGCAAAGTTCAAACTGGCGCCGGGAAGATAAAAACTTATCGTTTTGTAAATGAGATGTGATGTTTATGTGTTAAGTGGGCCAAAAAATAAAAAAATTGGTTCGTCTGTTTTTGGGGTATTGAATACCGAGGTGTTAACTGGGTGTTAGCTTGGTGTTAACTTGGGAAGTGTCAATCTATGAGCTGTTCTATTTACATCATTCTGGTTTTTTAATTTCTCAAGAGTTGATATTTTACTTTGAAGTTCCTTGAAACTAGGTACTGTAAAGATTTATTTGAAGCAGTATGTACAAGTAATGCAGAAAAGGAGTATTTTACAAAACCAACTTTCAGAGCCGTACAAATTCCCCCCCCCCCTCCCGTCCCCTCCCCTCCCTTTCCTTTCTTGGCCGCTATCCTGTGGTGGAAAACAATGCTGACATTGTGTTTATAACGGTAAACTTCAAAAGATAGACAATGGAACAAGAGGCTCTTGGGGGAATATAACTTAAGGAGGTGGCAGACTGGCCCGTAAGTTCCATTGTTCCCAGACAGGCATTCTCAGAAATACGGAAACAATGGACATTTATTTTCTGTATTTTCTTTGTGGCTTTCACGCGAAGTGGCCCTTTAGGTCTTGTTTTTCGGGGTTTCGTTTATTTTGTTCATTTTAAAAAAATTCCAAACCAGTGTACTTGGATACATCATTGAGGTTGAAGGCATGAGTTTTTTCAACCAGCAGATGCACTCTGTTTAAAAAAAATATATTATTTGTGGTTGGAGTGGGTTGGAGGGAAGAAGCATAGATCAAGTGGTGCAATTTCCTATGACCTTGACCCACTTGTAGCTTGTTTTTTCCTCCAGTGCCCTGTTTTTCCCGACCAATAAAATACTCTTGTTGTTTTATTGGAGTGTCTTGTCTTCTGAAGTGACTGACTGAAGTAGGGTAGTCCTTTATTTTGTCGGTCAGATCATCTGTGGGTGGAGCGATACAGCCAGAGTGCTTTAGGCCTCGACTAGACTTGACCAAGGCAGTATATTGGGACCAGAAACTGTTATGTAGCTCTCGAATTGACCATATTCGACCATGCCCCAGTGCATGGTTCGATATATAGTCAATCTCCCTGTGCTCTATGGTTTCTGTTTAGTCTATCGGTCTTGTCAAGTTTAGTCGCCACCCGAACTTGCTCTGAGTTGTTGGTACTGCCGAAAAATGAGGGAGGTGGTCGCTTAGAGTAGCCTAGTGCTCACTGAGAGTGGTGTGGTGGTTTCATGGTTAAGCTCATACAGTCTGTTTTAGACATTAGACTGGCACTTGTAATCTCATGCCCAAGAAAACTATCCAGGAGTTTGTGTTTATCCGACAGAGGGCATTGCCCTGTCACCGCCTCAAAATGCCTTCGTTCTTTTTGTGTGTGTGTGTAAAATCTCGCAGGTATATTTATGTACAATGATGTTGCGTGGTTTTTCTTTATTGTTGAATGCTGATACTGAGGAAGTAGCATTAAGAAGTTCCCCCCCTCCCACCCCCAAACAAAAAAGGGGAGATATGAGGGGAATTGAGCTCCTTTGTCCTTGTTTGTCCATTGTTTTAGCATTAAAATGCTTTTTCAAAGTGTGTACAGCTAACAGTTTGCGTCGGTGTCGTCGTTACATTGTGCGCGAGAGGAGACCAGGCAAGCGTGCGTTATCTCCATCCTGCGTGGGTTTATATTATTCAGTGTATTAGTTTGAATTCAACCGAGGTTTTTTTTATTCACCAGTGTTGTGCTACAGTTAGTAGCCAGGCTATATAGTGCACTAACCATCCAGGCAACTCAAGGTCCCTTTTCATTCCGACTGGCCGGCCATTATTGCAATATGCGTCTTTCTCTCGATCTCTTTTTCTTTCTCGGTAACTGATCTGAAAGTCACTCAGTCGTGGGTGCCCTTTTCAGTCCTTTACGACAATGGACGATGGTGGATGCTTAATTCAGTGTGATGGTGGAGGGTGTTTCTATTTTTGTCGTTCCCTTGCATTTTTTTTTCTTCTTTTTTTCTTTTTCTTTTAGACGACGGTTTTATGGATGGCAGAATTAGTTTTGCACATTTCTGCCCGAAGATTTTGTGGTAGAGTTGCTCAGCTTCGGTAATCTTGGGAGTAGGTATCAGGCATGTGATTAGGATTTTGTTTCCTGAGTTTAGTTTTTTTTCAAAACCAAACCCTCTTTAGACTTCAAAGTTTCTTGCGAGAAAGTAAAGCATGTCACAAAGGGTGACATTGTGTCCGAACCCTGTAGTTTTGTATTTCTTGCGACGCATAGAGTCTGTAAACCTTCCCGAATGGTAACATCTGAGAGGTTCTGAAATAAGTTCTAAAATAAGGGGGAGGGGGACCAGTGAGCAGTTCTTTTCAGGAGTTTTTCATTTGTTGCTTACCATCAGCGCATTTCCTTTTAAGAATCCCCTGCCAAACTGCAACTGGCCCAAATTCTTCTTTTTCCTCTTGTGTCCCAAAAAACAAAACAAAAAAACCTTGATAGCCCAATTCTAACTAAATCCTCTCACAGCAGAGAACCATTATGGCCCAAATCCTTCTTGATCCTCCTTCACTGCAATGCCCTGATAGCCCAAGTCCTCCTAACTCCTTTACTGCGGCAAAGAGGATATTAAAGGAGATTAGTTTTTAAGGGTTAATCTGATTTTCAATTTTTTGTTGGCCCTCAGAATATTTTTGTTGTTGTTGATGTTAAATAGACTTGACAAGTCTACACAAGCCTAGATACCAGACGTAGGTCAGCCTTTGTACTCGATAATTTTTTTTTTTTTTTAAGGGCCAAGTAGGATGCCAGTGAGATTGAGTGAGAGTTCAGTCAAATGTGTCATGGCAATTTTTAGCCTCTTGCTTGCTTCAAATCATTATCAGTAGCTATTTTTGATTGCTCTGCTTCATTTGCATCTGGTATACATCTAATGAGAAATGGAATAGTTCACATTGTGAACCCGGGCTTCAGGTTCAATGTACAGTTAACAAAGATAAGCACCCCCAAAAAATAATAATAATAATAAATACAAAAAACTGCACTTGTTATTTACTGACTTCAATCAAGTGTGACACAGTTTGAATGCATAATCACAGATCTGCTTAAAATGTGAAAAAAGAAGTGTAGGTCGGTGCGTCCATTTTGAGGTGGGCGGATTGCCAGTATGTTTTCTAATCCCGGATTCTCCCAAATCAATCATCTGAAGAATGGATGAGGAAAAGAAAAAAGTGAGGGGACCTGAAGGTTTTGTTTACTTGCAGCAAGGGTTCTGGAAACTTTTGTGGCGGCAGCATGGTTATATCTTGGCTAGGAGCCAAGTCGTGGGCCCCCGCTGTTGCCTGGCTCCTGCTGTGAGTTAGCAGCATGCCAAACACTGGGTCTGTTTAGGTGTAAACACCACGTGAAACTTTTCAAGGTCTGACACCTCTTAAAGGGAAGATTCCAAAAATGGATAAATCAACAATTTCATCGTTTTGTTTTTCTTTAAAAGCCCCCGCAAGTTTTTTCGACTTCAGAAACCTTCCAAGGAGTACATTATGTCGGGGCAGTGTTTGAAGATCGGAATGTGGTCGCTGTTTTTGTTTGTTCTGCATCATTCCTGTTTTAGTGAATGCAAAGGTTGCTTCAGAGGCACATGTGCTGTCCGAACTTTGTCATTGAAGTTGACTGGAACTGTACGTGTATCAATTTTGTTTGGTTATTTGGGCAGGATGGGGTAAACAGTCTTGCCTCTTGGTGGATTCGTGTGTAGGATTATCATAGTCAGAGATGCAGGGATCACAACACAGATGACCACATTAAAAAAGTATATATATATTTGCCGCCTTTTTCTTGCCGTATGTTTTTTTGTGCTCGTGGGTGTGCGTGCGTGTGTGTGTGTGCACACAGTCTCTTCCTAGCGTGTCATTTTTGCCTGAAGTGCTGTAGCTTTAATTGGCCCTATGCAGGGTACCGGCTAGAGCAGGGAGGTCAGAGACCCTGTACGGTCTGCCCTCGGCTCTTCTAAATCCTGCTGGAAAAAAATTGTTGAGGTGTTCCGCGCAGCAGCTCAGACATCAACACTTGCTGCATGTCGGTATGTAGAATGGATCCTGTGGGAGATAATCTTGCTTTGGTGCGCCTTAAAAAGAAGTTGATGAATTGCAAACAGATGGTACTGTAGTTGGCAATTTGATTGCTTTAAATACCCCTTCATGAAGAAAGAAAGGAAAAAAAAGGAAACGGGGCCTGTATTAATGTGTAAAGACAAGAAAATGCTGACAATGATGCCGACCTAGAAATGTTGTGTAAATAGTAAATATTATGGTCTGCCTTTTGGGGGTAATGTTGACTGTAGGGTTTTCACCTATTGACCGAGTTTTGGAGATACATGCAGATAGGGAAGAGGTTGAGGCCGGGCGCTGTGTGAGCGACCCACATCAAAAGAAGTGTGGTGATTCTATTTGTTTTTTTTGTCATATTGCCAAGTTTTTGTGCGTAGGTTTTATAAGATCAGCCTTACATGTATATAATTTACTCGGCCAGCTGTAATTCCGTGAATCCAGGCACCAATAATTACATGGTTGAATGACATAAGGGACAGGATTGAGCTGGTTTGCAGTGTACATGTAGAACAGATGCCACATCTGGAGTCGAAAGGAATGGTCGGTCTTTGGAATTAGTAGGAGTATATTTGTGCCAGTCGTCCAGGTTTTTAGAAGCATGCCTCTAAGTTTAAATCTAGCCTTTGTACATTTTCACAGAAATTTATCAAGGTGTGTGTGGACTGTATCAGTGTAGCACTCAGGGCTGATGCTTCATGGAAGCAACAGAGAATTAGACTGTTCCCATGAAATATGCTTATTACGTTTACACATGCGTAGAGACACTGACGGTTGGCAAACGCCGTAGAGTTGTGCACTAGGCAGACGCGCAAAACCCGTGTGCGTCACGCCACCATCAGTCCCATACAGAGAGGCGCCATGTTCACTCATTTTGCCGACCAGTAGGGAGAGTGCGCATGGTCCCCTAGGTTAATAACAGGAAAATTCAAACTGTAATTGTCCAGTGTGTGTTCAGGGGAACCGGACAAACATGGCAGCCGTCCCGACGAATGTCGCCGGTGTTTATTTTGTTCACTTTTGATAAATCGTTGCGTACGGAGATGGGAAATAAACATTGGATGAAGGCAAGCAATAACATACGGGGTGTTGGGAAGCCTGACTAGTAGAACAGGGGCTCTCGAAATAATTTCCCGCTCGGAATGTGTTTACCACAGTCGGCTGTCTTTTTTTCAATTTAGTTCTGGCGTGTTGTTAATAACTATTACATATCTGGGCCATCCGGGGGGGAAGGGGAAGGTTTGGTTTATACAATGAGCATGCCTTGTTTTGCCAGTGCCAGCCCCTCTTCAAATCTAATGTATTTAACCCAGTGGAAAACGGCCTCGAGATAAGTAGAGTACAATAGATGGTGGAAATGGAAGTTGGTTAAATAGTAGAGGGAAATTGGCGCTGGCCTTGATAAGATGATGTTTATTGTTGGTGATGATTTATGAAATAGGTTTGGCAGAAGAGAGAGAGACGGAGAGTAAATTGCAGGAAGGGTCAAGCGATGAACAAGATTCTGTCTCCTAGATCGTCCAGCAAACATCCATTGAGAGATTCATTTTGTATTATCATTTTTTTCTTCTTCTTCGTTCATTCCAGGCTATCGATGAAAACGGCAACCCGAAGAAGATCAAACTGGAAGATGACAACATTTCAAAGGACGCCATCGTCACGTCGGCGTGGTCAGCGGACGGGCTGTCCCTGCAACGGCCATCTGCATTCCGGCCGTGGTCGCCGTCGGCGCTGGGCAAGGACAACAAGGGGCTACCCGAGCATGGGACGGTCCTGGTCAGAGACAGGTGGGTGTTAGACCGATCCGTGAAGCCCCGCCCCCCTTATCATGTTGACCAATCACAGCATCGGCTGCATCACCACTGGACACGTGGGCAGCACATGTGCATCTCTCCATTGCGACATACTCACGACATGAGCTTGCGCTCTTTAAGTCTACGTGCGCACGCATGTTTTGGACTTTCGGTGGCGTAGCAAGGTTGTGATTGGTCAACACGTAAGGGGGGCGGAATGTGATTGGGTCTGTCCTGGTTAATTATAAGCCCTGTTTAACTTCCGTAGCATCCATCCCCTGGTTTTGCCTGAGTTTGATGGATTCAGTATAGCCAAACCAACCATAGATACAAGATGCAATGGGGCCGATACATTTGTACCGTTCGCATGTCATGCAATAAAAGCATTGATGCTGTCCTGATGAAGCGTGGGTTGCCATTCTGTGCTGTGTGTGGTTATGCTGTTCCGGGGGTGCTTATCAGATTGGTGGTATTGTCATTTAGGCCCAAGGCTGTATGAAGTGGGCTTGATCGCTATGAAAGGGAGATCAACAATAGCTTTCCCATTCTTCTGTAATGCGGTATTGGTAATCAAACTGTGATGTCACCTGCACCAAGGTCAACCTCCGAGCCTGGTGTATGGGTTGCAAACCAGCACTGTACAAATAGTAACGCAAATGCCTTCGTGTGGTGGAAAGAGGGCCAACAGAAAAAAAAAAGGTTATTTAGACTAAGGCCTTTAAAAGGGCAATATGCACCTTCAAGGAAGAGTGCTCTTATCATGATGGGAAAATAATCATGCGCTGAGAGTGTTAAGACTACAGCGGACACTGCCTAGATGTAGGTCAGCAAACTAGTTCAGGGTCTCACGATGGATCAAGGACATACAAAATGTTACGTCTGATTTGTCCCGAGAATCCTGGATCGGTGCCAGAAACTGATGGTGAATAAAAGGTATACACTGCCATTGGTAGTTGTCACGTTTGGCCAGTGCTGAAAATGTCAAAAGCAGATGACGGAAGTGGGGCACTCGTGTGACCCCCTCCAGGAAGAAAAGCTTAGATGGTAATGTTATGTGAGGGTTTGGGAGGGGGGGGTGCACATTGCTCAGCAGTGTAAGGATTCCAGACATCTGCTGAGAATGTTGAAGGTCATGGACTCCGAGGGCTGTTGACCCACCCCCCCCCCTCCCCTGTGTAAAATGCACTGGTCATGTAGAATGCATTGTAAATTATGCACAGTGCTTAATAGTCGCACATTATTGTACGTTTATAGTATCAGCAAAACATGTGTTTTTTTTTTTGAAGTAAATTTGTTGTTTAGTCGAGGGCAAACAATGTGTCCGCAGCGCACACATGTGTGTACGTGCCACGCACAACTTGCGGCCAATGACTTGAGAGGTCTTGCACTGCTGACCTCAGTGAGGGCGCTGTTTGGATAGGAGTGTATTGCAAGAGGAGGCCACTTGCATAGTAGCCTCAATTACTCCTTTCATGGCTTTGTGGTACCCCCCTCAAAAAATTCCAACGGCAGACATACTTATAAATTATACAAGTGCTGTTTGCATTTTCACATCGATGATGTAGCTCCGGTTGTGATAAATGTATCCGTGGGGACTAGTCCGAATAATGTTATTGTTGCAAGAACACCGATCAATGTTTTAAAATTTTGATATCTTTTTTATTTCAAAATGTTTTTTTACCCACTCACCAAAAATGTTGATGTTAAAATATGGACTGACTATTCAATGTAACCTCTCCCCGGAAAGAAAAAAAACCCAGTGATGCCTTAAAATGAAGTACATTATTTTAATGCTCTCCCAACTCAGAATGTATCGGTGCTTTTTCCTGGCTTCCACCAGTGTGCAACTTTGTATTAAGAAAGAAGAAAATCCATGGAATCTGTCCATCGTGTGCAGAGGTCGGCTCTCGAAACAGGGTTGACCAATAGCAATGGAACTACACACACACATGACAGACAATCTGGAGGAGGTCTCTATGTATTTTAATTCCCCACCCCCCTTAATTTTGTTTCTTCTCCTTACTCTTTTCTTGTTCTCCTATTATTAAAATTGAAATCTCAATTTCTATTTCTAGTTATTTCTTTTGACCCAACCCCGCATTTTTTTCGGGGAAAACAAAAAAATAATAATAATAATAATAACATTGAATATTCTGAATTTCCTCTTACTTTTTTGTGGAATCTGAGTGCCCTCTTTCAATATTAATTAGGGTTCCAGGGTTCAGTGACCACACCCTTCTCGTGCACACACTACACGTAGACTTTTGCCTCAGGGGCAACTAGCACCATGAGCTGTATTTTTGTGTGTGACCAAATTGTAAAAGTGCGAAAGGCCAGAATACTTTTCGGGAATTTCACGGTAGTTGTCTCTTAGCATATAATAAGAGAGGATCAAATTGACGTACGGCGTGATCCTTTCCCCCTTTAAAAAAAAAAAGGGAAAAAAAGAAGGAGAAGAAATTGTTCACGATGCAAATCGGAAAAGCGATGAGAGTTGTCCTCATGTACGTGAACTGTAGTCAGTTCTAAAAAAGTTCACGGAATAACGAGCGGTTGTTTAGTCAGGCCGTAGCAGTTTGCATTTATATTTCCTAAATCTGTAAATGGGTGTGGTATTACTTTTTGATCCTCACAAAGGAACTGCAAGCTGGGTTTTGTTTTTTGTATTATTTTTTGTTAAAAGTGCAGCTCTTTTGAAGGAAATATATCAAGTGTTGGAGTGTCACTGAATTGGACAGCGCCATCATTTATCTATCGTTTTTTTCTTTTTGTTAAAAACGACAGCTTTTTTGAGGGGAATTTATTTAATTTTTTTTCAACCGGAAGGAAAATGTACATGCTACATGTCAACACAAATCTCATTGGGTTAAACCAAGACTAGATTTATTCACTAGCCAAGCAGACGAAACACACGAGTCAAGTGCTGGTCAGTGGTCTTCCTCAACAGTGGTCCGCTGGCCGAATACCAGTTAAAGCACATGAGGACCAGTCAAAAATTCACTCCAACTGGTCCTGCTGGCTAGTCCAGTGTTTAGAAGCTTCCATATTTTTCATTTGAATTATTGACAAGTGAGAAAAGCGGACGGACTAGTGAAATGACAGACTAACTGGTCGTGCTGGCCCGCCACTGACAAAAGTTAAGGGCAAACCCTGCTGGGCAAACCCTATTGGTCAAACCCTACTGGTCAGACCTGCCTCTCAGGTGAGCTCAGGAGGGCTACTCCCTCCCCCAAAAACAGCCTTTCTGCAGGTCTGATTCTTCAATGACATGCCGTGGTCATTGCCTTGGTGCCCTTCGCTGCATAGAGGTGCCCTTTGCTGAGGACAAAATTGCCTTGCCTCATAACAAGCATGATGTATCAGGGTCCCCATGTGAAACTATATTTATTTAGCATAAAAATAAACACGGGCTAGTTGAGATTTAGTCAGGCTTGTTGGATGTACAGTAATGTACAAACTGACTCTCTCTGGAAGCTAGTTAGGTAAACAGAATAGTGCAAGGCCTGTTAAATATTCTAATACCGAACCCGAACAAATCACCCGTCGGTGGCCCCCGGAGTTCAACAGACAAGGTCACACTGTACCTATTGACACAGAAACCCATAGGTTTATTATTGTTGGCCCAGCAAGTAGTGGGCAGTCCCAAACCTGGTTCAGTTATCCAGACAAGAGATATCATAGATAATTGGTCCCACAGACATCTGACCTCTACAAATATGTGACCACAAGGCTTTTATTTCATTTTTCCTTCTTTTTTTTATTCCTTCTTTCTTTTTCCCTTTCCACTTAGACAGTGTGTTATCCCAGGAGGCCATCTGTGGTTTTCCTGTTTTGGTTATATAGGGGAAATAAAAAAAACTTTTGTATTCGGTTGCTTTCATTCGATTGTTTTAGCTGTATCAGATGTTACCGAATAGCTTTTCTGGAAATGATAATAGGGAAGTTCTCACGATAAATGAAAGTGAGTTACCGATCCTGTCGGCCAAGTCCAATGGAGGGGATTTTCTTTGTGAGAAATGTTTCTTTATTTTTGTATGGCATCGTTGGTTTCAATTACTGTTTGACTGGAGGAAGGAAACATATGGTAACATTAGACACTTATTAATTTAAGGCTTAATTTTGGATTTGTTTTATCTGAAGCGAGACTGGTTCTATTGTCCGCCGGTGATTTGTGTACAGTTGCTTTCCTCTAAGGGAGCGCCTCGAAAAGTCAGAGTGATACAAACGTTCTAGTTAGACTTGGTGAAGTAGTCCAGCGGGCAGACATGGACTGGTCCAGTGGAAGGGCCGGACTGTTCCACCCGTTCGAAAAGCCAACGTGCCTCTAGATCCTCGTGTGGGAATGTTCCCGTAGTTCGGCGTGCAATGGCGCGGTCCAGCCCGAACGTTCTGACGGGTCCACTCGGTAATGCCTACAGGACCGACCTTTTGGTTCCTAGAACATTCCCAACTTGCGAGGCGCTCCCTTGTTGTATAACATTTCTGCTCGCTTGATCCACTCCACGGCTTGATCCACTCCATGTCTCTAGCGCTGAGGATACTGTTCCCTGAAGCTCCTGGCAAGCAGGCCCTAACTCTACTCTAGGGGTTACCAAAACATGGAAATGCCATCATTTCAACCTACCTCCTAAACAATAACATTTAGATCCAAGGTTTGCTCTTTTATTGTCAGCCGTGACCCTAAACCCTTTGTACTTTTCTGGTAGTGTCCTTATGTGTCCCTAAATGAATTGGTGGGTACTTAAGGAACATTCAGATTGGTTTTGCTACAAAGTGCTGCAGTGTAAGCACTTTATGTAATCCACCTTACACATAAACTGACAAACCTGTAGAAGTTTGAGATCGATCGGCCATCTGGGTCACGAGAAAATGGTGAAAAACTGATTACACATTTGCATGAAATCATATAGATTCAACAAATGAATAAAACGCTCACTGAGCGATAAACTCCATCGGAAAATTAGTTTATTTATTTCTCATCAAATATGGCATTTCAACAGAAATATTTCAAGGGATGTTTTCTACTCTCATCATCATTAGACCGTGTAAATTTTATGTGAATCTGTGATCAAAAGTATACTTTACAAGTTTTTTTCTTACCAATTCTGTAATGTTCCTTTAAAAAACAAATTCGTTAATTGGTGCTTTTATCGAAGTTGCAGTTTCCGTTGGGGGTGTTGTTGGGAGTGCTTAGGGAGCTCGAGAAATTGCTGGTGACGCCAATGCCGACAACTATGCTTCCCGCATGAAGCAGGACATGTTTATTCACAATGAGAACATCAACAAAATGTGAAATGTTGGATTTTAGAGGATGGGGTGGGGGGGGGGGTTAGACTGTGACTGATGGGCCAACACCAAAAGTCAAAGCCAGGACATTGAGGGCGCCTGGCTGCGTTAAGACTGCGTCATTACAAGGTGCTACATGTGTAAACTAGGTCTTTTAATTACAATCGTAGCCCTGCATACCTGTAGAAAACTTAAAAAGGGCTGTGGCACGCTCTTTGCGTGTGAGAGGCGCCATACAAGAATTTAATATTATTATAATTATTATTATTATTGACAATTTGCATGTCAGGCATACTGTACATCATGTACGTGTACATGCACATGTAGGATTACTGTACATGTACATGTAGGATTACTGTACATGTACATGTAGGATTACTGTACATGTACATGTAGGATTACTGTACTTGTACATGTACATATACATGTACATGTACATGTAGGCCTATTCACATGTATGCTGTTCACAATGTTTTTTTGTATAACGATCACTCGATTCTATTGTCAATACCTAGCGTCCAAAATCTCCTCATAATCATATCACAAATCACCAAAATCATTCAGATTCACGGTAAGAGTGACTGGAATAATCTTGTTTGCGAGTTGAATTTGAATGTCTGGTACAATGACTAAACGTAGTTGACAAGCTACCACTTAAAACTTTGAAGTCTTCAGACTGCAGAGACAGTTTGCTTTGTCAAATGGTTCGGGGCAAGCTTTTTCGTATAGCGACCTTCAAGTGGGCAAAGCCTGGTACCATTGTGCCATACACGTTACGTAACTATGCAGAAGCTTTTCCCAAATCATATGACAACTGTCTCTGTAGTCTGAGGAATTCAAATTCAAGCGGTAACTTGTGACTGAGGCAAGTCTTTGTACCGGACATTATTCAAATCAACTCGAAAATGGCTTAAATTGCAGTCTGGCCATTTTGTAATCAGAAACCTAACCCCATGCCAGGGCTCAGTTTATTTACACTGACATCCACAGGGTGAGCCAAAGGTGAATTTACACTGGGCTAGACAAACTGGACTCTCCAAATATTGGCTTCCAATATCTAAGGTCAAAGAGTTTGTTGTGGGTCCTGTAGGGTGTGTTTGGTCCCATGGACTGTGATTGGTGTTTGGTCCCATGGACTGTGATTGGTGTTTGGTCCCATGGACTGTGATTGGTGTTTGGTCCCATGGACTGTGATTGGTGTTTGGTCCCATGGACTGTGATTGGTGTTTGGTCCCATGGACTGTGATTGGTGTTTAGTCCCATGGACTGTGATTGGTGTTTAGTCCCATGGACTGTGATTGGTGTTTAGTCCCATGGACTGTGATTGGTGTTTAGGTCCCATGGACTGTGATTGGTGTTTGGTCCCATGGACTGTGATTGGTGTTTAGTCCCATGGACTGTGATTGGTGTTTAGTCCCATGGACTGTGATTGGTGTTTAGTCCCATGGACTGTGATTGGTGTTTGGTCCCATGGACTGTGATTGGTGTTTGGTCCCATGGACTGTGATTGGTACCATGGACTGTGATTGGCTGGGCATGGAGGTGGAGTTCTATAAATTGTAGCTACATGACCCCTTCGAGGGTCAGAGATGGGAAGTGGTAGTGGTGCAGGCCAAACAAGATCTGATTGCCAGTTAGAGACGAAACACAGTGTTAAAGCTCGTGTACAACATTGGTAAATGTCAAAGACCAGTATCCACACTGTATGTGACCCAACATATACATGAAATAACAAACATGTGAAAGTATAAGCTCAATCGGGTCATCGCAGTTACGAGAAAATAGTGGAAAACCCTCTTTTGTGTTTTCACTGTTTTTCAAACGTAGGATTTTATCACCGTGATACACTGATAGAGACTAATTGTTTTACTCATTTCCTAAAAACGATAGCATTTCAAGTAAAACTATTTCAAGGGAAGTTTCCCACCATGACTATCTGTGTAGCATGTAAGTTATGTGCAGATCTGTGAACATTTATATTTTCAACCTTACCAATGTTGTATACAGCCATTAAGGTACTAATTAATGCACAAAGGCACATGGTTACAGATTTATAAGCAACACATTGTGGTGACTTTTTATGAAAGGAAAACCTGACTTGCCCTTAAACTAAAAATGTCCGAGCAGAAATTTTAATTTTGCCCTTTATGGAGGTGCCATGGGAACACTGCTCTGCCCCTCTACAACAAATGGAGGGGGGACCAGTCTTGTTTACATAACCAGGTGTTTACTCTGCGCTCAGATGGATGACCCTGTACCTCCTGTCTGGCACTCGTGGCCTTGATCGTGACCCAGACCATCTGTTTAGGGCTTTAAACCATTGACGTACATCACTGTTGACCAGACTAATCCAACACCTTAATTTCCAGCCCACTGGTTGGCTGCGGCCGGTGTTGGTGTTGGCTGCCGTTGTCATGCTAATGACACTTCCAGTTCTGCTCAGCTTGTGTCAATACCTTTTTCTTTTCTTTTTTGGTTGGGCCTGTATGGCCAGCCGGTGCGGCCTTTCCCACATGGATATAAAAGTTGGCTATATTATGCTTGTCTGCGTGATAAAGGAAATATGTACATGTACATGGGTGGAACATGTTCAACAAATAGGCAATTTGAGTTATAGAGGTTAGGTATGCATACTGCATATTCAACAAATATGATGCAATTTGAATTGTGTACATGTAGGTTAAGCATGTACAGCATATGCAACAAATATGATGCAATTTGATATGTAGGTTAAGCATGTATACAGCATATTCAACAAATATTATGCAATTTGAGTTACACATGTGTACAGCATATTCAACAAATATTAATGCAGTTTTAATTGTATAAGCTAAGTATGTAATACAGCATATTGGATAAATATTGTATGCAATTTGAATTATGTATAAGCATATTCAACAAATAGTACTATACACAGTTTGAATTATATAGATTAAGTATGTATACAGCATATTCAACAAATATTATGCAATTTGAATATGTATACAGTATATTCAACAAATATATGCAATTTGAACTATATAGGCTAAGTATGTTTACAAATAACAAGGCTTTGTTCTTGTAAGGGCATTTTCACCAGTGTTGCATGACGACAAAGTAACTAAAGTTTGACTGTTAGATAGAAAATGTACAGATTGCTGTGTACCAAATACATGTAGGCTTTTTGTTTGTACATGTTGACAGGTAGCGTAAGATTTGATACGTTTACATTAATTTAATGATAATAACAATAAAGAAAACAATCTCTAGAGCGGGATTTGAACCCTCGACCTCTGGGTTTTTTGTGCTAGTGCTCCACTAATGGAGCTGACTAGCGTGATGTGGGTGGTCTTACTATTTGGTCAGAATCTTTGTTCGAAGTCTCTGTGTGAGAGAAAAAAAAAAAAAATGCATTAAGTGTTTCTATGTCGTACATACATTGTATCTCGAGGAATCAAATAGTGCATTAGAGAGCCTTTGGTTTAAAAAAAGATAATAACCCAGCACATGTGATTCTCTTTGTGTTGGACTGTTGGATTGGGTAAAAAAAAACAAAAAAAAAACTGTTTCCCAATGACGCCAGCAGCTGCCAGTATGACATGTCCAGTTTAGTGCAAACTTTGTACTAGTATTTTTTTTTAGTGCATTTAGCAGATAAATAAACAGTGCATACATAAGTGCTTTACAAAATGTCACAAAGATTGTATCAACATATTGAAATGATTTGATTCTTTTCTTGTCTTTCTGCAGTCGTGGGATCCCCACCTACCTCAGCATGGGTCCACCCGTCCTGTTGAACCCTGAGAGGGTTGTGCCTCATACTGCCGCCTCAGAGTAAGTCAAACCACACCCCCCCCTTTTTTAAACTCACACCCGACAGTCTGACACAGTGATACGCAGAATTTAAACCAGTACTACTGGTGACATTATCTTCTTACTGTACACCAGGGCCCAATTTCATAGAGCTGCTTAAGCACAAAAAGTAGCTAAGTACAAAAAAATTATGCTTACCAGATTAAAGGTTACCAGCCAAACTACCATGTCACAAGTACAATTTGTGACTGGTATCCTGCTCATTTCTGCATAGCAGAAAATTGTAAGCAATAATTTTTGCTTAAGCAGCTCTATGAAATTGGGCCCAGCAAGGAGACCCTGTCTTTATTTGTATCTCCCCCAACTCTGCCCACACCCCCAGCACACACACACAATCAACACAAATTCGTAGACTGAGCAGATATATTTCTGTGTTGGTTTCTATGGTTGCCCTAGAAAACTTTGTGAGCAGTTTGTGCATGCTTTTGTTTTTCTGTGGTCGCAATACAGTGTGCCCTCTACAGCTTATACCGGAGAGGTCATTAAAAAAAAAGGGGGGGGTTTACTAAAACAAATAACTCTCACAACTCGTGCCAGCGCTGGAAGTTTGGGAGCCAATTGAAATGGTCGACGATTGTGAACAACCTTCACCAGCCTCACTTTAAAAAAAAATGCTAAAAAAACACAACCTTACTGCTTTGCAAGCCACAAACTTGAAACAACCGGAGTCATGCGGCGGGCACTGCGCAACGACCAAAACTTGTTTACCTTTTTTTTCGCGTGATACGCTGCGAAAATTGGTCTCTCCTGTTCAAATTTGTTTAGCAAAGCTTCCAACTGTCTCGAGAAGTGTTTCCCTTTATTTGACGTCCAATTTTACATCTAGCTATTTTGATGATTTGTGTTCTAGTTTCGACATTCACTATGCCCCCAATGTCACGCTGGCGCCTCCAAGCAAGCCAGAGACGCCGCTGAAGAGCGACGGCACAGATTCCAAAGACTCAAGCTCAGAGTCCAGAGATAGATCACCAGGTAAGCCTCTTACTCTGATTATCTTCAAAGTTTACGTTCAGGAGAATATAACCAGCCAGGAATCTTTGATCTTCACATTAAATCCTTTCTGACTCCCCCCTAGTTATCAAAGCCAAGTCGTGTGGTTCCCGCTCTTTCCAATTATGCAGCAGCTCAGTTAAGGAACAGTCTTCCAGAGGGTGTTAAAGGGGCCGAAACATCAGAACAATTCAAAACCCGGTGAAAACATATCTGTTTACTTTTTGTACCATTGTTAATTTCCCCTATACAGCGCATAGGGACCTCACGGTGATACGGCTGTATAAAATGGTTTTTAATATCCCAACATCCCTTTCTTGGAAACATCGCTAGATGATCCGACTGTTTAGTCCCCCACCTTCCATGCAGGCCTGGAGTTTCATCTTTAAGAAGGCAATGCCATTTTCATTCGCAAAGGGCACTTCCTTGGGAAAATCTTAAAGTCTTAGGGGAACGTTTGAAGGGGCACCTAGGCCAAGACCAAGGCAGCAGAGGCCATGGCCTTCTTGGCTGTAGTGTAATTCCAGGCCTGTCCTTGCACCCTAGACTTTTTTTATTAAGAAGTCACTTTGAGAAATTTAAGGGGGCACCAAGGCAGTGACCAGGGGCAACGAAGGTGATTGCCTGCGTTGCCTCCATGAAGTATCAGGCCTGATCTTTACAAATAGACACTTATTAAATATTGAGCAATGTTTCCAACCCTCATAAAAAGGAAGATTAAGATAAATTTGTTATTTTTATAATCGGTTTTGGTTTACTACTCGTAACCGCTCGCTGATTACACTGGAGCAGGCTAGTTGAAGTGTAGCAGAATCAATATCGTTTTTTCCCATAAATACTATACGAGTATATACTCACATGACGTTACAGGAACCTGAAACTGATATCAAATCTCCACCATGCAAAGTATCAAATATTACCGGATCTTTTATTTGTGTGTGTGTGTGAAGAATCGGCAGACAGTGCAACGTTTAAGAGGCGGCGGGACGAAGACGTGACCATGGACACCTCCATCGAGCAGGAGATCGAGATGGTGCGCTCGATGCTGGAGGGCGACGTGGTGGAGACGAGAGCCGGCCGCGAGAAGCTCCTCCACGAGCTGGCCCGGATCCGGATGAGGCAGGAGGAAAGACTCCAGAATGCTCTGGCGGCCAAGAAGGACTTGCAGCAGGTATGTTGGTAGAGCTTGACGTTACTGTGGGGAATCTCTCCGGGACTCGTGAGGTGAACAAAAAAAAGGCACCTCATTGCTTGACAGCTGTATACGGAAAATGTTGTTTTAAAAGTAGGGTAATAGATTGGTAAATACTCCCAAAATTAACGACAATAAACACCTACTTAATGAAAAGCACTGCAGCTGTTGATAGTATCGACTATTCTGAGAAAGGCTCCCCTTTCGAAGTTATATGTTTTGGATAACCTTTCACCCGAAAAACATTTGAATCTGAGAAATTATTTATGCACGAGTCGTTTCTCAGTTTTTGATGAGGGTTGGTGTCGTTCGTGTATGCTGCGGCCAGAGATGCGGTTGGTACCTGCCGTCACCTCGCTAAACGTGGATGGATTCAACATTTTTGTGAAAAGTACATAGACAGTTTTTTTTTTCTCTTTCTTCCCAGCAAGTAGACAGTGTATTTAGCTGAAACTTTCACATGTAACCTTTATTGTTACTTCTTGATGATTTTGCCAATAAATCGGCAGTACGTTGACAAGAACCAATCTATAGGACCCTACCTTTAAATGTCAGACAGTTCTTAATCCAATAAAGAGCTCTTCTGTCTGACAATCACTGAGCTGTTCCTAAACATCAATTTGTTTCTGTTGGGAGAATAATTTTGATGGTACGATGCAGGATCAATGCAGCGTTCAGTGAACAATTTGGTTTAGATGAAAACTCAAGTCTTTATTTCGCCAAATGAAGTGCGCCCTTTAAAGGTAAAGGCAAAGGTCAAGTGCTTTATTGGCTGTTTCCCCGTGCGCATGTAATTTGATTACCACATCACCCACCACTACCTGCGTGCTTTTACGTGTTGATGTACCTCTTCACAAACCCCCTCCACCCCCGCTTCAAGAGAAACCCTTTGAAAAGTTTTTGCCGTTTGTCTCTGGTTTAGGTATTGCTGGCTGGTTTTCCTTTTACTTTTTTGGGGGGGAGAAACTTCCATGATTGTCCGGAGACGGGGAGAGTAATGATTGAATCAGAGATTGACAGAGTTATTTCGTTTGCGAACTGATCAACAGGAATTGGAGTTTGTCCGAGCCACCAAGAAGGAGAAGTTGAGAGAGGCAGCCGAGACCAAACGCAACCTGAGGAAGGAGAACGAGCGCCTGCGCACCGAGTACGAGCGCAAACTACGGGAGCTCAACGACTCCAAACAGCACCTCAAGAACGAGGTGGAGATGCTGCGGACGCGCAAGGGCCCCCAGGACGCCGGCAAGGAGCGGGCGCGGCTCAGGGCGGAGAACGACTACATGAGGGAGAGGTGGACGCCGTGGAAGGGGAGAACGAGAAACTGGCGGCGTGTCTGGCCGAGAGGAACGCCGTAGAGGGTGGCGGACAAACGAGGGTCGAGGATACCAAAACGAGCGGGAAAGTCAAGGTATCGGAGGCGGCAGAGCGAGATTCGTCGGAGGGTGGTCCCGAGCCAGGACATGGGCGGGGCAGTCCGAAAACACCTGTCCATGCATAAACAAAATAAAATAAATCGACAAAATTTTAATGACAAAAAAATACATTGGCAAAGGCTAAGAATATTTGTTTGACGTCACACGTGATCAGGGGGTCCCATTGCGGCAATCTCAGCGACCATTTCGCAACCTGTGATGGAAACTTCAGAAGGCGCTGGATTTGGGGGTCGGATGTAGATATTTAAAATCAAAAACAAACGTAACAAAAGTTTACCTGCGATGTTTACTTGTAAATATGCAGAAAGATGACTGTTGTGTGGAGAAGGAAAAAAAATGGTGACCGGCAAAAGACGGAAATGTGCTCAGTGGGTTGAAACTGTGCAAAGTAACAAGACGCATCTGTGTCATGGATTCAAAAAATAAAAAAATTAGGAATCAAAAAAAAAAAAAAAAAAGTAATACAATTTATATTGTGCGCCCAGTCAAAGATTCTGTGTGCACAATAAATGAAGCAAACGTTTTGTAGCCTGTAGCAAGTTTCTTAGCCTTACGGACATTGTGTAAATTTTTTGTCAACCGATTGCTAACTTCCGATGAATTATAACTACCTCATTTTGCATATTGAGAAAAAAAAAGGGAGAAGAAGAAATGCTTTATATTGTTATACCACGGTTGAGATCGCATTTCTGCCATTAAAGAGTGCTGCTATTGTTGTAATGTAATAAAAAAAAAACTGGTGTGAAGAAAGTGGATATATTTTTTTGGTCGGCGGAAGTGACGACGCGTTGGTGGATTTTACTTTGTACAAGGGTGAAAAAAACTGTTCAGTTTTATTTTTTTGTGTGTGTGTGGATTTGTTCCTGTCTTGTGATCAATTGCGAAGTTGCCCACACTGAAGATGGGTGGTGACAAAGCCACCGAAAAAAGCAGACGTGGTCATGTGATGCTTGTGTATACTCTGAACTACACGTTCCTAAGTAATTTAAATTGGACAGACCCCCCTTTTGTCAGTGAACATGTAGATGGTGTCCTTAAAGTTGTAAATTGGCCAGTATTGTTCGTACAAGAGATGGTTCCGTATTGCTAATTGTCGATATAAGAAGAGAAAAAAAACAACGTATTTTAATGTAAGTGTACATGTGTAAATTATCCTTTAGTTGATGCTCTGAAGACCGCAGGTCAGCATACAGGTTGTGACCTTTTGACCTGGCTGGTGGCTAGTTTTTAATTTGAAAGTTTCGCTATTAACAAAACAGCGTGTATATTCAAATAGTGTGGTGCCTTCACTGTGTGTTAGGGATTGGAATGGAGAAAATGATGCTGCATTTGGCAAAACTTACGATGCTTACTTTTTTTTATTAAGCATTAACATGTATATTTGCTTACTAATAATAACTTTCGACTTTCTTTGTACAGCTTTAATTACCTTCTGAACATAATGGTATGTTCCAGTTTATCTTAAATGACGCGCAAACAGTAGGGCAGTGTATTCCGTTTTCAGGGGTGTTTACTTTGTGAATAAAATACTATAGAGAAATTACAATATATGGCCGAAAAATCACCCTTGAGCCTAATCCAGTGCCCTCTGTTTTTTTACAAGAAGAAATTTATTATCATTTAACAAATTTTATGTAATTTTATTTTTTAGAGTAAGTGTATTGCGTTTTGATTTTCTTTTTTATATAAATTGTTTTTTGTTTGTTTTTGTTTTTTAAAAATTGCATTTCAGCTTCTTGGTAGTATGAGATGATGGTGCTGTTCAGGATTCAAGAGTGGTTTGTTTATGGTTTTCAAAGCAAAAATTTAAAATCCTCATCCCCTCAACAGTCTTATTATTGAATAATGGACAATATTTATCAAGAGAATAATTTGGTCTGAGAGGACAATACACAGATGACAAGATTATTGAACGTATCATTGTAATTTGGATCAGTTTTGATCATAAAGAGACAAACAAAATTATGTGAATTCTGGCAGGCGACATTTCCAGTGTTTGCCTTATCCGACTGGCAGTCGATGCAATCTTAAGAGCCTAATTGGCATTAAACCTGCATAATAGACTCGCCGTTCAGATTAGATAATATTCCATTGCCGTGGCAACCATGCTTTTAGGTCTTGGATCCTGGCCAACATCAATTTCAAGGAAAACTGAGACAAACAAGAAACTCATTTTTTTTTTTTTACTACTTTTGTTTTGTTTTGTTTTAAGCACGGGTATCCAACATGTGTAAATAATTTAGCAGGAATATGCACACTGATTTATACACGTTTATGACAGATTATATTCAATGCTTAAAAACTGTAGAGTTGCTTACCTTGCATTGTTGGTTTATCACAGTATACTGGTCATTAATCAATATGAAAGAATATTGATTAATCAATATGAACGAATATTGATTAATCAATATGAACGAACATTGATTGGTAATTATAGCTTTTTACTTCTTGCAAGGCTGCGGGTTATTGTAGGCGCAAATTTACTGAAATAAAATCCCACAAAGCCAACAATCTAAATCCTGTATTAGTAAATATTATTATTTTGAATGTAACAGTAAATGGCTAAAATATTGTATTGAAATTATTTGCATTTATCATACAGAGCTGAATTAATCTCGCTGGAAATAATTTAATTCCGAATCATGTATATTCTCAAATCTTGAAATATCTTTATTTCTGTTGAATGTTCAAAGCAAACATTTTATAGTTTTGCTCGCTGTCAAATTCTTTTTTTCACGGAGGATTGTAAGTATAAACAACAAACAAGATGGCAACATTTGCATGTAATTTGCATATATTAAGCATCAAATTTGAATATGAATGAGTATCCAAAAGTGACTAGCATGTATTTTGCGTAGATCCGTTTATTACAAATGTGAGGTTGCCAAGTTACGTTTTTTTTCCAGAGAAACTGGAGAGAGCCCCAAATCATATGCTGCACTGGTTATCAATGTATAAAGTCAAACGATCAATAAGGAATCAATTGATTTTAAATTTGTCATTTTGTCATATATTCATGGCGGACAACTGTTCGATAATATCGTGTAGAGAAAATTAGTTGCAAATCAAGTCTTTTTCGGGGGGGGGGGGGGTTGCCAGGTCCCTGCCCCAACCCATCTTTCTCTTTCATCCGAAGCCCATGTACACAATTGATAACAATGATCATTGGAATGTCTGAAAAGAATCTGGCACCAACTTGACAAACATTAAAAACACGTTTGTTTTAAGTCAATTCTTTGACATTTCTTTAACGTGCATTATTTGAGATTGAAGCTTTCCGATTCTGCAATGTTTCGTGAAATATGAAGCAATTGGTTGAGTTATACAAGGTTTACCAATTGTGTGCATGGGTTTTTTTCTCCGGGTAGACTTTCTTTGTTGTCCCTGGTTTTCTTGATTTGCTATGCTTTGTTTGATGGATATTAGCATTCATTACCGTAATTTGGTACAGGGAACAAGACCAAGATGGTGGCAATATGATAGCGGTGTATAGAGTGGAAACCCGGGCCCAATTTTCATGGCTCTGCTTACCGCATAATGCTGCGCTTACGTTCGCAATTCTTCGCTTACAGGGCTAGTACCAAATTTCTACCCCAGCCGTGTTAAGCAAAGAGTGCTGGTAATGTAAAATACGTGCCCGTGTGCCAAAAAACAACATCCCCAAAACAAACAACCTTTGCTAACTCGTGAAGTATGACTTAGTGAGGGAGGATTTGTATGCAACTTGAAAGGCCAGACATTTTCTCTTGCGGTTTGCAGAGGTGTGGGGTCTACTCTACACAGAGATTTTTTTTCTGCAAAAATTGTACGCATGGCGACCCTAGTGTGAAGTTTGATATGCATTTACCCTGTCTCAGGCTGTATTCAAAAAACATTTTTGGGTCCACGTACATTGCTTTAACCCTCTTGCTGTCTGACTATTCAATACCATTCAAGTGGTTTTGAATGATAGATAAACTATGCCAGCCTGAAATATGATACCATGAGGGAATGCATGTACACAGTACACAGTTAGTTCTGTGCACAGTTGTGCCACCGTACACAACCTTGGCAGTCGAATGGTTTCAAATGGTTGGTCAACTCACTGGAATATGTTGCCAAGAGTCACTGACAGTAGGAGGGTTAACGCATGAAGGTAACAAACTCGCATACGGTAACGGTCCTGATGTTCGATTGCGCGAGAGACTTGCGCACAGTCTAGCCTCCTCCCTCTCTTGTTCTCCTCTTTTTCACAATAACGCAGTGAATGAAATCAACCATTCAAGTGAAAACAACACACTTCAGCAGCTTTACGTATACATATTATATATAATTATATATATAGTTTTGTTTGTTTTCTTTTATGTGAAATTTGTGTTGAGAAATAACAAACTTGATTTTTTCTCCCGTTAAATTGGGTAAAAAAGTTTATATCCTAAAACCACCACAGTGTAGTTGCTGTCTTTTTTCTTTTTTTTACACTGTATTTTGGGGGCTAATGTTGACATTTGAATTGTTGGAAATGGGACAAAACACACCACTCTGTTGTGTTTATCCAAATTGTGATCCGTCAGTCCGACCATTGCTACCTTTGGCAAGTATCGGCTTATTTGGTAATACCGTAAAAAAAAAAAACATGCCTGTGAATATGATGACGAAAACCACTGCGTCAGTGTTTGCATTAACAACTCCTTAGCAACCATTTTTCTTGGATTTGTTGTACAACAATCCTGCTCACGCAACTACTGTGTTGCACCAGACCTTTACAATACTGAGCTGACAGATGTTATGGGTGTGAATAGCATGTATAAAAAAAAAACGCATGCGACTCAAATTTGAATATTATTCGGATGAGCCTCAAGTTGAATGACTTGAGCGTTTCTAATGATTAACTAGACCATTGTTCAATCCCTCTGTAGAAGGTTAGTTTATGTAAGCATGGGAAAGTGATCTAATGCTGAAAAAAATAAAACTCCATCAATAAGTGTTGGCCGTGAGCTTTTGAGCCTGGATGAATAGCCCATAAGCCCTACTGAAAATACCATACAGCAATGCATCTTGGGAAATCCGAGTGCAAGTTAACTGGGCTGAGTTGCCAAGATGGACGCTGGGCTTGTGGTTAATGTGTAACTATGCCAGGTTGTATGGTTATTACCGCATTGCTTCGACTTCAGCGCGCCATGCGATTGGACTTGGGATTTCACCCCGAATCCTTTGCGCGCCGATCATTTCTGGTCATGCGCAATGGGGCGTGCATATGGGCTTCTGTCTGAGTAACAAAACGTTCTTGACGTGTAAATGTTGCTAATTGTTATACGACCCATTGGCAGATCAGTCAATGCACGGGTGTGCACCCTGAACCAAGCTTTATGAGTTTTATTTTTGAGTAAGATTCAAGAATCATGAATCATCTTCATTTACATCTATGCCTGGCTGTTCTTTTTCTCGGGAAACCTCTTTTGAAAGAAAATCGTTTTTTTTTTAGGTTTTTTTTTAGGGACAAATCTTAAGTCATAAAAGTATGACATTCAGATTAGAGGGTGTATGCTTTTTTTTGTATAGCTTGAGGGTTTGGCCAGTGATACTAATGTATGTACAGCTTGTGTATACTTTGTATAGCTTCAATTTTATCGTAATATGCATGCCTGTTTTTTTTTTTTTGGTTTTTATAGTTTGGTACAATTAAAAATGAATTGTATTATAAAGGAATAACACACTGAAAATAATCCGTATGTGAATTTGGGTTTTAGGTTGGGTTGTTTCGGTTTTGTACAAATTGTAAAGGGGGGGGGGGTGGGGACACTCACAGCAATTCCAAGCAAATGTCAGTTTCCTGTGTCATGTTAGCTCTCCGACCGAATAATCTTTATACCAATTTTAACAAAACGGATTGACTTGATTTTGTTTATCTTCTTTGACGTTCTGCTTTTTTTTGTGTAAAACTTGTGTATACTTACTTGGCTATTCTTACAGAAATATGTTATATTAAAAGCAAATTAAGATTTCATTTGTATATATTAATTATTATATTAATATTATAACGAGTAAAAGGAAAAAAGGATATCTTCAAACGCAGAATGTGCTTGTATTATTTACCATAAACCTTCTTAGACCTAAAGTCATCGATAAGTCCTTTGTAGGGGTGAATTTAACGTTGATTCTGAATGTCACATTGCTCTTTTTGAAGCAAAGTAGAAACAGTAACGATGTCTGAGCCTGCATTAACATCCTAACAGAATATCTCAGGAGTTTTGGTTACTCAGAATAGAGCCAAGCCAGATTTTGTTTTAAAATGTTTTTCTTTGCTCAGTGATGTCGCATCGGGCACCAGTCATAACGATATGAATGGCATGGGATTTTGGCTGGTCCCTGTTTATGCATTGCACCATTTTGTACCGAGCAAGTTTGTACGTAGGAATGTAAGCGTTACCTTCACCCTTTTAGGATAATGGACTTGTCTTTAAAAAAAACCTCACCCGGAGAAATTAACTGAAATTAAAGCCAAACGGGACAAATTACGTATCATATCGCAAGGAAAAAACATTTTGCTGTTTGAGTATGGTGAATTTATATAATGATGTGGGCGATGCCGCACTTTAACATGTTATGAACCAATTGCTGTCTGCGAACAGAATTGGAAGCGCAGGTCTGTCTAGATGATTAAGTCAACCAATAAAATCGTATGTCACGCTACCTCAGGGAAAATATGAACCCGGTCTCCCATTGGCATGTGTCTTAACCCTCCAGTAAGTTTTTTTTTAAGGTTACGCGGAACACTTTGTGTGACTTTTTATTGGTTGTGTGCAATCTCTGGGCTAGACCAATAGAGAGAGAGCGCTAAGCCCATGACCTATACTAGGTTACGCGGAACAGTTTTCGTGACTCCTGATTGGTTGTTGCGTTGCGTGCAACCTCTGGCCTAGACAAATACAGAGCACACTTTTTACACATACAATTATACAGGATTGATTTGTATGTTCTGTTCACTGGGCAGGTCCAGCATTTTGATAAAATTTGCCAAAAAATCACAAGGGGTAAGTCCAGTCTTTTCATCAAATTTGACAAAAAATCACAAGGGGTAAGTCCAGCATTCTAAGGAGATTTTGCCTAAAAAATCACAAGGGGTAAGTCAAGCATTTTTATGAATATTTGTAAAGAAATCACAAGGGGTAAGTCCAGCCTTTTCATCAAATTTGACAATAAATCACAAGGGGTAAGTCCAGCATTTTATAGAAATTTTCATAAAAAATCACAAGGGGTAAGTCCAGCAATTTTATGAATATTTGTAAAGAAATCACAAGGGGTAAGTCCAGCCTTTTCATCAAATTTGACAAAAAATCACAAGGGGTAAGTCCAGCATTCTAAGGAGATTTTGCCTAAAAAATCACAAGGGGTAAGTCAAGCATTTTTATGAATATTTGTAAAGAAATCACAAGGGGTAAGTCCAGCTTTTCATCAATGACAAAGAACAGGTTTAGCATTCAAGGAATTTTGCAAAAAAGAATCACAAGGGGTAAGTCCTAGCATCAAATTTAGAAATTTTAAAAAAGGAGTCCAGCTTTTTGAATTTTAAAAAATCACAAGGGGTAAGTCCAGCATTTTTATGAATATTGTAAGAATCACAAGGGGTAAGTCCAGCATTTTATAGAAATTTTCATAAAAAATCACAAGGGGTAAGTCCAGCATTTTATGAAATTTGTAAAAAAAGAATCCAGTCCACATTAAGATTTAAAACAAGGGGTAAGTCCAGCATTTTTATATTTGTAGAATCACAAGGTAGTCGCCTTTTCATCAAATTTGACCAAAAATCACAAGGGGTAAGTCCAGCATTTTTATGAATTAAAACATTAGTAGATTATAGAAATTATAAATCACAAGGGGTAAGTCCAGCATTTTATGAAATTTCTAAAAAATCACAAGGGGTAAGTCCAGCATTTTTATGAAATTTGTAAAGAAATCACAAGGGGTAAGTCCAGCATTTTATAAATTTGAAAAGAATCACAAGGGGTAAGTCCAGCATTTTAGAATTTTGCTAAAAAATCACAAGGGGTAAGTCCAGCATTTTTATGAAATTTGTAAAGAAATCACAAGGGGTAAGTCCAGCTTTTCATCAAATTTGACAAAAATCACAAGGGGTAAGTCCAGCATTTTTATGAAATTTGTAAAAAATCACAAGGGGTAAGTCCAGCATTTTATGAAATTTTCATAAAAAATCACAAGGGGTAAGTCCAGCATTTTATGAACATTTGTAAAGAAATCACAAGGGGTAAGTCCAGCTTTTCATCAAATTTGCAAAGAATCACAAGGGGTAAGTCCAGCATTTAATGTGAGGATTTATGCATAAAAAATCACAAGGGGTAAGTCCAGCATTTTTATGAATTTTGTAAAGAAATCACAAGGGGTAAGTCCAGACTTTTCAATCAAATTTGAACAAAAATCACAAGGGGTAAGTCCAGCATTTTTATGAACATTTGTAAAGAAATCACAAGGGGTAAGTCACAGCAATTTCAATATAAGTAAGTGCATTTTATAAATTGAAAATACACAAGGGGTAAGTCCAGCATTTTTATGAAATTTGTAAAGAAATCACAAGGGGTAAGTCCAGCATTTTTCATCAAATTTGACAAGAAATCACAAGGGGTAAGTCCAGCATTTCTAAGGAGATTTTGCCTAAAAAATCACAAGGGGTAAGTCCAGCATTTTTATGAATATTTGTAAAGAAATCACAAGGGGTAAGTCCAGCATTTTATAGAAATTTTCATAAAAAATCACAAGGGGTAAGTCCAGCAATTTTTATGAAATTTGTAAAGAAATCACAAGGGGTAAGTCCAGCCTTTTCATCAAATTTGACAAAAAATCACAAGGGGTAAGTCCAGCATTTTTATGAACATTTGTAAAGAAATCACAAGGGGTAAGTCCAGCATTTTTATGAACATTTTCTAAAGAAATCACAAGGGGTAAGTCCAGCATTTTATGAAATTTTCATAAAAATCACAAGGGGTAAGTCCAGCATTTTTATGAACATTTGTAAAGAAATCACAAGGGGTAAGTCCAGCTTTTCAACAAATTTGACCAAAAAATCACAAGGGGTAAGTCCAGCATTTTTTATGAACATTTGTAAAGAAACCACAAGGGGTAAGTCCAGCCTTTTCAATCAAATTTGACCAAAAATCACAAGGGGTAAGTCCAGCATTTTTTATGAACATTTGTAAAGAAACCACAAGGGGTAAGTCCACCCATTTTATAAATTTTATAAAAAATCACAAGGGGTAAGTCCAGCATTTTTTATGAACATTTGTAAAGAAATCACAAGGGTAAGTCCAGCCTTTTTCATAAATTTGACAAAAAATCACAAGGGGTAAGTCCAGCATTTTTATGAACATTTGTAAAGAAATCACAAGGGGTAAGTCCAGCTTTTATAAATTTCATAAAAAATCACAAGGGGTAAGTCCAGCATTTTTATGAATATTTGTAAAGAAATCACAAGGGGTAAGTCCAGCCTTTTCATCAAATTTGACAAAAAATCAAAGGGGTAAGTCCAGCATATAAGAATTTGCATAAAATTCACAGCAATTTATGATTGTAAAGAAATCACAAGGGGCAAGTCCAGCATTTTTAATGAAATTTTGCAAAGAAATCACAAGGGGTAAGTCCAGAATTTTATGAAATGTTTGGGAAAATCAAGGTGAGTTATTATGCTCTAAAATAATACACAAGGCACTACTGATGACTTTTGAGTTAACTTTAACCAGGAAAGTGGCAATATTTAATGCAATATTGGTGCTCTTTGTACAAATAAGTTTACTGGAAAACATACAGGAGACATGCATTGGTCAAGTGATCAGAAAATACATCGGTAACGGTGCCCACCTCATTTGAAAAACAATTTTTTTAATAAAAGAGTAACAAATAAGAGTAATACTCTATTGCTCAAAATCAATGAGAACGTGGCCAGGAATCACCTCAGATTGCATCACAGAGCATTTTAGAATAAAAATAATCAGGGCCATTAAGCGGGCCCTGGACCCGACACCACACGGGCTTCATGCTTCACATGGGAGGAATCATGTGATAGATCCTGTATCCACTCCTGAGATGGGACTGACTAACGATTTGGAGCTTCCTACGGGCTTGTTTTCATGCATCTCAGTACAACACCTCCTGTCCACAGATTATCTTCAAAATAAACACGGTCACCTGTAAACTTCGGATTGACTGAAAATGTTCAGTTTGGAAATGAGCCCTCAAAGTTTGCGCCCCCGTCTGAAAAATACAATGAATCTACAACCATATACACCAGGTTTCATGATGTATTCACATCTGAAGTCTTACACATCTGAAGTTACTTTGAATCTACAAGCAAGGGGCATCATAAAGTTGCATGACCAAGCATTCATATTTAAGTCACTGAATCTGCAAGCATGCATGATGCATGGGCAAGCATACACAGTTTTAAGTCACTGTGAATCTACATGCGTACATCAATTTATTGCTATCAATGTGAGGACTTCCATTTGTCCCTCTAACTTATCACTCTCCATAAACTAAGCGCGCGACAAAATGTGAGGACACATAAATACAAAGGATTCCAATGTGAGGACAGCCTTGCTCCTTTTGTTTTCCTTTGATCTGCTATCCCCACTCTGCTGATGATACCATGCCAAGGATACATAGGCGTGGTCAAGCATACATGATGAGTTGTAATTGGTCCACGACTGAAGAGTACAGCATGCACTGAACTGTTCAGTTAAAAGACCTCTCATGGCTAACGGGGCAGTATTGACTAAAAGTGTGCAATCATAACTGGTTTTTAGGCACAGTCAGATTTGAGCAGAGAAGTTGCGATAGTATGGCTGTCGATGGCCAATAATTAACAGTGGCTTCTGAGCGCTCATATCCGTCACTCAGTGACCCTAAAGGCGCTTCAACATTCGTTTTTTTTTCCCCTGCAAGTGCAAGGTATTGTGGAGCTACGTTTTGAAGTATTAGACCTATTCCTTTACATAGCACCATGTTAATGGTTTACAAGGTGCTGTGGCGCAATATGCTGCCAATCAAACCAGGAACACAGGGGCAATCCCCTTCTTTTTTCGATAAGCGCACTGGGTTCTTTTACGTGCATTACACAACACACAGGACCTACGGCTTTACGTCCCATCCGAAGGACGCAGCAATAATGGTCAGGTGTCTTGCTTAAGGACACAAGTGTAACGACCCGGACTCGAACCCACACTCTGCTGAACAGAAACACCAGAGCTCGAGTCCGGTGCTCTTATCCGCTCGGATATCATAGACAGAAGAATCCATTAGCCAGCGTCGAAGTCATGATCCTATATTGATGGCCGTCTTCTTTTAGCTATTGTAAAGACTAACTAATGTGTTTGATGCAAGTGCAAATTCTCACCCGAATGTCTGAACTGAGATGCACTGTGTTGTTCGGTTGTATGCCTTTCTTGATCATGAACCTCAGCTCAATCAGCACTACCCAAAAATAAAATGTGGTGAGTTGTGGTCGAGTAGTTTCGTGCATCGGACTCAAGTTCTGGTGGCTAAGTCATCAAGATGTGGGTTCGAATTCCGGTCATGACACTTGTGTCCTTGAGTAAATGGGTACCTGTAAGGGCAGAGATGGTTGTTGTGATTGAATTAGCCTGGTGCGCTACATATTGGCAGCACAGGCTGTATACTCCCAAGGGAGCTGAGATGGTATAAGGAATTAAATAAATGGTCCAGTGATCAGGGGTAATAATGTTGGAGCGCCATGAGCGTCACTGAATGACTGATTTGAGCGCTATATAAGAAGCAACTATTGTTAATATTATTGTTACAACTGGCAAACATATCCTGGTTGGTGTATGGCTGTCAGTCTTCTTCTATCGAAGAATCGATTAGCCAGGGTCAACGTCATGATCCACTTTGACGACCAATTCCTTTGGACTGTTGTGAAGGGCAATACATGTATGGTGGTTGTGCCTGGTTGTGCCAAGCCTAAAACAAGTTTACCAGTCAGAAACATGTGATGAGAAGAGCTCAAAACTGGTTCCCACTACTTGCATCTATAAGAGCATTACGCTTATCAGCTCTGTGAACTCGGGCCATGGCCTTTTAAAAATTACAACCCCCTAAAAAGATGGCGGCCATCTAGGAGATGACCAGTTAACAGCCGCCATGCTCTTAATAGTGGATGTTGGAAAAACCCACACTTAATCTCTAATTATATACCATCGTGGAAACAGTAGGGTTTAACGGCCCGGTGACCGCAATCAGATTTAGCTCTTAATTCAGTCCGTGCCAAGCAGTCTCAGCTCATAACTGCTGGGCAAATGAACTTTGTCAACTCTTAATAAGTGAGGGGTCTGCCGTCTTGTATCCGGAAGTTCCTATGTAGCTTGTTAGGAACTATAGGTTGACCTTGCGTTAAAGCAATCTGGACTAAATTTCAAATACCTCTGAATCAGACATGGGAGAGCTGAGGAGTACCCCCCAAAGTTCTTGAGGAAGGGGGGGGGGGAGCGGGGTGAAGTTGGCTAATGAATCTCAAACTGACTTTGACCGGGGTTTTCAGGTGTCAAATATGGGCTGGGATGGAAAGTTGTCGGGTCCAACAGATCAAATTCTCCAGGAAGCCACACTCAGTAATATCCTGCCGAGGGTTATGTTTGTTGACGACACTTGGAATTACTCATATACTCTGGTTTATAAAGACAGTCATCCTCCTCCTCGCCCCCCCCCCGCCCGCCCCGCCTCTCCTGCTTCCCCTCCTCCTCTTCTTTCCCAGACAATGCAAAGAGTGTGAGAAACTGTCCCTGGAGGACACCATGTCTCTCCAAAGTTAAAGAGAGTCGAGTCGGTTCAACTGGAAAGGGCTTCTGATGTTTGTTGTATAAAAGATGTGCTCAAGTTTTGTGACACATCATCGGGTTGTCGGCCAGAAATGTGGCATGAGTTTCCTTGAATTGCAGCAATTTCGTGTGTGTGAAAGATTTGATTGGTAAAAAAGAAAGGGAAGTTTGTGCACTATTTCCCATTTGTCTTAATTGTGGTTTTTTTTTTTACTCTGTTCATTTTGTAAGCCATCAATTAATTATATCAATTACACCATCATCATTCCAGCGATCCTTAGGGATCAGCTTGGAACGGAAGAGTAACTTTACAAGCTGGGATTCAGAGAGCCTAAAATATTGGGGTTTGAAGTTGAAGCTATGAACTGATTTATAGTTGCCCAACATCATCAGGGTTTCTTGTTTATAGTCTCTCATGGGACTGATTATTCCATTTCTTGATCGGAATAAACATTACTCACTGTGCCCTTGGTCCAATTTTTTCATGCCCTCGTTCCCAATGTGCAAGTGCTGAAGTGTACATGTACAGTGCCTTGGCGAAAATCCTCTGCAGAAGGCCTCTTAATATTGCTATGCTGACTAAAGCTAAAAGGGAAAACTAAAGAAAAGTTTACTGTTTATTTTTTTAGACATTGTTTGTTTTAAAGACACTGGACACCTTAGGTAATTGTCAAAGACCACACAAAATAACAAACCTGTGAAAATTTGAACTCAATTGGTCTTCGAAGTTGTGAGATAATAATGGAAGAAAAAACACCCTTGTCACACGAAGTTGTGTGCTTTCAGATGCTTGATTTCGAGACCTCACGCGTGAGGTCTCAAAATCAATTCAAATATTTTACTGAGAAATTACTTCTTTCTCAAAAACTACTTTACTTCAGAGGGAGCCATTTCTCACAATGTTTTATACTATCAACAGCTCTCCATTGCTCGTTACCAAGTAAGTTTTTATGCTAACAATTATTTTGAGTAATTACCAATAGTGTCCAGTGCCTTTAACACCATGTTTACATGAACAATTCTTATTTAATTTGGAGTTATTCAAAGACAAATTTAAACCTCCACCTCTGGATTGACATGCTGGCGCTCTACCAACTCAGCTATATAGCCCTATTTTGGCAGTCTCCCTATTTTGTCATTATCGTTGTTTTGGGGTGCCAGTCTGAAGCCATACAACCTGTACCTGCTATATATAGCCAGGGATCACTACCCAGGTTTATGATTTAACCTGGGAACAATTAATCTTCACACAAAATACAGCCTTGATTTTAATAAGAGCTGGAAATACTTGCTTACATGTTGGCAGTATCACAACTACTGACACTTGTATTTTATTTGGGGTTGGACAAGATACCCTAATTAGAAAATGGCTTTTTAGTTGTGTGTTCTTAACCTTCTCATAAAGACACTACAAAAGCATTTTTTCTCTCCTGAAAAATAAATTCAGTGCAGCAGGTCAAATACATCCTAGGCCTATATTTTCAGTGAAACTTTGTGTCTTTTGAAAAAGTCAGCCTGACTGGGTATAATGGTTTGGACTGGAGTGCGATGTAGCCCAGATTGGACTCCGATCCGTTTGTTGCATACAACGCGAAGGCAGTGCAACGGATACTGACGTCCTACCACTAGGGCTAGAGTGTGATGGCACTTAGTACTTGTTTGCCTCAAAGGAAGTGAGTCACTTGCCAGACCCTTAAGTTGAATAATACCAATCAACAATCGGTACCGGGTCCATATTTCACTAGTTTGGGGTGGTTGAAAAGATTGAACAAAATCAGAATGAACTGTTTAAAGATATTATACAGGATTGGTAGAGCTGACAAAACAGTCGCAAACAAAGTTCATGTTTTGTGTGATTAACCATATACATGAAATAACAAACCTGTGAAAATTTGAGCTCAATTGGTCATCGAGGTCACGAGAAAATAGTGAAAAGAGATCTTATGTGTTTTCTGTTTTTCAAACATCGAGTTTATTATCGCGCGCGATAAGAACTATTGTTTTATTCATTTCTCAGAAACGATAGCATTTTAGGCAGAAATATTTTAAGGAACCCTTTCTACCATTACTTACTTTAAATCATGTAAGTTATGTGTGAATCTGTGAACATTTGTGTTTTTCGATCTTACCAATAGTGTACAGGGCCTTTAAAGATACATTACATCAATGGTTTTGGAGGGAAGAGTAAATTGATCACTTTACTAATTTTCAATAAACACACCCACAAACAGCCCAATGGTTGCAAGTTTTATCAATTTGTGTGTGTGTGGGGGGGAAGGTTATGTTTCATTGACAACAACAACAAATGGTCTCTGGTTTGTCAGGGATTTTACGAACGTTTAGATGGTGCTCACTTCGGTTGCGACAATTCAAAGCAACCAAAGGTTCTTCAAATACTATTTTCTTGAGTTTGACGGAAATATTTCTCTGGATGATTTGTAGTCTGGTATGAACTGTATAATGAGTGATGAGCTTCCAGACTGAAATATTTCTCTGGAGGATTGGTACTGGTATGAACTTTATAATCAGTCAGCTTTGCAGATTGAAACCTTTCTCTGGAGGATTGGTACTGGTAGGAACTGTTTAATGAGTGAGTTTTCAGACACAAATATTTCTCTGGAGGATTGGTACTGGTATGGAATTTACAATCAGTCAGCTTTCAGATGGAAATCTTACTCTGGAGGATTGGTTAATGAGTGAGCAGTCTGACTGACTAATCTATGTTTATTGTTTCTTGATAACTATGACCATTATTTCTTGTACGTTGTTTTCAAATGAACCCTGGAAGTAAAATTTGGCATTGATGTGATGATTATAAAAGGAAAATTGTGAGTTTGTTGGGAAGGAATTCTGTCCAATTAAACACAAGGCACGCCTGGCGTAAAGAACATGAGGTTAGTGGCATGTGAGCCACTCAATGTAATCGCCCCTTCATTCACAAGATAAGTGCAAAAGTGCATTGACAGTTGAGAAGATGTTGTGATTATAGCTTCTTCAATGGGTTTTGAATGATACACAAGCTAACATGTGGTTAAGTTTCAATCACACATATGCTATCGTTTGTGTAGTCTGATCATAGCTGTTGTTGTTAGGCTGATATTACCTGGCAAGCGCCTTATCCCTCAGGCTGTGCCGAGCTGGTGGCTACAGCTATGGCTACGGCTAGATTTCCGCATCATCATGCGCTGAAGTAGAGTAAGTCCTTAGCAACACCCTAGCAACAACCGTAGCTGTAGCCGAAGCTGCCAATTCAGAAACGGCCTTTATTACAACAGGATATTTACTGTAATGACCACTAAATTAGACTGGTTCCTGCAAAACTGTTGACGGAATGACTGGCATCTGTGTCTTAATTAGAGTGGCCATGGGATTGGAGTCATGGCCTAGTGGTGTCATTGAGTAGGATCAGTGCTTCTGTACAATCGTAAACAAAAAATTGATTTACTTTTTTGGAAGAGAATCCTGATTTCTTACTTTTTATAGAACTTCCTTTTGCGACATCACAACGGCGAGTAGGGGTGGCCTTCGCTGGAAATTTTAAAAACAAATTTAATTTTGAATTGACAAAGAAACCTTGACCTCCTGCACTCTGACCAACTACCGAAACTATGAATTAGCCCTATATCGGCGGTCTCCCTATTTTGTCATTATCTTTCTTCAGGGATGCCAGTCGGAAGCCAGCCTGAATTTAATTTTCAGTCAACCCTCAATAACCTGAGAAACGATTCATCCATGAATCGTTTCTCAAATTCAAATGTGAACAAATTATCCAAACCTATTACTTCCAAGGGAATCCTTTCTCAAAATAGTTTATACTATCACAACAGCTGCAGTGCTTCTTAACTAGTAAAATTTTATGGCCATTGATTTTTGGAGTATCACCTATTTATGATTCTACCTTTAACTTCTCCATGCCTAACTAATTTCTTTCAAAATATTGGCTAATTGCCATTTGTAATTAGTCACAGATAAGTGGCTCTTTCGTGAAATCTCAAAAGTGGGATGACCTACTTATCGTGTATACGCCCAACTGAATAATGTGTTTTTACACAGGAAAGGGACCTGCATGTCATGTGATAACGGCACACTGACATTTGTGGAAACCCGAAAAAATGGTTTGACCTACGTCTACTCTTTTCTGTTGCAATGTAATACATGCGTCTTGGGGGATGTGAGGCTCTTCAAAAAAAAAAACGCAAAAAGCAATTATTGAGATATAAGTCCCTTCCTGTATAAAGCAATAGTTTGTCATTTTAAGATAGGTGGCTCTTATCACCTAGAAAGAGGCGACAGTATATGACAGAGAATTAAGCAGACAATAATATGAAGCCAAGGCACAAGAATAACATAGACCAATATACATATGTCAAGTCAAATGTGAACAATAGCCCAACAGACATTAAAGAGTTCAACGAACAGAATGACAAATGGAACCAGTCTGAATTGGCTCTTAAAGGAACATTACAGAATTGGTAAGAAAAAACTTGAAAAATATACTTTTTGATCACAGATTTACATAGAACTTACCGTTTATGATGATGATAGTAGAAACATCCTTGAAATATTTCTGTATGAAATGCCATATTTGATGAGAAATGAACAACTAATTTTCCGATTGGAGTTTATCGCTCAGTGAGCGTTTTATTCATTTGTTGAATCTATATGATTTCATGCAAATGTGTAATCGGTTTTTCACTATTTTCTCGTGACCCAGATGGCCGATCGATCTCAAACTTCTACAGGTTTGTCATTTTATGTATATGGTGGATTACATAAAGTACTTGCACTGCCAGCAATTGTTTTGTTAGCAAAACCAATTCTGTAATGTTCCTTTAAAAGAAGAGCTCGGATTGGCTAGAAACCAAGGACGCTCATAAATGAACTTATAATCAGTGTAGCTCGCAATCTGAGGAAACCTGTCAACAGAAATCACCGAGGTTAACCCCCTACTCTTCCATGATTATGTGTACCAGGTTCTTTTACGTGCACTACCAATCCTAGTACACGGGACCTATGGCTTAATGTCCCATCCAAAGGACAAAGCAGTATGGTAAAGTACCTCGCTCACGGACACAAATGACACGCCCGGGACTCGAATCCACACTCATCTGCTGATCCGAAACACCCAGGGCTCGAGTCCTCATGTGCACTCTTGACTGCTCAGCCACAACACGCCACACAGCAACTCAGAGCAGCTAGACAAGTACAGAGGAAAACAAAGATCAAATGGTATTTAGGAAACACTAAAGTGACGTGTGCATGAACACGTTCTTCTTAAATAAACCAGCAGAGTGGAAACGTGTTCATGCACACATCACTTGAAGGACCGAATCCCTTCCTCAGTGATGTTGCCAACAACAGAGACTTGAAGACTGTATTTTTTTTTTTTTCAAGGTACAAGCGTTTCTACATTGTAAACTACTAGGTCTTGAGACGCTATGATTTTACAAACTTTACTGGGCAGAGTTAACCAGTATTTTCAGTAAAGGTGTGTGCAAACATTGGTAAAATTGAAAAATATGGATGTTCACAGATTTGCACATAAGTTGAATGGTATAAAAGGTAGTCATGGTGGAAAAAATTTCCTTGAAATACTTTGCTTGAAATGCTATACCGGTACTCTTTGAGAAATGCATAAAACAAGTAGTTTTAATCTGTTAAGTCCAAACCCTTATGTTTAAATTGATGTTTTCTACTATCATCTTCGTTAGACCGTGTAAGTTTTATGTAAATCTGTGATCAAAAAGTATATTTTACACGTTTTTTTTCTTACCAATTCTGTAATGTTCCTTTAAGTAAGAGGAAAATGTTAGACACAGCTAGCTGCCGACATTTGCGTCTTGCATTATGTAGAATTACATTCAACATAATGGGAAAAAGCTTTCGTAGTCAGGGAGATTTTCAATTTTTTTGTCATCAGAATGATTGGTTTATTTTCAGGGAACTTTCTGCAGCCGGCCAGGAATTGGGGAAAGTTTGCCAGCTCTGCAGACACCTGTTGTGCCCCAGGAGTAGGTAAAATATTTAGAAACATGACAACAAACGGTTGTGGTTTCACTAAAGACAAAATAGAAAGAAAAAAAAAAGCTAGACTGTTTGTCAGGAAGCCAGCCGGGTGTGGTTTTTTATCTCCAGGGGGAGGAAGAGCAGAGGAAGGAATGGATCTCACCTCAATCAAACCAAAGATTAAAACATAGCCGCTCTATTTCCACTGTCCTCCAGAGAGCATGTGGTACTGTGGGCTGGTTGCCTAGCGACGGCGGTACAAACTTTGTGCATCGCTAGGCGTTGCCGAGGCTTCGGCTAATGTGAAGCGGGGACTCTGTGCCAAGACGTTGATAAAAAGGCAGAGAGAGAGGGAGAGAGAGAGCTCCGGAAGCTGGCAGGCTAGGAGCGTCATCAAGCTCATGTTAGGCAACTGCTGCTGAAGTCAGTTCATATCACACAGAGCGATGGAGAGCGTAATGTGTCATGAAGTGGTGACGGCATTTGTAGATGATCTGATAGTCAGAGAGTTTGTCCAGCTTTGTTGTGCTCAGAAGAGGCGTCTGCTATTTATCTCTGTCAGGTTAACGCTTGGGGGTGGTGTCTACTGAGGAGGAGGACCCAAGAGACACAGCAGTGGCAACCTCTAGACCAGGGAAAAGAAGAATGAGTAATTATTTAAAAAAGGAAACACAGAAATGACAAGTAGCGTGTCGTGGCCGAGTGGTCTAGAGCATCGAACTCAAGTTCGATTGGCTGAGTCATCAGAGTGTGGGTTCGAATCCCGGTCGTGACACGTAAAGGCTAAGACGCCTTACTATAACGGCTTCTCATCACCCAGGAGTAAGGAGGGTAAAGATTGTTGATGTGAATGATTGGCAACCAGTGCGCCAATTTGGCTGCCGGTGCTGCATACTCCAAAGGAGTTGAGATGGTTTCAGGAATGTTTAAGACCCAATGAACAGGGATAGTAATAGTGTGAAGTGCTTTGATAGGATGTCTACAAGTTCCTAATAAACGCTTATTATTATTGTAATTATTATTATGAAATGTGTCCTTTATGCAATCTACGTCCTGTAGAACATGTGCAACCTAATGTTTATAATGCTCATATTTCTTCTTTTATAGTAAATGTTTAAAAATGTTTTAATATACTTTTAAATGAGTGAATGTATTTCATTTGACCAATAAACTGGTTGTGATCGCTACCACTAATAAATCAGAAAGATACATTTATGAAAATATGTCTAAAATCTGGGCTACTAAAACTTCCTGGGGGCAAGCAAAATGCACAGTTTACTAGCCCGCTGGGCTACTTTAAAAAAAATAAAATAAAAAAAAGCTTAAGTGCAAAGCATGTTCTTCTTATCAAACTCTTTTAAGTTTCATCTGTTGTTTCAAAAGGTTTTTCCCACCATTTTGGAATGAACACTTCATATACTCGGTCCAGTGCTGTGTGCCGGCCTTGACAGCTACGTCTTACGGCAATTCATGTCTTCCCCTTGTTTCTGCAGAGGGTACACATCCACACAGGGGGAAGTCCATTAATTGTTCCCGCCTTAACCAAGTCAAACTCTGAAACAAGGTTTCCCTTCTGAAGGAAGAACCCCATCAAGATTTTGACGACATAATAGTTGAAATGTATTATGAGTGCCCTCCGTAGAAAAACAAGTGAGCTAATTCAAGCCAGTGTTACAAACCCTCCAGCACAGCTTTTTCGATCCCAAGAGCTTGCCGACCAAGTACCAGCTTTTGATATACATTAATAATAATAACTGTATTTATATAGCGCCTTTGCCAAAGGCGCTCAGTATTTTTACCTGCCATGTATGTGGAGCTACGTTTTGAAGTATGAGACCTATGCATTTATAGCACAATGTAATGGTTTACAAGGTGCGGTGGCGCAATATGCTGCCAATCAAACCAGGAACACCGGGGCGAACCCCTTCTCTTTTTGATAAGTGTACTGGGTTCTTTTACGTGCATTACACAACACACGGGACCAACGGCTTTACGTCCCATCCGAAGGACACAGCAATAATGGTTAAGTGTCTTGCTTTAAGGACACAAGTGTCACGACCGGGACTCGAACCCACACTCTGCTTGAACAGAAACACCAGAGCTTGAGTCCGGTGCTCTTATCCGCTCGGCCACGCCACTATTATTTGTATATATTCGATTTGCGGTAACACCATGTGTAAAAAAATATCTACTTGCTGTGTAGATTTGTTCTTTAGAGAACGTGTCTTGCTATTTATTCTACTACCGCGGAGTAGATTTTCGGAGTTCGGGAGACTTCTCAGTTCTGAAAAGAACTGTCCTGCTTATTATAACTACTACCTGGGCGGGAGGTAGGAAATCGGCCTGGACTACTACTTTAGCTTTGTGGATCGGGGGGACTTCTCGTAATTAACTGCACTGCCGCGGAGTGAGTTCTTTTTTTGGTCTCAACGTTTCGACTAGCTTGCTCTAGTCATCGTCAGGAGACTATTATTTGTCTTATTAATATTTACCTTTATCACAGCATGCAAAAGAAAGATCCCATTCTCATTTGTGCCTGTAACTCCTTAAAGTCAGGCTAAGACTCACAGCCTTCGTTCTCCAGGGTCTCTCAAAGGATCCTCGCTCTTCCCAAAAGCGCCGCCTTCTGTATGACAGATCTACCCTTACAGTTGCCGCTATCTCATCTAGATGTTCCCCCAGTGCTTTGGGAATGGTACCGAGTGCTCCAACCACCACAGGGACTACTTTCACTCTCACCTGTCAACTCTTCAGAAGTTCCCTGCATGATTATTGTTATTATTAATATCGTTATTAATAATAATATTATTACCGTATATCCCTTGTGTACATAGCTTTTTTAATCTAGGAAACAAAAGTAAATCCAGGTCAATGCTGTCCAAGGAAAAACACTTCTGCCTACTTTGTCAATGTCTGAATTTGGGAGTTATTAATTTTATTATTATTAATTCGACCAAAACAACACAAAATGTACAATTAACAAAAAATACAAAGTAAAGGGGTAAAAACAGTAGCTCATTAAAGTACAGAGAAAACATAGTAAAGAAAAAGGCCAGCAAGTAAAAAATATCTAAATAGGACTAAATGAAGTCGAACATAAGACACAGTAAAGGAGGTGTTACAGCTCATTGAAGTAAAGAGAAAACAGAGTAAAGAAAAAAGCAAGCAAGAAAAAATACTTACATATAAAGCCTAAATGAATTCATACATAAATAACTAGGGTTGTCACTTTGGCTTCTGACTGGCGACCCAAACAAAGATATTGACAAAATAAGAAGACTGCCAGCATTTCTCAGTTGTACATCAGAGCGCCGGTACGTTATACCGGAGGGCACGGTTCAAATCCAGCTCTTATAGTCACTCAAATTCCTCTTTGATCACCCCAAATTATTTTAAAAACTTACCCAGTCAGTTTCCCTTGTGGTTTTTTGTATACTTGATGCATAAATAACTACTTAAAACAAGATAACACAAGAAAGGAAACTACAAAGAGGGTCATCACAAAAAAAATCACACAATTTAACTGAAAGTTAAGAACAACCTCGCACAACAACAACAGTTATGTGGGTTAGGGGCTGCAAAAAAATAAAATAAACTACTATTACCGGCAGCAACCCCCCGCAAATATTGAGACACTGACTCCCAAAATGATAATACCAAGATTTTATTTTGATGATGACATTGGGTGAATTGGGAATTACTTCAAGTCACTTTTTGTGGCATTTGAGTTCCCAAGGGGGAGGACAATTTAAAATGTTGTTATTTATTATCAACTTATTATTGTATATACTTCTGGACTGAAACCAAAGATGCCAAAGAGAACTTAATCACTGTAGCTCGCAAGCCCAAGGAAACTTGTAAACAAGGGTGCTTGCAATGTGAACCAAGAAACACTGGGGTTAACCCCTACTCTTCTGCGATAAGTGTTCTGGGTTCTTTTTAACGTGCACTACCAATCTTAGTACACATGGACCTATGGCTGAATGTCCCATCCAAAGGACAAAGCAATTATGGTAAAAGTATCTTGCTCAAGGACACAAGTGCCACGACCGGGACTCGAATCCACACTCTGCTGATCAGAAACACCACAGCTTGAGTTTGGGTGCGATTAACCGCTCGGCCACGACAAGTGATTTCTACTGAACCCTTCCCTATTTGCAAGTCTCGAGTCCGCCACTTTATTTGAAGCTTTCCCAGATTGCAACAGTAGCAACACAAACTGCTGTGACACGCCAATTAAAAAGAAAATACTATTCCTCATGAATAAAAACAAATGTCAGAAAGAAAAACAACTATGTCTGTAACAAAGCGTCAAGATAGCTGGGTATTTTAAACTCACTTCCTTCCCCATCTCTGAAACAGAGTAGAGAGAGAGAAAAAATAACCTTGTTTTTTTTTTTTTTTTTGGTCACATGGTGGAAAGTCCGCTTCTAAAACCATTGAAAGATGACAGTTGATTGTTTCAGGAAAGCAGTTTTCACCCGCGCTGATGGACACGATTAAAACGTCCAATATCACATTTCCCAGGCCTTGGCCAGTGTTTCCTTGCAGGAAAGACAGGCCCGGAATCCCCCTAAATTCTAGAAAAGAAAAGGGGTACGCAGGGGCTAGTGGGTCAGCTCTGCAGGAGCCCCCCTTCACCCACCCCCCCCCTTTCCTACACATCAGGTTTTTTATCTTAAAGCGACAATAAATTCCTGTTTGATGAGATGAAAGACGCTTCCCATGTCGATAACGTGACGAGAAAAGGTTAGAAGTTAGATGTTTTTTTAGCGCAGATTGTTGATGGGTTAGGTTGGGACTTAATTCTCATGCTTTCCCCTCCATACTGGGACTAAAGTGGAAATAGGCTGGCGCTGTTTAGAATGAACGTTCTGTCAGTGCTTTGTTAAGCCTTGCCTATACAGCACACGACGTTGGCAATGTATTGTTTAAACTCATATTCACAAGTTAAATAAACAATCAACTTTTCTAAGACTCCTTTTTGAAATATATTTCGGCTCAGAAAAAGGGTCTTCAAAAATTAATAATAATAATAATACTGGGTTCTTTTATAACACTTTGTCAGACCTCCAAAGGGTGTATCAAAGCTATCATTGTTAGTTTTCAACAGGATAAGCAGAGCTATGTTCTGAACTATGAGACCTGTTTATGTAGCACCTTCTAATGGTTTACAAGGTGCTGCGGCGCATTCATCAGCCACTGCCAGAAACACCGGGCAAATCCCCTTCTTTTCGCAATAAGAGTTACTGGGTTCTTTTACATGCATTACACAACACACGGGACATACCCAAACGACGTCCCAACCGAATGACGAAGCAAGTGGTTTTAGCCACTTAAAAGTGATAAGTGAGTTAGGCATTTCACAAAGATAGTGGGAGGGGGAGTATAGCTCCCTTGCCCCCACCCCCTCCCAACGAGATCGAATAACAAATTAACTAAAGGCTTTGTTCATTTATTTGCAATTAAAACATCTTTTTGTACCTAACGAATAAGCTAAATAAGACTGTTTTTTCATAAATGCATAAATGACACAAACTAATCAAAATAACAGTAAATGCAAGCAAATGTCTTGCACTTCTTGCACAAAAAATAAGTATATCCCCCCCCCTGCAAAAAATAGAAAAGAAAACACACATATGTAGATATGTTTTCGTTTGTGCTTGTTTATGCCTCTGACGAATGTCTAGTTTGGATCGAAAGCTAAGGCCTTCAACCTTACAAATTTTGTACAAATATACATATATAAATTTATTTATTTGCCTCCACCAGCCCCCCCCACCCCCTAATGAAAATGTCAGCTATGCCACTGCACAAAAGGTTGCCTGGGTAACAAGCTAATACATTTCCCCCAACGCAAATGTTTGCCTTCACATGGAAATTACGAGTGACATTACGATATAAACCAAGCTTTTCATTTATTTCCTATTGGGAATGGACCGTGACCGATTTCTACACAACATGTATACAGCATTGAACTTGACAAAGTGTTTTGTGATAGAACCCCCCCCCCCAAAAAAAAAAAAGAAAAAAGAAAATATATAATAAATGTGTCACTTCCTGACATGAGCCATCTGGATTTAATTTTTGGTGTAGTGTATTATTCCAATATTTGTCCTCTTACTTGTGGCATGACGTAGCTGAGTAGTCTTGGACTTGGTCTTGGACTTGTGTTGGACTCAAATTCGGATGGCAAAGTCATCGAGGTTCGAATCCCGGTCATAACACTCGTGTCCCTGACTGGGCTATGATTGCTTCTCGTCACCCAGGAGTAAATTGAAAGCAATTGTTAATATCATGTTTTTGTATTATTATTCAGTTTTATTGATTGCACTGATGGCCAACATATAAGGGCCAAAATACACGCCTACAATGAATTCATTTTTATTTCATTTATCTAGTATTTATTTACTTATTTTTTTTTTTGGGGGGGGGATAAACAAAGAAAACTTTACTAGAGCGGGATTAAATCTGCAACCTCCGGATTTACAAGCCTGTGCTCTACCAACTGAACTATCTAGCTCTATTTTGTCAATATCTTTGTTGGTGGTGGGGGATCTTGATTTGTCATACAAACACTGTCATAAAGCCAGGGATCACGCCTAGTTCAAGTATCATTAATTGTAAGGGAATCACCAAAGGGGGATGCAGGGTTGTAAATGTTGATACCAAGTAATAAACCACAAGGGAAACTGTGGTTCATATTTTTACAAAAATATGTATTACTTTACATCAAACATATATTTCTAAAAGGGGAAGAACAGTAGATTTCAAAACAAATTATACATTTATTTTAGAACCATCCAGGAAGTGTCCTTGACTTAACGCCGGCCAAAGCATTTATAAAAAGGAACCGCGACTTTTTGAGGGGGGAGGAATCCTTATACAGGAGAACAAAAATGTTTTGCAAGACCTGATCATGACTCATATTTTGAGATCAAAAAGTGATGATTTAAACACAGGCTTCTTGCTGACAGCAATGGGCACATGGGCACTGCATCTATACCCAAATTAACCAGTAACCTTGGAGGTGGGGTCTTTAATTTGCAGAATTCTCAGAAGTGATATCAGACAAAAATGATTTGTGAGTTACAAAAAATCTGCCCATAGTGATATAGAAATCTGTTGAGTTTCTTGATTCTAAATTCTGATGGAAATGACCCAATAAATGGCGTTATTTTTCCCTAAGTAAGAGGAAATACAGTACGATGGGGAGCTCTAGTAATGCCCACCCTAGGATGTCTAAATTAACAGATAGTCTTGTATTCCAGTCTGAAACCCTCAAGCCCCGGAGTCTGAGTCCTCAGTGCTCAAGTCCTAGTCCCGAGTCATACAACACTGCAAATACACCGTGTGTGAAAAAGACACTAAGTGCCCCCCACGTGCAAACACCAAACACTAAATACAACCCTTCCATAAATCCCAACCTATATTCTCAAACCCCAGCCTATACCTAGGGTAGGGGGTCATGGCCGAGTGGTTTAGAGCATCGGATTCAAGTTGTGGTGGTCGGGTCGTCAGGGTGTGGGTTCGAATCCCGGTCACGACACTTGTGTCCTTTACTGGCATTTACTGGCATCTGTGATTTTCACCATGATTTCAGGGAATGCTCTCCATCCAAGCCTAGAACTCTTTAATTGGTGAATAACAATTTCAGCAGTACAGCACAGTAAAATCAACGTGAAACACTAATTAGGCTCTGGCAAACGAACTCCATAAAAACAAGGTGAGAAGTGGGAATTTACAGTTTCAAGGAGAAAAGTGGATTTTCACTCCATTTTCAAGACACATTTTCATAGAGTGTATATACCCTTGCAACAACCTAAACCTGACCACACAACACCAACCAACAATGGCAAGCTTGCTCCTGAAGACAGTCAGAGCATACTATTCAAAACAATTAGCCTTTACTCCACCACTTCTTGCCAGAGAACCAGAACAAAAAGAGAGATTTCATGTACATGTGTTACTGCAACCTCAACTATGAAGTTTCAAACCCTAACACTAACCCTCAACTTTTACCCCAACGTCCGTAACAACAACCCAGGGGTCTCTCCATAGGGCAAGTTCGACAACAACTCACTTTTGACTTGAGAATAGCCTTTCCTCGAGGCCTTCTTGGCTTTAGACAGACTGGAACCGGAGACCACAAGCGAGAGTTGCAAAGCCACGAGGGCCTTTTCCAGCATGTCAGGAATTTTGAATGTCTTTCTTTACTTCTTGCTTTCTGCAACCCTCCCGGCATAGCGAAGTTCCAAACCAATCAGGAGCGGTGGTGTCAGCTTACAGTGATTGGTTAACCTCTCAGCACTTTTCCCTATTTGCATAAAAATTATGAATGAGTCTTTATGAATAATGTAAGAAGAAAAAAAATAAAACCTGCAAAGTCAAGTTAGAAAAATGACTTGTGGCTTTGGCGCTCGCGCGCGTGCATGTAGTCTCCCCTTCCGGATGCTTCGTGGCTACATTGTATAAGCCACAAAGGCCTTGATGAAAGGCCAACTCAAGAAAGGTTTCTCTGTTACAAAAAGTAATTCCATAAAGAATGCTCCATAATTACCAAACCATTCTCATATAGAAAGCCCTTAGCATCATCATAGAGATAGGTCCTTCAGCCCTACGAGGCATCGGGGCAGTAATTTTAAACATTACGCAACAGCCGACTTGGATTGGAGCCAAAAACCAAAATGAGTTTTCCCTTTAAGAGAAAATTGCAAGGCTTGTTTGGTATTCTACATTAAAAGTCATTAGTACAAAATAATTGAAAAAACATCATTTCTAAGCCTTGAACAAAGACGAAAATAAACATCAAGTTAATTTGAGGCCATGAGGGCAGCAGAAAATTGGCTTGGGTCCTTGATAAAGACAACTTCATCAGGGCACTAGATTGCATTACCTTGGAGAGTGATTTCTGAGTCAGGACTTCCTCGTATATGAAACCTGTCACAACAGTAAAGAAGTAGGATTTGAAGCTTTGCATGGTGGGAGTATAACTAAGAGAGGTTTGCGGTAACACCATGTTAAAATCTCTTTTGAGTAACTGTTGGTTCTGAAAAGAACCGGTAGTTAACGACTCAACGTTTCGATCAGTATGCTCTGATCGTCTTCAGGAGAAAGATGCTCTGATCGTCTTCTCTGAAGACGATCAGAGCATACTGATCGAAACGTTTAGTCGTTAACTACCGGTTCTTTTCAGAACCAACAGTTACTCAAAAGAGATTTTAACATGGTGTTACCGCAAACCTCTCTTCGTAAACAGTAAAGAAGGTACGAATGGTTGAAGGACCTTTAAAAACTGTTGCTGTACTTACCCTTTTTCTTTGAATCACTAGAACATCTTTATCCTGTCTTTACTTTCGTGATGTTCCATGTTTTAATGGGCTGCATATAACTGCTGCTACTGGTATGCTATACTCTCTTTGAATAAAGATAAGGTGCACCATGACGATTGGTAATGTTGCTAAAAACTTCTTGTGCTAATGTTCCCCTCCTTGAATCAGGCACAGATCATTGGGAAAATAATGTTAACATCACGTTTGTTCCCTACATAAAACATTAAAAATCCAAACCAGTTAAAAGTTTCAGCTAAGAGTATGTCTATACATGTATCCCAGAACAAAAATGACATAAAAAGTCTGTTGATAAGCAGTTTAACTGTCGTTGGCGCAAAAATGCTGAGACTGGCCAAATTATCTCTCTATTCTAACAGGAACATTGCTATAAGAGGACAGCAAAACAAAGAAACACCAAGCAGAATTTCTCTTTATAACAGTGCTCTTTGTAATGAGGGTTGACTGTATATACTTGTATTTACACCAATGTGTGGAGCCAAGGAATATTCTCACCTTATCCAAACTGGTACTTGTTAGCTTATTAGTAAAATATAACACACTCAATTTCTAAGTTTCATTTTTCATTGGCTGTATATGAATTATGAAATAGTATTATTTGGTTTTTGCCCATGCACCATGTGTATTAAATACTGTATACTCTCCCGGAGTCCTGTGAAAATAAATAATAATAATATAATAATAACTGTATTTATAAAGCGCCTTTTGCCAAAGGCATATCACTCCATTGGGATTCGAACCAACCTTTGCTATGCCAGAGTAGATGTCCTACCAATAGACCACCGAGCTAGCCCAGTGGCTAGAGACTGTTCGAATCCTATATTTTAGCAGCGGGTACCGCAACAATTTAACAGATCGAGGATAAAAACAATTATTTGGTGTAGGGGCAAAAATCAAAATCTTTATCTCCAATTATTAACATCTACTGTCAAGTAATATTTTTATTGATTAAACTTTTAAAGTTTTATCACTGTATATAATATATACAACTCTTAGTGCAAGCAGTCTTTGATATATGAAAGAATAATTAATTAATATTTAAATGTAATTGTTTGACCACTTTCGTGTGTACATCGAGAGAGATTTTCTTGCATTTGAACTTTGAACTTTAGACAAAGATGTTTTTCTGAAGTACCATCACCCACTCACTCCCTGTGAAGGCAACGCGAGAGTGACTGCTAGATAATGTCGAATTAATCTCAATGAATAGTTTATCTATGAACCACACACTCCTTGATGGACCATCGTTCTGAGAGAGCAAATGTTATCAACAGCCCCGAGTGCAACAACCTCAGAGACACCACCATTCTTGAAATATTGTCATATTGTGGTGTTCAGCTCATCATAAGCATTATGCACTAGGTTCGGCAGCAACGGTAATTCTTGTATATTTCTCTGCCAGTCACACCGACAGTCTTTGCTTAAAGGTTCACAAAATGTCATGCTAACAATTTGGAAGGCTATAATCATCCTTAAAGGAACATTACAGAATTGGTGTTTGCTAACAAAACAGTTGCTGGCAGTGTAAGCACTTTATGTAATCCACCATATACATAAACTGACAAACCTGTACAAGTTTGAGATCGATCGGCCGTCTGGGTCACGAGAAAATAGTGAAAAACCGATTACACATTTGCATGAAATCATATAGATTTAACAAATGAATAAAACGCTCACTGAGCGATAAACTCCAATAGGAAAATTAGTTTATTCATTTCTCATCAAATATGGCATTTCAGACAGAAATATTTCAAGGGATGTTTTCTACTATCATCATCATTAGACTGTGTAAGTTTTATGTAAAATCTGTGATCAAAAAGTATATTTTACAAGTTTTTTTTTACCAATTCTGTAATGTTCATTTAACTGATCACAGCTGATGCTGAATTGTAAAGGATGCGGCTGCAATGTGTTTGAGCCACAGGCTTGCAAGGGTGCCTTTGGCAGCCATGCAGCCACATCGGCTTATGACCACACAGCACAGCACAGCCAGAGATCAAAGTGTTTGAATTTTCCAGAGGGGCCAGAGATGCCACTATCGTGCACTTTTATTCGCTTTTATGCAATGTTATGCTGTTTTTCAAGCCTTACTCCTGCTCGTCAGATCTTCAGCAGTCCTGAAACGCTTCACCTAAGGAGTATGCATCACCGAGTAAACTCGAGTAATTTGAAATGACATTGAAGTTGTAAACACTGTATCTTGACATTTGAGTCTTTGTGATGTGCAGCACGAATGATGTAAAATATTAAGCAAGATGCAAAAGATAAAAACCTTCTTCAATGGCACCAGCTCCACACATTTTGCTGATATCCGACAGGAAACAAAATACAGGGGACCACTTTGCGTCAGTCAAGCAAGCAGTTTTACCCAAGAGTTGTAATTTTTGTCAAGTACCAGTGAAACCAGCCAAACAGTGTCTTTCATTATGTGAATGAGGCCTGGCCTATACTGAAAATGATTTCAGTATATACAATTATTTGTTTTCAACTACTCTCAAATTTCAATTGAATAAATGTCAGGAAAATAAGCTAAACTTTCCCTTATAAGAGACTATAGAAAGCACTTGCTCAGACTCATGCTATTATTTCCATTGTCTTAACCTCATCGTACACACACCAGTCAGCTCATATGCCATCACACACATAGATCCTCGTCGTTTGATTGGTGTAACGCGCTTCACGTTTGGTTTGGTTCGGTTTATTTGTATCACATTCTCAAGAACAGATTAACGTGTCATCCTTTATTTTGCCATTGTATTGACTGTATCACAGATCACACTGCTCGTGAAACATGATTCATAAATGCCCCTCGAAAGTTTATTCACTCTGATCGGTCGAGAGGAGATCACATGGCCATGTTTATAAACATGCAGTAGAGACAATGGTATAAAGAGTTTTCAAATAAGGGTGTTAGGACGCAAGCTTAATGTACACGTAATGCAATCAATACATACCGGTACGTAAAATCTAATTGAGTACGTGCGCATACGCACATGAGCCGAGTGTTACGCACTTCGACCTTTTTGCAAAAACGGAGCCCGAGTACGTAACAGGAATTGAAAATTTACAAAAAACAGAAGTGCTTCACAGATTTTCCTGCACTATTACGCTTTCGAGCAATAAGAGCATGATTGGGAAAAAAACGAGTAGTGACTTTGTCTTAAATGGCCATTCAAAACCTCGCTGGGTCGTGTGATTCAAGGCCCCTTTCCTTCGGCTCGGTTCTTTATTGCACGGCCCTGACCCCGTCGGCTTTAAAGACAGGAGTTTACGGACCTTGTCACCACTCTTATTTCCATATTATTGATCATAACACGCCATTCTAGCCATATAATATGACAGCAATTTTGCTTCTTCTCACAACTAGATGACTACCGAACGGATTTTTCAGACTGATTGTCACCATGGCAACTAGCTCCATTGTGGCATTCACAATTGTTGCATAATTTTCTCTTCTGTAAAGGAAGTTCATTGTGTGAGGCATGTACCTCACCTTCTGCAGCTCAGCTCACACTTCTAGCGAATTTGAAGCAATTTTCTTTTATGACGCACACAATTTTCTAATTGTGGCTCAAAAAAAAAATGGTTTTGCTTTCACATTTTGATTGGAGTACGAATAGAAAATAGAAGACGAAGCCATTATACAGTATGTTTTCACTTGTTTTGATCATACGAGATCAAACTAATTGATTGATTCACTCAAAAACTTAAGCATTTCAGGCAAAAAAAAAAATTTCAAGGGAAGTTTCTCACCGTGGCTATCTTTATACCCTGTTTCAGCCCCAGGTGTAGGTGGCAACGTGCCCCTGGTGTCAGTTGATTTGGGTCAACAGCCCAAATCAGTTAAGTGTAGCCCTCACCTTCAAGTGGCCGTTCAGCCTTGTGAGTTATAGGCGATATCTCATTAAAAACATTTTTTTTTTAAACGTGTAAATTTGTCCACATATATATTTGCAATCTTACCAGTGTTGCGTACACCCTTTAAAAGCATGCTCTGAGCATCTGTTTTATAGATGGGCCATGATGTGAGTATCTATCCCCCTCCTACAAGTATTTGCTAACCATCACAGAGCTATGGTGCCAGTGCCCCTCAATGTTCGGAGATGAACGAGAAAGGCTGGAGAAATTGTTGGACATATTATTTAAGCCTTGGTGAAAGACTTAAAAGAACATTACAGAATTGGTAAGAAAAAAAACTTGTAAAATATACTTTTTGATCACAGATTTACATAAAACTTACACGGTCTAGTGATGATGATAGTAGAAAACATCCCTTGAAATATTTCTGTCTGAAATGCCATATTTGATGAAAAATAAATAAACTAATTTTCCCATTGGAGTTCAATATCGCTCAGTGAGCGTTTGATTCATTTGTTGAATCTATATGATTTCATGCAAATGTGTAATCGGTTTTTCACTATTTTCTCGTGACCCAGATGGCCGATCGATCTCAAACTTGTACAGGTTTGTCAGTTTATGTATATGGTGGATTACATAAAGTGCTTACACTGCCATGCAGCAACTGTTTTGTTAGCACAAAACCAATTCTGTAATGTTCCTTTAATCACTAACCTAATCATCTCAACCTTGTGTAGACAATTGAACAAATGTACAAATCTATCAGACGTATTAATGAAACAAAAACAACCCCAGTTTGTCCAAGCTCAAAGGCCGCCATGAATTGAGTGACTTTGGCTGTGGCTTCGCGGCCATTACATTGAATAATAGGAATTTGTTTTTGGTCTAGCCGTAGCCAAACCAAATAGAAATAAGCCAGCATGCAAGGCCTTTTTTATAGAGTTGGTAAATATACACTGGGAGTAGATGGCGTCATGGGGATTCCAATGCTAATCAAATGTGGACGTCAATATTGAGACAAGGCGCTATGTGTCATTCAGAAACACGGTTCAGTGGGGTTTAATTTATAGTGTTGAAATAAGTTCAGTGTTGTACCATAACCATTGGAACCATTGGAACCATTGGAACCATTGGAACCATTGGAACCATTGGAACCCTTGGAACCATTGTAACCCTTGGAACCCTTGGAACCCTTGGAACCCTTGGAACCCTTGGAACCCTTGGAACCATTGGAACCCTTGGAACCCTTGGAACCCTTGGAACCCTTGGAACCCTTGGAACCCTTGGAACCATTGGAACCCTTGGAACCCTTGGAACCCTTGGAACCCTTGGAACCCTTGGAACCATTGGAACCATTGGAACCATTGGAACCATTGGAACCATTGGAACCATTGGAACCATTGGAACCATTGGAACCCTTGGAACCATTGGAACCCTTGGAACCCTTGGAACCCTTGGAACCCTTGGAACCTGGAACCCTTGGAACCTTGGAACCATTGGAACCCTTGGAACCCTTGGAACCCTTGGAACCCTTGGAACCCTTGGAACCCTTGGAACCCTTGGAACCTTGGAACCCTTGGAACCCTTGGAACCCTTGGAACCTTGGAACCATTGGAACCATTGGAACCATTGGAACCATTGGAACATTGAACCATTGGAACCATTGGAACCATTGGAACCATTGGAACCATTGGAACCATTGGAACCCTTGGAACCATTGGAACCCTTGGAACCCTTGGAACCCTTGGAACCCTTGGAACCCTTGGAACCATTGGAACCATTGGAACCATTGGAACCCTTGGAACCCTTGGAACCCTTGGAACCCTTGGAACCCTTGGAACCCTTGGAACCCTTGGAACCGTTGGAACCGTTGGAACCGTTGGAACCGTTGAACCGTTGAACCGTTGGAACCGTTGGAACCGTTGGAACCGTTGGAACCGTTGGAACCGTTGACCGTTGGAACCGTTGGAACCGTTGGAACCGTTGACGTGGGAACCAGTGGAACCAGTGGAACCATTGTCGTATAATGCAACAGAGACTCATTGTCTGATGGGCTGTTATTCAAGGTTGACTTGTGGTAGTCAAGGTGACTTGAGAGCCAATCATATGAGCATGCCCATAGCACAATAACAAAAGCGCATACTCATAGCTCAATAACACAAGTGCATACTCATAACTCAGTAACACTAAGCGATAACTCGTAACTCTATAACACAAGCACATACTCATAACTCAATAACACAAGCGCATACTCATAGCTCAATAACACAAGCACATACTTATAGCTCAATAACACTAAGCGCATACTCATAACTCAGTAACACTAAGTGCATACTCATAACTCAGTAACACTAAGCGCATACTCATAACTCAGTTATAACACTAAGCGCATACTCATAACTCAGTAACACTAAGTGCATACTCATAACTCAGTAACACTAAGCGCATACTCATAACTCAGTAACACTAAGCGCATACTCATAACTCAGTAACACTAAGCGCATACTCATAACTCAGTAACACTAAGCGCATACTCATAACTCAGTAACACTAAGTGCATACTCATAACTCAGTAACACAATTAGCACATATCCACAACTCAATAGCATAAGAACACACTGAAAGATAAGGATTGACACACCAGATTTTTAAGGGGAAGCATGGAGGGATAACATCTTTTAGTGAATACCAATACCAATTTGTTTCATTCCAGTTTGCAAAATCCTGGTGAATATTTAAACATCCTTAATAAATACTGAGAGTTTATCACAAAATCTGAGCAATTTTACAATTTTTTGCTCCTTAAAGGTATATTTATTGATGGCAATAACAGTATGAGGAGCCGTTCTTTCACTGCATGGTAATGACCTTGGTTGGTGGCATACAGAAACCAGCCACCAACCCACAGTCATTACCGCGCATGTGACTAGACTGGCTCCTAGTCACACTGTTATTGCCTAATTAAAACATACCCACATGTATTGACGGAGGATCATGTGTCATGCCATTAGCCATCCTGCCTAACCCGCTCGAGTCTAATGTTGTATTTTTGTCTTCAACTTAATTTAACGACCATCAGTGGTAATTGGTTTATGTACAGGAACATGTGGAGTGATCTCTCTTATTGATTGTTGTGATTACATGAATTGTCAGTCATATCTATCATGGCTGGAAGGTAACAGTGTCACATTACTGTGACAATATTAAAGGAGCGTACTCAGTTGAATCTCACTCAAACCACGTAGCTCATGTCAAAAGGTAATTGGCTGAAAGTGGTATCATAGTACGAACAACAGAAGTTAAATCAATGGTGTAAAAAAAATACACGTTACGACAAATCAATAATCATACTCTTTGTCGAAAAAGAATAAAGTCTGCTTATTTTTTTTTTTTTACAATACAAGATCTGCAAAGAGTCAATATTCTCCCTTAACAGCGGTCCGCCGGCCAAATGCTAGTTAAAACACCCAAGGACCAGACAAAATTCTCGCCAAGTGATCCGGCTGGCTAGTACAGTGTTAAAAAGCATCCCTGTTTAATATGAAACACGGAATAGAGTGAAAAGCCTGATGGAATGTTAGTAGTTTGGGGGTTGAACAAAGAAAGTTTACTTGAGCTTGATTTGAACCTGCGAACTCTAGATTAACATGCGGGGGTGTTCTACCAGCTAAGCTATAGACCCATTGCATATGACGTCACACTCTGCAAAAAGGAGGCAGATCATTGGACGATAGCTGTTCTTTGTGCACGCAGTATTACCATGACTACGCGTCTTTTTGCCCGGCGGAACATGACTTGGACAACAGACTTGTCAACAGAGGACGGTTTGAATGTAAACAGAGGTCACATCATCTATATGATCAACACATCAATGAAATGACAGACCTGTGAAAGTTTAAGCTCAATCGGTCATCGGGGTCACAAGAAAAAATAGTGGAAAAAAACATTATATGTTTTCACTATTTATAAACGGGTTTTGGACTTGCGAAATCAATTGTTTACTCACTGCTCAAACACTTCAGCTGTTCAGGCTATAACATGCAAAGGGGACTTTCCACAATGACCACCTTCGTGCAAATCTGTGAAAACATATAATACCAATCTTATCAATGTTGTTTAATCTTGTGCCAATGTTGTTTCACCACTTGGTACACAAAGTTTGAACTTCAGAAAGATTTTGGAAAAATTGTTGTGCAATTCCCTTTAAAAAATAATGTTCTTGTGCAAACTCCCCCCTGGTAACGTGTGACCCAATGCTGTTTCAGGACTTGGTACACAAAGTTTGAACTTCAGAAAGATTATTGGAAAGATTATTGGAAAAATTGTTGTGCAATTCCCTTTAAAAAATAATATCTTGTGCAAACTCCACCCCCCCAGTGACTTTGTGACTCGAGTCGAAAGTACACAATCTGTTAATGTCCTAAATGGACTAGAGCCAAATTAAGACAATCACTAATAGTATAATAGGGAAGCAAGTCCCTTGGCACAACTCCTGCTTTCATAACCGATGCAAAGGCCGTGTCTGGGCTGGTGGCTACAGCTACGGCTAGATTTCCATGTCATCATGCATTGAAGTGAAGGGCATCCTTATAGCAACACCCTTAGCAACAGTCATAGCCGAGCAACAGTCATAGCCGTTGCTTTAACCGCCAATTTGGATACAGCCGAACTGTTAGGTAAAGCAAAAGCCACGCTATCCTAACGAAAGATCAGCGGCGTGACAATGCAACTCCATTGTGATACACGTGCAGGCAACGTCAAAATCTTGTTGATCATTTATGAAACATGCTTGTCACACTTGTTCTGCTAACCGGCAAACAGCTTTGAGAAATGGGGCCCTTATGTACAACAATGCCGTACACAGCTTAAAGTCTATAGTTCACTTCCCCTCGATTGAACTTTTTCGTTCCCATCATAGAAATAATACAGAGGTTATATCCAACCAAGAATCAACACTGTCTTTTAACATGTAATATATTGCACAAATTCCATTTGAATATGCTCAAAAGTGCATCACATCAACTATAATTCAAACATGCTCATAGCCCTACTTAAGGCGGTTGCAGTTTTCACTCCGAAAAAGATGCCGTAAAACCAACCGTAAACCTATACATGTACAGTACACTAGCACTGTGCGTAATGTGTGTATCACATCGCACGACGCCTGTACTACTACTGTGCGCAGGTCATCCGCACTCGTATTACTATCTGCATGCGGAGCCCGGTTAATATGCGTACACACATAACAGAGCACACACACACTGACTGCACAGTGCAGTTTGTACAGTACCCACAGACACATGCCCACAGCTCGAACGGTTAGCGCAGCGCAAAGAAAAGTATTAATAAATGAAAACCAAACTCCAACGCCTTGATCAAGGCTAACATGCTGAGAGAGGGCGCTTTATGCAAAAACAACACCATGGCAAGCCCCTTCCTGTTTCATGACGAGTGTCCTTGGTGTTTGATTTTGAATTACAGAGTGCACATGACCAGGGCCCAATTTCATAGAGCTGCTTAAGCCCTGAAAGTAGCTTAGCACAACAAAGTGATGCTTACCTAAATAAGGTTACCAGCCAAAGTACCATGTCACCTGTACAATTTGTGACTGGTGTCCTGCTCCTTTCTGCTAAGCAGAAAATTGTTAAGCGATATTTTCTGCTTAAGCAGCTCCATGAAATTGGGCCCTGCATTTTTACATCCAGTTCAAATTGCACAGCCTTTAGGAACCCTGTCATCCCAAACAGCCCATCATTTTGGCACGAGTCCATGGTTTACATTAGCTCTCCATGTTGTGCACACTATACAGACACCAATGAGCCATTTGCGAGTTAGATTTGAATAATGTCTGGTACAATGCCTCCTAGTCACTAGTTACAGCTTTATTTTGAATTCGTCCAGACTATAGAGACAGTTGCTGAGTCAAATGGTTCGGGGCAAGCTTGTGTATAGCAACCTTCAGATGAGCAAACCCTGGTACCATTATTGCGCCATACACATTCATTCAGAATTGTGTCTGGGTGTTCGCCGTCTCTGATGTAACTACACAAAAAGCTTGCCCCGAACCATGAGACATAGCAACTGTTTGTATTCGCTACATGCACGGATCCGCCATGTGCATGTAGAGCCTCGACTTCATGCTTCATTTGTCTTGTATTGATGTAAATTATTTGGATGAAAGTGTCATTACATTACCGTGACAATACAGAGAATGCTTCCATTCACTGCTGTCCCCAATTCGAGGCTCTACACGCAAATGGTAGATCGTGCGAAGGGAAAATAGTTCGAGCAACTCAAATTGCAGCAGTATGTTGTGACTGAGCCAGTCATTGAACCAGAAATTATTCAAATCTAACTCGCAAATGGCTTATTGCTACAACCTTCTACTTCTGAAAATTCAGACAGATTGACTGACAAAGAAGATTTGTTTACAAAACAATAAAAGCACCTCGGCAATTGACAAAAAATAATAATAATACAAGTACTCTTCTCTGAGTAAAGTGCGCATTTTTATTAATTTAGATTTTGTTTTAAACTAGGCTTGGTTTGTTCCCTTGAATAGGCCATGTCACACGAGGCAGTTTACAGTCAACCAGTTCCAGGCAATCACCAATAATAAAAAAAACTCATTCACATTTCAGTTTTCTTCATATTTTCCTGGGGATAGTAAAGTTACAGCTAAAAGAATGTCCGTTGTGCCGTCGGAGTGTTCCTTGTGCACGAGGTGCAGTTGGTTGCCTTCAAGTTGTCTGAAACAATCGCCCAATCTGACATGGCCCGACATTACCCAATATTACATCATTACTTGCAATTTATTCATTAATCAACAATATTATGATATCTGTACGATCACAGATGGTATCTATACAAAGGAAAAGTTACAATACCGTAATTGTCATAAAATCTTTAATACGTTCGTTGTACAAAAAACACACCATGATTACAGTTTGTTTTTTTGGTCATTTACACTAAATCTCACATTATTCTCTGCTTTCTTGTTTATTTGCACCAAAGAAATGAATGGGTCTGAGTATAAAAAAAACAAAACAAACAAACAAACTAATTAAATTAACGATATTACAATAAAAAATAAGTCTGAGTAATTACTACAAAAATAGAACTGAATGGATTTAGCAGGTGTTTTTTTTAAAAACATTATCCGTCAGATAGTCCAATGAGAAAACGTATTCCTTTTCAAATGTGACAATTTATTTCAATCGAAAGTAAACAATCATCAAAAAAAAGTTTCAATGATTTTTTTGTTCGCTCGTCTGAAGAGTTTGAGATAACTTCTTTATTGAAACGTGACTTTTTTTTATGTATAAAATACCAAAGTTACTTTCTAATGAACATTTTCACATGGTTGATATTTTGTAAACAATAAGCTGCTAAGCACACTAAGCACAGAGGTAAAAAATCTAGCTTAGCGGAGTAAGAGTTACCAGTCAAAATGTCAAGCATTATTCACTGGTGTGATAAATGGTTGGTTCCCCGGTGTGATGATTGTTTGCTACGTTGATGAAACTGTTAAATTATATTTGTTTGGACGGCTTTGTAAAACTAGGCTAGGGTCATCATGACTTTCAAGATAAAAAATAACGCCCACTCTTCAGCAAATCAAAGAATTTGTTGATTTATTCATTTCCCCGATTGGGGAAGAAAAACTAAATCAACATTATTCCCAGAACGATAGTCCTGAAATGCAACGCAAACAAAGTCTTCAACTGCGGATCGAAGAGGTTGGGGGATTTTCCTTAAAAAATACCACAACAAAAATCATCGGAATGGAATAATGTTTATGAATAGATTTTCACTATAATTAGAAAAAAATCCACTGAGCCACTGTTTGCCGATTCAAAAGCCGACAGAATAATTACAGGAAAATGAAATATGATTCAATCCAAATCATACCTTTAAAAACTTCCTCGAATATTTATACGTTAGGAGAAAAAGGCTGGCCCCGACTCTAACCACAGCACAACCAAAAACAACAACCTATTTTTCTCTGGACGACTAAAAAATAAAAAAGTACATATTTCGTTAAGATGTTTAAAACAAGTAATATCCCAGTCCTCCGACATGTCTATTTTTTCGTAAATCCTCCATTTTCTTGACAGTGGCGTAACTAGACCTTTTAATTTGTGGGAGGGGGGGGGGGCAGGGGGGAAAAAAACTTTGAGGGGGTCCTATAACTTATCAAGAAAAAACCCTTGACCTACGGATCTGTTCCTTTATATCACGGGGGTTTTCAAAACATTCTTCATCAATTTTACAAGTTAGAAAATGGAATTAACTGTTGCGAACTGCTTACCAACTAAAAGTACCCACAGTATAATTGCAAGCCTGATCCTTTGAACCCATAGCAGAGTCTTTCTCGAAGGCTAAAATGGCAACACAGTACAACACACATAAACAAGTGGACTGCTTCTGTTCCACCAGTATACCTGTTTATGTGTATTTTATGTTGTCATAAATAGCTTTTTAGAAAGACTCTGCTTTTCGACCCTAGCAGAGTCTTTCCGGCGTGACGTTTCGTCAGGCCATTAACCTTTTTTCTAAATTTACAAGTTATGCACAAAAATACGTTTTCATTATCTCACTTGGGTTGAGTTGGGGGGGGGGGGGACAGGGGGGGGACAGGGAGGGGGGGGGGGCAATGAGGAGCGAGGGTTGTCTCCCCAGCCTCTGGTTTCTTTAGTTTTTGTGCCAAAGTAATATGCTCTAAATCGTTTCATGTTTCACTTTAGTTTATAGTGTGTCGTGGCCGACTTGTATAGTGCATCAAATTCAAGCTCTGGTGGCTGAGTCATCAGGGTGTGGGTTCGAATCCTGGTCATGACACTTGGTGTCCTTGAGCAAGACACCTAATTGCTTCTCATCACCCAGGGGTAAATTATCGGGTACCTGTGAGGGCAGAGATGGTTCATGTGATTGATTGAGCTCGGTGCGCTACACACTTGGCAGCACAGGCTGTATTACTATTACTCCCCAGGGAGCTGAGATGGTTAAAGGAAATAAATAAACGGCACAGTGACCAGGGGTAAAAGTGTTTGAAGCGTAAGGATTATTTCTTTGAAATTGCGCTATACAAGAGTCATTATTATTGTTGTTATTACTATCAATCATTCTTATACAAATTTTGACAAATAATCAGCCCCCCCCCAGCAAAAAAATAAGATAAAAACAGTTATTGAAGCACTAATAGTGTATTTCAGTCAACAAATAAACAACACTTAATTAATTAACAACCTTGATCATCTAGAAAACAACACGCCCCAGCAGCTTAAATTTGTCACTTCATTGGATCCTCATGGTCTTGTGGTTATTTTATACACAAGAGAGGAAGTGTACAGAAGCAATTAGGAAAGAACTGCCACATTCATTTTTTACACACAGTCACTTAATTGGGGAGATTTTTCTAAGCGAGAGAAAAAAACAACAACTTAAAGGAACATTACAGAATTGGTAAGAAAAAAACTTGTAAAATATACTTTTTGATCACAGATTTACATAAAACTTACACGGTCTAATGATGATGATAGTAGAAAACATCCCTTGAAACATTTCTGTCTGAAATGCCATATTTGATCAGAAATGAATAAACTAATTTTCCGATTGAAGTTTATCGCTCAGTGAGCATTTTTATTCATTTGTTGAATCTATAATGATTTCATGCAAGTGTGTAATCGGTTTTTCACTATTTTCTCGTGACCCAGATGACCGATCGACCTCAAACTTCTACAGGTTTGTCAGTTTATGTATACGGTGGATTACATAAAGTGCTTACACTGCCAGCAACTGTTTTGTTAGCAAAAACCAATTCTGTAATGTTCCATTGAAGGTATTGTACACTTTTGGTAACAGCTCAAAATCAGTGTCCACATTTTGTGTGATTAAACATATGCATGAACAAACAAAACTGTGAAAGTTTGAGCTCAATTGGTCATCGAGGTCACAAGAAAATAGTGAAAAGAGATCTTATGTGTTTTCTGTTTTTTCAAATTATCGCGCGCGATAATTTCTATTGTTTTACTCGTTTCTCAGAAACGATAGCATTTTAGGCAGAAATATTTTTAGGAACCCTTTCTACCATTACTTACTTTAAATCATGTAAGTTATGTGTGAATCTGTGAACATTGTGTTTTTCGATCTTACCAATAGTGTACAGGGCCTTTAAGTAGAGATACAAGAGTTTAAGATCCTCTCTGCGATTGGTAATTGTAAAATATACTTTTGATCACAGATTTACATAAAACTTACACGGTCTTATGATGATGATAGTAGAAAACATCCCTAGAAATATTTCTGGCTGAAATGCCATATTTGATGAGAAATAAATCAAACTAATTTCCGATTGGAGTTTATCGCTCATGAGCATTTTATTCATGCATTGTATAACACATGCAAATTTGTAATCGGTTTTGCACTATTTTCTCGTGACCCAGATGGCCGATCGATCTCAAACTTCTACAGGTTTGTCAGTTCATGTATACGGTGGACTACATAAAGTGCTTCCACTGCCAGCAACTGTTTTGTTAGCAAAAACCAATTCTGTCATGTTCCTTTAAGTAGAGATACAAGAGTTTAAGATCCTCTCTGCGATTTACCCTGATTCTAGGTATGTCGTTCCGATCCTCAACGCTGTTTAATCTTGCTTTCTTTGTCTACGTGTTTGTGCGGCAAAACACATATGAAAAGACATGCATGCGTGGCAGATAACACAAGTTTCCGAAGAAGTGATCCATCTGAAGGAAGTGTGACTCAATGAGAGTAGGGCTATACGTTGACACAAAATGAGCTAAATATCCAACTGCCACATTTTCTTAAACAGGAAGTCCTTGTCCTTGTCCACATTCCATGTAAAAAAAAACTTGCTACATTATTTGGTTTTGCCGTTATCCATCGATGTGTATTAAGCACTGTATACCAAGTCCTTTCTCGAGTTGTGAACAAAAAAATCCACAGGCATATCCCTCTAGAGGGATTCGAACCCACAGCCTTTGCCTATGGGCAAAAACCAAATATTTTCCCCGGTACAAAATTAACATCTGTTAAAAAAAATTCAGCTGAATCAGCTGATCAGCTGAAGATACACCGGGGTCCAATTTCATAGAGTTGCTTAAGCAGAAAATATTGCTTAACAATTGTCTGCCGAGCAGAAATGAGCAGGATACCAGTCACAAATTGTACATGTTACTAGGTAGTTTGGCTGGTAACCTTATTCTGGTAGGCATAATTTGGTTGTGCTTAGCTACTTTTTGTGCTTAAGCAGCTCTATGAAATTGGGCCCTGTTGTGCTCCCATGCATTTGTGTTTCTTTAGTCTATTTACTTTAAAGGTCACCCTCATACTTTGGTAAACGAATGGAGTAATTTCTATCCGAAAGCCTATTTGTTATCAAGATGGTAATGGTAGCAAGCATCCTGCGTAAGGTGGATCAGACCCGGATCTGATCCGCCAATGTGGATTAACAGCTCTTGTGTAAACGCAGAAAAGCAGGATCAGACCCGGTTCAAGATCCTGCAATTTTAATCCACCTTTTGAGGAGGGTCGATCCCTGCAATTGGTGGATCAGAAACGAGTGCATGAGCGCAAAAGTGGATCAGACACCGCGACTCGATGTGGTCATTTCCGGTTTTGCTAGGAATTCCGAGCCTTTTTGCCTGTGTTTTTTTGCGCGACAGCTGCGATCAAAAGTGGGATCAAAGCTGGATTAGGCACTGGTGTAAACGCCACACCAGATCTCGATCAGCGGTTGTGATCCAAATGCTGGATCTCAATCCACCTCTCTGGATTGAGTGTAAACGCGGTGTCTCTGATACACAAGTCCACACGATAGTTTGACTTGAGTTGCGTTCTCGTTTGATACCGTAGTCAGGAAGAAACCACGCCGTCACATGAGGGGGGAAAACACCGAGGCAAACCAAAATAATGGGCGAGTGGCTCAATCCATAAATAATTGTGATCAGGAAAAAGGCGATGTTCTCCTTCTTGATTTCTTAAATTGTATTTCCTTGGGCGAGGAGACTGGGTGCGCTGATGCACCTGCGTTTCACTGTTCGAAATCATCTCGATACTCCCATGACCGTATGCCTCTTGTGATGGCCAGTTTATAGTGCAGCAGTTTCCGATTTACAATTCTTTAAATAGGTTCCCCCAAGTCCGACAATCCGTTTTTTCTGGATACCTCGTAATTCTAACGGCCTGTTAGCACGATGGTTTGATACCTCGGCGACTCAGGTTTCCAGTGTGGGAGGAATGGGATGCGATGCATTGAACTAAAAAGGCAAATTAGAGCCCTAACTCTGACAGCTCTTCAATCCGACGTCCCATTCATCCGATTTCCAACAAATAGGTGATCAGAAGATCAATTTGACCCCTATTGCTCGGACTAACAACAAATATACCATAAACAAAGTTTCCATGACACAAATTATGTTGGTTTGGTTTTTTTCTCTTATGTACCGGTGTAACATTTTTTACACTAAATTGGTTTTATCAGCACTTCTTTTACGAAATATTAAAAGAAAAACAATTGTCAGATATTTTATCAATCTAATGCTTGGAATAATGTATCGGTTAATTGGTTTTCATCAGCACTACTAATTTCTAAAACAAAACAATAGTGCTGTCAATCAGGAGTTTTGTGTGTGTTAATGCTGGTCAGGTGGGATTTGTTTCAATTGTTGTGCGACAAGGTACATGTGGAAGTCGAGGCCAGTCCATTTGGAGGATTTAATAGCTCCATGAGTCTGTGTAATATAAAAAATTAAACCCAAAGAAACTCAAAGTGCCTGGTGCCGTAAAGCCTCAAGGCTTACAGAGAAAAATGTACAGGATCTGAAAAAATATTTGTCATAAATCTTCCTCGGGAAGAATAAAAATCTCTTAGGGGCATGAGGAATCCGATGGTAAGTGACCAATGAAGAAAAAATCTAGCCTACCATAGTCAAGTTTTGGGACAGTTCCATCATTAGTTCTTTGCGCTATCGCCTCAAGGCCCTAAGAAAATGTTAAGTTTCTGAAAAAAAATTAAGAAATGATGCAGGCCCTCAGGAAGAATCGTAAAAAATCTCAGAGGGATAAGGGGTCCGATGGCAAGCGGCCATTGAAGACAAGCCTAGCCTACCATAGTCAAGTTTTGGGACAGTTTCATAATTAGTTCTTTGGCCTTAAGAAAATGTTCAGTTTCTGTAAAAAATAAAGAAAAAAGAAGATGACCCTCAGGAAGAATCGGAAAATCTTAGAGGGATAAGGAGCCAAATGGCAAGTAGCCAATGAATACAAGCCTAGCCTACCATAGTCAAGTTTCTTGACTATTTCCTTCTACAAGCAAGTGTCCAATATTACTGTAAAAAAAAACACTTCTGAAGTACTGCAGAACATTTTGGTTTAGTTCCATTAGACACCGTTGTATAGTTTGGCGCAAAGCACACATTAAAGAAAATTGACGCTAACAGAAAATCAACACGCTCCACTCGGTAGAAATTCACCCTCCTACAGGTTGATACTCCAAGATGCCTCAAATCTCCCCTGTGCAACCCACACAGCGAATGAGTTAACCCATGCCACACTTTCCTATCATTGGATTTGTATGTGTGGTCGATCAGTGCCACAGCTTGCCACAGGAGAAATTGACCAAGGTTGAGAACCTCGATCTCTTCCCAACAGCGGCCCCGAATTCCATCGCAACTGAGCACAGCTGGGTCCAATTTAGTGGCTCTGCTTGCCGCCAAAATTCTGTGCTTGCAATCACCATTCTCTGCTTACCGAGCAAGCGCCGAATTTCTGTGCTAGCTATGTAAGTGTAGAACGCCTAGCAACGTGGACTACGCACGAGCACATGCAAAAATTCCCTGCCAACCCGAGAAATACGCTTGACGTAAGCGCGGAATTCCCTGCTTCCGTTAGCGCCGATTCTTCGCTTACGGTAAGCAGAGCCATGAAATTGGGCTTCGGGTGGCTTCTCCAGTTTACCACTCTCATTGAAGCACTTACGGCTAGGACTGAAACTCTATCTAGCTAAGCATGCATGTGTGCCTCAAAATGCCACTGTTATGGCATAGTGAGGTGAGGGGTTGGATTATCTCAAAGACACACACTGGTAGTAGGAGGGCTTTTTAATAGCCACCATGGACAACTTCGACCCCTAGAGGGCAGTGTGTAACTACAATGGCGGTCAAACTGCTCTACATTTTTACCAGAGTTCGTTGTTATTACTGAAAAAAAAACTAAAAGCCTTGGCTTCGAACGTTAAAAAGTGTCACAGACAAACATTTCCCCGGCTATATTACAGTCATCAGTTAAAATCATCTTTAAAAAAAACAGACATCTTTCAATAAACATTTACAGCCATTTATATTTTTCAAAATTTTATGCTGAAAAGATGTCGGAAGAAATCCATGTATACACAGAGGGCAAGCTTGGGTGAGGAGATATACTACAAACTTGGTAAAATTCATCTAAAAATCAGCTGGGTTTTTAAACATAATTACATTATTACACATTGCAATTTATAAGAAGTTTCCAAGTACTGTCTTGGCGGTGATGCTCAATTTTCACACATATCGATGACGTTTCGTTTTTCACACACATCAATGGCTTCTCATCAGTTTATCAGTAATGCTGTTTCCACACATAATGCTTAGAATCACATGTATCCACGATGCTCCACTTACATTGACACTTGCCAGATCAGGAGCTCCGCCTCACGACCTTTACCCTCTGACCCCTCCTGCATCAGGTAATCGTGTCCCTCGCCTCCGCACAGCACGAGGCTTGTGGTGCTTGTTATGCTCGCCGACACCTGGTCCATGCGGCCTTTGACCTTCGACACGATGTCGCCCCTCCCGCTGTCCTCGGAGAGGTTGCTGCTGCCGGCGCCGCTGTCCGCCGTGCTGGGCTTGTCATCCTCCGCCTCGTCGAAGGCCAGCGAGAAGTACTCCGTCATGGGGGACATGGCAGAGGTCACAAGGTTTGCAGTGTGGGTGCTTGCTTTGGTACGGGGCGGAGTGCGCGGGGCGTCATCTGGTGTGGAGTGCGGCGTTGGGGTCGGCGTTGGTGTGGACGCTGGGTCAAAAAATAAATCAGAATACATCAAAGTTACCAGAGGCTGATCTATATGGACATTCATTGTTCGAGTTTCTCTCACCTTGACTTGAAGTAAAATTAAGTGATCCATTTATCATTTGTACACCATGGTGATAGAATGTGAATTTTGATTGGTCCAGAACCAATCACGTGATGTGCTACAAAGACACATCACAGCTCAAAGGAATAAGAGTGATGCAACCGACCTTGCTTGTGCCCAACATTGGTCGTTTCTACCGCCATGTACAATGTTAGGAATAGCAAATCTATTAACCAGGCCTGGAATTAACACAGAGGCCACGGAGGCCATGGCCCCTGTTGCCCTAGTCTTGGCCTTGGTGCCCCTTCAAAAGTTTTCCATAGACTTTACGATTTTCCAATGGAAGTGCCCTTTGCAAAATGAAAATGGCCTTGCCCTCTCAAAGATGAAATTCTAGGCCTGATTAACTGTGCATAATATGCGCTGCTCCGGTATGCACAGAACTGTCTAGATCTGTTCCATGAAGTATCAAGACAATAGTTTTAATAAATGTGTATGTAGCGCCCTCTACCAGTGAAATGCAGCAAGTATTATTTGATGTACAATATGAGCAGCAAAATACCAGTGTCTACAGAATCAAGTGATTTTGACAACAGCTGTGGCCATCGGCTGCATCATTGAAGAAAAAAAAAGACCTTTTCAGCGATGTAGCCATAGCCGTAGCCGTCATGAAAGATGAACCGCCCCAAAAAACGAGAAAAATTTACCGTCGTTACTGTCCTCCTTGGATGAGTAATGAATCCGATCGCTCTGCCGGTTGATCTCCAGGGCCAGCATGAACCTCACCGGTCCCCCGTGGGTATGGTACGCCACCATGGCTGGCCCGTTCACCAGGGGGACTCCCTCCAGCCGGGGCAGCGGGAAGTTGACTAATATGCCGAGGTTGGTGCCCACCCACAGGGAGCCGTAGCAGGCCAGGAGGTTGGTCACGTGGACGGAGTGAATGTTATGGAAGATCGCTTGAGATTTGGCACCCAGGCCTTAGAAGAGGAAAAAAAAAAAAAAAAAAAATGTCAGTTGGAAATTTGAAACTTAGAGGACTGCTTCTGGCTTGGCAGTCAGGCTTTAGTTCTTTGAATGTGGCAATCTCACCACCCTGAAAGTTTTTTTTAATGACCTAAAGGGGGTAGTTAATGCCACAAAGGAGGTAGTTAATGACATGAAGGAGGTAGTTATTGACCTGATGGGGGTAGTTAATCATCTGAAGGCCTTATTTCATTTCATTTCAAGACATTTATTTCCACTCCAACAGAGAATCATCATAACAATAACAAAGAACAGTTACAGGATAATTGGAGATGGGGGCATAGCCAGAAAAGCCAAAGCTTGTGGTAGGTATGCCCGGACAAACAATCTCATCACCCCCGAGAAAAAAAATGTATGACCTAAAGGGACGAAGTTAATGGCACAAAGGAGGTAATTAAAAACATGAAGGAGGTAGTTATTGACCTGATGGGGGTAGTTAATCACCCGGAAGAAGTAGTTCAAGACCTTAAGGGGTAGTTAACGACAGGAAAGGGGGTAGTTTAAGACCCCATCAATTTTACACTAATATTATCTTTGAAGTTGAAACTATTCCCTCCAAAAAATAACATCTGGTGATAATCTGGTTCCCGATGTGCATTGGTGTTTAAAATACACACTGTAGAATTAACTCTGGTTATAATCAGTGGAGAGCAGCCAGACTAGTTGCTAACCCTAACCCTAACCCTAACCCTAACTCTAAGCACATGTACATGCAGATGAAAGTAGTTGGTGACTGCGAAAAAAACAAGTCATAAGGAGTGAAAGAGTTTTTAGAGCTCGATCTTTTCTGGGCCCAATTTCATGGCTCTGCTTACCGTGGAATTCTGCGCTTACGTCCCATAGATCTATGCGCTTTACAGAGCTTGGTATGCGCAGAATTCTGCGGTACGCAGAGCCATGAAATTGGACCCTGGTCACTTCCTAAACAAGTATGATATTTGAGTTTCTCGTGGTCTTAAAATGTTCGTGGGCCAAAGTGCCACTCCCCTTTGTTACTGCCCTCTCTTCTCTTCCGATTCATTTCTGCCTTCCCCCCTTGATAGAGCTAGTCTTGTAGACATCCTGTAAGGATCTTAGACTGTAATTTTGGGGTTGAACAACGACAAATTTACTCGAGCGGGACTTGAACATGCGACCTCTGGATTAATGCGCCGGAGGTCGCAGGTTCAAGTTTCGCTATGCTCAATTTATATTTGTTCAAACCCAACAAATATTTGAAAATTTACCCAGTCAGTTTCCCTTGTGGTTAATTACCTGGGCCCAATTTCATAGAGCTGCAGAAAATATCGCTTAACAATTTTTCTGCTAATCAGAAATCAGCAGAATACCAGTCACAAATTGTACATGTGACATGGCACTTTGGCTGGTAACCTGGCAAGCATAATTGCTTAGCCACTTTCAGTGCTTAAGCAGCTCTATGAAATTGGGCCCTGATCTGAGATTGTATAATGACAAACTGGAGCTCTGTAATATCCCAGCAGCCTTTGAACACACCCCTTCTCCTCCTCTGTCTTATCGCAGACACACCCAGCCGTTATTTTAAAATAACCTACAAAACAGAATCTGTAATGTCTCCCTTCCCAGTTCCATTACCTCCCCACCCCTTCCTTACTCCTCGTTTCCCCCAAACCTGCAACCATCCTCCCGATGGGGCTAGCCAAGCTGATATCCTGCAGGTTTTGTAACCTCTCTCATATGGAATAAGCATCTACCTGTAGCCTAATATAACCCCTCCTCCACGTCCACCCTCACCCTTCCCCTTTTTCTCCACCGTCCTCTACCTCATCACCACCTACCTGCAACCATCCTCCCGATGGGGCTAGCCAAGCTGATATCCTGCAGGTTTTGTAACCTCTCTCATATGGAAAAAGCATCTACCTGTAGCCTAATATAACCCCTCCTCCACGTTCACCCTCACCCTTCCCCTTTTCTCCACCGTCCTCTACCTCATCACCTACCTGCAACCATCCTCCCGATGGGGCTAGCCAGGCTGATATCTTGCAGGTTTTGTAACGTCTCCGTATGGAATAACCTGATGATATCCGACGTCTGGAAGGAAACCCACACACCCACGCCGGCCACCACCATACTCTGGACACTCTGGGTTGAGTCCTGATGGACCTCAAATTCCGTCTACAGGAGGAAACAAGAATTTCACGAGCCAATCACTTTTAGAACTCTCCCTTCGCTTTCACAAAACCCGCCCCGGCGCCCAGTTTCATAGAGACACTCAAGCACATAAGGGTTACTCAGCACAACAGAAAATTGTGCTTACCACAATGAGGTTACCAGCCAAACACCTTGTAATAATGCATCATCTGTGACTGGCATCCTGCTCATTTTCGCTCAGCAGAAAAATGTTGAGCAACATTCTCTGCTTAAGCAGCTCTATATAAAATTGAGTTTGGGGTCGTATGCTCAGAAAGTTTGAGTACTTTTCAAAAAGTATGCCTGATGAACAGGGATAATAATATTATAAAGCGTCTTGATCTAGCTACTAGAATAATTTGCACTAAGAATCAACCATTAGTATTTTTATCAGTGCAAGTGGTCTATAGTTATAAATAACAGTACGTTCCACATCCTTACATGTACATGGTACTATTTCCTTAGACAACAACATGTAGTTGGTGTCAGTCAGAATAACAACTTGTAGCTGGTGTCAGTCAGAATAACAACCTGTAGTTGGTGTCAGTCAGAACAAAAATGAAAGATCCTGAAAAAATGGGACGTGGTTTTACCACTCGGTCTAGAGTTGAAGCCTCTGGAACTAAAGGAAGTTATGTTTTAAAAAAATTAACAGACAATCTCCGCGACTACAAATAGAAATCTAGAGGTTTTGGTCAAAACAAGGGTTGGGTTTAAGCGTGTCAAGTTGGAGTGGTCTAGTGCACGGACTCAATTTCTGGCGGTTTAAGTCAGTGGGGTGTGGGTTCGACTCCGGGTCATGACACCTTGTGTGTCCTCGAGCAAGATACTTTACTATAATTGCTTCTCTTCACCCAGGGGTATAAATGGGTACCTGCGAAGGGTAGAGGTTGATAATGTGTTTGAAAAAAGCCTAAGGAGTGCCAGGGCAGCTCGGGGCTGTATACTCCCTAGGGAGCTGAGAAAGATTACAGGAATGATATGACAAAGGGCCCTTATGTAAACAGCATTGATAAATCATTGTAAAATGCACCGTATCACAAGTCTGGAATTTCATCTTGGAGAGGGCAAGGCCATTTTCATTTAGCAAAGGGCACTTCCATTGGAAAATCTCAAAGTCTATGGGCAACTTTTGAAGGGGCACCAAGGCCAAGACCAAGGCAGGGCAACAAAATTTCACGTAATTCCAGGCCTGATATCAGAACTAGCAATTTTTTATGAAAATTGTCTTTCTTGCTATGTAAGAGACACTTTAAATGTCAATTTATCTATTCATTCATTCATTTATTCATTTGTTTTTTTTAAATATTTTGTTTGGAGGGGGGGGGGTAGAAGGGGGCTGTCCTTCCTACCTGTGTAAATTCACTCTCGGTGTCGACGACGTGTATCTGGTTTCCACATCCACACCACATGTTCTGCTTGACTGGCAGGAGGGACGTGACTGGACTCGAACCCAACTCTGATATGCGCGGCTCTTTCACCTTCCATTCTCCCTCTTAAAGAAGAATTCAACCAGTAATTTTTTTTTATGAATCTTTACAAAAGAAATAGATTTTCCTCAAATGATTTACATGTACATTTTACAGACTTAAAGGGGGAGGGGGATTTCACAAAGAGCTACGATTTATCTTAAAGAAGGGCTCCAAGGTCAAATTCAGTTTTATGATCCAACCATTTTCCATAAGATATGAAAATGGGGAAAAAATTACAAGCTCCAGCCTCACGTTAAAGCGTCTTTCTCAGGATCCTCGCTGTTCCCCAATACGCCGCCTTCTGTACCAGATATACCCTCGCCTTGATCATGTTCCCCCCGATTATTATTACCATTTCAATTATCACAACATGCAACAGAAGGATCACATTTTCCTTTGTGCCGGTAACTCCTCGAGTCAGGCTACGTCCCGTAGCCTTAGATCTCAAGGGTCTTTCTCAGGATCCTCGATGTTCCCCAAAACACCGCCTTCTGTAACAGATCTACCTTTGCCTTGATCACGTTCCCCCGATTATTATTACCATTTCAATTATCACAACATGCAACAGAAGGATCACATTTTCCTTTGTGCCGGTAACTCCTCGAGTCGGGCTACGTCCCGTAGCCTTAGATCTCAAGGGTCTTTCTCAGGATCCTCGATGTTCCCCAAAACACCGCCTTCTGTACCAGATATACCCTCGCCTTGATCACGTTCCCCCCGATTATTATTACCATTTCAATTATCACAACATGCAACAGAAGGATCACATTTTCCTTTGTGCCGGTAACTCCTCGAGTCGGGCTACGTCCCGTAGCCTTAGATCTCAAGGGTCTTTCTCAGGATCCTCGCTGTTCCCCAAAATGCTGCCTTCTGTAACAGATCTACCCTCGCCTTGATCATGTTCCCCCGATTATTACTATTATTATTTTAATTATTATTATCATTGTTATTATTATTAAAAGAAAGCTCTACCAGATTTTCAAATGAGAAGACCCATATTCACCTTCTGTCCTGACATAGATGAGGACCGTGCCGTCTTTCTGGGCCAGGAACATTCGATTGTTCAGATATTTCATGGATGTGACGGCTTTCGGGACTTTGAAACTGACGAGACACTGGGTTTTGTCCATCTGGTTAGCTTCGTAAATACTGATCCTAGAAAGAGATTCAAACAGGGAAAAACAGGTACCGTGAAACACAGTGGCATTAGTAAACCCCTCAGGATTCGGCCTTGAATAACAGCTGGCGCAATGACTCACTAAGGAGCGAGACTGAAGTACTATTTTGTCTTGTAGGTTTTTGCTATTTTTTTTTTATAACTCCGCCCATGAATTTTCAAAAAATTCAGTCTTTTTGGTATTGCACCGTTATACCATGCAGAAACAGATGGCAGTACCTCCATGCACTGGGTGAGTTTATTCAGCTTGAAATTCCCATTACAACTCCTGTGGTCAGGATTGGTTTGTACACTAAACATCTTGGCAAATCCTCAAGAGGTAGCCCTTGTTTGATATTAATAGTCACAAGTTACCGCCTAAATCGTTAACATTTCTCAGACTGTAGAGACAGTTGCTATGTCAATTGGTTCGGGGCAAGCTTTTTGTACAGCAACCTCCAAGATGAGCAAACCCTGGTGCCATTGTGCTGTACACATTAATTTAGAATTGTGTAATGGGTATTCGCTGTCTCTCTTTATGTGAATCACCCATTAAAAGCAAACCCTCGTTTGCCTACGACAAACTCGGGTTGGTACTCAGCGGTTTAGTAAAACAGCAGTTTTCAACAAGATCTTTCTTATCTGATCAAAAGTTAATGAGGCATGAACAGGTGGTTTAGGGGACCACTGCCTGTGAGTTTTCTGACAAGAATATCCGCAAAATTTCTTGTTTAATGGGAGATTCACGTAATGTCTTACGTCACCACGCAACAAGCTGTCTTGCTTACGGACCCAAGTTTCCAGAACCGAGACTCAAACCAACAATCTACTGATCTGAAAGCTTGAGTCTGGTTCCTTTACATCTGCACCACAACCTCCTCACTTTAATATGAAAGGGGTTAGCCGTAGCGTGACACCGGGTCCCAGATTCCACTAGACTCACCTCCCACTCTCCGTGCCGAGCCACACCGTTGTCTGCATGAAACAAAACTCGCTCCGTCTAACGGCGTCCTTGAAACTCTTCCCCGAAGTCCCGTTCGCCCCGAGGGATCTCCTGACCCCCGGCACGCACTCGGAGCACAGTATCCTCAGCTCCCCGAGCTCGAACGTCTCCAGTATCTTCGGGGACGGAGGTTGGAAGCCCACAATGCTGACGTAAGATTTCTTGTTGTCGGAGCTGACGACCCAGAGACAGTTTTTGGCCGCCTCGCTCTCGATTGTTCGTTTCCGTCTGCTTCGGGAGAAGGACGGCTCTAACGGGCAGAGGGCGGCACACTGCACCTGTGGGGATCATCAAAAGAAATATTGATAGAGAGCGCTGTGGCATGCCGATGGTTCCATGCTTCAATTTGGTTATCTCCGACAAATCAACGCAATTAGATCAATTCTGTGCTCACCTCTTGTTTCAAGTTTTCATATTTGATTTGTGTTTCGTGAATTTTACACTTTAAACAGCAAACCACTCGATTTGAAAGAACAGGCTGACAATATCTGCATCGCGTGCACATGTTGTCAACGCTCGCTGTGGCTAAGGTTCACAAGGAAAAGAAGTAGATAGAGCAATAGATCAATCAATCCATAGCAGGTAGATTTAGATGTTTTAAGTCTGGGTGCCCTAGTTCCACCCGGTACCCAGCCCTAGCCGTCTCTGCTGGATTCCGGGCCACCCTCCCCACCCTCCTTCCTAACCGGGACCGGGACAGTTACCTTGGCTGAATGCCTAGTAGTGAACACTGGTAAGGCGGTCATGAGGAGTGGCACGCCGTAGTTCATCTCAGCGTGGGCGCTGTCGCTCTCCTCCGGTGCGTACCACCCAGGGTTGTTGTGAGGCTCTGCAAGCCAAATAAAAAAACAAAATAATGGTTCAATATTCTCCCCCTATGATAATTCCATTGTATCCCGAAGAAGCGGTCAGCAGTACATCCATGATCCGGTTTTGTAAGAAGACAATTTTGGCATCAAAATATTTGTTTTGCTTACTTGTATTCATTCAAAGAATTCTCTTAACCCTTAAAAACCAGGGTTTCATTGTGGCAATGATATGTTCACAGGAAAACAATTACTCCAGAAGCTCCCAAAAAGTTCTGAAAAATAATACTTAGCGGGCGACCCTGAAGTGGTTAAGTGGGAACAGACAATAAGAGCTTACACCACAGCAACAGTCCAAAGAACTTGAAAGTCTAAATCAATGCTATAAGTAGGATTTGAAACTTTGCATGGTGGAAGTATAACTAAGAGAGGTTTGTGGTAACACCATGTTAAAATCTCTTTCGAGTAGTGTCGGTTCTGAAAATAAGCCCAGCTTATCTAGTTCCTGTTCCCACCTTCATGTACCACCGAGCCAATCCAAACTGCCAGTTAATCAATCCCCCACAAGGCAGTACATAAGCAGCATCCAGCAACAGAGTCCAGAATTCTCCTGAAGACAATCAGAGCGTTCGTTAATGACTCGACGTTTCGATCAGTATGCTCTGATCGTCCATTCTCCTGAAGACGATCAGAGCATACTGATCGAAACATTGAGTCTTTAACCACCGATTCTTTTCAGAACCAACAAACCTCAAAAGAGATTTTAACATGGTGTTACCGCAAACCTCTCTTAGTTAAATCAATGCCGACTCACTCAAGGCTAGTTTGGCTGTTTCCAATGCTGTTATCCAGTCCAGTTTGGTCTTAGAGCTGACTGCATCAAACACTAACGTCACTCGCTTGTCCCTGTTTAGTCGGGAAGAAATCGATCACAATTTGGTTACTACTTGATCCAGATTCAACAATAAAAATTAATATACGGCCAAAGTAAACTTGCTGAACATTTTGTTTAATTTCGTTAAATGAGATATCGCCTTACTCACAAGGCCGGACTGCTCCCCCAAAAAGTTGGGAATGTAGTGCATTCTGCTCTACCAGCCAGGCTCCTAGTGGATGATACCCATGCCTCAGTCCTTAAGGACTGTGAACGGGGTAAACCCTGTTTCAGCCCCAGGGGTAGGTGGCAACGGTGACCCTGGTGGCAGTTGATTTGGGTCAACAGCCCAAATCAGTTAAGTGTAGCCCTCACCTTGAAGTGGCCGTTCGGCCTTGTGAGTAAGGCGATATTTATTTATTTTTTTTAATTAAACAAATTATGTGAGATTAGAGGCGTAATATTTTCTCCACTTTCGTAAGGACTCTGTCTATTGGAAAATTCTGTGCATGCATCACTAAATTTGACCTTAGAGAAATTCTTTAAAAAAAATTTGAAACATAAAACAGGACATACAATGCAACAGCGGGTAGCGAGAGCTGTATTTTACTGACATCCGCTTGTCTGATATCCTGACTCTTCTTATGTATAAGCTTCTGGATGACTTCGGACCAGTCTGCAATGTCGTCCTTCGTCAGCATGCCATAGGAACCCTTTAACAAACAATGATGAAAAAATGACATCAGAATAAATTAAAGGAGTGGTGGCTAGTTAACCAGTTTGCTTTGGGATAAAAAATCCTTTTCCCTGTTACGTTTGCGGGAATGATTCAGTCAAAAAAAGCAACTTATTGCAACAAGTTGTATTTGGTGGCAAAAATGTTTTTTATTATTATTGCTATTATGTTTGTATTATTATAATTTGTTATAAACTTCTGGTAATGAAACCAAGCCTGAGGAAATATGTAAACAAGGGTGCTTGCTATGTGAACCAGAAACAGGTTAAACCCCCTACTCTTCCTTGATAAGTGTTCTGGGTTGTTTTACGTGCACTACCAATCCTAGTACACGGGACCTACGGCTTAATGTCCCATCCGAAGAACAAAGCTATTATGTTTGTATTATTATAATTTGTTATAAACTTCTGGTAATGAAACCAAGCCTGAGGAAATATGTAAACAAGGGTGCTTGCTATGTGAACCAGAAACAGGTTAAACCCCTACTCTTCCTTGATAAGTGTTCTGGGTTGTTTTACGTGCACTACCAATCCTAGTACACGGGACCTACGGCTTAATGTCCCATCCGAAGAACAAAGCAATTATGGAGTGTCAGGAGTCTTGGGTTCAAATCCCAATGAGGACCATTTGGTTTTTTCTCTCACCCCATATTCAGCTCAACCACGACATGCCAAAGAAACAACTGTGTATATGTGTTGACGTAATCTCCCTTGTGGGGGAGGGGGGGGGGGTTTCAACAATTTGTTTTCTGAGTTACTAAGGCTACTAGGGCTTGATTTAGACACTAGCCTGGACTGCAAATACTAGTCAAGAGTGTTGACGGCTGGTCAGAACTGCTTCTTAGGTAGGCCCTGCAGGCTTAATGAAAAAATGACCCATTCTACTCTATATGATTTTCATGATACGAATGAGTATTTTTATTTAGCGAGCTGGTGAAAATTGAGTGTTGAAGTTAATTACTCATACAGCTGGCCTAGCCCGGCGGACGCATCAAGTTAAAAACAAAAAACAGTCTGGATGCGGCCAAATCCAATTCTTCCTCTACCAACCTTTAGTGTGGTAAGCAGAGCACCAATCTGTTTGACCACTGCCATGTCGTGCATTAGGTCATTACGTTCCTGGTACATCTGACGTGCCGACCCTGCATAGGTGTAATCTAAAGAAATAATAAATTTAAAAAACGAATAATAATAAGGCCAAATAAAAAAAAAAACATGTTTAGCGTCCCCGCCCGCTTCCTTTTTTTTTATTAAAGGATCAATTTTGAAGATCTCTGACAACAAAAACATTGTATATTTGACTATAGCACATAAAAAAAACACACGCAGAAAAAAGCTGGCAACCATCTTTAAAAAATGACTGCTTTCCTCACCGTGTTCTTCGGCCTGCTGTGTTGTGATCGTCAGCTTCCCCGGCTCCTGGCAAACCTCCACTTCTGCCCCCGAATCCCCCGAAGGCTCGATAATCTCCACTTCACCGAGTGGTACGCTCCATCTGTGCTTACACCTGGGCATATCAGAACCAGGTGAGAGACCTGGGGAGGAGGTTCTGTATGGGACAAACCATTTGAAGACAGGGGGGTGTTACTGAGTTGCTATCTTTCCTGAACTCCTTTTTTCATTTACAAACAACTAGCACAGTCGTGGACAATACAGTGCGCCCTCTACAGTTTGCCGAGGAGAGGCCATTTTGGCAGCATATCAAGGGAGAAAGGTTGACAATAGCACAATCCTGGTTGCTTATGTTCTGTCGTGGTTTGCATGCAGTCAACGGCAAGACGAAACAGAAAATTACATGAGTGTAAAGACATGTAAAACTGTTTTTTTGTTTTTTTTTTCACGTTGGCCATTTTCAAGGACCAAAAACTGCCAACCGATGCTGAGTTGCAAGTAGGATTGCAAAGTCAACCACTTTTTGGACAGGACTCTCCTGGGTGAAACATAGAGGGCGCACTGTAATGGTGATTCACTCCTATTGAAAATAATAATAATAATAATAACTTTCAATTTATATAGTGCATAATAATTAATTCTTAATTCTCTATGCGATTTCAATCAACATTCAGTATTTTTCTGCAAGGTATTGTGGAACTACGTTTTGAAGTATAAGACCTATTCCTTTACATAGCACCGTGTAATGGTCTACAAGGTGCTGTGGTGCAATATGCTGCCAATCAAACCAGGAACACCGGGGCGAACCCCTTCTCTTTTCGATAAGTGCACTGGGTTCTTTTACGTGCATTACACAACACAAGAGACCTACGGATTTACGTCCCATCCAAAGGACGCAGCAATAATGGTTAAGTGTCTTGCTTAAGGACACAAGTGTCATGACCGGGACTCGAACCCACACTCTGCTGAACAGAAACACCAGAGCTTGAGTCCGGTGCGGCCACGACACGCCACAAAATGCCAGGATGGGTTTACTTACTTGGATAAAACAGTCGTACAAACGAGAAGGTCATTCAGCATGAAGAGACGTCTCTCTTTGCACTTTATCAACTCCCCTTGGCTATCGTATGTCTAGTCAAAACAACCAAAAAAGGATAACAAATTACTAGGTCTGTCTAAAATACAGGTAAACCGGTAATGATCTCAAATCATGTGAAGCCCTCTTCAGGAAGTCGTCTGGCTTTATAAGACTTGGTCCTGTAGGCCCCAAATAAGAACTGCCAATCATTGGGCCAGGCATACATGCACCAATCTTATCCCAGGTCCAAAACGGGTTGGTGTTGAGTTAGCAAGGAGTAGTGGACTTTGGAGGATATGAGAGGTGTGTGTACAGCCACGGACACTAGAGCTCCTTCAGGCCTGGAATTTCATCTTTGAGAGGGCAAGACCATTTTCATTTTGCAAAGGGCACTTTCATTGGAAAATATTAAAGTCTATGAGAAACTTTTGAAGAGGCACGGAGGCCAAGACAAGGGCAATGAAGGCCATGGCCTCCGTGGCCTCCGTGTAACTCCAGGCCTGCTCTTTTCACACTTTACGTCTTATCCGCGTGGACTACAATCTTGGGAGGTGCCGAGAGTTTGTTTTACCACATGGCGCGCTTTCACACTTGTCCCCGCAACGCATATTCCCTGGGTCCTTTATTCCACGGGGTTTCGGTTGCGCATTTCACACTACGATCAAACCGCGCTGCATGTCTTGATGAGCCACGCAGACTGGAGTGAGTAAAACCCACTCTCGTTTCCCACTAGCAATTATTCCCAGGGGGGTTAAGAATACCCCCAGGCCTTACCGCTTACCCCTATTCCGGAGCGGGGGGGGGGGCTGGCTATTCCACCGGGTTATGCCTATCTGCTGGGGGTAGACCAGGAACGAGCGAGACAAGTGTGAAAGGGCCGGCCATTATTCCCCGAGGATGCCTCTTGGGAATAGACTAAGTGTGGAAGGGGCTTGGGGGGGGAGGTTAGGGTTATTTCACAAATGGAGAGGGGTAGAGTCAAAAGGGAGAGAAGGAGTGAGGATTAAGTCAGTTTCTAATCCACTGGTTATCATGCACACAATCCGTACACCATGCCAAACTTCAACCATTAATATTCAAACCATGCTAATGAATCAGGAAAACAACAACAAAGGACAAGAGGAAATGTGCAAGTTACTCAGTCAGGTGTTTGAAGGACAAAGAAAAAGCGGAAGGGAGTGGGGGGGAGGAAATCTCAATATTTACTTATGAAAGAGAACATCGTGAACTAGAGAAACTTTATCAAAACCAATGGACTGTGCAAGTCTCGCGCGTGTTCGAACTTCCGGGACCAAGTTAGGCCCAACCATTCTGAGATCTATATGTGCGCAATTCTATTTCTTCAAATACTTTAGTACAACGCAGTTTTATGGCTACAAACACTACACCATACGGTTGGGAAAGTAAAATTCAGCCATAAAATATATAAAAGTAACATAAATTTAACAAATCAACAAAGAAAATCATGAGAATTTTGCCTTGACCTCGATTTCAAGTTTTTTTTGGGGGTAGACATTTAGGAATTTTGCCCAACTAACGTTCATGTATCATGTTGTCATTAAACCTTTGTATAACTGTCACACAAACTCGAGCGTGACTGGCAAATGGGGTTTCTAAAAAAAATAAGCATCCTTGTCACAAATTATTTGTGTTACATAGATTTTGAAATTTTGAAATAACAAATTGCTATCGGTGTTTTGTTTTTTTTCAAGAATTTTGTATGAATAGAATTATTTAAAGAATTAGATTTCATAGAAAAATATTGTCTTCAACTTTGAGTTGCTTTTCTCGTTTTCGATACCCACAAGATTTGCACAGTCTTTATTGCAAGATGCTTAGGTTTGTCTTTAGAATAAAGTTGTTTAAAACCCTCGGAGCTGCCAAGGGAACAAACTCACATGCTGGATCCACGGAGCCTGCACGAGAGGCAGATTGTATTACAGGTAAATAACTGTGTTTGGGGGGGGGGCACAATTCTTGTTCGAATGGTCTGAACAGATGAATAGATGTTCACTGAACCCACACACTAAAGATTGAAGCATTCTGAAAATTTACACATGGGTTCACTACTAGTTTTCAAAACAGTACATTTGTGCACAAAAATAGGGGGGCAATGGGAATTTTGTGTTTACGCTAAAATGGGACCCAGCTTTCCCACACTCCTTGTCAACCTTTGAGTTCACTCACCCAGAAATCACTACAGTATATGAACGAGGGGTGTTTAAGGGTAGTCCAAAAAAAAATCAGCGTAATTGATCCACACAATTTGTAGTTATTAAAAAAAGTATGAAGCTGGTCCTTCCGACCGCGCTCCTCGGCTGCTCTGAGGGTTACCGAACCATCCCAAGTCCCATGAACACCTGTTCAGGATTGTGGAGGATTAAAGACTGTGGGCCCAAATGATAATTACTTATCTTTTAGCCACACATACCAATTTTTACTTAAGTCTGGGCATTTCGGTGTTGAGTTCTTCCAAAGAGTAGAGGATTTTAGAGGATTTAGGACGGTCTCTCACAAAATACACCACTCAGCGGATTATGATTAAAATTCAAGAGACTAATTTTACAATTACAGTACAACTTGTAGAAGTCTTCACTTGTACGATGCATTTATATAACAACACATGCTCTGATCCTAGGAAGAATCGGTTCACATAGCTGACGACAACTATGACGATAATTTCATCTTGCTGTCTCATTTTATTTGAATTGTTTTTTTTTGCTACATGAGGCACATTCTTAAAAAAACTTCAAATAAAATGAGGATTCTAGTGCTATTCAAACTAAGTGTGTACACACTGCCATTACTTTGGTGTCGTACCAAACATGCGGTTTCAGTTTTCTCAAACTCCATGGTACGCCAGTCTACTCTGACCAGTAACGTTTATTACGCACAACGAACGCTTGTGCATTGTATCAGCGCAGTAATGGCGGCATTTAGAGCCATCACCGAGCGTTTTCTCATGTTTCGATAAGAAAAGATCAGTGTATGGACCCCTTGCATAATGACGTCACAAGCTCAAACAGCGCCCTCACTGAGCTCAAAGGAAGACCTCCCATTGGCTGAGAGTCGAGCATGGCGCGTACTAGCCCAAACATCCGACGTCGCACTGCTAGGCGTGTGAATAACGCCAGGTACCACCCTGTAGAACCTCCCGGTTCCTGCCAGATGTACCTTTGACCTTTGCATGCCTGATACTGTGTGTGACACACACACTCATGTGCACTCATTCTCATCCTTGTGGAGCGGTCTTTTGTTCTTTCCTTTGTCCCTGCACTTAACAGTTTCCCATAGACTTTGTACACAAATTTCCTTGTGGAGCACCCCGGTCTTTAGAAATTCCATGTGGAGACCTTTTGTTTTCCCTTTTTTGTTTTGTCCTTGGTCTCCATAAGGTACCGAAAATGAGAGCAGTATCAGGCAGTCTGGTAGTTGGGCATCGTTGCATGTACATGTCCATCCAATGAAACCATTGAATTTTTAAGACCAGTGCCATTTTTTTCTTCTTGCGGATAGAGACAGGGGACCAGTCTAGGCGCATGCACATTTTTCATTGGTTGACCTCAGTGATGGCTTTGCCTATGCAAAAGGTCCATTCTAAATCTCCGTTAACAAGGCATTCCCCTCCATGCCGAGAACTTAAACTTGTTCTCCACAGAGCCGTGTCTTAATCAGATATCTTGTTGTTCTTTCCTCTTTGCAAAGTGCTGCATGCTTTTTAGTAAGGGCGTTAATATTGACATCACCTGACCAACAAAAGTTGACAAGACATCCATGTGGTGTTCAGAGCTGTAAACAGGTAAATGGGGGTGACTTTAAAACCACGCCTGGTGAAAGATTTAGGGTTGGGGTTAAATGGAAGGTGGGAGGGGGAGGGAGGAGGTAGCTCACTCCGTGTTAGCTTGAGACACCGGGAAAGGTTGTCAATACTCCACATCAAATATAGAAACTTGTTAAAGAGGCGATAGACCTCGGCTCATGAAAAGTCACGAGTGAAGTTGCCGATTATTCTACCCGAGTATGACCTCTCTAGGGAACCAACCTATAAAAGGTAGAATGTTTAGTGACTGCACATGACACAAAGTTACTACACTCACACCATAAATAACAACATCAAAGTGAATGAAAAAACCCTTTATCTAGTTTGGAGTATAGACCATAGTGCTATGCATATTGACTGCAGTGCTAGCTCTTGATTCCAACGGCCAAAAAGCATCCTGGACGCAGACATTGTGCTCGACTGTGGACTGAGTTTACTTTTCATCAAAACTTACGTTCGTCTTAAAAATGAAGCATGTGCATATTTTGGTTTGCATTATGCGCGCAAAAGCATGCGCATTCAATAATTATGAATTCAATTTATAGATTCCATACCACACGCAAAGAATAAAAGCACACATACGTGGCGTGGCGGGGCCGAGCGGTCAAGCGCACTCCAGCTCTGTGTTTTTGATTAGCAGAGTGTGGGTTCGAGTCTCAGTCTTGACACTTGTGTCCTTAAGCAAAGACACTTCACTATTGTCACTTAGTCCTTCGGATGGGACGTAAAGCCTTAGGTCCCATGTGTTGTGTAATGCACGTAAAACAGAACCCAGTTACGCTTATCGTAAAGAGAAGGGGTTTTCCCCAGATGTTTCTGGCATGGTAGGCTGCACAAAGTTTGTGCCGCAGCACCTTGTAAACCTTTTACAAGGCGTTACGTGTGTAAAATTCCAAACATAGCTCTGCAAACCCGTAGAACAAACAATGAGTGCTTTGGGACGCCATTCGGGTCAGAAAAGTGCTATTCTTGTGTAAGAACTGATTATTATGCAGGTAGTCGTAGAACAGCCATACAGAATTCGAGCGTTTACGTAGGTTTACAAACATGGATGTACCCTCAAGGCTTCAAAGGGCAGGGCAAGCTAGCACTGTAGTCAATATGTCTAGCTGTATGGTTAGAGACACAGGGAGTGTTACGCTTAAACCATTGATATCACAACATTTTGGGGGGGTTTTAGTTTTACAATCACAACACAACAATACTCAAAGTGGGGGGGGGGTGGAGCATGCATACATATCTAGGCCAATGATTTTCCACTAACAAGAAAAGGGAACACTTTTTTTTTTTTTTTTTTTTTTAAATCGTGACTTCCGTATCTGATTGAAGAAGTTTCACCTCATTGTTTTCAGCGGGAAAAAAATGCATAAAAAAACTGGAATGTAAAAGTCTTGTACCAACAGCGGAGCTGTCAACGTTTCCTTCTTGCATCAGGTTTTTTTTTTTTGCACAACAATCAGGGAGATATTTAGAATGACATTTAACAAAATTAGGGACAAAGTTTCCATAATCAGGGAGATTTTCAAATTTGCTTTTTATCAGAACATGGAGAAAGATTGGTTTTATTTCAGGGAACTTTCTGCAGGAATCAGGGAGAAGAGTTTGGCAGCTCTGCACTCAAGCGTTCTTAGACAGCAAGGCCTGGGGGGAGGCAGCCATGCTAATAAAGGCTGTGCTGATAGTTGTTTGTCCAGAAAATGAAAACTCAAATGCACATTTTTGTTTTCTTCCGATTTTTCCTTGTCGGATGAATCTACAATTTCCACTCTGCCAGGCAGTGCATATAATGACATACATGTAATACTATGTAGTTTTTAGTTTGCATACATGCTGATTTGTTTTGGCATAATTTTTTTCCACCCTATTGATTCTGCCTCTTTTCTGTTAGTGTGGGGAAAATCACTGACCGTACAATGTGAAATACTGGACTACTAAGGGAGAGCCATTGAGTTTTGAGTCTGAGTTTTTGAGTGTTTGGTTATGCAACATCTAATTCACAATGTAAGTGAAAATGTTTACAACAGAGAGATAACCACACAACCGTTGCTACCCCGACAAAGTTTACTCAAAAACTCAACAACTCAGTTCTATTTAGTTCTCCACAATGAAGTTTATAACTCAAGACTCAATGACTCAGTTTTTACAGTTTCAACAATCGTCATCTGCTGGTACTCACTTCACTCTTTGATAAAAAAACGTCAACAGCCGAAGTGATGAGAAGAAAGGGGTCAAGGGTCAGATTATTAAATGGAAAGGTCAAAGTTCAGATATATATATATATATGTAATATATAAATAAATTATAACAATTTAAAAATGGTTACCAACAAGAACAATATTATTCCGTCTTTCTCCTTCCAACCATTGTAAGCTTGGGTATGGAGGGACAAAACTACAGTTTCATGACAAAATGGCCTTTGTGCTCAGGCTTGAGTTCTTTTTAGGTGTAATCTCAGTCTACAAAGGATCTAGAGAAGGTAAAACAAACATGTGTTCAATTCAGGTGTGTATAAATCCGGCCAGTTTAATATCAGTTGCAGCTTCTGTATTCTGACCCACAAGCTCGTGAAAGGTCAAAAGTAGTACACAAACCTACTGAAAGAGGTCTTCGGAAAAAAGTAACAACTGTTTAAAAGATTTTCAACTCGAACAGTATTTTCTCGCATTTATTTCTGAATTTTTAGGAAAATTTTCCGCAACCACTGTGAAACAAAAATCAATGAAGACATGTACAAATGTTTCAGATGACTTACGGTTTGAAGCATATCGTCTTGTCTGATCAGCCATCTGCTTCTGTCATGTTTGAACTGTTCAGGAGTGAGAAAAAACAAAACAACAACAAACCATCGTCAAATTTCAACCCCTCTGAAAAAGTTTCATGCTAACTTGGATCCATGACCTTAAAACCTCGTTCCGAGGGGTGATCGATCTCGCCGCGCCATTTTTGTCCAGCATGCCTTGCTCGCTCATAACCCCTGGAATTGGTTCATTGAAATGTGCTCAAATACTGCACATTTTATTTAGGCCTGTGGCCGATCCACTCTACGCGCCCGCTCAAGTATGGTAACCTGCATATAAGGCCTAAAGTCAAGGAGCAACTGGTCCCCTCTCATTCGTCTTTGATCTTGTGATATGTCTAACTCTATGCAGTTTAGGATGACAGTGTAAAAACATGATTCATTTGAAATGGAATCGCGTCAAATACTTGCATTTTCACACGCGCGTACTAAGCGCCAAACAAGCGCTCAGAATGTTTAAACAAGCGTGAACGCAAAGTAGTCACTTTTGGAGCCAATCAGCGTTGTTTTTCAGTACATCCCTACCAGGGGTTAGTGATGAAAGGTATCGATACGGCGCGCTGCCCATGGTAGCGAGAGGCTGATGGCCATGGTTCCCAAGACGAGTCTATTGACCCCCTTGCACTGACGCCACTGTCTGCTTAGTGTCTACCACATTGGAACAAGACTAGTTACACCACCATTCTTACTCCTACGCCATTTTTCAAAGCTTTTTTCCTGAAACAAGTTGCTTTATTCACCTTGGACTTGAACCAGTATCCCGAATGGCTTGATACAAAATACTTGGCTTTGACATTATCTTGCGCTTTAGTCACCACCACCCAAAAAAGAAATTGCACCGCAAATGCGGTTACTGTTTCAAAGAGACAAGAACTGACCTTGCTGGAGAATTTGACGTTGAGGCATTTCATGAGTTGCTTGACGGCGTACCGTTGCTCGCTCTGACGTTTCCGCTCGTTCAAGACGCTGGCCAGCGTCTCCAGCTTGGTGAGCGCCAGCTGCAGAGGCATCCGGTCTGCGTGTCCTAGCGGGGTGCGCTTTAAAAGATCCTGCAGAGACAAGGAGTTGGGAGAAAAAAATCGTCATCTGGTAAATTCTGCTTGCTGACATACCATATTGCAGCCCGGAGCAGACCAGGAATTTCATCTTTGAGAGGGCAAGGCCCTTTTCATTTTGCAAAGGGCACTTCCATTGGAAAATCCTAAAGTCTATGGGAAACTTTTGAAGGGGCACCAAGGCCAAGACCAAGGGCAGCAGAGGCCATGGCCTCCGTGGCCTCCGAGTAATTCCAGTCATGCAGAGGCTGAATTGCACAGTGGTGTCAGTAGGTAAAAACCAACAATACACAGAAGGTAATTCAAAAAGTGACTTAAGCAATACAAACTTTAAAATGCAAGGATCACGGCCGATGTAAATCTTTAAAAAAAAACACAAGACACAGAAACAAGCACAAGCACCAGTACCAGCATTATTTTATAAAAGAGAAAAAGAAATCAATCTTTACAGCATACATTTAACAATCCAGTTAGATACGGGATAGGGCTGTTATGAAATCTTTTGGGGGGAACCTTAATGTTTGTAGATCACCCGTTTCGTTTGGCATTATTTGACTTGGGGGAACCAGTCAGCAAATTCTGTTGACCTGAAAGTTAAATAACGGTAAAACAAACAATACAGTGCAACAACCTTAAGTTCATACCTGGAGAAGACAGATGAATTGAGGGAAGCGTTGAATAGGTTTCAGCATGAGTGCATAGAGGCTCAGACGATCGATGCTGCTGACTTGTCGAGTCTGAGGGGAGAAAGGACAAACTTCACATTAGCTCTACTCCTCTTATTTGTTTCTAATGAATTATCGCGTAACTCAAATTTGTCTAAAGACAGTCTCTAAGGTCACATTTAGTGATGCATGCACAGATTTTCCAATATAGACAGAGTCCTTATGAAAGTGGACAAAATATTACACCTCTAATCTCACATAATCAAAAAAGTTAAAAGGTGAGGGCTACACTCTGTTGACCCAAATCAACTGACACCAGGGGCATGTTGCCACCTACTCCTGGGGCTGAAACAGGGTTATACCCCCTTCACGGTTCGTAAGGATGTAGGCATGGGTATATCATCCACTAGGAGCCTGGCTGGTAGAGCGGAATGCTACTATCTTCCCAACTTTTTACGAGGGCAGTTAAGTGCCTTGGCCAAGGGCACAAGTGTCATGACCGGGATTCGAACCAACACTCTGCTGCTGACAACACCAGAGCTTGGGTCTTGTGAACTAGACCGCTCGGCCACGACACGCCATATCAACATTTTCCATTGACTTGATAATCCTCTTAAAACAGTCTAGATTGTAGGACGGAGGGAAACATGCACCAGGCAAGGAGTTCCAAAGAGATGCTGTAGGTGGAATAAAGCTGTTGGAATGGCTCTTTGTTCTACATCTCAGCAAAGCAGGAGTGTATGGACCTTTCTATCTTTCTATTGCAACGTCACAGCCAGAGTGTTTCGTTAACCAAGGTTGGAAAACTATGGGAAGCCATGGCGTGGCGTGGCCGAGCGGATAAGAGCACCGGACCCAAGCTCTGGTGTTTCTGTTCAGCACAGTGTAGGTTCGAGTCCCAGTCGTGACACTTGTGTCCTTAAGCAAGACACTTAACAATTATTGAAGAGTGACAGGGTACCAGACAACCCCCCCCCCCCCCAATCCAATCCTCAGACACTTTACAACACCTGAAGAGTGACGGGGTACCAGACACGCCCCCAATCTAATCCACAGACACTTTACAACATCTGAAGAGTGACAGGGTACCAGACATAAGGGGGTGCTCACCTCAATGAAGCTCCTGAATGCTGGCCTCTGATTGGCTGCTCTCTTGGCCACTTCCATTGCATTGGTGAAGTTGTTAACGTAGGCACTGTACACATCTAAGACCATTGCTTTGGAGAACTGCAGGGAGACAGTTGGATCAAGTGGAAGTTAATGTTTATGATGATGATGATGTTGTCCTGGCCATAATGCAATTCAAAATCTATGTCAGGGCTCCCTTTTTTTGTGCTTTACTTTTGGGTTTGTGAAAAAGTTACATAAGACAGTATTACTCACAAGACATTGCCAAAATGAAGTATGCCTGTGGATTTTTTACCCACAAGACTAGCAAAAGTACCGAGTATACATGTGCTTTACACACATCGTTGTAATAATCTTTATCCCCGATGCAAACTTAATTTCCTTTTAAAACTACACCAACCCTGCTGGGCATGTCTATTGATTCCATGGAACCTGCAAGTTTAGACCGTATCCAAATTGGCGGCTATGGCTGCGACCGTAGCTAAGGGTGTTGCTATGGACGTCCTATACTTCAACACATGATCCAGCCATAGCCGTTGCCACACGTTTGAACACGGCCATAAAATACTTAGTACTTGTGCACACGGCCATGAAATACTTAGTACTTGTGAAAACAGCAAGAACCCTAATACAAGTGAGTTGGGGGGGGGGGGGAATACGAATTCCGTTACCGATGCAACGAAGACGTCTCCAATCTGATCTGACGAGTCCCAGTTCTTGACTCGACTGGAGAGAGCAATCTGGAACATGAGATGACACTGGTAGATCCCTCGGACTCGGTAGAAGATCATTCGAACCTTCTCCTTCTCGAGCAGAGGTGGATTGCTGTCCAAGAGAGGTTTCTCGTAGGCCTGGGGAAGAAAATAACTCGGGCTTAAAGACACTGGACACCTTTGGTAATTGTCAAAGACCAGTCTTCTCACTTGGTGTATCTCAACATATGCACAACATAACAAACCTGTGAAAATTTGAACTCAATTGGTCATCGAAGTTGCGAGATAATAATGGAAGAAAAAACACCCTTGTCCATGTTGTCACACAACATCAGCTTTCAGATGCTTGATTTAGATTTCGAGACCTCATGCGTGAGGTCTCAAAATCAATTCAAATATTTTACTGAGAAATTACTTCTTTCTCAAAAACTATGATACTTCAGAGGGAGCCGTTTCTCACAATGTTTTATACTATCAACCTCTCCCCATTACTCGTTACCAAGTAAGGTTTTATGCTAACAATTATTTTGAGTAATTACCAATAGTGTCCAGTGCCTTTAAGTGAGCGTTGGTAACACTAAGACAAGACATATTCAATTTATTTCACTGTTTTCTCCAAAGTGCAATGCCCTGGGGAGTCAAAGTCCTTTTAGATCTTAGACTGGACCATTCCACTTATCTAAGAGGTTGATCAGGTCCCAGAGTTGTGTAGTATTTTTTTTTGAGAGGCTGAAAATATTTTCACTCATATACATGTACTTTGTGCACAAAATTGTACAGACATACAGACCAACCCAGATCTAACCCTCTGATAAAGTGAAGCCATCTGTTCTTCGTAGCAGGCTTCCAGAGCCCAATTGCATGGCTCTGCTTACCGCGGATTTCTGCACTTACGTATCATAGAATTATGTGCTACAAGGGCTCCGTAAGCGCAGAATTCCGCGGTAAGCAGAGCCATGAAATTGGGCCCAGATGTCTTGCTGAGAGCCGGTGCTAGGTTCTTAGGTTTTCAACACCTCTCCCTCTGCCAACTGAACTTGTTGGCTCACTGGGGAGCCAGTATTTAGTGGAACCTTCCTGCATTTGTGTAATTCCTTGGGTAACTCCCGCACTTGGGGAGTTTCAAACGGTGCATTCTTTGCATTAGGGACAAAGAACAATATCCTTTTGTTTACTGCACTATGTTCTAAGAGTCCGTGGCTTCACAACCAGGAATTAATCAATGAAATCAGAAAGCACTGAGTAGGGCCTACCCAAACAAGTTTCTCATTACTGTACGTATTATTTGGTTTTACCCTTTACACTGATGTATAGTCAGTACTTTCCCGGAGTCCTGCAAAAATAAAACCGGGCAATCTCGGTGGTCTCGAAGTAAGACATCTGCTCTGGAATGGCAAAGATCATGGGTTCGAATCCCACCCTCTGGACTATTTTCACAGGACTCGAGAAAGTACAGTGCTTTACACACATTGTGTATGAGTAAAACCAAATAATACTCTTTAGCCCCCGATGTCAATTTTAACATCTATTCTAAAATATAGGATTCAAACTGCTGATAGCTACTGGGCAATCTCAGCGGTCTAGTTTGTAAGACATCTGCTCTGAAATGGCAAAGGTCGTGGACTCAAATCCCATCCGAGTAATATGCCTGTGGATTTTATTTCACAGGACTCGGGAAAGTACAGTCCTTTACACACATCAGTGTTTTCTTTATCCCCGGTGCAAATTTAGCATCCATTAAATTATTGGACTTGATTTTAATAATAATAATAATAATAACAATTTATCTAGGGCATAATGCAGGAGTCTCTATGCGCAACACAAATATAAAAACAAACAAAACCAATGAAATGAAATAAATAAAACAATCGTTACAAAAATGAAGATTCGAACAAATGAGTCTTTAAAAGTCCCTTACAAATCTGAAGAGAGTCAGTTTAAGGAATATGAAGTGGTAAGTTGTTCCATAATGAAGGTGCAATGAACTGGAAGGCCCTTTGACCATAGAATTTAGTGGAAAAAAAGTAGTTGGAGTCAGAAGGGAGTGGCCAGCAGAACGAAGAGGACGAACAGGAATGTATTTATGCAGGAGATCAGATATATAGTCAGGAGATAGGCCATGAAGAGCTTTGAAAGTGAGTAATCTTCTTCTTTTTTTATGACAAACAACACGAGGCTGAAGAATCTTGCCAGGATCCCTCCCGCTTTCACGACCTAAGAAAAAAAAAACACTTATAGGCACAGTACACGTTTGGTAATTGGAGACCTACTGATTGTGTTAATCCTATATAAATGTGGGTACACACAATAAAACTAACCTGTGAAAATTTCACTTCAAAAGGTGCTCGCGTTTTTGAGATATCACCCAAAAAAAAACGGAGCGAATACTTCCACACAGGAAGAATATTCCCCATAGAATACACAGTCTGAGAAGCGTTTCTGATCTCAGATTCATATTTTGGGGAATAAAAAGTGATATATTTCCCATAAAACCGTAGTACTTCGAAGTTTAAAGTTTCTCAAAATTCATTATACTACCCAAGGCTGCTGTACTTCTTACTGTGTAAGTTTTTGATTGCCATCAATTTTCAGAGTCATTCTCAAACGTGTACTGTGCCTTTAAAGAATAACATCTTTCTACAAAATGATTGAGGGAAAAGGTTAGACTCACCTGGATGAGTCTCTGGAGAGAGAGCATGTAAGATCGTTCGCTGTCGATGATCGATTGGACAACGTGTCTCCGTACCACTTCCTCGGTCGTCAGTCCCTTGGGCTGGGGCGGCAGGGCAGGTGGCGGGTGCTTGACCTGGGACAACTTCACATCGATGTAGTGGATATCGTCTTTGTCTGCGAGATGGTTGGCGAGGGGAAAAAAAAAGCGAGGATGAGAATTGACCAACAGGAATATTCCTTTTAAAAAAAATATTTAGACTTGTGACCAGGGGCCAATTTCATAGAGCAGCTTCAGCGGAAAATATTGCTTAACAATTGCCTGCTAAGCAGAAATGAGCAGGATACCAGTCACAAATTGTACATGTGGCATGGTATTTTGGCTGGTAACCTTAGTCTAGTATGCATAATTTTGTTGTACTTGGCTACTTTTCGTGCTTAAGCAGCTCTATGAAACTCGGCCCAGTTTGATCCGCTTTATGATTGCGGTACCGCCCCATGGTATTAATTTTCCCAAGCCTCAACCTCCCAAAATATATTTGTGGAACGCTGCTGTAAAAATGAAACATGCCATACATGGTAGTATTTGTGGGCCCTGGGGTCGATTTCACAAAACTCTTCCTAACTTAGGACTAGTCCTAGGCAATGCTAAGAGAGAGGACTAGTCTTAAGTAACTCGGTCTTAACTTAAGACTAGTCCTATCTCTTAGCATTGCCTAGGACTAGTCCTAAATAAGGAAGAGCTTTGTGAAATCGACCCCTGGGTCCCCCTGATTATAGAAGATCGAAAGGCTCCTCAATTTTTTTTTGACAATTTCTAATACGTATGAAAAAAATGAAAGAAATACTGTTTTTTTTCTCAGAAGTTTTAAAACTCTTTTTAAGAATTAAGACGATGCTGAGAGAGTCCGAGCCCACTCAATATTCCCCAAGGTGTCTGGGGGATAAGTGGTTGCACGTAAATAGCGAGCAGTAATGACTGATGACGAAAAAAGCAAAAATGCGCACTCAGTTGGGTAAAGTTTGACAGCACTGTTCGCACCCATGGGAGGGGGTACCTCTGGATGTGTTTTTTTTTTCTTTCTTCAAAGGCAATCATCGGTGAGCGATGCAAACATGAGCCAGTTGAGAGCAAGACCAACACTGCTCCCGTCGAATCGATTACTCAGCCCTCTACTGTTGGCTTTGGACCGCACCGATAGGCAGCTGATGTTGATTTTTTTTTTTGTTCAGAGTTATACACCAAATCTTGGATGGTCATTATCCAAACAAAAAAATAATAATGGTTTACATTTACAATATTATACATGACATTCGTGGCGCCGAAATTAAAAAAATCTGGTGAAAGCCAGTTAAGAATGATTGTATGAGATGAAGCAACCACAATATGATAATAGGAGTGGCTTCTTATAGAGCGCTCATATCCGTCACTCAGTGACGCTCAAGGCGCTTCAACAATCAGTATTTTCCTGCAAGGTATTGTGGAGCTACGTTTTGAAGTATTAGACCTATTCCTTTACATAGCACCATGTAATGGTTTACAAGGTGCTGTGGCGCAACATGCTGCCAATCAAACCAGGAACACCGGGGCAAACCCCTTCACTTTTTGATAAGTATAATAATATAATATAATAGTGGCTTCTTATATAGCGCTCATATTTGTCACTCAGTGACGCTCAAGGCGCTTCAACTGTCAGTATTTTCCTGCAAGGTATATATGTGGAGCTACTTTTTTGAAGTTTGAGACCTATTCCTTTACATAGCACCATGTAGTGGTTTACAAGGTGCTGTGGCGCAATATGCTGCCAATCAAACTAGGAACACCGAGGCGAACCCCTTCTCTTTTCGATAAAGTGCACTGGGTTCTTTTACGGGCATTACACAACACACAGGACCTACGGCTTTACGTCCCATCCGAAGGACGCAGCAATAATGGTTAAGTGTCTTGCTTAAGGACACAAGTATCACGACTGGGACTCAAACCCACACTCACACAGGAAAACAATTACTCAATAAGATCTTAACAGTTCTGAAAAATAACACAGAGGGTGGGCGCCGAAAAATCTTTTCAGAATAACAACGTAAGGGTTAAACAAAATTTAATTGGCGAAAATTGGGCCATGCAAACTTTGAGATGGAGCAGATAACCGATATCAACCAAGCTGGGAGTTCCTCCAGCCTCCCTGCCGCCATGCTGGAATTCCCTCCAGCCTCCCCCCGATGCCATACCTTCATCCATATCCTCCTTCTCCTCTTCCTTGGGTCCCGCGTTCCGTCCGAACAAGAAGTTCCTCACTTTGTCCAGGTTGCTTCTCCCCTTGTACTCTTTCAGCTAGGAAACAGAATGATAACACAACCGTTGTCAGGATACTTAGTTTTTCAGGCTATCAGAGTTTGAAGTAAGGTGTTGAATGATGTGGAAAAGGGTGGTGTGTGAACCGTCGGAATGAATCATTCATGTATGATCGTGCCAGGGCGCCATGATGCATTTTGTTGACAACCGTTCTAACACTACAAAGATCTTTGTCTTGAAAATGGAGTGAATATTTCCACTTTTCTCCATGAAATTGTATCATCCCCCATTTCACCTTGTTTTCACGGAGTTCTCTTCTAACTAGACAGTGTTTTATGCTGTTTTCACTGCGCTGTACTGCTGAAAACAGCTCAAGGCTTTCACGGTGAAATTCATGGAGGCCTGTCAATGGTCTGGAGACTATCTTTTTTTCAAGGTAATTCAAAGGGAACTGCGATTCTCTTAAAGAATGGTGAAAGAGAAAAAATTCCTGGAATTTTCAGCCAAAGCCAGCATTCACTGAGACTTCAAGTTCATGGTGGTTTCACAACAAATATTTCCATAGTGTAAAGACATCAGAGAATTCCCACTTCTCTTTCATTTGAGTCTGTTGGGTTTTCCCAACACACAGGACCCCCCATGAAGAGCTTCATGTCAAGTTCATGTATAGTATCTGGTCTGAGGGACAAATTAAGTGTCTCGAGAGGGTAGAGACAGCTGAGGAAAAGGATTCACACCATGTGCGCCCCAATTTGGCTAACGGTGCTGCATACTCCTAAGGAGTTTGAGATGGTCAAAGTAGTGCTTAATATACATGTAAGGGCCATGTGAACAGGAGTTAACTGTTTAAAGGGGATTTGAGATGAGCTACTTGGCTTGAGAAAAGCACATTTTTTCATGGTTGATTTTCTTGGTCTAGTGGCCTGACCGACCAGGTCAGGATTCGAACCCACAACATCTAACATGGTACAATAATATTTTGAGTCTGGTGAACTACAGAGGCCATGAAACGCCATGAACAACGGTCTGACCAATCTGGTCAGGATTCAAAACCTATCACAAATACAGCAAACTACATTAAAGGAACATTACAGAATTGGTTTTTGCTACAAAACAGTTGCTTGCAGTGTAAGCACTTTATGTAATCCACCATTACATAAACTGACAAAACTGTAGAAGTTTGAGATCGATCGGCCATCTGGGTCACGAGAAAATAGTGAAAAACCGATTACACATTTGCATGAAATCATATAGATTCAACAAATGAATAAAACGCTCACTGAGCGATATTGAACTCCAATCGGAAAATTAGTTTATTTATTTTTCATCAAATATGGCATTGCAAACAGAAATATTTCAGGGGATGTTTTCTACTATCATCATCATTAGACCGTGTAAGTTTTATGTAAATCTGTGATCAAAAAGTTATTTTACAAGTTTTTTTCTGACCAATTCTGTAATGTTCCTTTAATGTACTAGACAGCTCAATGAACGACAGTTCCCGGAAATTGGATTGCAGGTCCTTAAAGGGTGTGTGCCATACTGCCTTGACCAATTGCACATGTGCAATCAGGGCTCAAATTTTACACTGGACCACTGGCCTCCTCAGAGGCCAGTGGTTTTAGCATTTTGCCAATAAACTCATGGCCAGACAAGTCCGGCAGTCTTGTGTCTGTGTTCAAATGTTGACCTTCAGTCTGATAAATACAATTCTGTTGATTATCGAAGACTACTTACCCATAATATACAAATGAGATCAATCTTCTCTTAGTGCTTTTTTCAAATTCAAACAGTTCAAACATTAACCTGTGTAGGCATTTTTTCTTCTCACTTCAATTCTGTTCTTGTACTAAAAAATTCCGGTCCAGTAAATATTTTGAGCAACAACTTCCTGCGGTCTTGTGGGTTTTTCCCCAAAATTCTAGCCCTGGACAAAAAAACGTTGACAAACCGTAAACAAATTTCCACTGCTTTCCCAGTCTTTTGCTTGTAAAAAATTTGAAGTTTTGGGGTTGCATTTATTATAGAATACATACCCCCCCCCCCCCGGCACATACTTGTGTTTAATATTGAGGTGTTTTTTTTTCAATGTGTTGTCTAGAGTTGTCTCGATTTTTTCTTGAGAAGTTGAGATGTGTTGTCGGCGATTAGTACGACCGGGCGAGAAAATGTTAAGAAGTGCTTTACATGCTACCACAACAGTACGAGCCTGTATTCTAGCAATTCAGCCATTTTTGGTTATTCCACCTGTGACGTCGCATCATGAGCAAGGCCTGTTTTTCGTGGGCGTTTGCGGAGAGCATTATTTCAAATAAAATAAATTCTAAGATAAAATAAACAATTTACAGGTGTATTTTCAGCTGAATCATTATTTAAATTTAAACTGACAAACTTTGACGTGGCACATGGACAAGGTAGTGAGGCACATATCCCTTTAACTTCAGGGTAGCAATACTGGCAAAGGCTTCATGCTCCTGGTTTCAGCTCGGACGAGATGATTGTACTTTCTCTTTTCCGGGCAGCCAAAATCAAAATGAACTATTTATACAACTGCAAATGTACAGCCATAAACGCCATGAACTACTACAGCACAATGGCTAGAAACGTAACTTTTGTTTTGGCTTCACAAACTAAGCACAGTTGAAATGAAAATGTAATGGTTTAAAAAAAACAAAAAAACAACGTAACCTTTTCAAAACCTGACAGGCTGTGGCATCCCCTTTTCCGACCAAACCCTGCCCAGGTTAAAAATATCACAACATTACTATTACCCCCGACCCGTCAGACTAGAATAAACAATAGGCCAGACAACCTGATCAGGTCCCCTTAGGGGATGAGCAAAGAAACCCCACCCCCCCCCCCCCCCCCACTGCCCCTCTCTTTCTTTCGCAAATGTCTTACGCTCCGACGGCAGTGATCAATTTCATCCCTGCCCTCACATGTAACCATGCCCTTCGTTACAAACTGACACGCAGGGATAATGCAGAGAGAGGTATCTTTGCATCACAAGCTTTAAACAGTGAGACATGTAACGTGTACATACATGTGCTTAGTTGTAAGGCTGTTACCGATGACGCTGATGTGACAAGCATGGGAGATGAAGCTCCTTGCATTACGCACGGCTAATGAAAAACAGCTCCGTAAAAACCAACAACCCTGTCACTGCATCTTCTTGTTAAGATATTCATAATCCTCCCAAACTACTGACATCTGCTTTACCCGAGGCAATCCCAACCCCCCCCCCCCCCTTTCCGAAAGTGAATGGACAGCTCCGTTCAATCGTCGTCTTGTTTTGAAAGAGGATATATTCAGACAAAAACATCACAGACTGTTTTACCGTGAAGTCGAGAAAGGAAAAAAAAAGAAAACACAACCAAATTAATCAGACCTTTTCACTTCTCGAGGAAATTAAAAAACAACCAATCGAAAACAAAAGAATTTAAACAAAACGAAAACAGAACACAAACATCCACTACACATCCGAGATGTTTCTTTTTAGTAAAACAATTTCTCGAAAAGAAAACCAAACGAAAGAAAAAAAAGGGGGAAGTTTTGCAAGCATAGCCGTAGAGAAATACTGGCAGTGAATTTCATTCATTTACACGTACTCATTATTTGCATGCTCTTGGGTAACAAGAAATTGAAAAAAACAGAAAAAATACATGCATGCAAAAAATAAAATAAAATAAAAAATTAACGTTACTGTAGGGAAACGCTGGCAGCAAATTTTATCAAGTCTTGGCACAAACCATCAATGATCGATAATATTAATAATAATAATAATACAAGATATTTATATAGCGCATAATGCAGAAGCCTATATGCGCAACACAAAACATAAAACAATCAAACGAATATAAAAGTGCACAGCCACAATCATGGGTACACATTTTTGTCGTGTCCATGTTATGAACAACAGTTTGAAAACCTTTGATGCAACAGTTATTTCAACGGTGTTTGTAAATTAATTAACCAGCGCTGTGTGAATGAAGAGTAGAAAGTACTTGAGCTTGTCAAATACAAGATCTGCAAAGAGTTACTCAGTATTTATGTGTTGTTCATTTGGTGCCTTTGCAACAAAAAGTGCACCCATGATTGTGGCTGTGCACAAAAGCAAGTTACACAAATAAAGATTCAAACAAATGAGTTTTTTATCGATAGTGGATCACGTGTGTATATATAGGCTTATAGTAATTTGCAATAGCATGCCCTCATACAGCATGATTTAACCAACTTAACCAATTCCGGGGTCCCCCCCCCCCTTTTTCAGTGATTGGCCAGCGGGACCAGTTAGTTTGTCATTTCAATAGTCTGCCAGCCTCTTCACTGGTCCACGTCTTTCCTTTTCTTTAAAACTGTCACTTTGTTATGGTACCTCAGTTTGGCACCTAAGAACAATCAGTGCAGTCAGGGGTTTACCTCAGGTAGGTTTTGGAAGCGTTCATTCGGCCAGCCAGACCACTTGGACATCATTTTGACTGGTCCTCGGGAAGTTACCTTTATAACAGGCATTTGGCCAGCGACCTACCATTTAAGCCCGGTTCATACTTCAAGCGAATGCGAATGCGAAGCGAGTCTCGACGTCACAGCTCTGTTATTCGCTGCGAATGTTTCGCTGGAGTTGCTAATTGTTTCTTGCGAATTTGCGAAGTCAAAATTCGCTTCGCATTCGCATTCGCAGGAAGTACGAACCGGGCTTAAAGGGAGAATGCTCAGCTCTCACTCACACCTTAGGAATCCTGCATCTTGAGGTTAACTCTTCTTTCGTTTTCTCCCCTGAGCCTTTCCAAGAGAAAACAATCCGTAATCGCAGAAATGACTTTACATTATTATAAAACAAACATGACCCTGGATAGCATAATCATTGATGTAAACTCATTTCTGGGATCGCGCACCGATTGGTTCCAAAAGGAAAGGCTGGGGGAGAAAATTCAAAGAACAAGTTCACCCAATCCTGCAGGATTCCTAGGAGGACGATTGTGAGAGCTTGTCAAGTTGGTTAAATCATACCCTACGAGGGCGTGCTATCCCGAATTACCACGAGCGTACATACACCATCCACTGACAATCACCGAGGTCTTGGGCCAAGGCTTCTACTAATCCACCGTTTACCATGTTTAGTACGACCACTACTCACCCACTCGAGATAAGACTACAGACAGTAGAGGTGCAGGTTGACAGAAGGGGGTGACAGACAGTGTGACAGGTGGAGTGATAGATGGGGTTTGCGAAAAACGAGGAGAAAATGAAGTTACTTTAGAAGTGAAACACATGTAAGTATAAATTGTGAGACAGATACGTTCATACTGCCTGGGTTACGAATTCAAACTCGGGAATCCGCTTAGCGTCTGGCTAGCTGCCCCACTCCCCCTCCCCCATGCCACCTACTTGTAACACTCCCCCTCCCCCTAGCAAAATAAACATAATACTATCCTTGTTCTACATGTACTTGTAAATAATACAACAGGACCTGCAAAAGTTAGCTTAAGGATTAATATGGGGATTTAAAGATTAAATTGTGAGACAGTAAGTTTACATGTATATCTTCTGGATTAGATAATACAAATTCAAACTTGGGAATCTGCTCAGAGCAAGGCCAGGTGCAAACACCATCCACCCACCCTTTCCCCAATCTACCTTCGCACTACAATACCAATCAAACATGGAATGCCAGACAAGCAGTGCAAACACCATCCCCCCACCTCACCACCTCACCTTCCCCCCTTTCCGCCCACTCTACCCTTCGCACTTGGTAACATTGTTTGAGAGGACCTACAAAAGTTAGCTTAAGGATTAATATGGGGATTTAAAGATTAAATTGTGAGACGGGTAAGCTTACATGATTATCTTCTGGATTACAAATACCAATTCAAACTTGGGGATCCCGCTCAGTAGCACGGCCAGGTGCCCCTCCCTTCCCCCCTCCCCTTCCCCCAAGCCAATATACCACCCTTGTTCTAACTGCACTTGGTAGCATTGTACGAGACAACCTACACACAATGTACAAAAGTTAGCTGAAATATTAATAAGGAAGCTTTTATCCGCAACCCCAGGAACTCCAGAATTGATTATTCACAGGTGTGTACTGCACGTATCCTTTCCCACTGTGAACGAGAGCATGATTGAACTCCACTGATAAACACACACACCGGGGATCTAAAAGATGGAAGTAATGCAAAGGCTGACAGTAATGTAAGCTTATGCATAAATGCATTAGGCTGAGTAAAAAAACAAACATGTTTAGCGTCCCCGCCCGCCTCCTTTTTGGCTCCCACCTCCTTTTTTTTTTTTTTTACTTTTTACTATTTTTTTTTTTTTTTAAAGGAACAGAAAAAGAAGAAAAAAAGGGAAACTTTGACTAAAATGTTACATATCATTTGTTTTGTCATACATTGCATCAGTTACACTAAAATAGCTCAAAATCTGTGAATAAATATACCTTGGCCAGCCATATTTAGCATGGCGGCCATCTTGGAAAAAATAGCAAAAAATTGAAAAAATAGTAAAAAGTAGCGCCCTGTCTCCTTCTCGTTTTGAAAAAGTCCGGACATGTTCAATATCTTGTCCAACATTTTTCTTTTATGTATGTGTTTGAACAGTAAAAAAAAAAACAATGGATATTTGATATTTGAAATTTAAAAAACAATGGCGGCCATCTTGAAATAAAAAATAAAAACTAAAAAGCCCCTCCTTGTTCGCTAACCATGTTTCTTTTTTTACTCGGCCTAATGTAAGCTTATGCATTAATAACGATTTGCATCTGATAGCAAGCTTGGCTTAGGGTCTAGGGTACTTATAATGTATGCTGTGCTCAATGTACAGATGCGCGTGAACTTTGTTGATAGTGCAAAGGCATGGGGTGATGAAGTGAAAACAACGATAGTCCATTTGAAGTAAGCGATCTGAACAATTATCGGTTTCTTCCCCCCCCCCCCCCCCCCCCCCGTAATTTCCTTCTGTTTCTGAACTTTATGTCCACACTGCAGAAAAAAACAACCTTTTAGAAACGGACTTTTTAAAGTTCATGTTAAATGTTCTCGCTCATTCGGCCGGAAGGATCTTTTCTAGTTAATTGCCTTTTTGTTGATAACGACTAAATGCCAGATAATAAATTGATTATTGAATTATTAAATCAAACACAAAATCCCTACTTTAAAACACAGGGTTGAAAGTCATTGCTGACAAGAACAGTCTGAAACTAGAATCAAAAATTTTAGGAGGTATGTTGAAATAATGGCATTTCCACCTGGGCCCAATTTCATAGAGCTGCTTAAGCACAAAAGAAGCCACGCCGAATAAGGTTACCAGCCAAACTACCATATCGCATGTACAATTTGTGACTGGTCTCCTGCTCAAAAAGTAGCTAAGCACAAGAAAATGATGCTTACCAGAATAAGGTTACCAGCCAAACTACCATATCACATGTACAATTTGTGACTAGTATCCTGCTCATTTCTGCTTAGCAGGCAATCGTTTAAGCAGCTCTATAAATTGGGGCCTGTTAGTAACCCCCAGAGTTACAGATTACAAGAGGCTTTTGGCAACAGTATCCTCAGTCATGGCTACAGAAGTATCAAAGAGCATCATTTCTCTCAGGGACGAGATTTGCCAAGTGAAAATTCCTTAAAAACAGGCTTGCATGTCGGGGGTCATCCCCTTTTTTCAGACCCAGAGCCTCCCAGATGTTTACAATTCAGGAAGGTTTACAGACTCTGTGCATCACCAGAAAGACAACACTACAGGTTTGGACACAATATGGACTATTTCTCTCTTCCTGTACTCACTGCTATACTTCCATGCCTGGAATTTCATCTTTGAGAGGGCAAGGCCATTTTCAATTTGTAAAGGGCAGTTCTATCTGTCCATTGGAAACTTTTGAAGGGACACCAAGGCCAAGACAGGAGGGCAACAAGGCAATGGCCTCCGTAAAATTTCAGGCCTGTTCACCCTCTCTGGTCCCCGTACCGCCTGAAGCTGCTGCAAAGTGACGACGACATGATGGCAGCAGAGGAAACGGAATCCTTGTTCAAAAGCCACCATAGGCTTCCACCATTTGTGTACAATTATTGTCATTGAATAGCTGTTTACAATGTATCCAGTGTACAAGTACAGGCCTAGAATTTCACCTTGGAGAGGGGAAAGGCCATTTTCATTTTGTAAAAAGGGGGCTTCCATCGAAAATCTTAAGTCAATGGGAAAGTTCTGAAGGGGCACCGAGGCCAAGACCAGGGGCAACAGAGGCCATGGCCTCCGTGGCCTCCGTGTAATTCAAGGCCTGCATGTACATGTACAAATAATACATGTAACTCATTAAAGAACAATAACTGCTTCTCGGTTCGAGTGATTTAAATCATTACAATATATTTCCAATTACTCCTCATTATTATTAACACACAGTGAACAATTTGAAGCCTAATTGCCATGTCAGAATTATCATTAAGGAGTTACATCAAATTTAAATTGTTATCATAATGAGTGAGTTGACTTAAAGACACTGGACACCTTTGGTAATTGTCAAGGACCAGTCTTCTCACTTGGTGTATCTCAACATATGCACAAAATAACAAACCTGTGAAAATTTGAACTCAATTGGTCGTCAAAGTTGCGAGATAATAATGGAAGAAAAAACAACCTTGTTACACGTGTGCTTTCAGATGCTTGATTTCGAGACCTCTTCAAAATCAATCATAATATTTTACTGAGAAATTCCTTCTTTCTCAAAAACTACATTACTTCAGAGGGAGACGTTTCTCACAATGTTTTATACTATCAACAGCTCTCCATTGCTCATTACCAAGTAAGTTTTTATGCTAACAATTATTTTGAGTAATTACCATAGTGTCCATGCCTTTAAAGACAACCCGACAATACTGGCAATTGTCCACAACGCCCAAAACATGGCCCTGATTGTTGAAGTTTATTGGTAGTTTTCAAAGCAGCAAGGTTGGTTCAAGAGGGAGAGCTCAAGCCCCCCCCCCCCTCCCCCCACACCCCATCCTACCAAACCACTTCATACATGTATGCCTTAAAGGAACATTACAGAATTGGTAAGAAAAAAGCTTGTAAAATATACTTTTTGATCACAGATTTACATAAAAATTACACGGTCTAATGATGATGAAACATCCCTTGAAATATTTCTGTCTGAAATGCCATATTTGATGAGAAATGAATAAACTAATTTTCCGATTGGAGTTTATCGCTTAGTGAGCGTTTTATTCATTTTTTGAATCTATATGATTTCATGCAAATGTGTAACCGGTTTTTCACTATTTTCTCGTGACCCAGATGGCCGATCGATCTCAAACTTCTACAGATTTGTCAGTTTATGTATATGGTGGATTACATAAAGTGCTTACACTGCCAGCAACTGTTTTGTTTGCAAAAACCAATTCTGTAATGTTCCTTTAAACATATGTACATGTACATAGGTCCATTCCTAAATGTACATGTATGTCCTGCGATTCTGAATCTGTAGTCATCCATTGCAGAGGCTAAAAACGGCACACATACAACTTTTGTCTTCCTCTTGTCTTTGTGAGGTTTTTTGTTTTTCGCTTATTCTTTAAAAGGTATTTCCAATCTGTTTTTTTTTTATATATTTTTTAAGCACACTAAAGAAAGCAATTGTTATTGCAACTTTGAATACCGACCGGTAACGAAAGCACCTAATGTCAAGACGGACGGAGATTCCCCCCAAAGCACCACGTGAACAATGGAGAGAGATAGAAAGCCCAGCGGTCTCGGAGCAATTACAAGATGGAAGAGAATCCCTAGTAATGTTATGGGGGGGGGGGGGGTCGACTCTCCCGGGCTTTTGTCAAATCAAACCAAATGTGACGTTTGTGAACAATAAATGGCAGCATTCAATGGAGATAAAAATTGGCTTCATAATTTGTGACTAATCTTGGAATACATTGGATGGGAATTATTGAAGGGATATGAGGACAAATCGTTTGGCAATTATGTGCCCTGATTGAGCATCGCAGGACTTGGGACTTGATTGTTCTTGTCTTGTGCAAATAATCATGCAAAGTCTCTCGCCGGAACAGACTGATAAAAAAACATCAATATATCGGGGCAGACGGAGAAACAAAAATGAAAATAATCTTTCGAAAGAATTCATTGTTCATTTTCACATTTCAGTATTCAAAAGACTTAAAGGCAAAGTTTTGTTGGTTTTTGGAACCGTTTGATTTTTTCCATCCTATATAAATGTAGATATATACAATAAAACTAACCTGTGAAAATATTATTTCAAAAGGTGAAAGCGTTTTTGCTATATCGCCGAAAAATCACGCAGTAAGAGTAATCCGCAATTGGAATCCCCAATCCGAGAAATGAATCTGACAGAAACGCTTCTCAGATTCAAATTTTGTCTGATAAAAAACTTTTCCATAACCACATTCCTCCGAAGTGAAATGATTCTCAAAATGCTTTACACTATCGAAAATTGCTGTACTTCTAACCAAGTAAGTTTTTATTGCCATTAATGTTTCGAATGATTACCAAACGTGTACCTTCCCTTTTAAGTCAAGATAGGATCTCATTCTGTGCCGAATCAAAGCCCCTTTCAGGGTCAGCATCAATTTTCTTTAAATTTGCTAAAAAAAATTACCCAAATTCGAGTGTATGGGTCATGTGGTTTGGGTGTCACAGGTCGTTGAAGTTTTTTTTCCACTAAAACTTTGAACTTCTTTGACCCTCTGGTTTGGAATGTCGGCCTAAAATGATGTGTGCTTTTAAATTAAAGCTCCATAACAAAAATAATCAACTTTGCATTATAACAATTTTAAAAAGAATTCTACATGAAAATCGTGCGCACTAAACTTTGACCTTTCACCCTCCCAGGGGTTGCAAGTTGAATGTTGTTGATTTGACACTCAATGAACCGCTCATAAAACACCGACGCTTTATGTATGTTTGCTTTCGCTCTCTTTCTGTCCCCCTCCCCCAAGAAAACACTGACAGACTCTGAAGAGGGACTGTCTGTAACAATACAAAATTACTTAAAGGACATCTTCCCGATCTTTTCCTGACAGCTGTAATTTTTTTTCTGTTTGATTGACAAACTAATAATAATAATGGCTTCTTATATAGCGCGCATATCTGTCCACTCAGTGACACTAAAGGCACTTCAACAATCAGTATTTTCCTGCAAGGCATTTTGGAACTATGGGTTGAAGTATGAGACCTGTTCCTTTACATAGCACCATGTAATGGTTTACAAGGTGCTTTGGCACAATATGCTGCCAATCAAACCAGGAACACCGGGGTAAACCCCTTCTCTTTTCGATAAGTGCACTGGGTTCTTTTACGTGCATTACACAAACACACGGGACCAACGGCTTTACGTCCCAATCCGAAGGACGCAAGCAACAATGGTTAAGTGTCTTGCTTTAAGGACACAAGTGTCATGACCGGGACTCGAACCCACACTCTGCTGAACAGAAACACCAGAGCTTGAGTCCGGTGCTCTTATCCGCTCGACCACGACACGCCAAATCCCGGGAGTGTGGGAGGGGGTGGGGGGAGAGAATCTGTAAGTGCTCGCAAGTCTCGAGAATGGACTGGAAATTAATGCTTGTGGATCTTCTTTGGATGTGGACATGATGATGGTGTTGCTTTAAAATACCTTGGATTTATATTGCTCTGCCTGAAAGAATTCTGAGTCGGTTGGTGCAGGGTCCTATTGATAATCAAGAAAATATTTAAAAATAAAAACACTAACTGTTATGTTTACGAACGTACAATTTATCTTAATTTTTTTTTTTTTTTTAAAACAATGGTTTCAGGAGTTAGAGTTAGACACCACTAGGGTTTTTATCTGACTCTTTTTGGCAGTTAAACAATTGGGCCCTTTCTCACATGCGATGCACGTACATACACAACCCTGTGGAGATTGAAGCACAGCTCAAATGCGCCGTATTTTTGACCGCGTGAGGGCGCTCTCAAAAATAATTGTATCACTTCCGGGGGTATAACTGAAGCGATTATCGTCTGCTCAGGTAGCTGTGTACAGTTTTAACATCGGCGTTCTGTCACTTCTGTGCGCGAGAGAGTTTAATCAGTGCTTCTAGAATCTAAGGTGGATTAATAACGGCTCCTTTAAAGAAATAAAGAGCCCTGCATCTAATCTTTAAAAATATCAGAACTGGCAGTTAAGCGTGGCTCATCCTTTCCTCTTTATACTTATAGAAACAACTGTTCTCCGCAAACAAAAACTGCTTCAAATACTTCCTCCAGACAGTTAAGGACTGAAACACATTACTACCAGACGTCATATCCATCAAAGAAAATAAGACCTTTTAAGGAGCCGTTATTACCTTAGATTCTAGACGCACTGACTAAACTCTCTTCTTGCGCACAGAAGTGACAGAACGCCGATGCTAAACTGTACACAGGTAGCTGAGCAGACGATAAGTTATACCCCCGGAAGTGATAAAAATGTTTTTGAGAGCGCCCTCACGCGGTCAAAAATACGGCGCATTCCTGAGGTCCAGGGTAGCCACTTTCTGTGGTCCCCCTCCCCCTCTCCCCCATCCTCTCTTTTTTTATTATAATGTACTATAATTGTTATTAATATCTTTCAGGTAATGAAAGCAAGGAGCTCTCAAAACTGCCCTGCGCGTTACTTTAAGGCAAACTAATTTTTAAAAAACAGGTTTTTTTTTTAAAAGGAAGGAGAAGGTTTTTTTTTCCCCTTTCTATTTTAAATAGTCACCCAACACATATTTTTTAAGATGGCTGTTTTCAGATTTTTTCTGTGTGTTTTTTCTGTGTGCTAAAGTCTACGAATAAGATCTTATTAATTAAAAAAAAAAAAAATTCATCAGAGATCATTTAAATTTATCCTTTAAAAAAGAAAAAAGGATGCGGCCTCTAAAAAGGAAGCGGGCGGTGACGCTAAACATGTTTTTGTTTTATTTGGCCCAATACAGCTGTGAAGAGAATAAAAAGAACAGTTTTGGTTTTGGATGTGGGAGGGAAAAAAAAACCAACTGGGGAAACCCAACGTACATGAGGCTTAAAGTCGGAAGCGTGATTTGAAATGGGTTCCACAGAGGTGCAAGGCAGGGAAGACACCAACCTCGTCCCCAGGGGTGATCGATCTCGCCGCGCCATTTTGTCCCAGCATGCCTTGCTCGCTCATAACCCCTGGAATTGGTTCATTAAAATGTGCTCATATAATGCACATTTTAATTAGGCCTGTGGTTGATCCACTCTACGCGCAAGTATGGTAACCCGCAAATAAGGCCTAAAGTCAAAGAGCAACTGGTCCCCTCTCATTCGTCTTTGATCTTGTGATATGTCTAACTCTATGCAGTTTAGGGTAACAGTGTAAAAACATGATTCATTTGAAACGGACTCACGTCGCGTACCATGGAGGAAGGAAGAGGAAGTTCCTTCCTCCATGCGCGTACTAAGAGTCCTACAAGCGTCATACAAGTGCTCAGAATTTGTAAACAAGCGTGCACGCAAAGTAGTCACGCTTGGGAGCCAATCAGCGTTGTTTTTCAGTACATCCCAACCAGGGGTTAGTGACCGAGAGGTAACGATACGGCGCGCTGCCCATGGTAGCGAGGCTGGGAAGGCACCACTTTATAAAAAAAATACCCTGAATGCCCCCAACCTGTACACGTCTAGAGAGCCCCTGAGCAGGGCTTCCTAACAGTGTCAAACTTGTCCAGATCCGTGAAATATTGAGGGAGATACGGCCGCTCTTAAAATCGTGTCTCTCTTTGAGCACTCACTTCGAAAAAAATATAATTTGGACCCGTTGGGGGAAATTACTCTGCTATAAAAAGAAAATGCTCAGAGTTCATGACTCTTCTGATTACTAGATGAAAATGGTTGTTTTTCTTTCATTTTCTAAAGCAAACTCATTCAGGTACATATGTTGATTATTTTTAGTATTATTAACTAGGAATAGAAAGGAAAAGTATATTTTTGGAAGAGTAAACTTAATTAGTTCCAATGGTTTCCAATTTCATCAAATCGAGTGTTTGATCAAGCTTGTTGAAAAATGACAAAAACAATTGTTTTTTTTGGTTTCAGGGTTTTGTGCACATTTCATATCAAGATTATTTTGGTCGCAGGCAATCGAGATATACAACAGTGAATTAAAGGGGGTCTTTAAATGTTATTTCCTTGACTTAAACAGGATTTCATCTACAGTGTAATACTCTTTTGGTTTTACTGAATTCCGTGTTCGAAACAAAAAGTCCAAGGACTGCAGCTGTTTGATTTACAAAATGTAAAACAAAAATTATGTATAAAAAAAAAAGTTTAACTGAAAGGTCATCCCTGTAATAAAATAATAATATGGACTTATAATGCGCACACCTCCGGAAACCGATCAAGACGCATACAAAAAAAACAGCAAAGTGACACAAAAGTTATGCTCAGAACAAGTGAGGAGAAAAACTAGCGAAAACAAATGGGACTTCAGTTCACTCTTGAAGATGTTCAAAGATGTTGATTGACGGAGTGTGGCAGAGAGCTTGTTCCAAATGGCAGGCGCAGAATTGGAAAAGGCACGCTGACCGTAGCGAGAGGTTCTAAATCTCGGTTGAGCTACATGTAACATGTAACATGCAAGAATTTGACGATCTTAAAACGCGACCAGATCAAAGGTAGATCAAAGGTCATCCCTGTACATCAAAGGTCATTAAATTCACCTTCACTTTTCAATCCCATGAAATAAATCCATATCAGCCTTAATACTAGCTCAAAAGCCAATTATCTAAATGTTGGGGCAAAAAGAACATACATGTAGGTCAAAGGTCAACAAATCCTAAAAGTTCACTGATGAATCAGCTACTCCTGAACAAATAATCTGATTTTCAGGTCAAATGTCCCATCAAAGTTCAAAGGCCAGCAACCCCTGTAAATTAGCTTGGATTTTCCCTCACACAGGTTACAAATATACCGTTGCAATGACACGGCAAATTATGGTGCGGTAAGCAGATCAGTGGTCAAAGGTCGGAAAGGCCAAAGGTCAGAGATCCCTACCTGGGGTTTTTCCTCCTCTCGTCTGTCCATCCCGTACGTCGTCACCAGCGACCGGTCCCTCGTGATGGACCTGTTGTCGACGAGGGTGGAGCCGCCCTTGGGGAGGGGCGAGTTGGGCTCGATGCCGAAGCTGTGGACCATCTCGCAGTCGCTCTCGTCCGAGTAGCCCTCCCACTCGTCCGACCCCCAGCTGGAGTCAGAATCGTCCATGAGCAGCTCCTCGTCCTCCTCGTTGCAGTCCAGGAGGTCCTCATACAGGAGGTCATCGTCAATGAAGAAGCCTGGGGGGTGGTGAGAAGAAAGTAGAACTTTATGCTTTCAAAACAATCTTAATACAAGGAAACTATAAATATAAATATAAATATGAATAGTAAACTTGCGGGTACAACATGGGTAAAATGTCTCTTTTGAAGGAGTGGTGGCTCTGAAAAGAGCCGGGTTTGGTCTCTTTTCAGAGCCACCACTCCTTCAAAAGAGACATTTTACCCATGGTTGTACCCGCAAGTTTATATTCATATTTATATTTATTTTTATAGTTTCTCTTATTCTCCACACCATGCAAAGCTTCAAACACCATTTAATCTTAATACAATTTCCCTTTGTTACTTATTTAGATGCCTCACCGTTAAAGGCCCTGTACACTATTGGTATTAAAGATCGAAAAACACAATGTTCACAGATTCACACATAACTTACATGATTTAAAGTAAGTAATGGTAGAAAGGGTTCCTAAAAATATTTCTGCCTAAAATGCTATCGTTTCTGAGAAACGAGTAAAACAATAGTAATTTGAAAAAACAGAAAACACATAAGATCTCTTTTAACTATTTTCTCGTGACCTCGATGACCAATTGAGCTCAAACTTTCACAGGTTTGTTTGTTCATGCATATGTTTAATCACACAAAATGTGGACACTGATTTTGAGCTGTTACCAAAAGTGTACAATACTGTACCTTTAAATATCTATAAAGAACTTTCTATCAACAGTATTTTTTTTTAAGTGTCATACACAGAAGACATTTTTCCAATCAATGCAGTTGATTATTTCCTGCAGTTTTGGTTGACAGGTTTTTTGGATCTGACCCGAAACCTTATTCTGGTAAATATAAGTGTGCAACCTCCCAGCTGCTCAGTATGTTCACTCATTATTCAACCAAGAACATGCATATATTCCCATCCTTCATAATGAAAGAAAAACAGGCGGTCCGTTTCGGAATATCATTCGTCAAATTGGGAATTCTATAGCAATACAATTATTGGGAAAAGATGACGAATCATATTTTCACTCGTTATAAAATCATTTTAAAAATTGAAAGTGGCGCCAATGCAGTCGTACAATGTTAATGTACACTCTGCATTCTGTGAGTAAATGCACAATAATGTATGTGCATTGTTTATTAAAGGCAAAGTATACCTTTGATTTTTGGAACCGATCGATTGTTTTAATCCTACATAAATGTAGATAAAATACAATAAAACTAACATGTGAAAATTTCATTTCAAAAGGTGGACGCGTTTTTGAAATATCGCCAAAATCCGCAGCGAATATGTCCACGCATAAAGAACAATCCCTAATAGGAATACACAATCTGAGAAACGTTTCTGACAGAAACATTTCTCAGATTCAAATTTTGGGGGGATAAATACTGACATATTTTTCCATATCCACATTATTTTGAATTGAAATATTTCTCAAAATGCTTTATACTATCGAAAGTCGCTGTACTTCTAACCAAGTAAGTTTTGATTGCCATTAATTTTTAGAGAGATTACCACTCGTATACCTTCTCTTTAATACGATGTATGTGCATTGTTTATTAATAATGTATGTGCATTTTTTTTATTAATATGTACAGGCATTGTTTATTTACACGATTCAGACTCAAAATAGTACAATAATGTTTCATTTATTCATTTATTTCTGCTATGAAAAAAAAAGTGTCTACAGTACTTGACACAACGCTTGTGCATTTTGTATGCGCAGTCCTCATAATCGCATTAACCTGTTTTTTTCCCCTCGCGGACCAACAGTCCCTCATAAAAGGTGTCGCCATTGTTTGATTATCACCATGGCGACGGCGTCAGTACATTTTGCATTAACAGCACTTTACATATATCTACAGGAAGGCTATTTCTGTCATTCCGAGTTCATTTCTCTATCTTATTGTGCTCCATCCATCATTAACCCTCACTTCAGCACGTAGCTGAAGTCACGTTGATCTGAAAAAGCTTCTTTCAAACTAGAAGAAAATTTCCAAGGAAATGCTGTGATGAAGGAACATTCGGAAAGATCCCAGGACATAATCATTTCAGGCCTCACAATTACCCCACTGTGTCTCTGGCCAGAGTCCAGTCATTTTAGCACTATCGTCACCTGAATCTAATGTAAAAGCAATTTTTATCTTAATGGCTTCAGGTTTCTACCCTAGCACTAGCCGAGTCTTGGCTAATCAAACACAAGCGAATAAATCCATAAGTCAATTTTTTTGCAATACCCACTTGGACCATTGGCCGGAGTCAAGTCATTTTAGCACTTTTGTCACTTGAATCTAATGCAAAAGTAAAACATTTTGAATGGCTTCACATTCTACCCTAAGCCCTAGTAGATTCTTAATTTATCTAACACAATCGAATAAGTCCTTAAGTCCATTTCAGGCCTCACAAAAATTCCTACTGGACCACTTGGCCAGAGTCCAGCCATTTTAGCAATTTTCACCTGGATCTAACTCAAACAGCAAACCATCGTTAATGGCTTCACGTTCGACCCTAAGCCCTAGCAATTTATTGGTTTATCTGACACGATCGAATAAGTCCTCAAGTCCATTTCAGGCCTCGCAAAAATACCCACTGGACCACTTGGCCAGAGTCCAGTCAATTCAACATTTGTCACCTGAATTTATTCTCAAAAGCTAAACATCGTTAATGGCTTCACGTTTTGACCCCAGCAGAGTCTTTCCCAAAGGCTAATCTAACAATATCGAATAAGTCCATCAAATTATGTCAGGCCTCGCAATACCCGCTGGACCACTGGCCAGAGTCAGTTCATTTTAGCACTTGTCACCAATTCTAACACAATCAAATACATGCAGTGCTGCAGTCCAGTGTTTCTCCAAATACACACTGCGTCGTATGACTGCTTGTAGCCCTTGGTTTTTGGGGGACCGTTCGATTGTTTTAATCTAATATAAATGTATACAATAAAGGTAAAGCTGTGAAAATTTCAATTCAAACGGTGGTAGCATTTCTGAGATATCGCTGAATATCTGGAGCAGTTACATGTATGTCCATGCAGGAAGAATAATCCGCAATTGGATTAGTTTCTCAGATTGAAATGTTTTTGAATCCCCCTCTTAAAAACCACATTTCTTAGAAGGGAATCCCTTTTTTAACATGTTATATAATCATCAACAGCTGCAGTGCATCTTTACCAAAAAAAAAGTTTTTATGGTCAATCATTTTTTGAATACATTACCAGAGGTATAATAGTATAATAATAGTAGTGGCTTCTTATATAGCGCTAATATCCGTCACTCATTGACGCTCAAGGCGCTTCAACTATCAGTATTTTCCTGCAAGGTAATGTGGAGCTACGTTTTGAAGTATTAGACCTATTCCATTACATAGCACCATGTAATGGTTTACAAGGTGCTGTGGCGCAATATGCTTCCAATCAAGCCAGGAACACCGGGGGCAAACCCCTCTTCTTTTCGATAAGTGCACTGGGTTCTTTTACGTGCATTTCACAACACACAGGACCAACGGCTTTACGTCCCATCCGAAGGACGAAGCAATAATGGTTAAGTGCCTTGCTTAAGGACACAAGTGTCACGACCGGGACTCGAACCCACACTCTGCTGGACAGAAACACCAGAGCTTGAGTCCGGTGCTCTTATCCGCTCGGCAACGACACGCCACTATACCCTTTCTTTAAGAATAAATAGGAAATGAACAGCACATCACAAGCACACTACACGTTATTTAAATCTCCAGTCATTCATTGTCATTATTCATTACTTTCTTACTTCGCCTGATGTTATTATTGCACGGGGGGACAAAGGAGAATTTGATTTGTGTAAGGCTGTTTACGAAATTTTCTCATAAATGCCAAATCCGCATTCAGGGTCATTCCCTAGTGAAGTGATTTCTTTTTTTATTTATTCTACATACAGTAGAATTTCATCTTGGAGAGGGCAAGGCCATTTTCATTTTGCAAAGGGCACTTCCATTGGAAAAATCTTAAAGTCTATCGGAAACTTTTGAAGGGGCACAGCTAGAGGCCAAGACCAGGGCAACAGGACCAACGGCTTTACGTCCCATCCGAAAGACGCAGCACTAATTGTTAAGTGTCTTGCTTAAGGACACAAGTGCCACGACTGGGACTCGAACCCACACTCTGCTGGACAAAATGAAAACGTAGCCCCCATGTAGTTCCAGGCCTGCGGTATGAAATTGAAAACATATCCCTAGGTAACCATAATCACTGAAGATGACATTTGGGGAATAAATGTGAGCATGATATAATGCATTTCCTGAAATCCTACAAATTCTAAATACTCAATTTGTATGTATAGCACTTCATCACCTCCGAGGGTGTATCAGAGTGCTGGTTACTTTTTTCTACAAGGTGTGCCCAGCTATGTTTGAAATATAAGACCTGTTTATTTACATATCACCATGTAATGGCTTACAGTAGAAGGTGCTGTCGCACGATCTGACAGACAACCAATCTGCCAGACAACCCGATACCAGAAAACACAGTGGCGAGCCCCTTCCCTTTGTATGTGTATACTGGGTTCTTTTACCATGTTTACATGCGAGGGACCTACATGTACGGCTTTACATCCCATCCGAGGGATGAAGCAATAAGTGCCTAGCTTAAGGACACAACTGTCAAGACCCGGGACGTCGAACCCACACTCTACTGATTATAGAAACACCATGCAGCTTGAGTCCGGTGCGCTTGACCGCTCGGCCAAGACATGTCTTTTAACTTTTTGCACATCCTTGTCAAATGGACCAAAACAATTCGTTTGACAATTCCAGACGACAAAACAATGCAACAATAAAATTTGAAAATCTTCGAGACATACATGTGTTGAAATATGTTAAGAGGTACTGTTATCAATTTAAGGGTCTGGTTTCCTGGCTTGAAACTTGGTTCTTGTAAAAGGAACTTGGTAGTTTTTCTAACTACAGGACACCTCTGAGGTAAATACAAATTGTTACTGGAGAATTTCACATGGGTAGTGCGGCTGGCAATGTTGCCTCTGTCAGGTTGGCCAAGTGCTGAGTATTTTCATACAGCTATTGTACATATATTGGCCTCCGTGGCCTCCCTGTAATTCCAGGCATAAGAATGGGTATCCTTCAACAACAAGTATCCTGGGTTTATTTTGAGCACGACATGTTGATATTAATATCACTAAACAAAGAACGCAGAGATTACGATCAGGGGGACGTTGATGGAGGCACAATCGGACCAGCATGGAACAGCTTCAAACCATATCAACTCTATCAAGTCCCGGTCTTGACCATAATTAATTTGTCGTTCAGATGGGACATTAAAGTGGTGTAGGCCACGTGTGTTGTGTATACTACAAAAGAACCGCACATACATGTAGCCTTTACTATTTCTGGCAAAGACACTGAGCAAGGCATCAAAGTGCCTCTGAGAGTACATGCGTTTCGGGTGATCCTCTCGCCACCCGATATGGAACAAGAAGCTCCTACAATGGAGGCTTATTAATTCATACAACACTAGAACAAAAAACTCCCACATAAGAGCGCTGTAGGTCATGTGTGTTGTTTATAAAAGAACCACACACACATGTAGCCCTCACTATTTCATGCAAGGGCACTGAGCAAGGCATCAAAGTGCCTCTGAAAGTACATGCGCTTCTGGTGATCCTCTAAGCCACCCAATATGGGACAAGAAGGTCACGTGTTGTGTATAAAAGAACCACACATACACTGTAAATGCCTTCACTATTTCTGGAAACAGCGCTGAGCAAGGCATCAGAGTGCCTCTGAGAGTACATGCATATGATGGAACAAGATATGGAACAAGAAGCTCCCCACAATGGAGGCTTGTTCATTCATACAAACACTAGAACGAGAGAGAGAGAGAGAGAGAGAGAGAGAGAGAGAGAGAGAGAGAGAGAGAGAGAGAGAGAGAGAGAGAGAGAGAGAGAGAGAGAGAGAGAGAGAGAGAGAGAGAGAGAGAGAGAGGGACTTCCAGACGGATTATCCTCAATTTCTACGCTCGCCTACCACGTCTTCAAGTCCACCAGCCTGAAACTCAATATCCCATTTTTATATACTGTGTAGGTTCAACGTGAGCGCAGTGCGCTGGGCCTTAATTGTGTAGATGTGCATCCAGGATTAATGTCCCTGCATTTACATGGCTTCTTCATTTCCTACCCATAATCAACTGTTCCATCCCCCAGCGAGCAAGGGGGGGTTCAGCTGGCTTTAATTTCCTGCAACGTTACCTCTCACAATGCCCTGCGGATTCATGTTCAGAAATGTTTTTTAATATAACAGCCAGAAAAAAAAATTGACAAGCAGATTTGTTTCTTTTTTTTTCATCGTCGAGGCTCACAACAAAGCCTGGTAAGTCGGGAACGTAGGCCGTGTCCAGACTAGCGGCTGCAGCTTGACTGCAGGTTATAATCAAGCATTGAAGCATAGGATGCCCATAGCAACAGCCATAGCAACAGCCATAGCCGTAGCCGCCAATTAGGCCATACATTCCTCTTGCAATCTCATGAAAACATTGACACAATTTAATAGACGTTAAATTTGCATCGGGGATAAATAACATTATTTTGCTTTTACACACTGGGCACTGGGCCCTATTTCATAGAGCTGCTTAAGCACAGAAAGTACATTGTAGCTATGCACACAAAATTGTGCTTACCAGAATAAGGTTACCAGCCAAACTACCATATCAGATGTACAATTTGTGACTGGTATCCTGCTCATTTCTGCTTAGCAGGCAATTGTTAAGCAATATTTTCTGCTTAAGCGGCTCTAAGAAATTGGGCCCTGTATACTCGGTACTTTCCAGAGTCCACTGAAAAAACAAATCCACATGCATATTACTCGGGTGGGTTATTTCCTAAATCCCCGCAGCGATATCTCAGTTTTACTGCTTACAATCTGTAAGGATTAGGAATGTTACTGGCACAATATTTTTTAATTTGTTTGCTATTCTTTTCTTTTTTACTTTCCAGGCCACATCAGGCCTGGAATTTCGTCTTTTAGAGCCCGGCAAGGCCATTTTCATTTTGCAAAGGGCCACTTCTATTGGAAAAAATCTTAAAGTCTATGGGGCACTTCTGAAGGGGCACCGAGGCCAAGACAAGGGGCAAGTAGCCCATGGCCCTTCGTGTAATTCCAAGCATGCCACATGTCTGTCTTTGTTACATACGTACATGTAAGGTTTATCAAATGACCTTGTCATTTTGTAAAGGTCGCGGATTAATTTAATATTTTTTGCTATGAACAATCATGAACCGCTTTGGAAAAGACGTTACAAAATACATGTACATGTGTAGTTACTATTGTTTGACTCTCCCATGCCCCCCTTACCAAGTTACATGTATCTTCTGGCCCATTAGTACATAAGGCTATGGACTGAGACCATCCATAGTTTTACTGGATTTTTTTTTCTAAGCTTAACTGCAAAAACAATTGTGGTGTGTCGTGGCCGAGTGGTTAAGAGCATCCCAGACTCAAGCTCTGGTGTTTCTGATCAGCAGAGTGTGGGTTTGAGTCCCGGTCATGGCACTTGTGTCCTTGAGTAAGATACTTTACCATGATTGCTTTATCCTTCCGATAGGACCTTAAGCCGTATAGGTCCCATGTACCGGTAGTAGGATCGGTAGTGCAAGTAAAAGAACCCAGAACACTTAATCGTGAAAGAGTAGCCTAGGGGTTTAACCCCTGTGTTTCTGGTTCACATACAATGTAGGAAGCACCCTCAGGCTTGCGAGGTACAGTGATTAAAGGAACATTACAGAAAAAAACTTGTAAAAATATACTTTTGATCACAGATTTACATAAAACTTACACGGTTTAATGATGATGATAGTAGAAAACATCCCTTGAAATATTTCTGTCTGAAATGCCATATTTTATGAGAAATGAATAAACCAATTTTCCGATTGGAGTTTATCGCTCAGTGAGCGTTTTACTCATTTGTTGAATCTATATGATTTCATGCAAATGTGTAATCGGTTTTTCACTATTTTCTTGTGACCCAGATGGCCGATCGATCTCAAACTTCTACAGGTTTGCCAGTTTATGTATATGGTGGATTACATAAAGTGCTTACACTGCCAGCAACTGTTTTGTTAGCAAAAACCAATTCTGTAATGTTTCTTTAAGTTCACTTGTCATGTACAGGGTGTATGAGGCATCCTTGGTTTCATTACCAGACATATAAAATAATAATAATAATAAAAATAATATCGATGTTTCTCCTTCGCTGGGTAACAAATGAGACAATCCATACAGTAAAAGCTTTGCCCCCCCCCCCCCGCCCCCATCAAGACATAATTGGGTTGTTTTTTTAACACACAGAATTTTTTTCATTTTCCGAGTGGAAATGCCCGGTTTTGTTTTGTATCAGAAATGTGCAAGCATGCAGCTAGTTTCACATGGAAAAATGTAATTTCAGGACACGATTTTCCCGTTAAATGGAGAATTGGTCACACAAGTGTGTATCTTGTGGCCACTATACTTAAGCGTGATCACTCAAATGGCACGCCGAGATAGCCAAGGCCATCGGGAGATACAACAATTTTTAAAAAAAGTATAAGAGGAGTTAGTACATATCGTCACCGTTTTCACACAGGGACGGGGATATCAAAAAATCATGTTTTCTACATTTTTGTCACTTCTTGCCTTTAAGTATGATTGCAAGCCATACTGAGTTTACTGCTCCATCAAAATTAGGCTTAATTTCTTAATGACATTAATTGGTAAGTGGGGCATTCATCTACATGTAAGTAATTGCAATTTGTGTTTTAATAAAGAGACGGACATCCCCAAACATGTGCAAAAATACGCTGTTAAAAAATGGACGGGGATTTTTTACGAGGTCAAGTTGAATTTGCGTTTTTATGAAGAGGCGGGTTTGTGCGCATAATCATGTGACACGGCCACCCTTCACTACCTAAAAATATACACTGTAGATGCGCGCAAACGTAGGTCATCATGATTTTGCGTTTTTCATGAAGAGACAGGCATGTTTGCCAAACTATTGTGTTAACTAATCAATGTTTTAGTATTTTTTTTTTCATTATTGGTAATATTTTACTCTCACAAAAACACATTATTATTATTATTAACATTATTAGCTGCATTAGATAAATATGCCTGTGGATTTCTACTTGTATTTATAGGACTCAGGAAAATCTGAGTATAGAGTGCTTTACACACATCGGGTAAAACCAAATAATATTCTTTATCACCGATGCAAATTTAACATCTATGAAATTGTTGCGGTACCCGCTGCTAAAATATAGGATTCAAACTGCCTCTAGCTACAGGACAATCTCTGTGGTTTAGCTGGTAAGACACCTGCTCTAGAATGGCAAAGGTCATGGGTTCGAATCCCACCCAAGTATTATGCCTGAAGATTTTTGTTTTCACAGTACTCAGGAAAGTTCTGAGTATACAGTGCTTTACACACATCGGTGTAAGGGCAAATAAATAATATTCTTTGTTACCGATGCAAATTTAACAATTATTGTATTAGATATGTTGTCATTGGTCTTAAAGCCTGTGACCCATTGTAAGAAAATTGGATGACCTTGACAGGAATAGATGTTGAGCTATGACAGCGAAAGGCCGCTCTGTACTACGGTTGGTTTCTAAACGGATAATAATAATAATAATAATAATAACTAGTTCTTATGTAGCACATTTTACAATAACGTATCAATTTGCTTTACATTAGTGCCCTGGTCATTAGGCCAATAGCATTTCTGTAATCTTTCTCAGCTCCCTGGGGAGTATACAGCCCTGAGCTGCCGTGGCGCACCGAAGGCTTTTTCATACAAAATATCAACCTCTACCCTCGCAGGTACCCATTTATCATATACCCCTGGGTGAAGAGAAGCAATTGTACTACAGCATCTTGCTCAGGGGCACAAGTGTCATGGCCGGGATTCGAACCCACAACCCCGATGACTCGACCACCAGAACTTGAATCCGATGCTCTAAACCCCTCGGCCATGACACCCTACGCTAAAAAATGCTGAATTTTTGTACCTGTCATATCTAAATAAGAATCCCAGTGTGCACGATAACTCATCGATGAGTACAGTGTGAAAGGCTGCACGATACTCCACTCCGACAGCAGGCTGTCAAACTCCGACAGCACGCGTGGATTCATGCGTCCAACCGACTGAACCTGAGATTGTGCATCGCCCCACACCAGAGACCGAGGAGGGGTACGGCGACGTCTTCTCAGGCCGGCAGCTGCTCTTCTCCTCCGGAGCACCATGAATTCCGCCCCGATGTCGAGCACGTCACAGGTGGACCGTGCGCCATATTTATCTGCATCCATCATCGTGGCAAAATCCCCACACAGGGACACAGTCCAGGGGAGGTGGAATTTGAATAAAAGCTCACAATCAAATAATTCATAGATTCCACTTTGTTAGTTTAAAATTAAAAAACAGGAACAAAATTGATTTTGTACAAGTCAACGACACAACTTGCTGTTAAAAAAAAAAATGAAGTACTTCATCAACTTTCAGTTTCTTGACAGTTTGGGGCATTTCTCCGTAGCTGGTCAAAAGTTGTACGCTTTTTCCCGTTCTAGAGAAAAGTTCCCGAAGCTGCCATCATCCACAATTGGAAGACGAGAGCCTCAAAAAATCCCAAACAAAATTGCATGACACTCAGTGAAATGCTCTTGACATCAATCCAGGGGGTGTGACGTGCAAGAAGTTCAATCAAAAACAAAGTGCCCTACTTCCTTGTCACCTCCTCGTCGCAGATAGACAGGGGGATGGATTTACCTCTTTATACGCACGGTGACAGAATCCTCTTGAGGGGGGGGGGGGGGAGAAGATCCCCAAGAGTAGAGGACAAGAATTGGCAGCACAGTCTATAAGAACCTCCAGAGTGAGAATGTGATCTGATGCCAAGCCAGCCCCAAATCCCAGGGCTTCTTGGGGGGGGGGATGAAAGGATCAAGGAGAATGCTTGTCACAGTTGCTCAAACCTGCATCAAGTCAGCTGATCCTCTATCTGCGTGCACGTCGTCTTGACTTACATGCCCACCGACAAACTGCTGGTGTCTATTCTAGACGTAAAGTATTGATGATGAGACAGCATGAATTTTAATGGAGATTTCCATACGGCGCTCTCACCATTGGGAATCCGAAAAGGTATGCACTGCAGACAGAGGGCAACAACAGAAGATACGATATCGTTTTTCTCCAACTGGTCTCTAAACGTAGTGTGCTTTTTTTTCGAGCAGCTTTATTAATGATGCTTGTCCACACACACATCCGGGAGTACATGTATGTTCAGAATTCCTTTGTCTGTCCTGTACGAGCTTCTAATCACCTCACCACTCGTTAATAATAATGAAGCTGTGACACGCTCTTCAGTCAGCGTGATCGTCGCAGTTATTGCACACGTAGTTTTAATCATAGAGTCAAGGGTTGTAAATATACAGACTCTAAAACTCCTGGTGCCCGAGAGTATTATGTAACCAGTTCAAGACACTATGCAGTGATCGTACACGTACACGTACACTTTATATCCCATCAGCTTCAGCTCTAAAGCTCCTTAGTCTCCGGGGCGAAGAGCAGCGCACACGAGTCGACTCCCGACAGGAAGAAAAAAATAATTGGCTCTTTTCCAATGCCACCAACTTCTTCTCCACAAAGAGACGGGTACATGTAAATGTACTTGTAGGATTCGCGTCACAATACTTCAGGGAGAAGATTGGATGATTAGGAAAAAAATTCCTGAAAAAAAAAAAAAATGGCCTGAGGGGCCTGGGTTTCCCCTTATTCTAGACGCCAACCCTCCAGGATGTTACAGTTTAGGCAGTGTGCCGACTCTGTGCATCGCCAGCTTTACAAAACTATAGGTTTGGGGCTCGATGTGGACTATTTTATTTCTCCGTTTCTCCTGTCGAGATTATTATGGGGCTCAATGAGATTTGGAGAGAAAATCCTGACGTCGGGACCGAAATCCTGAGAAAATCACGAGCCTGCTGCTATTATTTCCTCCCTCCGACTCTAGTGAGATCAGATGCGGTTTCAGTGGTCCTGCTGGAGGATAAATGATGTGTAGATGAAGATGTAAAATTCCAATCTCCAATCTCCAACTCCCAAATCCTCTGTCAAGCAATCATACTGGTTGATCATGGAAGGTAGTGGTAGCACTTAAAGACTAACTAATGACATACAAAAAACTGCATGAGCTTTCGTAGAAACAACTAGTGCATCAGATGCAACATGTGTTGAGCATGGTCGAATACTGGTCCTTGCTCTATTTAAACATGTGTGGGTTACCTTCCTCCACGGCAATACTCGGTCATGTTTCCTTGGAGAGACCTTCACCCTGCACTAAGGCTTGCACTGAGGGCCCACAAAGCCTAACAACAACCATGGATTATGTAACCCAGCCACTACTCCTTGACCACCAACATGGGCCTTTGTCTTTCTGCTCCAGTGGTCATGGATCCATTGTATGTAGGTAAACTTCTTATTAGCACTGGTCTGGGGATAATGTGGTAACGACCACTGGAAACAGCTGTTGCATTTGGTGCTCAACATGTTGCATGGTGTACCCTGTCCCCCCTGCAGAAACTTTTTGGGAGGATTTTAGGGGGGGGGTGGCTAATTATGAACAAGAGGAAAAGAGTGTGTATAGTCAAATTGTGGGAACATTTGAGGGGGGGACATTGGGGGAGACACCCTCTGCCACTTTTTGGGGCATGGTATAAAAATGGTTTCCTTCCTCCATGAGACTGTTCTGCACAGTTTGTTTGTAAACAAATGTTGTGTACTCCACCAAAACTTCAGTCAAAAATCTCACAATGTCAAAGTTCATTGAGACCTATCCAAATAGTATGACAAATATCCATTCACCTTGGGTTGATTCTGTACCAGAGGAAAAGAGTGTGCCAAATTATAGGAACATATGAGGGGAGGGGGGGCTTGTGGGAGACACCCTCTGTCAGTGTCACATACTGGGCATGGTATAAACTGTTCTACACAGTTTGTTTGTAAACAAATGTTGTGAACTCCACCAAAGCTTCAGGCAAAAATCTCACAGTGTTTCTTGAGATCTAGCCAAATAAAATGACAAAAAATGACAATTAATGTCCATTTACCCTGTGTTGATTTTGCGACTACACAAGACTCCACAAATGACCACTCCCTCTAGGAATTCTCATAGAAATTGTACACACACAGCAAATCTCTTAATTGCCTTTCCTGGATAAGTGCAACTGTACATCAATGATGACCAGACATCAATTACAGCCCAATTTCATAAAGCTGTTTAGCAGAAAATGGTGCTCAGCAAGATTTTTCTTTGGTAAGCAAATTCGTTTTATTATTTTTGAATTGATTGATTGATTTCATTTCATGTAATTATTTTTCTAAAACTTTTGTGTTTGTTCATTTTATTTATTTATTATTTTGTTTATTTTATTTTTATTTTTTTGGGGGGGAGGGGGCAGGTCTGGAGTTTCATCTTCCGGAGGGCAAGGCCAACTTTCATTTTGCAAAGGGCTTTTCCATTGGAAAATCTTAAAGTTTATGGGAAACTTTTGAATGAAGGGGCACCAAGTCCAAGACTAGGGCACTAGAGGCAATGACCTCTGTGTAATTCCAGGCCGAGGGGAGGGGGTCGGAGGGGGAGGGAGAGGTGCGCCAGTCATAAGTGATTGTTTTCATTCAACTATAAAACAAGATCCTTCTAAAATGGGAAAACAACAGTTTTCCCAAACAAAAGAAAAAAAACACTAACTCCTACACTAAAAAAAGTTTCTTTTTGTACTGTAAGCGGTTGACCTAGATGACATTATCACGGATCGCCCGTTTTAATTTTGTTTACTCTGTTCAGAAAATGAAGAAGGGAAAACAACATAATTGTACACAGGGGGAACATCACACAAGTGTTTTTCACTCGCTTTGTTTACTCGCAGCTGATCCCGACGGCCAAAAAAAAAAAAAAAAAAAGAGAAGGGGGGGGGGGGAAACAAAATTCTCAAAGATTACTGTTGTAATCCCTTCAAGCTTCAGTTCAAGTCGTTCCCTGAGCAGACATGGAGGGGTAGCTCCCTCTCTTTCTGTCTCTCTCTCTCTCTGTCTCTGTCTCTATCCGAGGGGGGTCCTTGCATAAGATAACCACATTAGAAGTGTCAGGAGAGATGTAGATTTCAGATTGGCCCTTGGCATGCCCCGCCCGGCCGACTTGGGGATTCCAATCTGACCTTCAATTTCTATTATGATAGGCGGCTGTGAGGTGTTTGTGTTGAGGAGCTACATTAGATATTAAGTAGGCTTGGGGGAAAAGTCTGGTTATCGATTGCAGTTTTTACGTCTCAAAACAGCTGTAATTACATCACTTTAAGTTATTGTCTTAAAGGTAGGGTCCTAGATTGTTTTTTTGTCAACGTAATGCTGATTTGTTGGCGAAATTATCAAGAAAGGTACAATGAAAGTCACATGTGAAAGTTTCAGCTGAATACAGCAAAACACTTTCATGGTATTTTCACACGAACGTCACATCCGTCCACAATTTAGCGAGGTAACAGCAGGTACCAACCAGTCACATGTGAACGTTTCAGACGAATACAGTGTCTACTTGTTGAGAAAACGGCAAATAACTCTTGTGGTATTTTCACAAGAACGTCAAATCCGTCCCGCATTTAGCGAGGTGACAGCAGGGTACCAACCGCATCTCTGGCCGCAGCATTCACGAACAGACACCAACCCTCAGAAATCTGAGAAACGATTCATGCATGAATCGTTGCTCAGACTCAAATGTCTTTATTGATTTCTAATCAATTTGGGGGGTGGGGGGGGGGAGGGAGAGGGGCATTTCAGACGAAATAATTTCACAAGATGCTTACCAGCATTACCATATTACCATCTTTATAGACGATGTGACCTGTGACATCACATGTTTACAAAAGAGCCACAGAGCCTGGACTTCCTGCAGGCACGATTTGTACACAGCTCAATGGAAGAAAGCATAAAAATCTTATATTTTATGGAGATTGCACTGTCTAATTCTTATCAACTTTTGATATGATGAAAGGGGGCACATCTCAAAACTTGTCCAGCTTTTACTTTCATAACTCTTGGTTTTGTGTGAAAATTATGACACAAAATGTCAACTTTCCCATAGGACCAGTGTAGTAGCTTGCCTGCCAGAATACTCAAAGAATGTACAAGGTCACACTTATTGTAAACAACGTTCACATGGTCTATAGGCTTTGGCCGGGATACTACACCACTTTTTTTTCAGAGTCATTACCAATGTATGACCTTTCCTTTAAATGCTTGTGTGCAGGGGGTCAAATTTTACACAAGATCGCATGCTCCCGAGGCCAGTGATTTCAGCATGGGGGGGGGGGGCCTCTGACTCTGGGCTCTGCCCAGGATTTCTGTAGTGGCGGGAAAAATGTTTCCCTGGAAACCATTGCGAGATGGATCAGTTACACGGTAGATCATTTAAATATACTCAAAAGAAGTACTCAACATTTAGTATGGTTTTGGATACCATTTTTTGTACTGGTAAATATCAAATTTTACATTTAGTTGAAAATCTTTGAAAGGAATGCAAGTTAAATTTGGAAAATGTGTGGTGGTCGGAAACAGAGAAAAATCTGCCTACAGTGGTTGGATTTCCCCCAAAATTAAAGCCCTGATGCGATCATATTAATATATTTTTATTGATGGCATGTACTAATTTATTTAGTTTCATAGTTCGTTAATATTTCACAGAATTGATTTCATTATTCGATTCTGCAGTTCTACTTGTAAGTATACTGCTTGTTTAAATTTCACCAAGAGTATGTACACTGTACACTGGGTACCTGTGAGGGTAGAGGTTGATATTGTGATTGAAAAAAGCACCACAGCAGCCCGGGTCGGTTTACTCCCCAGGGAGCTGAGACAGATTACAGGAATGTTATTGGCCTGTACTAATATAAAGCGCATTGATGTATACGCGTTTGTAAAAATGCGCATATATATGAACAAGTTATTGTCACTTGTATTATTATTAGTAGTAGTATTAAGTGATGTTTGAAGCTTTGCATGTTGTGGGAAATAAGAACTAACTATAACTAGCAAACTTGCAGGTATCTCTTTTGGAGGAATATTGGTTCTGAAAAGAGTTTACTTCTTTTTACTAGTTATAGTTACTTCTTCTTACCAGTTATTACTTCTTCTTATTAAGTGTTCGTCCAATATGTGCACAAACACCTTTCATTATTATTGCTATCACTATTACTACTAAATTTCTATGAAGCCGCCATTTAAACTTGGATAGACAGGCATTCGAGCCACATCATTCAGGGACAGTGTCGTCTATCCGGCCAAAAAATGGTACATGTTGTTCTCATGATTGTTGTTGTTGTTATTGTTGTGGTTGTTGTTGTTGTTTCTACTGCTCCTGGTGTCTATGATGTGATTTTTATTTATTTTGTTATACTTCTTCATGGAAGTTCGCCCCAAAGGGCTAAAAGCCACTCTTGGTAAGGTGCTTCAGGGACAAAACATTTAAGATGAAAATAACTCAGGGAAGCTGAAGGTAGGAATTGATATTCCTCTTTAAAAACATTCTAGATTGTAGGATGGAGGGAAACATGCACCAGGCAAGGAGTTCCAAATAGATGCAGTACGTGGAATAAAGCTGTTGGAATGGCTCTTTGTTCTACACCTCAGCAAAGCAAGAGTGTATGGGTGAGAACAAGCAGAAAGCCTGGTTTCCGCTCAACCATCCTGATAGGAGGAATCAGATCGGCGCAAACTGGTGGCACATTTACGTGTACCATGCAGAAAAGACAGAGGCTGTATAACGTTGATCCCAACCCTTCACCAACAAGATTAACAATACGCTTCTGCACTCAATCTAATCAAGATAAATGGCATTAGGGAACTCCATTAGGGGTCGTGTATAGTTGTCCTAATTACACAGTAAGAGAGTAGCATCAGGAGGTAAGAACTTCCGAATTTGATTAAGATTTCTTGTTTATTTGCTTGCTCGTTTGTTTGTTTGTTTCTTTATTTTTTTTCACAGGACCTGAGAAAGTACTCTGTATACAGTGCTTTACACACAATCAGTGTATGGGTGAAACAATGACTCTATAAAGTTTGAGACTTGCTTATTGATAAAAACCAAAATACATCATGGTATTTAGAAAACAGTTATTGATCCTGGCCGTCAATGTAATGTGAAGAATTGTGGATATTCCCAAACTGTTCTATAATTTAAACAAAATTTCAGGGGAGTGATTTCTGTGCTGGCTTCTGACTTTGAAACTCCAATCAGAAACAGCAAGTTTTTTTTTGTTTGTACATTGTACATGTATTTGCACTGGCAGGGGAAAAAAAAACTGGAGTTGTTCGGCGGCGAGGTTTAGATTACCAGCACGATGCTTCACTGACTTCACTTGGATCAGCGCGCCAGTGGGTATTTTCAAGCCCCTTATTTCCAAGACGCTGGAGGGAGTCCCCCGTCTGGCCACTGCCAAATTGATTTGATCCAGAATTTGAAATGTAATAATGACAAATTACTCCCACGTAAATCGACTGATGTCACATCTTGGGGGAACCGTTGGCCGGGAGGCTCACTGGGAAATTTAAACAAACATCGCTGAACGCAAACAACAACAAAAATTGTAGGGGGGTGACTGCGAGTGGAGTGTGTTTTTCTAACTCGTGTCTTGATGTTTCCAACAGTGTGCTCTGTTCGTCATTAGGAGAGAGCAGAGTATACAGTTGAATTTGAACGTCAAGTTAAGCCCGGCTCATACTTCCTGCGAATGCGAAGCGAATTTTGATGTCACAAATTCGCAACGAAAAATTTGCATCAGTTGAGATGTGTTCAACATTCGCATTCGCAGGAAGTATGAACCGGGCTTTAACCTCCGTTTCTTCTCACATCCACACACTCTCTAATAAATTTTAGGCGAAGATTGTTGAGCTTTAAGTAGTTTATTACCACAAGACGACCTGGCGTCAGGCTGGTGTAATAAAACTGTCCTAGGCCCTGCCCGGTCAAAGTTAATTCTTGCTCGGGCCAAGCCGATCATTTGCCCAATTCGTGGCGTTCTGTGTAATGTGCTTTTGGGTTTGTCGGTCACTCTCCTTTGAGCAGCCTTTGGGTTTAATTTGAGCCAAATCTCACGACTTTTATGTAACGGCCGACAATCTTCTTAACCAAAAATCTGTGGTACTATATACTGACTCTACACTGAAACCTCTGAATCCTTATAAATAGTCCAGCATGTCTTACACTCTTCAGTCTCCTGACGATGACTATAGAGCAAGCTAGTCGAAACGTTGAGACCAAAAAGAACTCACTCCGCGGCAGTGCAGTTAATTACGAGAAGTCCCCCCGATCCACAAAGCTAAAGTAGTAGTCCAGGCTGATTTCCTACCTCCCGCCCAGGTAGAAGTTAATAAGCAGGACAGTTCTTTTCAGAACTGAGAAGTCTCCCGAATTCCAAAAAAAAATCTACTCCACGGTAGTAGAGTAAATAGCAAGACAAGTTCTCTAAAGAACAAAATCTACACAGCAAAGTAGATATTTATACACATGGTGTTACCGCAAACCGAATAGTACTATATACTGTAAACAATGTGGAGTTACAAAACACAAATACACAATGCAGAGGGGAGCTGCTCTAGCCACTCACACAGCACATCTTGCACACCACATCTTGTCTGATGTGGCAATCAAGAGAGTTAATACTCACACATGGTGTCACCACAAACCTCTATCTTACCGTACCTCCACCATTGCAAACCCTCAGATCATTCTTGTTCTTGTTTTCAACTGGAAACCTCATTAAGAAGTAGGAATCCATCAGAATCAGGCAAATCCGGGATGTGGAGTTTGTGGAAGGTTTGGGGTAGTCAGAGTTTACTTTGACTGAAAGTCCAACACAAGTTCAGCTTAATGGACTGATCAATCAACGTTTTTTTTTTTTTTTTTAACAAACCTTGCTCCCCCTCGTCAAAGTGGAGATCCTCATACGGTCCGCTGTCGTCCCCGCCGCACTCCAGGGCATCAAAGTGGGTTACGTGATGGCTCGGCGACTGGCCAACTCCTTCGCTGTTATAACCTGGGGCATATGTTACGAAATGGGAACAGTTAGTCAAAAATGACCTGTGTGAGGCAAAGACCCTGTGGGTGGAAGAACTGGGTCTCCATCCCCCTCTCCCCCCGCCCCCGCCTCCCTCCCCCACCCCATAGTGTTAGCCAGAGGGGTGTCTAGTGTCTTGTGGACACCCTGTTTTATCTGTCATTTACATGTAAATGTATTGTAAAGTGAACAATATGGACACCCAGTTTTAAATTTCCAGCAAATTTGTACACCCTTTTAGTTTTACCAAATTGTGGCTAAAATCCTTGCCCTCCCTACAACCAATATCAAACCTACAGGCCTGATACTTCACGGAGATTTAACGGAGATTTAACGGAGGCAATGGTCCTCGTGCCACTTGTTCAATGCCGTGACGCCCCTTAAAATGTTCCAGGAGAAATTGAGATTTTCCTCTCGAGATAGCCTTTACAAAGAAAAAACTGCCTTACCCCTAAAAAAAAAGAATGAAGCGTTCAGGCTTGAACCTAGCACCTGGTATCACAGACCAGTGAGGATTTGCGGAAAATCAAAAAACGTTGTCACTTATTTTCAAAAACGGATTTACAAACACTGTACGTGTCAGATGCAATTTTTAGCTTTTGCGGAAAAAGAAAGGAATCTACCTTGACACACAAAACCATCTGCAGTGGTTTTTTTTTGCTATGGCACAAAAACAGAAGGAAACAAAAACACGAGGACATCAGCCAATCAGCTGAAGCCTTGCATGTGCCGGACGTTTGTATGCATTAATACTAAAGAAGTAAACAAAATCTCATTTGTCAAAACGCTCCCGGGCGCTTTACAAAAAAAAAGGTAAAGCACAAAAAAAAAGCACAGCCAATTCAAATACAAAATCTAGAAAACCAAGCAGAAACACATGATGCAGACAAAAAAGGGACCCGTGTCCAGTGAGAAAAATGAATCTCCCTTCAGGTAACGAGAACCGAGGAGATACGCTGTGCAACACCTCTCTTTAACCCTCCTACTGTCAGTGACTCTTGGCAACATTTTCCAGTGAGTTGACCAACCATTTGAAACCATTCGACTGCCAAGGTTGTGTACGGTGGCACAACTGTATACAGAACTAACTGTGTCCTGTGTACATGCATTCCCTCATGGTATCATTTTCAGAATGGCATAGCTTATCTATCATTCAAAACCACTTGAATGGTATTGAATGGTCAGACAGCAAGAGGGTTAAATGCAAAGTATACCTTTGGTTTTGGGAACCGTTCGATTGTTTCAATCCTTTATAAATGTAAACAATAAAACTAACCTGTGAAAAAAATCATTTCAAAAGGTGGTAGCATTTTTGAGATATATTGCTGAAAACCCGTAGCAGTTATGTCCACGCATAAAGAATAATCCGCAATTTGAATACACAATCTGAGAATCATTTCTGACAGAAACGATTCTCAGATTCAAATTTGTTCTGATAAAAACTTAAATATTTTTCCATAACCACATTACTCTGAAGTAAAATGATTCTCAAAATGCTTTATACTTTCGAAAGCTGCTGTACTTCTAACCAAGTAAGTTTTTATTGCCATTCATTTTAAGAGTGATTACCAATCGTATACCTTCCCTTTAAACATGTTAAAGGGAGGGTATACCTTCGTCCAAAAATTTATGACCATAAAAACTTACTTGGTAAGAAGCACTGCAGCTGCTGATAACATTTTCAGAAACGATTCCCTTTTAAGGAATGTGGTTTTAGAGAAAGGGATTCAAACAATTTTAATCTGAGATATGTTCCAATGTGTATTCTAATTCTGGATTATTCTTCCTGCGTGGACAGAACCCCTCCAGATTTTTCGGCGATATCTCAAAAATGCGACCTTTTGAAATGATAATTTTCACAGGTTAGTTTTATTGTATTACTTTATATAGGTTTAATACTGTCAAACAGCTCAAAAAAACCAAAGGTATACTTTGCCTTTAAGAATTTTATGAGATGAGAATAAATGAACATGAAGAGCCCACTTAACCCCCTCCCCTCCCCTCCCCCTAAACGTTGTACACTTTGCATGACAGTGGATTGCTTCGAGTGGCTATTTCTTACAAAATGCATAGTAACATAAAAATGCACACACGAACATACATTAATGTGGTAACGACGCACATTAATCATCAATGAGTCAGAGGATGACACCATAATCACCCCCCCCCCTCTCCCCCCCCCCCCCCATCACAACATCGCAAACCAAAGCTTCACAATCATGACTTGGCCGCATGTAATGTCACAAAGTCTGGGAATTCAAGTTCACACGACTCTTTCTGACAAGCTGTGACATTATTAAAAGCGCATGACGACAAGACACAAGATGGGGGGGGGGGGGGAGAGGGGGGGGCTGGTTTTTTGGGTAGTGACCCACAAGCTAAGGCGCTCGATAAATAATCCCCAGGACTGCAGCAGCACACAAGGGCTAAGAAGGCCACAAGTGATACAGCTTTGACACCCCGGCCAGACACACTCATCCCACAGGCATCATTGTTAACATGCATCAGAGCCACCGACACCTCTTATGCATCTAGAGGAGGGTGGAGGGTGGTGGGAGGAGGGGGGGGGGGAAGGTCACCTTGGCACGGGGAGTAAAGTCAACAGTCTGGGGAATCAATCTAACCAATCCCCCTCCGAGGTCCCACTCAATTTTGAACTGCTGCAAAATGTTTGCTTTGCAAAGGTGAAGTGACAAGAAAAAGTCTCCCCTTTACTGTTAGAAAGATATTAAAATACGCGAGCCCAGCGGCACATTCGTCTGCACTAAAAAAAATTGGACGTTATTGAATATTTCTGTCAATTCCATAAGTAATATCTGGGGGAAAAAAGTATGTCAGGTTTGAAATTCCTAAAAAAAAAAAAATTCCTCCAATCCTCCGAGTTCCCCTTAACAGAACAGCGCAAAATCAGGGGAGAAAAAACACACGAGGGACAAGTAAGGACATGTTTTACAACATAATCCAAGTGCAGTAACAGTGAAAAGAGCTGGAATCAATCTGATTTTGAAAGGGCGTCGATAGCTGACACTGTGACCAGATACCTTTTGGATTGGTTGCATCTGGGCCCAATTTCATAGAGCTGCTTAAGCAGAAAATATTGCTTAATAATAACCTGCTAAGCAGAAATGAGCAGGACACCAGTTACAAATTGTACATGTGATAAGGTAGTTTATATGGTAACCTTATATTGGTGAGCATAATTTTGTTTTGCTTAGCTACTTTTTGTGCTTAAGCAGCTCTATGAAATTGGGCCCTGGATTCTAGGGTATGCACTGTATATTGGTCGTGGGTCATAACCTGGGCCCAGTGTCAATAGAGCTGCTTGACGGGGCTGATGTTGTGCTTTACTGTCCAAGTTTCCATTTCACAGCGCTGCTAACCGTAAGCGAATGAAAAGACACACCGACCTTCCGGTGCTTACTGTATGGAAAATGAATGACGTAAAAATGCAAATCCATGGTGATTGCGCAAGGCTGGCCGCCTTATTTTCTTGCTAACCTGTGAAACACGCTTAAATGCTTAAGATTTGTTTTCTGCTACAGTAAGCACGAAACTTTGCTCACTGTTAAGCAGCGCTATGAATTTGGGCCCAGGGGCCAATTTCACAGCCCCGCTTCATAAGCACATTTTCATGTTAACTACGGATGAAAAATTTGCTTGAAAGAGTTAACATATTTCACACAGGTTATCAAGAAAAACTAGGCGCCCAGCTGAGGGCGTTCACCATGGATTTGCCATGTTACACTGCTCACTTGCCTACAGCAAGCGCTAGCAGATTAGCATGCCTGTTCCTGTGCTTATTATGGTTTATATAGCAGTGTTATGAAATGGAAAACCCCACAGTAAGCTCTTCCAGGACATGCCAGGTAACATGTACAGTGTATAACAGCCTTATCTAAACCTGCACTGGCTCTAGCTCTTACTCTATGCAGCTATTTAGAGATAGTGCTTTATGCCACACCAGGCACCGATACGGCAAACAAAGAAAAATGGTATGGTACCATGGAGAGTTCTGATAGAATGTCATACAGTTTATACATACAGAGACTGGAAAGATGACAGAGATGGATACACACATGTGCTATGTCACAAAGAGGAAGATGAAGCGCTCCTGTCGATGGCTCAGAGAAGTTTTTGAACAAACACCCTACCTTGATAGATCTCATTGTCATGCCAACCAACACCTCCACGGTTCTCACCTCCATTCCGGTCTTGGTATTTTTCCTCCCAGCTCGGAGAGTGAACCTCATAGATTGTCGGGTCGGCACTGGAACTCCCATCATGCCTTGCTATCGGCGACGATGTGCGCTCAGGTCTGTCCGGTCTCGCTTTACTGTCACTGGCGTACGACAGCTGAGAGTGGGGTTGCGGGTTGGAGAGTTTCTCTATGATCGTGGCGACTTTGACGGACGTGCCTGTCGTTTCTACGTACTGTGTCGGCATGTCCAAGTTCGTCGGACGGTTCTTCTTCACCTTTGTTTCACCGTTCGTGTCTGCCCTGGCATTGGGTTTGGCTGGAAGCTTTTCACCCCCGTTGGTGAGTGGCCGGAGCACGCCGATGGACGCCATGTTGGCTGGAATGATGTCGTCGTAAATATCCTCCTCCTTGACCTCCGACCTGTTGTTTGAATAGTTCAGTTGAGGGCTGTTCGGGACGACGTCATCATAAATGTCCTCTTCTTTGATCGTTAGCAACTCTGACATGGCATGTAGCTTGATCTCTTGGATATTGCTTTCTGTTTGGTCGTTTGTCGCCTGGCAGGGGTCAAGGTTTTGCATTGGTCGGCCGCCACTTGGATCAGATATCTGTAAAAAAAACAACAAAACACAAGAACACAATCTTCAATGGTTGGCATTTTTGTGATTGGGGTTTGTGAACAATATATTGTGAGCGCTCTAGACCATCTCTAATTTATGTTCAATGTCCAAAACGGTGCGACATAAAATGTGACTCAAGTCGAGCTTGCTGACTTACAAAATCACTAACACTGGGAAGTTCTGTCAGTATGTAAAACACTGGGAAATCTTGTTAATCTATGAAACAATGGGAAGTCCTGTCAATCATCAAACCAAGGGAAAACCTGCCAGTCTGTCAAACACTGGGAAGTCCTGCCAGTCTGTCAAACACTGGGAATTCCTGTCAGTCTGTCAACCACTGGAAGTCCTGTCAGTCTGTCAAACACTGGGAAGTCCTGTCAGTCTGTCAAACACTGGGAAGTCCTGTCAGTCTGTCAAACACTGGGAAGTCCTGTCAGTCTGTCAAACACTGGGAATTCCTGTCAGTCTGTCAACCACTGGGAAGTCCTGTCAGTCTGTCAAACACTGGGAAGTCCTGTCAGTCTGTCAAACACTGTGAAGTCATGTCAGTCTTTCAAACACTGGAAATCCTGTCAGTCTGTCAAACACTGGGAAGTCCTGTCAGTCTGTCAAACACTGGGAAGTCCTGTCAGTCTGTCAAACACTGGGAAGTCCTGTCAGTCTGTCAAACACTGGGAAGTCCTGTCAGTCTGTCAAACACTGGGAAGTCCTATCAGTCTGTCAAACACTGGGAAGTTCTGCCAGTCTGTCAAACACTGGGAAGTTCTGCCAGTCTGTCAAACACTGGGAAGTTCTGCCAGTCTGTCAAACACTGGGAAGTTCTGACAGTCTGTCAAACACTGGGAAGTTCTGCCAGTCTGTCAAACACTGGGAAGTTCCACCAGTCTGTCAAACACTGGGAAGTTTCACCAGTCTGTCAAACACTGGGAAGTCCTGTCAGTCTGTCAAACACTGGGAAGTCTTATGAGTCTGTCAAACACTGGGAAGTTCCACCAGTCTGTCAAACACTGGGAAGTTCCACCAGTCTGTCAAACACTGGGAAGTTCCACCAGTCTGTCAAACACTGGGAAGTTTCACCAGTCTGTCAAACATTGAGAAGTCCTGCCAGTCTGTCAAACACTGGGAAGTCCTGTCAGTCTGTCAAACACTGGGAAATCCTGTCAGTCTGTCAAACACTGGGAAGTCCTGTCAGTCTGTCAAACACTGGGAAGTCCTGTCAGTCTGTCAAACACTGGGAAGTCCTGTCAGTCTGTCAAACACTGGGAAGTCCTGTCAGTCTGTCAAACACTGGGAAGTCCTGCCAGTCTGTCAAACACTGGGAAGTCCTGTCAGTCTGTCAAACACTGGGAAGTCCTGTCAGTCTGTCAAACACTGGGAAGTCCTGTCAGTCTGTCAAACACTGGGAAGTCCTGTCAGTCTGTCAAACACTGGGAAGTCCTGTCAGTCTGTCAAACACTGGGAAGTCCTGTCAGTCTGTCAAACACTGGGAAGTTCCACCAGTCTGTCAAACACTGGGAAGTCCTATTAGTCTGTCAAACACTGGGAAGTCCTATGAGTCTGTCAAACACTGGGAAGTTCCACCAGTCTGTCAAACACTGGGAAGTTCCACCAGTCTGTCAAACACTGGGAAGTTCCACCAGTCTGTCAAACACTGGGAAGTTTCACCAGTCTGTCAAACACTGGGAAGTCCTGTCAGTCTGTCAAACACTGGGAAGTCTTATGAGTCTGTCAAACACTGGGAAGTTCCACCAGTCTGTCAAACACTGGGAAGTTCCACTAGTCTGTCAAACACTGGGAAGTTTCACCAGTCTGTCAAACACTGGGAAGTTTCACCAGTCTGTCAAACACTGGGAAGTTTCACCAGTCTGTCAAACACTGGGAAGTCTTATGAGTCTGTCAAACACTGGGAAGTCTTATGAGTCTGTCAAACACTGGGAAGTCTTATGAGTCTGTCAAACACTGGGAAGTTCCACCAGTCTGTCAAACACTGGGAAGTTCCACCAGTCTGTCAAACACTGGGAAGTTCCACCAGTCTGTCAAACACTGGGAAGTTTCACCAGTCTGTCAAACATTGAGAAGTCCTGCCAGTCTGTCAAACACTGGGAAGTCCTGTCAGTCTGTCAAACACTGGGAAGTCCTGTCAGTCTGTCAAACACTGGGAAGTCCTGTCAGTCTGTCAAACACTGGGAAGTCCTGTCAGTCTGTCAAACACTGGGAAGTTCTGCCAGTCTGTCAAACACTGGGAAATCCAATCAAAACAAAATCAACACATCAAGTCACAAAAGTCTTGTGGACAACCAAATTTTTAAAATCCATGGTCAAAGAAACAATTAATGACTGAGAAATTGCCCATTTTCACTTATAAAAAATAAAAGAGTGGGGTGGTGATATTGGCAACAAAAGACTGAGGTGGTGATATTGGCAACAAAAGGGCGAGGTGGTGACTGAAAGTGGTGAGGTTGGCCACCTAAAGTTTGATTGTGTCGGGACGTAGGTACTTTGATTTACAATGTAGTAAGGGGATAATGCAATCAATAGTTCTCAAAAACCAAATCCTATTGTAAATCTTGAGGGAATCTGTGAAGACGTCATCGACATCTTCGGCGGACATTGTTGGTAAAGACCGCAGATTTGGCAGAATTCAAACTCAGACCGTACACCTACGCCACGCATTGTCTCCAGTTACCCCCCCGATGTGTGTAGAGTGTACGTGCACCGTTCAGAGATTCGTGTCGGATCAATAAATTCACTATGCGTCTCATAATGACTAAATTCACCACACACACATTGTAAAGCCTCTGACATTTTGTACAGGGATTTTTTCCAATGTGCTATCCATAACAGTGCTAACACATCAACAGGATTAAACTCCACATCCCCGAGATTATGTCTAGCTCGCTCAAGGAGCCTGCTGTGCACAAAACAAGAGCGCTTCAACACATTCTAAAACAGAACTATAGATATTGACGTCCGTGGTGGGAGTACATTTTCATGCCTGGAACACCTAATCAAATCAATGATTAACAGAGTACAAATATAGCGCGGAATCGTGAAGCACTCGTACGGACCGTATACGCACAGTGTAAGATGAGCTTGCTGAACCATGAGTGGGGATTTGAACAGCGAGTGAATCGCACATATTATTTAGAGGCCTATGTCAAGTGTGCACATTTCACTGCATGTAGACATTTTATGCTCGGCGTGTGTTACGATTCAATGGAACTCAAAAACACTGATGATCTAAGAAAAAGGATCGGTGAGACTATTGACAACTGAGTATGTGGAAAAAGTTAACTTCTTTGCGGGACAGTGTTTTTAGATTTTTCTCTAATGCAGTGTCAAATAACAATAAATAATAGTGGCTTCTTATATACATGTAGCGCTCATATCCGTCACTCAGTGACGCTCAAGGCGCTTCAACAGTCGGTATTTTCCTGCAAGGTATATATTATGTGGAGCTACTTTTTGAAGTTTGAGACCTATTCCTTTACATAGCACAATGTAATGCTTTACCAGGTGCGGTGGCGCAATATGCTGCCAATCAAACCAGGAACACCGGGGCGAACCCCTTCTCTTTTCGTTAAGTACACTGGGTTCTTTTACTTGTATTACACAACACAAGGGACCACAGCTTTACGTCCCATCCGAAGGACGAAGCAATAATGGTTAAGTGTCTTGCTTAAGGATACAAGTGTCACGACCGGGACTCGAACCCACACTCTGCTGAACAGAAACAATCAGAGCTTGAGTCCGGTGCTCTTATCCGCTCTGAGCTAGCTCAGTTAAGAAACTGTTTAAGCAATAACCAAGAATGAAACCTTTGGAAAACATCTGAACCTTAACTCTAATCCTAACCATAACCTTTACTACAACCCTAGCTCTAATCCTAACCATAACCTTTACTACAACCCTCACTCTAATCCTAACCATAACCATTACTACAACCCTACCACCAAACCCTTTCCCAAACCCTACACCTAAACCTGGCCCTAGCTCAAAACCCCAACTTCAAACCACAACCTTAAACGCAACCCCAAACCGTCAACCCCAAACACACCTCAACCCTAGCCCTAATCCTAACATCATCTAAAAACTCTTACCAAAACCCTAACCCTAAAAACAAAACTTATACCCTAATTCAGACTCAAAACCCTTACCCTAACCCTTACTAAAAAAACACTTATACCCTAACCCTAGCCCTGACTAAAAACCCTTACCCTAACCCTTACTAAAAAAACACTTATACCCTAACCCTAGCCCTGACTAAAAACCCTTACCCTAACCCTTACTAAAAAAACACTTATACCCTAACCCTAGCCCTGACTAAAAACCCTTACCCTAACCCTTACTAAAAAAACACTTATACCCTAACCCTAGCCCTGACTAAAAACCCTTACCCTAACCCTTACTAAAAAAACACTTATACCCTAACCCTAGCCCTGACTAAAAACCCTTACCCTAACCCTTACTAAAAAAACACTTATACCCTAACCCTAGCCCTGACTAAAAACCCTTACCCTAACCCTTACTAAAAAAACACTTATACCCTAACCCTAGCCCTGACTAAAAACCCTTACCCTAACCCTTACTAAAAAAACACTTATACCCTAACCCTAGCCCTGACTAAAAACCCTTACCCTAACCCTTACTAAAAAAACACTTATACCCTAACCCTAGCCCTGACTAAAAACCCTTACCCTAACCCAAACTTCTTGTCTGTCCTCACACTGTAGCATTGTGCATGCTAAGACTGACACTGTACACACATGAAAGTCACCTTTACAAATACAACTCGGTCTTCAAATAGGAAACATAAGTAATGAAGGAGACGGTTTTCCCACAAGCTATGAAGACATCACGAATGGTCGCTCTATAGACCATGTGAACTTTGTTTACAATAAGTGTGACCTTGTACATTCTTTGAGTATTCTGGCAGGCAAGATACTACACTGGTCCTATGGGAAAGTTGACATTTTGTGTCATAATTTCCACATAAAACCAAGAGTTATGAAAGTGAAAGCTGGACAAGTTTTTAGATGTGCCCCCTTTCATCATATCAAAAGTTGATAAGAATTAGACAGTGCAATCTCCATAAAATATAAGATTGTATGCCTTCTTTCATTGAGCTGTGTACAAATCGTGCCTGCAGGAAGTCCAGGCTCTGTGGCTCTTTTGTAAACTTGTGATGTCACAGGTCACATGTCTATAGTCTAAGGTGTTACTTGTTGAAATATACTGTAGGTGAACAACAACACACATCAATTAAACTGCGTCATGCAATTGCCACACAATAAATTACTACATTGTGCAGCACCGGTAACTGCGCTCACAAAGACTTACAAGTATCTGTTTTAACCGTAGCAGTGTCCCCTGGTCCCAAGCTGATTTAATCGGCCTAAATTTACTGATATTGGTTTACAATACACCACGGACTGACTAAAGGTCTTGATGACGTCAATGCATTAAGGTCCATTCAAACTCATTTTCACCAAAAATGTGATATACATTGTATGACCTTGTTGCACTGACCCGGCCGACATTAAGAATCAGGGAGGGGGGGGCAGGGGTAGCTTTACCTACATCTATGGAAAAACACACCTTGTCCTACAAGTAGCAACAAAGTTCAAGGGAGATTTAATAATAGTAATAAAGTTCTTGTATAGCGCATTTCAAGATAACGTATCAATGCGCTTTCGTTAGTGCCCTGGTCATTTGGGCCAATAGCATTCATGTAATCTTTCTCAGCTCCCTGGGGAGTATACAGCCCTGGGCTGCCGTGGCGCTCCAAAGGTTTTTTTTCAAACACAATATCAACCTCTATACCCTCGCAGGTACCCATGTATACCCCCGCGTGAAGAGAAGCAGTTATAGTATTTAAGCATCTTGCTCAAGGACACAAGGTGTCATGACCGGGATTTGGACCCACACCCCGATGAGATTTACAGTTTTACTTCCTGTAGTAATAAGCATTTGGTATTCCAAACTAGTGTTAGATACAATTTCAGACTCTTTACAGCCGCCGCCCCCCCCCCTCCTCTCCAATAGATGAGGTCAACGTACATGCTCTAATTAACTTCCCGATCGCTGCCGTGTTGTTTCCTGATTACGACACCTGCCATCGTGTGACTATGTTGCAACCCCCCCCCCCCCACCCACCCCCCACCCCTGTTTCTTGCCTCCTCTGATGATCCGACCGACTTCTTCTCTCCCGGAGTCGCCTTGAACTTGAGTGATGCGATGAAGGCTGTTGAGCCGGGGCAATAAGGTTGGGAGGGAGGTTGGGGGGGAGGTTGGCAGGGGAGTAATGAAGTGTGAATGACAGGAGGTTTCATTACTGAGGATCAGTATCGGGCTCCAAACCGTTCCTGCCATCTGCCACGGCCGTTTTCGATCAAAGCTGAATTTGTGTAATTTTGATCTTATTTCATGCTAAACTTTTTTTACTGGCCCTTTATGTTTCGACTCGAGCAGAGTCTTTTATTCAGAGGCTACTGTTAAGTGGGATTCATGGACGGGATACGTGTAAGAGCATTCTTAATGATGATTATCATAAATTCTCTGTTGCCTCAGGGAATTTTGTGTGTGTGTGTGTGTGTGGCGTTCAGATTATTTGACCACTTCTGAAGGCTTGAGTGATACTTCACAGAGGCAATGGAGGCAACTCCATCCATGCTCCCTGCTGATTGCCTTGGTGTCCTTTGAAATGTTCCAGTAGAAAGTTTAATTTACCCCATTGACTGATTGAGTTGCCCTTTACTTCATAGAGGCAACAGAGGCAATTGCCTCCATGCCCCCTGACCAATGCAGGCCCAATACTTCATGGAGGCAACAGAGGCAATTGCCTCCATGCCCCCTGACCAATGCAGGCCCAATACTTCATGGAGGCAACAGAAGCAATTTCCTCCATGCCCCTGACCAATGCAGGCCCAATACTTCATGGAGGTAACAGAGGCAATTTCCTCCATGCCCCCTGACCAATGCAGACCCAATACTTCATGGAGGCAACAGAGACAATTTCCTCCATGCCCCCTGACCAATGCAGGCCTGATACTTCATGGAGGCAAGAGAGGCATTTTCCTCCATGCCCCTGACAATTGCAGGCGCGATACTTCATGGAGTTTTTATTTCCGTTTTAGAGGTGCCCTTTACAGTACTGAGGAAAAACTGACTTCCCCCTTACTACATGTACAAGAACAAAGAATCAGGCCTTCAACGCATTATATAAAGACTATCACAATATTCAAAACTTCTAAATGTAGTTTTCAAAAAAAATCCTCCCCTAAACCATAGTCTTAAACAAAAATTGTACATGTCCTGTTGGTGCTCATGTCAAGTTTAGTACACCTCAAAACTACAGTCAGCAATGCCCAGGGCCCAATGTCACAGAGCTGCTTACGCACAAAAAGGTAGCTAAGCACAACAAAATTATGATCACCAGAGTAAGGTTACCAGCCAAAATAGCATGTCACATGTGCAATATGTGACTGGTACTTGGCTAAATTTTGCTTAGCAGACAAATTTTAAGCACCATTTTCTGCTTATAAAGGAGCTCTCTGAAATTGGGCCCTGACTTTAACTGCAGGGTCCAATTTCATAGAGCTGCTTAAGCAGAAAATATTGCTTAACAATTTTCTGCTAAGCAAAAAATCAGCAGGATACCAGCCACAAATGGAATGTATGACATGGTAGTTTGGCCGGTAACCTTAATATGGTAAGCATAGTTTTGTTGTGCTTAGCTACTTTTTGTGCTTTAAGCAGCTTTAGGAAATTGGGCCCGGGTCATGAAATTTACCGGGATAGTTTCTGAGAGTTCATCTCACATAACTCTCTGTATTTAAAGGAACATTACAGAATTGGTAATTGTAAAATATACTTTTGATCACAGATTTACATAAAACTTACACGATCTAAAATGATGATGATAGTAGAAAACATCCCTTGAAATATTTCTGTCTGAAATGCCATATTTGATGAGAAATGAATAAACTAATTTTCCGATTGGAGTTTATCGCTCAGTGAGCGTTTTATTCATTTGTTGAACCTATATGATTTCGTGCAAATGTGTAATCGGTTTTTCACTATTTTCTCGCGACCCAGATGGCCGATCGATCTCAAACTTTTACAGGTTTGTCAGTTTATGTATATGGTGGATTACATAAAGTGCTTACACTGCCAGCATCTGTTTTGTTAGCAAAAACCAATTCTGTAATGTTTCTTTAAAACTCACAATAATGTTCACACATAGAGGCAGTATGTCATAATCGTTAAAGCAACCCCTTAGGGCAGCCCCTGCAAGCCTGTTCATTTGCTTCAAGTCAATTCCGATAGGGGACTTGAAGATTATTTTTTTTTCCCTGCGCCGAGGTGGCAAATTAATTTATGGACCGTGTTTGCATGGCACGTCGTGTTCCCACTGCGTATTTCATCACCTGTTCCCGGGGAGTGAAGTTTGGGACTTGGATAAATTGACAAAAAAAAGAAAAAAAAGAAGAAGGTTGATTGTGTTTGGATTTTTTTTTGGGGGGGGGGCAGTCGTTTTGTAAACTTGATTACATTTATTTGATAAGATACATTGGAGACTCAGTACCCCACAAGGCATGTACACAGTACCAGTTACAGCACAGTATATGATAAATCAAGAAAAAGAAACATATAAGTTGCAAATTTTTATCATGGGGTACTTATCAAAGCATACAAATACTTTTGTAATCGGATATTTGAAAAGCTTTATTTTTTCACATATCAAAAACTAAAGATTGGAATTTTTTTTATAATATTTAAAAATGAGAGTCACTGCTGACAAGAACAGTCTGAAACTAGGATCCAAATTTTAGGAGGTACAGTATGTTGAAATATTGTCATTTCCACCTTTTGGGAAACCCCTGGGGGTTTAGATTTCACAGAGCTTTTAGGAAACAGTGTCCTCAGCAGCAGAGAAGAAGATCAAAGAGCAAGATTTGTTTTCGTGTACGGACAAAAATATCGGCTGATTTCCGTCACCAGGCCGACTTCTAAAAAGTCATAATTGTCTTCAATGCCTCATCCCTGAATATCTTGAAGTCGGCACCAGCCCACATTGGTGCTCTATTCTTCCCTTTTCTCAATGAATTCCTCTCCGGGGTACAAGTTGAACAAAGAAAACCTTATGGTGGGGCTTTGTCCCATTGTTTTAAGGAATACCGGACACTTCGGCGCCAGGCAAACTGGGCAACCACTCAGCACCCACAAATTTGTACAGTTTTTAATTTGAAAAGATCGTTTAAGAATACTTAATGTGCAAAAACGACATCAAAACGATCAGAGCAAAATTCATCAATAACGAAGCGGTAATTTTGGCCGTTGGGGACTGGGTGCCAAATTTGTATTTGTGCATGTGCCGAGTTTGTAAGGTGCCGAGTTTGCAGGTGCCGAGTTTGCAAGGTGCCGAGTTTGCTGGTGCCAAGTTTGTGGGTGCCAAGTTTGCCTGGTGCCGAGTTTGCAAGGTGCTGAGTTTGTGAGTGCTGAGTTTGCCAGGTGCCGACTTTGCTGGAGGTGCCGAAGTAACCGGTTCCCTCTTTTAAGTACCCACAAGAACCAAAGTGCGCCAGCCCGGTATGCAGTTGTACACGGTACATGTCCTACATTCAATGCCCGTTCCAATAGTACGTGTACAGGTACAATTTGCCTTTAGGTATAAACGTCTTCTATCCCTTGCAGTACATCCATCCCATATTAACAACTCTGCAAACCATCAGGAGTCGGACACTCTTATCTAGCTCCTCCTGGCGGGGGCTAATGACTGGCACATTAGCTACCGTTCTCTAAACACCCCTCCGTGTCTTTTCTCATTACATGCACTCACTCCTCCATCACCAAGTCTTTCCGTAAATCGTCATTCCAGAAAGCCTGATGGTTCTTCTTTCTCCTGCTATGGTAAAGGTTGTGTCTCGTAAACAACGACCCCCCCCCCTGCCCCTTCCGCCGCCTTCCCGCCCCATCCAATACCAGGAATCCCCGTGTCCCTTTATCGGTCTGTAACATCTCACTCGGAAGGGGGTTTCATCTGTCCAACCACTGAAAGTGATTCTGCTCTGGGACAGTTTTTTTTTTTTCGAAAAAGAAACTGTGACAGAATTAAATGATTAGGGGGAGGAGGGGAAGGGGGGGGGGAAAGATGGAAGTATTGTATAAATTGAACCGCCTCGGGATCTGGGACAGAACATTTACTGAGAACTCTTTAAAGGTAGGAAACTGACAATCAGTTTGTCAAATTTAATAGCAGCATCCTTCAAAATCTTATTGTGTTTCCACGACGTCAATCTCACTTGATAATTGCTGTGTTCACATTTTTTAAATTCACTGTGTCTGCTCACAACAGTTTAATTCCTTTCTTGGACTTTGTTGGTACATGTAAACTCAATTTTCGTCTACAATACAGGTATTTTCAAATCTAGTATATACTACTATTGAGAGGGCAAGGCCATTTTCGTTTTTGCATGGGGTACTTCCGTTTTGACGATATTAAAGTCAGTGGGAGACTTTTTGAAGGGGCACCAAGGCCAAGACCGGGGCAACAAGAGGCCATGTGGCCCATGGCAAAACAGCCCAAAACAGCCTAGACTGGTCCCCTGTCCTTATCCGCAAGAATAAGGACAGGCACCGGTCTATTAATCAAAATGATGGTAACTGCTAGACTGGTCCCCTGTCCTTAAGTTAAGACCAGTTACTGGTCCTAACTGGTCCTAACTTCAGATAAGACTATTCTTATCTCTTTGTGAAATCAGCCCCTTGCCATGTACATGTTAAAGATAATTCATAAATTGCTCCTCGTGCTCAGCCCTGGCACCCCAAACTTCTCCACAACCCACCTTCCTCCTGTTTTTTTTTTGCTTTCAATTTTTTTAATGAATTCATTGCTCTAACGGCTGAACCAACACTGTAATGCATACGTACGAACAAGTACAGTACGTGTATAGACCTTACACATCCACGTCATCGCGCTGCCATCTCAGAGACAATGGATAATGCAAATCTACGAACCCGCAGCGCACCGGATGGGCCAATGAGCAATCTTCTTTTGATCTCTAGCCAAGGGTGTCCTACTCGAATATCATATACGTGTGTAAGGTCTATTTTATCCAATCTAAGGTAGCGACACCCACTGATTAATCAAATAGTTTTCTCTAAGATGCAAAATAATCCGCACGTCATGTTCAAATAGGTTTAGAATTGGACAAAGAAAAAAGTGTTTACTGGCAACGACTAGGTGAGCAAACTGCAAATAAATCGGCACAGTAGACAACTGAATATTTCCCGACCGTTTCCCCAAGGTGGGGGAAATTCATCATGAGTTTGACTCCATTGGAGCAGCAAGGCTTTATGGGATGTGCGTCCACAACTGACATGGCTCGCAGGGGTTAGTCACTTAGGCATGACAGGTGATATTAACGGTGTTTTTTTTTTGTTCTTTCTTTCTCCATGGCGCGGTGTGTCCCCAGCATTCCTCGGGTGCTGCTTTGCATCGAGTGTATATGTCCCCCCCCAAAAAAAACGCGGAAGAAATATATATCCTTTACGGGCGAGATTGATATCCCTCTAGCGTGTCTAGGAGAGTGTGCAAGATGATGTGAGAGGAAATTTACTGGATGGGAATTAAAGGTGCATACACCTCTCCTGTATTGACTTCAAAATCTGTCCACATCTTCAAGGCACTCATGCTGAAATACCCAGTAAACATCTGTGAAAGGCTTCAAGTCAGCAAGATCAACCAACACGCATGCCCAGGCCTGGAATTACACGTAGGCGAGGCCATGGCCTCCGGAGGCCATGGCCTCCGGGTTGCCCTGGTCTTGGCCTTGGTGCCCCTCAAAACTTTCCCATAGACTTTAACATTTTCCAATGGAAGAGCCCCTTACAAAATGAAAATGGCCCTGCCCTCTCCAAGATGAAACACCAGGCCTGGCATGCTCTGTTCTTCCTCACGCAACCTTCTCCTTGAGCATCGGACAAACACTAAAATGCAGGAGACCGAGCCTTCCCCAAATGCGGGCCCAGCTCTGTGGAACTCACTTCCTGATAGCCACAGAAAAGCAAGCTCAATCGATTCATTCAATTGCTGAAGACTCACTTGTCTTGTCTTTGATTTTGATATTTGATCTGTGTTGGACATACCCAAGCGCTTTGCAACCTATGGGAAAAGGGGCTCTATAAATGCTAGCTTATTATTTTATTATAGACATGATAGAGCCACAGCACCGACTGAGCACAATCTCTTGATTCCACGTGCACAAATGTTTGGAGGCCTCCTGGGTCCAATTTCAGAGAGCTGCTTTAAAGCAGAACACAGTGCTTAACACTTTCAGGCTCAGCAACAGTGGGCAGGATACCAGTCACAAATGCTACATGTGACATGTTGACTTGGCTGGTAACCTTATTCTGGTAAGCATAAAGTGGTTGTGCTGAGCGACTTTTTGTGTGCTTAAAGCAGCTGCATGAAATTGGGCCCAGGGTGCATGAATGCAGGGCAAAGTGCTGACATTTTCAGATTCAAATGTTTTTGTTGATTTTTAACCAACGGGGGCATTTCAGACATTCGCAGGATGCTCACTACCGTTACCATCTTTATAACAAACTTAGCTTTCGGATAGAAATTACAAAAATTTTGTTCAGGGTCATTACCGAAAGATGACCCTACCTACATTGTATCTAAGGTCAAACACATAGGGGTTTTGAAACTGACGCACTTGTAGATGCGTTTGCATTTGCTTGCAAAAATGCACACATACTGAAGGGTGTGTTCAGTTAATAGACTAATGTACAGAAAAAGAAAAAAAAGTACTAAATATGCAAAGAGCCGAACACCAGCTGTACAAAATTTCAAGCTTTAAATTACACTTTGTACACAAACACAGAGCTCTCCATCACAGCTTTAAAATGCAGGGCAAAGCGCTCTAGTCGACAGCTCTACGGCGAACCGACCGATCGAACAACATGAACAAGTTTCCTTACAACTAGCCTCTCCATCACAATGAAACTAGGTTTTAGCCAACATTTTTCAAAATAGATCGTTAATAATTCTTGCTGGAAATTAGAACACAGGAAGCCTGAAGCACTTTGCACGAAGCACAATACAGGGCTGTAAATGTTTTTCATGGTTTTAGGGGAAATCCACAATGACCACAGGGCTTGTCACTCTCAACTCTTACTGCACAAGAAATTGTTTTCAAGACCACAATCAATATAATGGGAAAAACGCTACCTACATGTGTGTACATAGCTCATGAAATGATACAAACTGGGATCTTTTTCAACAAGGACTACTTGTAATTTGGGAAGATTTATCTCATTAAAGACAATTATGCTTCGATGTTCAACAGAATTGAAAGATATTTATCGGACTGAAAGTCAACATTTGAACAAAATTTTGTTTTTATTCGAGATACTACACACAGTCAGGTGTTATTATTCAATTGAAGAACACAAGACCACCGGACTTGTCCGGTCAAGAGTTTACTGGCCTGTCGCTAAAATCAATGGCCGCGGGCCTGCGGTCGAGTGTTAATTTCTAGCCCTGCAATACACTGTAAAAATGTATAATGTAGTTTATACATGTACCTGAAGTACATACTTAAAAACTTTGAAACTTACATTAAAAAAAAACAAGTGGGATGCCCAGGAGAGCATAAAAGCTAACAAATTTTACAAAAGTTTGGGGTTAAAAGTTTGGGGTTGAACAAAGAGAAATTTACTAGAGCGGGATTTGAACCAACAAACTTCCGGATTAACGTGCCGGCGCTCTATCAACTGAGCTATCTAGCTCTATGTTGGCGGTCTCCCTTTTTTGTCAATATCTTTGTCAAAGATTGACCACATGGGCAACAGTCATGCACAGGGTAAATACGCACGTAGTAGACTGTCACATGTGTAACAGTCACGCACAGAGTAAATACGCATGTAGTAGACTGTCACATGGGCAACAGTCACGCACAGGGTAAATACGCTTACGTAGTAGACTGTCACATGGGCAACAGTCACGCACAGAGTAAATACGCATGTAGTAGACTGTCACATGGGCAACAGTCACGCACAGAGTAAATACGCACGTAGTAGACTGTCACATGGGCAACAGTCACGCACAGAGTAAATACGCATGTAGTAGACTGTCACATGGGCAACAGTCACGCACAGGGTAAATACGCTTACGTAGTAGACTGTCACATGGGCAACAGTCACGCACAGGGTAAATACGCACGTAGTAGACTGTCACATGGGCAACAGTCACGCACAGGGTAAATACGCTTACGTAGTAGACTGTCACATGGGCAACAGTCACGCACAGGGTAAATACACACGTAGTAGACTGTCACATGGGCAACAGTCACGCACAGGGTAAATACGCTTACGTAGTAGACTGTCACATGGGCAACAGTCACGCACAGGGTAAATACGCACGTAGTAGACTGTCACATGGGCAACAGTCACGCACAGAGTAAATACGCTTACGTAGTAGACTGTCACATGGGCAACAGTCACACACAGGGCGGGGTAAATACGCATGTGTAATAGACTGTCACATGGGCAACAGTCACGCACAGAGTAAATACACATACGTACATTAGTAGACTGTCACATGTGTAACAGTCTACCAACTACGCATGCCCTTTACGAAAGCAGTGGTTGAACTGTCGCTGCTCACAAGGGGGTTGATTGTATTACAAAGTTCGCACAAACATCGCATGCTACACTGTACACTGTACATCCACATGAAAAGATGGCCTAGCAAATAGTACATGGCGCGCTTTCCCGAACTCCATGATGTCAAACTAGAACAAATATACATGTAACACCACTGACTGAACGAGCTGAATGCTCATTTGTGGAGGCGTTACAGTACTTAAAAAACCAGAGTCTTCATCCACTGAATTCTAATGACATGGCACCCGTCTTACGGTCAGACTTTGAATATGCTCAAGCCCCAGACTTCAAGATCACCTCTCACTGCCGGTAGACTTAAAAATAGCCCCATCTTGAGAATCCATGGCTTGAAACAATCAACCAAAGGAGATGGTTAATGTCCTTCATCAACCACGGCATGCGAGGGAACAACATTACACATCTTGATGAAAACAAATGAACATTAAAAAACGAATGAGCCATAACCGGGGAATGAATCGACAGGAAAGAAAATTTGTGCAGGTCGATTCTTCATGTACTGGACATTTTAATTACATTTTCACTTTGAAGGAGGTGGGCAAGAATTTGCACTTGGAATGCTCATGATTTATTACATAACAGCAACCTTGTCAGAAAAACAACTAAATGTATTCTTTTTAAACACCTTTCTGTTATCTAAATGTGCTTCTTTGGTAGTTTTTTTTGTGGCTTTTTTTTTTTTTTTTTTTTTTTTTGCTGTTGAATTCTCCTTTGTCGTAAGGTTCAGCTCTAGGGCTGTGATATTTGAGTTTTAATAAACCAATAATAGTAACAGTAATATATATTGTGTTATTATTTCATAACTCTTGGAAAAAATTGGAAATGTACAGAGATCAATGTCTTGCATAGAGTACAATGTCCTTAGAGAAAGTGACATCGGCAACCACATCAAACCATAGCTTGGTATAAAACAAACATGCGTTGTACTTGGCCGAAGCAGATTCCTTTGATATTTCAGCAGTCAGGGGCCAATTTCACAGAGCTGCCCATCCGTAAACAAATTTGTCTGGGTCCAATTTCATGGCTGTGCTTACCGCAGAATTCTGCACTTACAGTGCCATGTGTAAAGCACATAGTCCTGTGAGCTGGAAGGGCAGAATTCCGCAGTAAGCAGAACCATGAAATTGGGCCCAGCTTACTGTAGCTTTTTTTAAGCGAAAGCGTATCTCACATGCTTTAAAGGAACATTACAGAATTGGTAAGAAAAAAAACTTGTAAAATATACTTTTTGATCACAGATTTACATAAAACTTACACGGTCTAATGATGATGATAGTAGAAAACATCCCTTGAAATATTTCTGTCTGAAATGCCATATTTGATGAGAAATGAATAAACTAATTTTACGATTGGAGTTTATCGCTCAGTGAGCGTTTTATTCATTTTGTTGAATCTATATGATTGTGACCCAGACGGCCGATCGATCTCAAACTTCTACGGGTTTGTCAGTTTATGTATATGGTGGATTACATAAAGTGCTTACACTGCCAGCAACTGTTTTGTTAGCAAAAACCAATTCTGTAATGTTCCTTTAAGCAAGAAAATATTACACTAAGACAGCAAGCTTGTGCGTTCACCCTGTCTGCATTGTTACCTCATTTATTTGCATTACCCCAAGCACCAGAGGGTTTAGCATGCCTTTTTTTTTCCTGTGGTTACAGTTAGCAGCGCTATGACATGGAAATCGCAGTTAGCATGATAAGCACCCTTAAAGGGACACATTATCTTGGATTGGACGCTTTAGGCTCTACAAAACATTTAAAAGTGTTTGTTATAATATGAAAATGAAAAGAAAGATGTTTTAAAATTAGAATACAATGATTCACACAAACATCCCTCGAAATTGTGTGGTTTTCCTTTTACTTCGGGAACTAAAACAGTCCACCATTTTGTAGAACCAAATTTGTTTACTCCACAAAACCGTGTGAGTTCACAAAGTAAAAGGAAAAACCATCTTTCGAACCATATTAATTTCAGAAGTAAAAGGAAAACAAACATCTTTCCAACCATATTAATTTCATAACAAATGCTTTTATTGCCCAAAGTGTCCAATCCGAAAATATTGTGTTCCTTTAAGCAGCTCTTCGAAATTGGGCTCTGGCGCCCGAACCAACAAAAGTATCTAATATTTTTTTAGTCAATTTCACCACACTCCACGAATAAAAAAGAAAGTTGTCTGAACGCAAAGTTTGTACTTCCCCTCTCCAGACAGTCAATATTTGAACTCAAAATCAGTCTGGCACCAAGACTCTCACGTATCAACAAATGTGTCAACCTGAGTTGTGCCTTCACGCAGAACACCGAACGGAAACATTGTTCTGGTTAGGTCGACGACACACACACACACACACACACACACACACACACACACACACACACACACACAATACACACGACGAAGACTGTGGTTGTTTCCCCCCACGGTGTCCAATAGTGCTAATGGGCTCGGGGTAATCAATACTGGTATCCCGTACGATACCCGATACCCGTTTGCCGGATTGATTGCGCTGATAATTTCTAAACGGCCAGTGTAGACACTGCACGACGTGCCGAAAGTTGAACAAACAGCGAGCAAGGGCGACGATCTAAAACATCCCAATATGTAATATGGGTAACATTCACACACTCACACACAACTAACTCAGTGACACAAATGTGTACTGTCTGATCAAGTACAGGTACCAGTTACACACACACGCATACGATTACAGATGCATTGTACACGAACGCCGAGCGGATATTCAGCGTAGCAGAGATGCCAACATTTGCACCTTGCGATCAGGAAGATTTTGTACAACAATCAGGGAGATTATTTGGAATTATATTCAACCTAATAGGGACAAAGTATCCATAATCAGGGAGATTTTCAAATTTGTTCATCAGAACACGATGGAAAGATCGGTTTATTTTCAGGTAACTTTCTGCAGAATCAGGGAGAGTTGGCAGCTCTCAGGTGTTGCAATATCCTGCACAATTTCATCTACATGTCATACTCTACATCCGCTCTCAACAGTGCCCAATTTCATAGAGCTGCTCAAAGCAGCAACTAAATTGAGCTGAACAATTTTCTGCTGAACAGAAATGAGCAGGATACCAGTTGCAAATTGAACATATGTGACATGGTGGTTTGTCTGGTAACCTTACCCTGGTAAGCATAATTTTGTTGAACTTAGCTACTTTTTGGTAATTGGGCCCCAGTCATCCTTTGGGAGAACATTTTCACTCAATTCAAGCAACAACTTAACTTGGATTAGAGCAACATCTTGCAGGTGTTTAAACAATTTTGTGAACCTTGGATATTTCCACTTCTTCTTTTTTTGTAGATCATCCGATAATTCTTACAAAAACATCAATTTATTGTGTACATTCTCCTCGCGGTCGTCTGCCTTAATTGACTTTCCTGAGGGGTTAAACTTTCCGAATGTCCCATACGCACATGATGTAAAGTTTCTGCACAAATCATTGCTTGCAAACTTGCTGGAAACCATGTCCAGTTTGTGGCAGAGGGAGTTGTCCCTCCCCCCTCTCCACTGTTAGATACATGTACTCTTAACACTATGCAGATGGAGCCCCCACACCCCCCCCCCAAGAAAAAAAAGAATGACAACAAAGTTCTTTAAAGTTCCACAGAGGGAGTGTTCCCCACATGTTCCTTCTTTTAACAGAAGAAATGCAGACAGACCCCCCCATGTTCCTTTACTCCTTAACACATGCAGAAGGAGTCACCCCACTCCCCCCCCACCCCGTTCCTCTTAAAACCCACTTATAAGGAAATGCCCCTACCACCCCCCCCCCCCCTTCCCCCCGTTCCTCTTAAAACCCACTTATAAGGAAATGCCCCTAACAAATCCTGATCTAAAGAATTCCTGAGATTCCCAGAACACAATGATTTCAATGTAAGACACAATGGGAAGGGGGGGCAGTGCATGGGGGGGGACCACAATTGCCACATAATGTATCGAGCGCCAAATGAAATTTGCAAAACATGTCCGACCACGATGCGTTTCTCAACACACTGGAGTCCCATGAGCTGGACGCATGCACACCCCACATTCAATATCATCATTTCCAATATCCGCCAAGCATCATGGTCTTGCAATAGATACAACTAATTAGTTCCAGTAACTGAGGTTCTTTTGCCACGGGGCACAAAAAACTCCGGCCGGGAATGTGTTTTTCCTTCGCAATCAAGCTTGCTTCGTTCCTGGCTTTATACCGTCGTTCCCAAACACATGTCACGAACGGCCTGCATGGACCATAGAGGTATAGGAATCCCATGCATGGATGTGTAAGTGTAAAATGTACATCTACATATAGTACACATTGTTCCTTGTGCATTCAAAGCCACAGAAGCTGACGGTGTGACTCACGACTTCAGCACATGTTTACAAATCATCCAAAATCCTGCTCATCTGGGAGATGTCTGACTTTGTAGTAGACCCAACTTACAATTACTCACCGTTTGGCAATTACAAATCTTAATAATCCAAGTCCAAACATTTTGGTGTTGAGTTACTAATATGTAGCATATACATGTAGAGCAGAGTGTTTTGGAGCATATGGGTAGGGTAACTTGCCAAAGATGGGTAGTTAGGTTAAAGGTTAGGGTAGGTGGAGCATATATGGATAGGAAAACAGGGAGGAAAACGTCACACTTACGATCAAATAATAACTAAACACAAAAATAAACAAGGATCAATAATCAAATCTAGTTTCAGTGATTTCGTTCAAGTGATTTCCTTAAAGGTATTGTACACTTTTGGTAACAGCTCAAAATCAGTGTCCACATTTTGTGTGATTAAACATTATATGCATGAACAAACAAACCTGTGAAAGTTTGAGCTCAATTGGTCATCGAGGTCACGAGAAAATAGTGAAAAGAGATCTTATGTGTTTTCTGTTTTTTCAAACTATCGCGCGCGATAATTACTATTGTTTTACTCGTTTCTCAGAAACGATAGCATTTTAGGCAGAAATATTTTAAGGAACCCTTTCTACCATTACTTACTTTAAATCATGTAAGTTATGTGTGAATCTGTGAACATTGTGTTTTTCGATCTTACCAATAGTGTACAGGGACTTTAAAAGGAGGGGGAAACAGTGGTTAAATACTTCATGATAAGACCCGCACCCAATTTCACGGCTCTGCTTACTGCTGAATTCCACTTATGTTCACCATTTTCAGCATACAGGGCAGGCGCCGAATTTCCGCGCTAGCTGTGTAAGCGAAGTAGCGTGAAGTACACACGCAAACAAGCAAAAAATTCTCTGCGTACCTGTTAAATACGCAGATGTAAGCGCAGAATTCCCTGCTTCCGTAAGCGCCGATTCTTTTGGTTACGGTAAGCAGAGCCATGAAATTGGGTTGTGATGTTACAAGTGTACTTAACAAACAGCTGCAGGTCCCAATTTCATAGAGCTGCTATTTAAGCAGAAAATATTGCTCAACAATTGCCTGCTCAGCAGAAATGAGCAGGATACCAGTTACAAATTGTACATGTGATATGGCAGTTTGGGCTGGTAAACTTATTCTGGTAAGCATAATTTTGTTGTGCTAAAGCTACTTCTTGTGCTTAAGCAGCTCTATGAAATTGGGCCCTGAAGTTGTTAGTCTTACCTTTGTGTTTCTGTCGGCACTTATGGAGCTACATGTATACACAGGATCACCCATATTATCCATAGCTTCTTGTCAATCTTAGGAGCGGTTGTCCCTGGAAGACGGTTCCCCCCCTCCTTCCTTGCCGAGTGTGGTCTTGTTGGAGCCCCGGGCTTACTTACTGCAACCACCATGGAATTCGGCTTCTTGTAAACACCAGAGTCATGAGAACTGCGGCAGTAAACAGTCAACAATTGGCCGCTGCCGGTGAGGATGTTAGGGTGGGGGGGGGGTTATAGGGGAGACCCTGCTTGGCCTTCTCACCCGGAAGCACCTGAGGACTGTGGCATGTCAAGTTCAGGTTGATCACTCCGGCTTTATAAAAATGTTCACCTTGTCCGATCTGAAAAAATAAGATGATGGAAGTCGCGAGTGAGTGGGAGACGGACGAAAGAGAGAGAGAAGAGAGAGAGAGAGAGAGAGAGAGAGGAGAGAGAGGAGAGAGAGAGAGAGAGAGAGAGAGAAAAAAGATGAGGACATTCCGACGACGGGGAGAAGAAGAAGAAAAACACACGTTCATCAAGCGCTCCCCACCTGCCGCTTGAGTGGCTGACCCTAATGACGAAGGCCTAAGCCACAATGGGCAGCCAAAATAAGGAAAGTGATGGACTGATGACGCGACCGTGAGAGCAAAACCAATAAGAAAAAACTCCAAACATCGTGGAGGGAGGGGGGATGTCATCCTCTAGGACGGAAGGAGAGACAGATGCTGCTGGGTCCGCAACGCTGTGTCAATGTTCATCTTCATACAGCAGCGGAACAATTTTATTTTTTTTCTTTCTTATAAAGTACAAATCTAATAAAGTGGACGTCTTGTGTACGACAGCGGAGTAAATTGGCGCGTTGTTGTCTGCGGACACACAAACCGGGCAATGTGAAATTGAGAGCAGAGTGTATGGCTTTAAATTTAGATTTGCGGCAACAAAAAATGAGTGTTTACGGTTTCCCATTGAGCCGGGAGGTGAAGGCATTGTCATTATATTTATCTCCCTGATGTGACGCGGCGTAGACTGATGTGACTGGGTGTACTGAGAGTGACCTTGACGAAGACATAGTCACATGTCACATGCAATACTGTGTTACTAAAAGGTACATGTAATCTGTACAAAACGATATAGCTAATCAAATATGATTAAAAGAATTGCTATGTACGTATGTAATCTTACTTTTTATAAGCTTGAAATGCATGATCAGCTTAGTGTCTTTGTACATTTTCATCTGAAACACTACCATGACATCATGTGCACATGCAATACTGTGTTACTTTAAGGTAAACTGTACAAAACGTATTAGAAGCTGATCAAAAAAATATATGATCAAAAGAATTGCTAATCTTACTTTCTCTATAAACTTGAATTGCATGATCAGCTAAGTAACTTTGTACATTTTCATCTGAAACACTACCACGACATGTGCACTAAAGTTCATTCAATTTCAAACTCAGTTACTTATTTTGGTGTATGGGTACCAAATTTTTCTAAATGCCTGAACGTATTCATGTACAAGTTACAGAGAAAAAAAACACATAAATGTAACTAAGCAACCTCAACACTAAATAATTCCGGCAGGCAGGTGTTTTCTTTCTACAAAGTATTATTAACTGTACTGTAGATTACAGTGCAATCCACTTGAGTGATTTACAAAATACGCTGGGAACCCTTCTCACTGTTAAACAAAAATACAACAACATGGCGTAGTGTCTACTTGCACTTCTGCCTTGCACTATGATGACTAAGCACCAAGCCTTTATGTACCTGACTGTGCTTAAAGGGAGGGTATACACTGTATAACTCGGCCTCGCTACCATGGGCAGCGCGCCGTATCGATACCTCTCGTCACTAACCCCTGGTAGGGATGTACTAAAAAACAACGCTGATTGGCTCCCAAAAGTGACGACTTTGCGTGCACGCTTGTTAAAACAATTCTGAGCGCTTATATGGCGCTTGAAGGACGCTTGGTGTTTCGACACGATTCCAGTTGCTCTTTGATTTCAGGCCTCTTTTGCGGGTTACCATACTTTAAGCGGGTGCGTAAAGTGGATCGGCCACAGGTCTAATTAAAATGTGCTGGATTCGAACATGTTTTAAGGAACCAATTCCAGGTGTTATGAGCGAGCAGGCAGGCTGGGCAAAATGGCGTGGCGAGATCGATCGCCCCTAGGAACGAGGTTGGGTATACCATTGGTGATTACTCCAAAAATGAATGGCCATAAAAACTTACTTGGTAAGAAGCACTGCAGCTGTTGATAATGTATAACTTTTTGTGAAACAATTCCCCTCTGAGAAATGCGGTTTAAGAGAGAGGGATTCAAAAACATTTCAATCTGAGAAACGTTTCTTCTCAGATGATTGTGCATTCCAATTACGGATTATTCTTCCTGCATGGACATACTGCTCCAGTTATTCGGCGATAAATAAAAGCTCTACCAAATTTGGAAATGAAATTTTCACAGTTAGTTTTATTGTATATATGTAAAAAAAAACAATCAAACGGTTCAATTTACCAATGGTACACTTTGCCTTTAAGCCACATTTGCATTGTATTAATATTTAACCATGACCATTGGTTACATTCCAATGGGTAAATCTTACCTGTGTCCGCACTCGAATTATTTGACGAAGGTAAACCGTAGAGGAAAACTAACCGAGACTATGGTGAAACGAGCGACATACTAAATTAAACACATGAGGGCGCTACGACAGTGACCTTTAACCCGATGTGACAAACACATGACCTAGCTTGTAAACACTGAATGTAGAGAAGTACAGCAAATATAAAGTAAGACAAATAACGCAAGCAAAGGGACGCATTGTTTGAGTTTTGTATACCGCCTCAACGACAACATGAGTGTGAACATGACAAGTACATGCAAGTTGTAGTTCACTTCTGTGAGTCGTGTGAAACTGAAGGTGGTATTTTTACTGGCTGGTTTGAGTGCTACGGTGCATCCACACTGGACTCTTTGGCTCGGTTAGTTTGACCGGTTAGTCTACCTGGGCTGAGGGTGGCCGAATAAACCACCCATTGGACTCGGTTGAGTGGGTGAGGTTTTTTCGGGCTGTTCGCACTGGACCTAAAAGGGTCAAGTTACCCGTTGCTCGGTTAGTTTACCCCCAAAAAGTCCAATGCGAACACAGAATCACAGGACTCGGGAAAGCACTGAGTATACATCAGTGTAAGGGCGAAAAAAAACAAATAACATTTTTGCTTTTAAACAAGCCTTTCAAGTGTGCAACTGATTACACTCAGCCTTCAACTGCTGAAATGAAAAAAAAATAGTGGATTTTGTCGTCGGCTTATTATCCAATGAGCATACTTCATTAAGCAGTCGACTGCTTATGACTGCCTAATTAAGCAGCAGTTGTCGTTAGATGGCTTAATAAGCAGTTTTGTCTTTAACTTAACACTCTCCATAGACTAAGCACACATAAATAAATGTGAGGACACAAAAATACAAAGGAGTCCAATGTGAGGAACATTTTGTTCCTTTTGAGTTCCTTCCTGCACTGTCCGCACTCTGCTAGTGAATACCATGGAGGTAGAGTTGTTCTTAGTCCTCCATTGGTCATACCATGCCAAACCCTGTGGTCTGGTGGCTTTTCCCCTCAAAACCGAGCCATGATTTTATGCTTACAATAATAAGGTTACCAGCCAAAAATACCCATCCACATGTACCGTTTGTGACTGGTAACCTACATATTTTTGCTTAGCAGAAAATGTTCAGCAAAATTTTTTGCTTTCGAACATGTAGGACATTGAGGCTTGTGGTCTAGATACGATTTTCCTCTAAATCAATTTCTGTCGTTTGGGTTTTACAATTTCCTCAGTTTATCTAGGCCGATTTCTCCATTCCAGCAGCAAGAACATCTTAACTACAATAATACTGTAGATGTTATCGTTGTGTACTTAACATTGCGTACAAGTGCTATACTAATGCTTTTGGAAAGGTCATACTGAAATAATAAAGAAAGAAATTGTTTATCAATCTCCGAGAAATCTACAGAGCGTTTAAATTGTCTTTGAAGAGGCTTAAACCGCAATGACAGTGATTGTTCTCACAGGAGGGCTAGGGGGGGGGGGGGGGGGTCGAAGTACGGAAGAAAACTCTCACAAGTCGAGCCCTCACGGTCAGCTGGCTATTTGTAAGGAGTAACTGAAGTGTTAAGGGTGACCTTGGCCCTTCCATGGCCGGCTCTTTGATCGCTCAGAGCCGGGACCCCACACATCAACGATGATGAAAACAACTCCCATCCCAATCTCCCCACCCTCCCCCCCCCCCCATCTCACTCAACCCTCGCTGACTTCTTCAGATGGCAAATGGTGAATTAATCAAATGCAGTGAGCGCAGACCGTGGGAAACAACAACATAAGTGCGAGCCAAATGATTTGTGTACACTGCAGGAAAATACTGAATGTTGCAGCGCCATGAGCGTCACTGAGTGACGGATATGAGCGCTATATAAGAAGCCACTATTATTATTATAACATACATGACGTAAATAAAGCAAAGGCTGTCCGTTACGACCCGATGGGAATCCACGATTCGAGGCGAATCTGCTTTATTTAGAGTGTTGTTTCCTATTTTCATTTCACTTGTGACATTGATCTAAACTTAACCAGGACTGTACCAGTCCCCGGCGTCGTCGTACTGGATTACTCCAAACATTGACTTCAAGGTTGTAAATGCCAACTCTTTTTTTTTTTTACAATCCGCAAGAACAAAAAAAACAATGCTGTAAGTTTTGTAACCACTCCGATCTTGTATTGTACATTGTTAAAAACTCATTTGTTTGAAAGTGCTTATTTGTAATCTGCTTACTTGTAATGTTTCTTTCACTTATTGTATATTTTATTGTTCTCTTTATGCGCTTAGAGGCTTCTGCATTAGGCGCTTTACAAATGTCTTAATTATTATTATTATTATTATTGTGATTTTCCACACTAAAAAATATGCAATTTCAGGACATTTTTTCACTAGCTTTTTGCAGTAAATTAGTACAACATTTCACACTCTAAGTAAATGTCATACAATATATTACATCATTTGAAAGCTTTTATACCATGTATTATTATTAAGCATTCTGTGTGTAATTTTAGAAATTAAACTAATTTCTTTTAAAGGCCCTGTACACTATTGGTAAGATCGAAAAACACAAAAGTTCACAGATTCACACATAACTTACATGATTTAAAGTAAGGTACAAAGGGTTCCTTAAAATATTTCTGCCTAAAATGCTATCGTTTCTGAGAAATGAATAAAACAAAATTTTTTATCGCGCGCGATAATAAACTCAATGTTTGAAAAACAGAAAACACATAAGGTCTCTTTTCACTACTTTCTCGTGACCTCGATGACCAATTGAGCTCAAATTTTCACAGCTCCGTTATTTCATGTATGGTTAGTCACACAAAACATGAACACTGTCTGCGACTATTTTGTCAGCTCTACCAATCCTGTATAATACCTTTAAGCCTTAATATTTGTATTTCTTAAACTTAACTATTCGTTGTATTTTAATGTCTTTTTTTAAGCACGAGAGCCAAGGCAATTTCTATTGTATACTTGTATATAAATTAATAGCAATAAATCAAATCTAATTTAAGTATCTAATCTATTCCATATTTGGATAAATAAATTGGGGGTGGGAGAGGGGTTTCAGATGGGGGGGACACATCATCCTCCCAACCAAATAAATGTTTAACCCTCCTACTGTCAGTGACTCTTGGCAACATTTTCCATTTTCTCCTGAAGACGAGCAGAGTATACTGTTCGAAACGTCGAGACCAAACCGGCTCTTCTCAGAGCCAACACTCAAACAAAAGAGATTTACACATGGTTGTACCCGCAAGTTTACTATTATTTATTTATAGTTTTTCCTATTTGTCCACACCATGCAAAGCTTCAAACGATATTTATTTTCCAGTGAGTTGACCAACCATTTGAAACCATTCGACTGCCAAGGTTGTGTACGGTGGCACAACTGTGCACAGAACTAACTGTGTACTGTGTACATGCATTCCCTCATGGTATCATATTGCAGGCTGGCATAGTTTATCTATCATTCAAAACCACAGTGAATGGTATTGAACGGTCAGACAGCAAGAGGGTTTTAATGCACTGTTTAGTACTGTGGGTGTCAATGGACATTTCTTGTAACACCCTCAGTGGGATTCGAACCCTGCTGTAATGAGACGAATCATGGTTCATCAATGTCAAAGTTCACCTGCTTAGGAAATGCAAACACTGTATGAAATCAGTACTATGTACAGTATACTACTTCTCGCACAAGCACAGTTTACCACGGTTACAATGTGTTATTCCTGCCAATCATTGTGGGGGAGTTCGAACCCGGTTCCACTTGCTTGAAGGATGATCAATACTCATCACGACGCTGACACCATAACATGTACAGACACAATGAAAACTGCCTGCTGATTATACATAGATTGCCAGGCGTCTGCGCTAAAATGTGGAAAATGCCTTTAATGACATCCTGCGTCAATGTTTGGATAGCCTGAGGGTGTCCGCACCATCCAGGTGGCCTCATTGTTCTATACACGGGGGCACGGCGGCAGGTGGCAATGCGATGGCAATCCAGCCGATTCGGGGATGTTTGATCACTCTAACCAAATTTAGACCGCCTTGGAAGTGCAAGGTACATGTGTACATTGGTTTTTTTTTTCGACTTAAAGACATGTTGTGTATACAACATTGGTAAGATTGAAAATATAAATGTTCACAGATTTTGCAATCATGGTATAAAGATGGTGGTGGTGGAAAAATGCCATAGTTTTAAGGAAATGAGTAAAAACCATTAGTCCAAAACCCGATGTTTGAAAATAGTGAAAACATATACAATGGGGTTTTCCACCATTTTCTCATGACTCCGAAGTTTGTAGGGGGTAGGGGATAGGGGGGTAGGGGGTGGGTAGGGGGTAGGGGGTAGGGGGTAGGGGGTAGGGGGTAGGGGGTAGGGGGTAGGGGGTAGGGGGTAGGGGGTAGGGGGTAGGGGGTAGGGGGTAGGGGGTAGGGGGTAGGGGGTAGGGGGTAGGGGGTAGGGGGTAGGGGTAGGGGGTAGGGGGTAGGGGGTAGGGGGGTAGGGGGTAGGGGGTATGGGGGGCAATCACCCAGGTAAAGCTAGACAACAATCTCAGTGCTTCATTAACAACCATCCTTCACACTAAATGTCAGCCGGCTCCAGCCGAAGGTTGCTGCTTCAAGTGAAGTCTGGTTAAAGACACTGGACACTGTTGGTAAATTGTCAAAGACCAGTCTTCTCACTTGGTGTATCTCAACGTATGGATAAAATAACAAACCTGTAAAAACTTGAGCTCAATTGGTCGTCGAAGTTGCGAGATAACTATAAAAGAAAAAACACCCTTGTCACACGAAGTTGTGTGCTTTCAGATGGTTGATTTCGAGACCTCAAATTCAAATTCTGAGGTCTCGAAATCAAATTCGTGGAAAATTACTTCTTTTCGAAAACTATGTCACTTCAGAGGGAGTCGTTTCTCACAATGTTTTATACTGTCAAACTCTCCCCATTACTCGTTTACCAAGTAAGGTTTTATGCTAATAATTATTTTGAGTAATTACCAATAGTGTCCACTACCTTTAAACACTGAGCAATGAACGGCAGGCTTCAGGGTGTACATACACTGTACATGGAAAACGCTGAAGTTGGTAAATAGCACCCGGGGGCTCTTCTCTCGCTTCTCCAGTCAATCTGATAATCAATACGGCTAATGTGGCCGTGCCTAGTTGACAACACGCGCAAACATAATGTACCATCTAATGCATTCATGTACACATGTATATGTACATACATGTACATTGATGCGCAGTACATACTGAAATAACCACAAAAACCCCGATGCGCACAGTCCACTCTCCTAGGAAGGTTTTTTTTTTAATGTGGAAGGAAGGTGGGTGGAGGGGGGGGGGAGGAGGAAGGGGAAAAGTGCATTCACTTCAATCCTCTAACTGTAGCTTTCACAAAATACAATTTACAACATGCAAACTGTGAAGCCTTATTAGCATGGGTCAGCACGTTTTTTTAAAAGAGATTCATGCAGGCACGCTACACATGGACGTGACAAATGGTTCGTTCCATGTCCCGACGTTACGACTGGGAGGCATGCGTCCCTTCCCCGGCCAGGGCTTTCCTTTTAAGTTATGACAAATGGTTTGCTAACTGCATCTGGAGGTTTTCAGTTGCCAGCCGAATAATAAGTCACCTCGCATTCTGACAAATTATTCTTCTCCAGGGTGAAAGTTTTTAAAAGTATAATTCGGGCCTTGCCGCTTAAAGGCACTGGACACCCTTTGGTAGTTGTCAGAGACCAGTCTTCTCACTTGGTGTATCCCAACATTGGGATCAATTGGTCATCGAAATTGCAAGAAAAAAGAACACCCTTGTTGCATAGAATTGTGTGCTTTTACTTCAGATGCTGGAAGCCTTTCTCAGATTCAAAATTCCATCTTTCTCCAAAACTACATGTAGGTTACTTCAAAGGGGGTCTTTTCTAAAAATGATTTATAAAATCATCAGCTCTCCAGTGCTCTTTACCAAGGGACTTTTTCCATGTTTTTTTGGCCAATAACTTGTGGAGTAACTACCAAAAGTACACCCCTGCATTTGAGCTTTTTGTTAAGTAGCCCACCAGGCTAGTAAACTGTGCATTTTGCTTGTCCCCACAATGTTCTGCTCTAGTCAAAATCAAACATGTATCTCGTCATAAATTCATCTTTCTGATGGATTATTGGTAGCAGCAGTCAGTCAATCACAACTAGTTTAACGGTCAAAATGAAGTAACATTCACACACTAAAAAATGAATAACCACTTTTGTCAAATTCATTATTCACATCTTAAAAGGAAGAAATTATGAGCATTTCAAAACGAGTAGGATGCACAGTTTTCAGACGCCCACAGGGCACATTAGTACCGACTAGTGTTTACCAGCCTGTAGCATTCTTAATGAGGGTGAGCCCTCGTGGTACTGTTTTGGGTTTCCCGTTACAGTGATGTGTGTTAAGCACTGTACAGTAAGTGCTTTCCGACTTGGGAGAGTATCGAGTATACAGTGCTTAACAATCATAGGGTAAGAATAAGAACCAAAGTAAGATTCTTTATTCCTGGTGCAGTAAAGCCCCAAAAAAGGAATTTTAACATGTTTAGCGTCCTGCCTTTTTGAAAAAAAAGGAGGAGGCGGCCTTAAATTTTTTATTTTTTTTTTTTTTTTCAAAAATGGCCGCCCGACACATTTTTCCAGACAAACGACCCAGATATTTTTCAAGATTTTGGCCAGCTTTTTTCTGTGTGTTTTTTTCGGTGTGCTCAAGTCACAAAATACAATGTTTTTTTGGTCAGAGATCGTAAAAATTGATCCTTAAAAAAAAGAGAGAGAGAGAAAAAAAGGGGGGGGCGGCCTCACAAAAGGAAGTGGGCGGGGACGCTAAACATGTTTTTGTTTTTTAATTTGGCATAATTGCATTAATAAGGCTTTTCTGAATCTGATCAAAAGGTTCTCGTTGCGAAGTTTGCCCACGGTGAACGACAAAAAAACAGCTATTACTCAACTGCACACCATCAGTCACTCCATCCACATTACACTGACCAATTACAAGTACAACCTTTCGGCTCTTGCTCATTTACATCAGTACCAATCACCCCCTACGAACTCCGAGCTACACTTTCAAGGCAATATCCCCCTCCCCCCTCCCCCCCCCCCCCTGCGACTGTAAGAAACAAGACTATAAGGCAGCCTTTGAGGAGCTCATCCGTCTTGATGTAGCAACCCTACTACCCGGCACAATCCATTAGCTATTGGAAATGGCATCCTCCTTTAACCGATAATGACGCATTGTAAGAGACAAGTGCCACACTATTTTTTTCAAAGCTTGGGATTGAGTTGATGTCTCCGCAGCTGGTCTCTGTACTTTAAATTTCCTTTTCATTTTCAAAAAGCCAATCTTTACGTCGGTGCGAGGCAATCTGTGCATTTTGAGTTTTTTTTTTATGATACGCTACACTGTCGACATTAAAGGAACATTACAGAATTGGTTGTTGCTAACAAAACAGTTGCTGGCAATGTAAGCACTTTATGTAATCCACCATATACATAAACTGACAAACCTGTAGAAGTTTGAGATCGATCGGCCATCTGGGTCACGAGAAAATAGTGAAAAACCGATTACACATTTGCATGAAATCATATAGATTCAACAAATGAATAAAACGCTCACTGAGCGATAAACTCCAATCAGAAAATTAGTTTATTCATTTCTCATCAAATATGGCATTTCAGACAGAAATATTTCAAGGGATGTTTTCTACCATCATCATCATTAGACTGTGTAAGTTTTATGTAAATCTGTGATCAAAAGTATATTTTACAAGTTTTTTTCTTACCAATTCTGTAACGTTCCTTTAAATAAACGGTCTTGGTTTGTCATCATGAAGCGCGACCAAGTCTGAGTCACGAATACACTCAAGATGAAAGTATGAGTGAAGTACGTTTAACACATACATACTGTCTGACCATTCAATAGCACCCACGCTGTGGTTTTGAATGATAAAGAGGGGATGCGACCTTTTTGATATCAAAATATCAAGTAATAAACCACAAAGGAAACTGACTGGGTAGATTTTAAATAATTTGGGTTAAAGGCACTGGACACTATTGGTAATTACTCAAAATAATTGTTAGCATAAAAAACTTACTTAGTAACGAGCAATGGAGAGCTGTTGATAGTATAAAACATTGTGAGAAACGGCTCCCTCTGAAGTAACGTAGTTTTTGAGAAAGAAGTAAAATATTTGAATTGATTTTGAGACCTCACGCGCGAGGTCTCGAAATCAAGCGTCTGAAAGCACACAACTTCGTGTGACAAGGGTGTTTTTTCTTCCGTTATTATCTCGCAACTTCGACGACCAATTGAGTTCAAATTTTCACAGGTTTGTTATTTTGTGTATACGTTGAGATACACCAAGTGAGAAGACTGGCCTTTGACAATTACCAAAGGTGTCCAGTGTCTTTTAAACAAAGAACAACTCATCGAAAGAGGAACGCTCCAGTCAGATCCCGATACAGCTCCTAGACATGACTGATGATATTGTATAGGATTTCTGGTCTGACCTGATTATACGACTAGAGCGCTGAAAATATCCTCGAGTCTGACGACTGAAAATCCCCTAAATTTGAGTGTCCCCGGGTTCTAAGATGCTCGCCACACGACGAACACGAGACGAATCCGGGCCCTATTTCACACAGCTGCTGGATAGGAGACCTTTGCAGACTGTACACAATTACTTGTGAGGTATAAAGAGAGTGTAGAGCACCACCTATCAGCATGTTGTGCAGTTAATTTTCTGACTAGCAGTAGCAAATTAAGTGCTTTACTAAGCCAAGCTGTGGGCTTTTTAATGGAAGTGACCAGGCCCCCTCCCTCTCAAAAAAAATAGCAGGACTTGAACTAACCAAGTCCCTACACCACTGACCTGTGTCACTGTAGTTTAAAGGGAAGGGACACGGTTGGTAATCACTCTAAAAAACTAATGGCAATAAAAACTGACTTGGTTAGAAGTACAGCAACTTTCGATAGTACATGTATAAAGCATTTTGAGAAATATTTCAATTCGAAAAAGTGCTTTTTTTGGTCTTAACCGGCCGTTTAAAACCTTGCAGGGCCGTGGCCGTGCGATAAAGGACCTCGCCTTCGGCTCGGTCCTTTATCACACGGCCACGACCCTGCCGGTTTTAAACGGCCGGTTAAGACCGCGTCACTACCCTTTTATTCCCTTATCGGTGTAAGGGTAAAACCATGGAGGTAGGCCAAATTAATTACATAGTTGTAGTTAACTCCAATAGCCAGCCAAATTGTACATGAGCTTTGATAGAGCAAGCTGATACAAAGAATTCGAACCTTTGAAGTACGTGTACAAATACTCATAATCCACAGTTCAAGTTTACAAACAAACACAGCACTTTATGCTGTGCAGCTGCACACTGCACTTGAGTAACTGTGTAGGAGCCACAAAAAAGGACTTCACCCTCCTCCCGCCTTTCAGTCCCGCCCCCTAAAGACAAGACTGCTATCCATGCAGTTACTCGGTCATGAATATTCAGTGACTGAGCAGACAGTGTGTCCTTAACCTACAACTCAAGTATACACATACTGGGGGGATTGGTTTGAGCTACAAGATGTCAGTCACTGAATATTCATGAGGCTACACAACAATGGCAGGGTTCTGAACGCAGTGGTCGGTGTCGGGAAAGTCCGCCCGGCACTCGATCAGGACTCCCCAACCACCGCTGGCAGAAATTTCTCCGTTTCCGACCACCACACATATCCACAAATTTGTTAATCAAACTTGCAATTTCCTTTCAATGGTTGTCAAGGAAATTTCCAACTCCTCAAGGATGTTGTACAAAAAAACAATTTGTGTGTATTTTTACCAGTAACAAAAAAGTATCCAAAGCCATAAATTTGGAGTACTTCTTCAGTTTGAGTCTATTTTTATAACCTACCGTTTTTAAACTGATCCACCTCACAATGGTTTCCACTGACTCATTTTTCCGCCATTACAGAAATCCTGGCCAGACAGAACCCTGCAATGGTACCCCCCTCCCTCCCCTCCCTCCCCTCCCTCCCCTCCCTCCCCTCCCTCCCCCCACTTTGGCTCCATCCCCAAACGGACCCCTCTCTCCAAAAGACTTTTAAAAACACTATCAACAAATTAGTGAATGACAACACAATCTATGGTACACAGTGAGCATGTCCCATTACCCCACATCTCAGTTTCTCAAGTGAGTTATTTACATACCCACACAGCCCCCCCCCCCACACCCCAATCTTTCGTGCTCCATCCCCTACTCAACTTCCACTTCCTGGACAGACGACCTCATGAATATTCAGTGAATGGCATCAGAGCGCGCCGTCTTGTCGTAATCACAGGGTCACATGTATGTTATATATTCTCTCGGCCAGGCAGCTTCCCCGCGTGTCGATTGGTTGGCATGATATGATCCGCCGCATTTTCAAGTACCATGGCGTTGGCGCGCACTAGACAGCGCTGCTGGCCCGGGTCGACCATCTGGCTGTAGTGCTGCCACACTATGTTAATGTATGGACTCCACACAGCTCTGTGTAATGGGACTATGGGCAGGATATCAACTCCGGCGATGAATTTGAATTTGAAGCATTGGTTTATAGTCTAGTGGTGTTTTTCCCTGGAGGGAAAACATTTTTCAGACTTGTCAGAATGTTCAGTCGCAAAGTAGTTACATTTACCACAACATCTATAAGTATTCAATCAAGTCATCTGGATACTCCACAAACCATGGATTAAGGATTGTCCACGAAAATTATATGAATGGTGTCTGAAACGGACATGCATCCCCTGTAGGTGTTTAATCAAGTACCCAGTGCACTTATCGAAAAGAGAAGGGGTTCGCCCCGATGTTCCTGGTTTGATTGGCAGCATATTGCGCCACAGCACCTTGTAAACCATTACATGGTCTTTGTAAAGGAATAGGTCTAATACTTCGAAAACGTAGCTCCACAATACCTTGCAGGAAAAAACTGAATGTTGAAGCGCCTTGTCATTGAGTGACGGATATGAGCGCCCAAGAAGTCACTATTGTTATTATCATTATTATTTAAGTACAAAACACCCAAACATGAAATGTGTAGATCATTCAATCGTAGGGCAGGGAGAGTATAATGGACGACCTTTGTACAAAAAAATGATCTTTGCAGCTCCGGTTTTTGGAACATCTGTTTACCTTCTTCACACATGGACAGTGTATACTCCACAAACAGTTGTCTCTATCTCGTAAAGCTCTTTAGACTCACCTCTAGCCATGTTAATTTCTATCACGTGCGCTACGATCTTGATGGAATAGCGCCTTCCAAATTGTAATCGTTTTGTTATGATAAGTTATGTTAAATCACCATTGAGCTTGTAAATAACATGGCACAAACTCAGTTGTAAAGGCATTTCAGGCCTGGAAGAACAGGGAGGCCATGGCCTCTGTTGCCCTAGTCTTGGCCCCTCAAAAAGTTCCGCATTAGGCTTAAAGATATTCGAATAGAAAGGACTAAGTGCCCTATTGCAAAAAATGAAAACGTCCTTACCCTCTCAAAGATAAGATTACCGGCCTAGATTTCAAACGTAATTCAGAACTGCAACGTTTGCACACTTTCCGTTTTCTTTATGCTGTATTTCGTACTTGGAAAAAAAAAACTGCAATGCAGCATATTGGTCACGCAGGCACTGTCTATTTCTTGACTGACGTCAAGTCATACATGTACATGAAGGTCCAGGAAGATACGACAGGAAACACTTGCTCGAATGAACCGCGTTTCTACCGTCATGTTGGCAGTTTTTCTAATATGGATGAATTGAATAACTTTTTTTTTTTAAAGGGGCACATTTTCTTAAAATGTCGTAAAATTTTGCGTTTGGAATTGCTCCTTATCCTTTTTAAAGAGTGTTCATGCACTAAAAACACCTACATGTACAGTGTGTTGTAAAAAAAACAACATAAATTTGCCCTGGAATTAAAACCAGCGGAACATACGGTTCCGCCATTTTGTGTAGTGGAAACGGACTACACACTGGCGGACCATTATCCAGATATCAATCATGAAACGAAACGAAAAACCGCACATTTTCAAGGTATATTTGTGTGAATTATTATATTCTACTTTGAAAATATCTTTCCAACCAATATTCATTTTATAACAAATGCTTTTTATAGCCCAAAGCGCCCAATCCGAAGGCAACTAGGCCCTTTAACATGTTGACTGCCGGTCATTATATTCGAAGTGTGTTCCCATTTGCCAAGTGCGGTGCGCACGCGCGCATAAGTGTGGTGCGCATGCCCACATACCAAAAAGGCACTATACACACAAAAACAATTGAACATGCACATTCTAAGGTCGATGTCCTCACCACTGCCAGGAAGCGTATGTGTGCTCAGTGATGCCAGTGTATTTAAAATAACAATACAAAGCCCTTCCATTCTCTACGAGTGCACTCCTAGTGGCAGAATCCATCTAACCCGTTACTAAAATCACAAAAAAAAAGTGTTTCAACAATTTGAAATGGACATGCAGGCTAATACTGAACCAAATTTGAATTGATTGGTAATATAAATTTTTCAATTACTCTCAAATTGCAATTTTTTAAATAAAACGGAAAAGGCAAGGTAACTTTTTTCTGTCCATTTTTGAATGGAAATTATATGATTAAAAAAATTGTTTAAAAAAAAATTAAATGAACTACAAATTATTTTCATTTTATCTTCCAGTACGCGCTAATCCTCCAATCAGATGCTCGAACTGGAGTGTGATATCAGACGATAACCTACTCCCAGTTTTTATATGCACTCTGAGTGTCAATGCGTCACGCTCCGCATACGGTCAGTGCCATTGATCTACAGTATAATGTAGATCAATGGTCAGTGCACAAATTACATTCTAAACTTTGCGCGTGGGAAAACCAAAAACAAAAACATAACCTAACCTCATTGACTTAATGAGGCTGGAAGATAAATTCGTTATCACACTCGCGCTCGTGGAATACGGAAAAATATAGCGCGTCTGCGTCCCATAATGGGACGCAGAATATTTTTTCGTATTCCACTCACGCTTGTGTGATAACTTATAATAAGCCTGCACGTCCGTTCATATGTTGGAACACTTTTAGGGGATTACAAGTATGTACTTACAAAAAAAAATTACACCCTTTGGAAAAACTGCTAATGTGACGACTGCAAAGTAGCATACTTCATTGTGTTTCCTGTCCTACCCTTGTTACATTAAAGTGAGATTAATCGACTGAATTTGTATCAGGAGTGGTTTTTACTTTCAGTATCAGGAAACAATTCATCAAAATGGCTTATGCATTAACAATCTTTTGATATACAAAACAGATCTTGTTTTTGATTAAGAGTTTGACAAATCCGAGAGCAGTTTCAGACTGCCTTCAGTAACCATTTTCACTGACTGTTAAACAAACAGCATTCATCACATTTGAAGTCAGGCCAGGAATTTCATCTTTGAGACGGGCAAGGCCATCTTCATTTCACGAAGGCCACTTCCACTGGAAAATCTCAAAGTCTATATATAAATGAAATTTTTAAAGGGGGCACCAAGGCCAAGACCCGGGGCAACAGAGGCCGTGGCCTCCGTGTTAAACCAAGGCCTGTTGACCCTCTAGTCCCTGTGCTGCCTGAAGCTACTGAACAGTTAGACTGGCTTGATTAAAGGCAAAGTATACCTTGGGTTTTTGGAACCGTTCGATTGTTTTAATCCTATATGAATGTAGATATATACAATAAAACTAACCTGTGAAAATATCATTTCAAAAGGTGGTAGCATTTTTGAGATATTGCCGAAAATCCGGAGCGGTTATGTCCATTTTGAATATGTAACTGGAATACATAATCTGAGAAACGTTTCTGACAGAAACGCTTCTCAGATTCAAATTTGTTCTGATATATTTTTCCATAACCACATTACTCCGAAGTAAAATGATTCTCAAAATGCTTTATACTATCGAAAGCTGCTGTACCTCTAACCAAGTAAGTTTTTATTGCCATTAATTTTAAGAGTCATTACCGAACGTATACCTTCCCTTTAAAGGCCCTGTACACTATTGGTAAGATCGAAAAACACAATTTTCACAGATTCACACATAACTTACATGATTTAAAGTAAGTAATGGTAGAAAGGGTTCCTTAAAATATTTCTGCCTAAAATGCTATCGTTTCTGAGAAACGAGTAAAACAATAGTAACAGAAAACACATAAGATCTCTTTTCACTATTTTCTCGTGACCTCAATGACCAATTGAGCTCAAACTTTCACAGGTTTGTTTGTTCATGCATATGTTTAATCACACAAAATGTGGACATTGATTTTGAGCTGTTACCAAAAGTGTACAATACCTTTAACGCAATCCTAGTTTAAAAGGCCCCTTAGGCTTGTACAGGTACACGTGTACCATTTGTGTACAACTATTGTCATTGAATAACAGCCTTTTCAAAGTACAATTAAAAATAATAAGTCATAAAAGAGCAACAATTGCCCCCAAGTAATGAGGTAATTAAATTATTATTTCCAACTGCATGTATTTCTCATTATAAACGCACAATGAACAGTTTGAAGCCTTTGCCATGTCAGAATGATCATTTAAAGGAGAAACAATTTTTTTAAATTTTTATCATAATAAGCGAGTGGACTAAAAAGACAACACGACAATAAGGGGCGATTTGCAATAAAGTGCGCCCTCTACAGTTACATGTAGCCCAGGGTAGACGCGACTTTTTTCGCAGTGCGCCATGGGTCCCATTAGGCTTTAGTCATCTCGCACTGATCTCGCAGCGCCAGCCACTAGACTCTGAATACATCAAAAGAATTTTGAAGAAGAAAAAAAAAAAAACATGAAAACCTAATCAGCAGATTGCACACTTTCAATTTCAATTTCTTGATGCGACAGAATTTGCTCTTAAAATAACAGCAGTTGCTATAGAGGGCAAATCGTCGGCTCGGGACTGTAAGGTCGTTCGTGCAAATTTGTATGGATTTCATGAAATTGGTTTTGTATAGTTTGGAGCTGCTAGCAAAATCTTGAGTTTGAACTGCATATATTTAAATTTGCATGTAGATGAAAGAATGTGCAGTACAGAGCTCAAAATTTATGCCAGAACTGATGTGTTTTTAAGCCATTTCACTTAATATGCCCTCTGAACGCTTATTGTCTATACTTTTGTTTCGTTTTTGTCTTTTAAGCCCACATGTACAAGTTTGTACAGTGCTAGAATTTTGTGGGAAAAACCCACAAGACCGCAGGGCTGGTAGCTTAAAATTATAACTGGACCGGAATTTTGAGTTCAAGACCAGAATTGAAGTGAGAAGAAAAAATACAATCCACATGCAAGGCTCCGGTCTGAGGTGGGATTCGAGCCAGGTTCGGCAGAGGTGAAAGGCAGGGAAAGAAACCACTGAACCGCCCTGATGCCCTAAATGTTAACAAATAGATTGAAATAAATAAATAAATAAAATTTGAGCAAAAGTGATTTTAGAGTGGCTGTTAAACTAACTAACTAACGAAGTCCAGTGATCTTGTGTTTTTCAATTTAAAAAAATAATATCTTGAATAAAAAAATCATTTTCAAATATTGACTGTGTCAAATAAATATATTTTTATTTTGTCGAGTATCGATAACCATAAAACAAAGGAGATAATTCTTCTCCTTTGACCTTGCTTTCCCAATGAAAACGGGTTAAATAATTTTGGTCCAGCAAAATGTTTGAGCTATAAGCCCCGGCAATCTTGTGGATTTCCCTTGAAAATCAAGCCCTGCAGTACATGTAGAGCATTTTTCGAAGAAATCAATTATTCTAATTTCAAGTCGAATGAATATTTGATAAAAAATCTTTTGTTTCTAAATGTACACGTAAACTACAAAGAATCGTGAAATCTTGGAAGTTGGAAATTTTGCTCCAGGATTCGTGTGTTTCTACAATCTTGGAGCAAAATTCATTTAAAATTGGCAACAAATTTAACACGTATGTAAAATCTGTTTCCAAGGCCCCACTCATCAACTATTGACTTTGTTTCTTGGGCTCATGCTGTGTGTGTGTGCACAGATCTTGAGCAGATGCACATTTTCAAAAATGCAAATGAGCGATTTCATGAATTATTCATGAATGCATCAATGACTCAGCCGTCTCCCCTTCTAAATTCATTCATGCCTGCTGTGTGTCTCGGGTAGGAATGGACCCCAAATTAAGGGTAACTCAAAAGAGAAAAGGGGTTCACAATTGCATCAAGGGTTCTTGGAAGAAGTGTCAATTAATTTCTGCCCTCTACACTTTCCAATAAACGCACCATGCAACCAATCTGTGAAGATGCCATCAAAATCGGTGGTCATGATTGAATGAAAATATCAAAAAACGATTTATACTGTGTTGTGGGCTTTGTGCACATGCACACGTTTTTTGAGGGGGGGGGGGTGGGGATCGAGCAACCAACATTTGAAAGCATTGTTGATTTGGGGATTTTCATAATTATTTTGACTGTTGACAGTGCATGTATTTCCGATGGAAATGTGTTATCACCGAAGATGGGTACAGGTACACCGTACACACTATGAAAATCTTTGCTGTGAATCCACCGTGAAATCTCAGTGAAGTGCAGGATTTGGCTGAAATTCAAAGAAATTATTTCTCTTTTGCAAGTCCCTTTAAATCCGCCTTGAAAAAAGAATCTCCAGACTATTTACTGTGGAATTTCACCATGATTTCAGGGAATGCTCTCCATCCAAGCCTAGAACTCTTTAATTGGTGAATAATATTTTCAGCCGTACAGCGCAGTAAAATCAACGTGAAACACTTAGGCTCTGGCAAACGAACTCCATGAAAAACAAGGTGAGAAGGAGGAATTTAAGCCACACATTTTCATAGTGACACCCCTTCCACCAACGTCACACACGGCGACTGCTGCCACGCTTGTCGTTATTGGAGTCAACTTGAGAACATGTAAACGCTTGCACCACCTAAAATGTGCACTACATTGTATAACACACATGCTTAAAGGAACATTACAGAATTGGTTTTGCTAACAAAACAGTTGCTGGCAGTGTAAGCACTTTATGTAATCCACCATATACATAAACTGACAAACCTGTAGAAGTTTGAGATCGATCGGCCATCTGGGTCACGAGAAAATAGTGAAAAACCGATTACACATTTGCATGAAATTATATAGACTCAACAAATGAAAAAACGCTCACTGAGCGAAAAACTCCAATCGGAAAATTATTTTATTCATTTCTCATCAAATATGGCATTTCGGACAGAAATATTTCAAGGGATGTTTTCTACTATCATCATAGACCGTGTAAGTTTTATGTCAATCTGTGATCAAAAGTATATTTTACAAGTTTTTTTTTACCAATTCTGTAATGTTCCTTTAATGGCTTTTTTTCTGATCGAGCAACCAACATTCGAAACCAATGTTGATCTGGGGATTTTCATAATTACATTATTTCTAACTGTTGACAGTTCATGTATTTCCGACGGGAATGTACATTCCACCGATGATGGGTACGGGTACACTGTACACCCCTTCTACACCAACGTCACAACGTCAACTTGTAAACATATAAACGCTGCATCGCCCAAAATGCGCACTACACTGTATAACACACAGGAACATTGGCTTCCTAAATATAGCCCAACTAAGATTGTTGTGATGACGACGTCATCAGGCGAATTAAGTCAAAATGAACTTCACCACTCAGTGAGCTTTCAGATTTCAAACTGATTTGTTTAATTATTATGAATTTTTTTATATATTAATTTAGTTATTTCTTTAGTTAATTATTTAAATTCATTTATCTATTGTAAAAACCACTCACTGTTCTTTGTACATTGAGTAAGATAGCAGCAGATTTACAGTTTTTTAGTCGCCACTTATCTCAATTTAAGTTTGTCAGACCATTTGTCCCCATCAGATCATTTGTCTTGTCATAATCAATTAACTTGTTATTTTGTTCATGAACTAATTAATTATGTCTTTGTTTTTCTCTTCTAAAGGCACTCCACTGCAAGCCTTGGCTTATTATGATCGTGCCTCCACAATACTGTTATTTTTTGCATTATAAATGTACTGTTCAGGATGGAAATAAATGTAATATTGAATATACATGTAAAAGGAACAAACAGCATGAATTATTACATGGTGGAAGCCCAAGAAGAAAAAAACCCAATTACATTCAACGCCATTATGGTAACTCAACACTCGAACTCTGATTATAGTGGTATGCCTAAAATCCCATGTAAAGCATTATCAAGTCTAAACACCAAAGTGCAGTCCTCAGTCCAACATAAATATCGAACAAAACATGCTGTTTGATTTTGACGACGGGTAGCCAGTGGTTTAGATTCAATGATTCTAAAAATGCAATTCACATCAGGCATCGAGCAAGTCACGTATTACATGTAGCCATGCAAAGCCTGGCTGTAATTACTTTATCAATGAAAAGCTTAAATACAAACTTAAATGAACATTACAGAATTGGTTTTTGCTAACCAAACAGTTGCTGGCAGTGTAAGCACTTTATGTAATCCACCATATACATAAACTGACAAACCTGTAGTAGTTTGAGATCGATCAGCCATCTGGGTCACGAGAAAATAGTGAAAAACCGATTACACATTTGCATGAAATCATATAGGTTCAACAAATGAATAAAACGCTCACTGAGCGATAAACTCAAATCGGAAAATTAGTTTATTCATTTCTCATCAAATATGGCATTTCAGACAGAAATATTTCAAGGGATGTTTTCTACTATCATCATCATTAGACCGTGTAAGTTTTATGTAAATCTGTGATCAAAAAGTATATTTTACAAAAACAATTCTTACCAATTCTGTAATGTTCCTTTAAAAGAACATTACAGAATTGGTTTTTGCTAACAAAACAGTTGCTGGCAGTGTAAGCACTTTATGTAATCCACCATATACATAAACTGACAAACCTGTAGTAGTTTGAGATCGATCAGCCATCTGGGTCACGAGAAAATAGTGAAAAACCAATTACACTTTTGCATGAAATCATTCAACAAATGAATAAAACGCTTACTGAGCGATAAACTCCAATCAGAAAATTAGTTTATTTATTTCTCATCAAATATGGCATTTCAGACAGAAATATTTCAAGGGATGTTTTCTACTATTATCATCATTAGGCCGTGTAAGTTTTATGTAAATCTGTAATCAAAAAGTATATTTTACAAGTTTTTTCCTTACCAATTCTGTAATGTTCCTCAAAGGGTCTGTATACATTTGGTAATTACTCATAAAATGAATGGCAATAAAAATCTACTTGAAACATTTCACTTTGAAATAATGTGGTTCTAAATGGGGGAAAAAAAATCAGTTTTTATCCCTAAAACATTGAATCTCGTGTATTCCAATTGCAAATTATTCGACCTGCGTGGACATAACCGCTCCAGATTTTCGGCAATATCTAAAAAATGGTTCCACCTTTTGAAATGAAATTTTCACAGGTTACTTTTATGGTATATATCTACAACTATACACATAGGATTGAAAGAAACAGTGGGTTCAAATTACCAAACGTATATATACAATCCCTTTAAGATTGTTATAATCGGTTATGTTGCTTGTCCTTCAATTCTTAAACATTTCCATTTGCCCTACATGTAGGAGTAAATCAAGATTAGTTTTAAAATTGAAAAACATATTAAGTTACAGTCATCGACCATTGTCACATCAGGCTACATAATCAGTACATTACATCAGTGATACAGTAATGATTGAAATCATTAATACATCTTGCACAGTAGCCATGCTTTTAAAAAAAATAAACAAGTCATAACATATTTGACTCTCCAATTACAGTTTGCTTTCCAGACGTTTTGACGTAAATCATTAGATAAAATTATCCAGCCACTTATTGCAAACTGCCACATAGGATACATTTAACAAACTGTAATGTAATATCCCCCAATTATCAGTTTGTGTGGCGCTGCACGTTAGCAATTTGCAAATTTACACTGCTTGGACAAATGCAATTTGTCTAGTACCTGTACGGGGTGTACCATTTAGGGAGCTAATTAGTAGAACATCGCACGAGTCTTTTACAAGCCCTAAACACGTGTAGTCTGTCAAGTTTCCATGCTGGTATTTTGGTAAGCCGAGTTGTCAAAGTCTCGTACAAAGTATCTGGTAAATCAATGGGAAACCGGCTCCGGCCCCGAAGCCGCGCCGAATCTGAACACGGACGCGGCGGATCAAATACATGAAACGCCTAAAAGGTTTTTAATGGAACCTAAACATACCTCCGGGCCAGAGGGAGGCAGCACACTAGGGACACCAGCTCACATTTCAAGGTGTTTATGACCGAAGGCCCCCTCGGGTAAAAAGACATTTATTACATGATAACTCTAAACGTTGACGGTAGGGCGAAGTAAAATCATCCTCACAAGTTCACACTTTGTCGAAAATTTAAAAACAGCTTTCTTTGGTTCATACTTTGACCACCTACATGCTTTTTAGTGTGTCCTCAGGGACGATTGGTTAAAAACATGTGATGTCACTCGTCACATGGTCCCGACCGAGGGTACGACGAGAGCTTGGCGGAATGCCAACATTGGCGTATTTTCATCTTTACATGAGATGCTCATTCCCACTTGTGTCCAAAGTCAGCGGCCGGCCGGAAATCTTTTTTGAACGGAAGGGAATTGCACAGTATTTTTCCTGAAGCTGCCTAAAGCTATGTACACCCACTGAGGCACTACATGTGTATAACATACATGATCATGTGTAAGTTAGATCTTACTCAGTGTTCAGATGTGGAATTACACGGAGGCCACGGAGGCCATGGCCTCCGTTGCCCTGGTCTTGGCCTTGGTGCCCCTTCAAAAGTTGCCCATAGACTTAAAGATTTTCCAATGGAAGTGCCCTTTGCAAAGTGAAAATGGCCTTGCCCTCTCAAAGATGAAATTCCAGGCCTGAACAATGAATGAAGACCGATATGACAGAGGGCTGGGGGGGGGGATCCTTACTAAAAGTCCAAAGAACAAAACATTTTTTTTTTAGATTTTTCTTTCTCCCCCCTCCCCTTCCTTCCTTTTGCTTTTGAAATGAGAGGGAATCGAGCTCGAACCCCCTGAGGTCCTAACATCTGAAGTCTGGAGTAAACCAGAAACCTAGAGGCCTGTGTCTGACATGGCGGCTGCGGCTGTCACTAAGGGTGTCGCTAAGGGCAGCCTAATGCTTCAACACATGTTAAAGGAACATTACAGAATTGGTTTTTGCTAACAAAACAGTTGCTGGCAGTGTAAGCACTTTATGTAATCCACCATATACATAAACTGACAAACCTGTAGAAGTTTGAGATCGATCGGCCATCTGGGTCACGAGAAAATAGCGAAAAAACCGATTACACATTTGCATGAAATCATATAGATTCAACAAATGAATAAAAACGCTCACTGAGCAATAAACTCCAATCGGAAAATTAGTTTAATTCATTTCTCATCAAAAATGGCATTTCATACAGAAATATTTCAAGGGATGTTTTCTACTATCATCATCATTAGACCGTGTAAGTTTTATGTAAATCTGTGATCAAAAAGTATATTTTACAAGTTTTTTTCTTACCAATTCTGTAATGTTCCTTTAAAGGTAGTGTCATAGATTGGTAAATACCCCCAAAATGAATGACCATTGAAAACTTACTTGGTGAGAAGCACAGCAGCTGCTAATAAAAAAAGTTTGAGAAAGGATTCCCCTTCGAAGTAGTATGGTTTTGGATAAATTTTCATCCAACGAAATATTTGAATCTTAGAATCGATTCATGCATGAATCGTTTCTCAGATTGCTGAGGGCTGGTGTCTGTTCGCGAATACTGCGGCCAGAGATGCCGTCGTGGCGGTTGGTTCCCCGCTGTCAGCTTCGCTAAGCGTGGATGGATTCGACATCAAAATATAAATATCTTGACAGTTTTTTGCTGTTTTTCTCAAGTAGACACTGTATTCAGCTGAAACTTTCACCATGTAACTTTCATTGTATCTTTCTTTTTTTTTTCCTATATATACCAGCATCATGTAAATAAAAATCAATCTATGACCCTACCTGATCAAGCAATAACCACTAAACCCATACAACCCTAAACTTAAAAGAAACGTAATCACACAGAAAAACACCACTCGTTGTTTAAAGCAATTGAAAATAAGCAATTGAAAATAAGCAATTGAAAGTAAGCAGTTGAAAGTAAGCAATTGAAAAACACTTCTCCGGGGGGGATTTTTCGACCCAGGTGACGATAAAAATTACCGCTCAATTGTCATATGAGATCCCATGCATGACAGCAGCCACTGTCATCTCGTCTTAAACTTGGGGACTTTGGACATGTTATGCATTGACTCAGTGCATGCGTACACCGCGGCTGTCGGCCAACGCTAATGAGCGCCATTCATATCACAACCGCTTTTTGATTGAACGTGCTCAAGACAAATATCAAGTGGCGCCCGGAGAGCTAGCGCACCCAAAATAAAATACACATTAAACACTCAAGGGTAACGTTACGGGTGTCAGGGAATTCGTTTTGAAAAAAATAAAAAATAAAGAGCCTCCGGCAGAGTAAAATCGCCGACAGATAAATTTGCATACTACACTTAGGCTCTGACTTGTGTCTGGAGACGGCATTGTGTATGTACATGTACTTACGGCTCAAGACTTAGGAAGTTTTCTTAAAGGAACATGGGAAGCATATTCTCAGTGCATCTTCTGGGATGAGATGCTAAGCCTGGGCATCGGGAAGGGGGGGTGGGACAGCAGGAAACTCGGTAACGGAACAAAGGGAAGAGTGGATGAGAGGTTTTTTCATTATTGTTCGCAAACAAACTGTATGGGTTTTGAGAACTGTACTTGCTATAGTCAATTATACTAATTTTGGTTTGAGCAAAGAGAAATTGACTAGAGCGGGGTTTGAACCAACGACCTCCATGCCGGTGCTCTACCAACTGAGCTATCAAGCCCTACATGTTGGCGGTCTCCCTATTTTGTCAGTTTCTTTGTTCCGGGGGTTGCCAGTCAGAAGCCATTCAACCTGCTGTGTAGCCATGGGTCACACCCAAGTTTAAGATACAACCTGTGCAGGCACGGTTGCACAAATGCTATTTACAGGGGCATAAGGTTGGCTTGGTGGCTTTTTTCCTTCCTTTTTTACCTCTGTGGACCCCGGTTCGAATCCCACCTCGGACCAGAGCCTTGCACGTAGATTGGGTTTACACATCTAAAACTTAATATCTCTTCTTGTTTCCTAATCATCCTGTTATTGGCACTAATTATGCTGTTGGAGGTGTAATATTTATTTTAAAAAAAAAAAGTTTGAGGGCAACTTTCAATCAAACAATTGTCAGAACTGAGAGTTATAGTCAGTCTGGGCCCAATTTCATAGAGCTGCTTAAGCAGAAAATATTGCTTAACAATGGCCTGCTTAGCAGAAATGAGCAGGATACCAGTTACAAATTGTACATGTGATATGGTAGTTTAGCCGGTAACCTTATTCTGGTAAGCATAATTTTGTTGTGCTTAGCTACTTTTTGTGCTTAAGCAGTTCTATGAAATTGGGCCCTGGTTTTTACCAAATTTATACATTTTGTAGGCAGTTAAACTGTGTACTTGGTACATGCATTTATCAATTCAGTGGTGTTCGACGCTTACTTTTCCACTTCAATCAAATGTCATTTGTCATGTCCATTACACTTACACAAAGCTTTCTCCGACTAAGGCCACGTAAAAATAAATACGCCAGTCGATTGTTCAGGGGTTTTTTTTATCTAAGAGGAGGATGAGGGCCTTTTTATTTATTCTATTCTATTTTGGGGTTTGTTTTTTTTCAAGGAGGAAAGAGCCAGACTAAAAGATTTGCCGGCTTCGTTGAAATTAGAAAATCTGAAGACCGAATGTCAGGTAACACACCGCAAGGAAAACTGACTGGGTAAATTTTAAATGATTTGGGGTTGAACAAAGAAAATTGACAAAAGCGGGATTTGAACCAACGACCTCTGGATTAATGTGCCGGCGCTCTACCAATTTAGCTATCTATCCTTATGTTGGCAAAGCGCTCATTATTTTTACGACAGGTATGTGAAGTTACATTTGTACGAACAAAACTCATTATGTGCACATACATATGTACGTGCATCCACCACAAGTGTAGTGTTAACCAGAGGGGTGTCTTTTTGACAAATAATAATAATAATAGCTTGCATTTATATAGCGCTTAAAACAGGCATTTCTAAGCGCTGATATTTTTTCCTGCCAGGTAGGACAGAGAGGCCTATGACAGAGAGGGCTAATGACAGAGAGGGCAAATACAGAGAGACCAAATGTATCCAGCTTACACTTTACAGGGTGTATTTCCATGAATAATAATAATAATAATAATAATAATACAGTATTTATATAGCGCAAAAATTCATGAAAAAACAAGCTCTAAGGCGCTTTACACAAATTATTAAGGAAATGGATACACATTAAAAAGTACAATTAAAAACCACTACAGGAACAATTTAAAATATAGGCAGGAAAATTATGTGATGAAAACCACGTAAATTGCATGGAAACCAGGGCTTATTGACACACTGATGCTACAACTTCCCTTGATGGTATCAGTTAATATCTTAGAAGAATGTTTGGAGGAAGGCAGAGACTTACATGTATGAAGAAAAGAAGAGAAAAAAAAACTAGAGCTTAATTGCATTTGTGCACAAATGCAGAGCTGTTTCGCCAATAGCATTTTCAAATTAATCAAGTAAGTATGAAATCTTTTTGTGTTCAAAGCAGATATGACATATCGAGCCTGTTTACAAAAAATCAGATTATACAGTGTTCATTTAGCAGTTTATGACAAAAAGGTGCAAAAAATGAAAGTTTCATTGCAATTGCTCTTTAGGAACTATGCAAAAGGCCGCTTAGAACGAATCGTGCGTTATGTCAATGACTTCCTGTCTGAAAAATACTAACTAAGAAAATAATGATACAAAAACTTTAACGAAAACAAGAGCTGTTTCGCTACGCTGTGAAACAGCTAAAAAACCACCAAAAAATGGAAAAAAATCATAAAAAATCATGTAATGACGTCATTTCAAAATTTACAAGAACTTGCCAATATCTAACAAACTACCAAGTTTTAACATGATCGCACTAATACATCGTAAGATATACGACTTCAAAAAAGGCACCTTTAATGCCGCGTCACGTGACCCCCGATGACGTCATTGATCTGAAATTTTACACAAATGATGGCTGGCTGATGGTCAACATATGTGTAAATTTTGAAGTGATTACACAAAACTTCGTCCACACACATCTTCAAAAAGTCCATTTTTAACAGTTTTCAACCTGCTGCTAGAGGGCGCTCGTGTGTATCATGACGTCATCGGTATGTTTTTTTAAATGCACACCCTTGCCAGACACTAACATCGTTGAAAGCATGTTCATAACATTTAGCACTTTTGAATTACAAGGCACTTCCGGTTTCGACCGGAAGTAGAGGTCAAATGAGGTCACGCACACTGAATAAAATGAAGACCTAATTTATCCCTATACAATCCCGCAAACAGAAACCTACGGTCTCTTTTGGCTGATTTGATACGGATTTTCAAATATTTAAAATAGAAACATTTAAGATGACGTCACGTGACAGGTGATGACATCATCATGACATCATTGCTTGAGGGGCCTTATTGCACCAATGCCTTTCATCACTGAAAGTTTCATTGCAATTGCTCTTTAGGAACTATGCAAAAGGCCGCTTAGAACGAATCGTGCGTTATGTCAATGACTTCCTGTCTGAAAAATACTAACTAAAAAAATAATGATACAAAAACTTTAACGAAAACAAGAGCTGTTTCGCTACGCTGTGAAACAGCTTAAAAAACCACAGTATGCCTGAGCTTTTGTTTGATTTATATCGTTTTATGTATTCTTTGTATGCATTTTCTTTAAAGTTACCCACCAATCGATAGTTTGCACTTAAAGTATTTATAAGTATTTTTCACAGCAAGCGTGACGGCAAACTTTACTGTCTTCAACTCCCAGTCTTGTCACTCTCAAGAGATGCCTCTTCCTATACCCGTCAGAATAGCCCAGGAACATTTCCGAGTATACACGTACACGTACGTCAGATTCTTAAAGATGAATGTAAAACAATCGCCCAGTGAGTTGGACTGACGTATAAAGAAGGAGAAGGGGGGGGGGAGGGGGTCTGAAGAAACGATCGTGATCTACTCATTGAAAGATTAAAATCAATTCCTGCAAAGCTCCGAAGAAGACCCACACACGAAAAAAAAGTATGTAATATCAGAGACGTCCCAGGGCCTGAAAGATAAAAGTGAAACCCTACACCGTAGTGACCGCCGTGCGCCGTTTCTTACTTGAAAGGGAAGCTTCAAGATTGCAGTGCAAAAATAATGTGCGACAATTATCTCATTGTCTTTATGAAGAGAACACTTAATCAAAACACTTCATTAAACCAAGAGATCAATAAAAGAAAGCTTTTGGTTTTCTATGCAACTTGTAAGGTTCGATGACTTCATAATTAAACCCCTTGTGGACCATACGTTTTCGAATTTGAACTGCTCAGTGCCTATGGGAATGTGGGAATTGCAGTTTGCTTTACACTAGGAAAACATGCACCGCCCTACTTTTATAAACGCTAACAACCAGAGGTTAAAGGCACTGGACACTATTGGTAATTACTCAAAATAATTGTTAGCATAAAAACTTACTTGGTAACGAGCAATGAAGAGCTGTGAAGAGCTGTATAAAACATTGTGAGAAACGACTCCCTCTGAAGTAACATAGTTTTTGAGAAAGAAGTAATTTCTCAGTAAAATATTTGAATTGATTTTGAGGCCTCATGCTTGAGGTCTCGAAATCGAAATCAAGCATCTGAAAGCACACAACTCCGTGTGACAACATGGACAAGGGTGTTTTTTCTTCCATTATTATCTCGCAACTTCGACGACCAATTGAGTTCAAATTTTCACAGGTTTGTTATTTTGTGCATATGTTGAGATACACCAAGTGAGAAGACTGGTCTTTGACAATGACCAAAGGTGTCCAGTGTCTTTAAGTTAACCCCAATTTCTTTTTCCTTTCTCACTACCAGAGATTAAGTTTTAACCCAAATTTTGTTTTATATTTTATTCTACTTTATGTTTTAGTCGTTAACTTTCATTGTGCAACACATCATTGTGTACGAAAAGCAAACGGAGGAAGATTTTAACACACAACCTACACATGTCTATGCTTGTTTTCTGAATGGACTTAGTATAACAGGTAAACGTGTCAATTGAGCCTGTCTGGGGATAGAACTGAAGGGGTTGACCTATTTTTAAATTATCAGGAAAAAGATACAAAAAAGGTCACCTCGTGAAAGTTTCAGCTGAATACAGTGTCTAGTTTGTTGAGAAAACAGCAAAAAAAACTGTCAACAGTATTTTCATAGAAAAGGTTGAATCCACCCGCATTTAAGCGAGGTGACAGCGGGGGTACCAACCGCACCTCTGTCCGCGGCATTCACAAACGGACACCAAGAAAATTTGAATCTTCAACATTCACCCTGGGGGTTGACCTACTTTTATTTCTCCTAATTAATGGGGCAGTTCAGAAGAAAATCATTTCGCAGGATGCCTTGCTACCATTACCATATTTTATAGCAAGGAGGCTTTCCGATGGAAATAACACAAAAGAATTTTGGGGTCATTACCAAAGTATGACCCCCACCTTTACTTAAAGGAACATTACAGAATTGGTCCGAAAAAAATTGTAAAATATACGTTTCGATCACAGATTTACATAAAAACTTACACGGTCTAATGATGATGATAGTAGAAAACATCCCTTGAAATATTTCTGTCTGAAATGCCATATTTGATGAGAAATGAATGAACTAATTTTCCGATTGGAGTTTATCGCTCAGTGAGCGTTTTATTCATTTGTTGAATCTATACGATTTCATGCAAATGTGTAATCGGTTTTTCACTATTTTCTCGTGACCCAGATGGCCGATTGATCTCAAACTTCTACAGGTTTGTCAGTTTATGTATATGGTGGATTACATAGGCGTGCTCACACTGCAAGCAACTGTTTTGTTAGCAAAAACCAATTCTGTAATTTTCTTTTAACACACTGCATACTTTGACCAACATTAGGCCTGATTGAGAACATTATTATAATTCGTGTTATTACTATGGTTTATGCGGCATTGCATGGGAATTGGTTTGCGGTAACACCATGTGTATAATTACTTTGCTGTATAGATTTTGTTTTTAGAGAACTTGCCTCGCTATTTGTTCTACTACCGCGAAGTAGATTTTCCGAATTCAGGAGACTTCTCAGTTCTGATAAAAACTGTCCTGCTTATTAACTACTACCTGGGCGGGAGATAGGAAATCGGCCTGGACTATACTACTTTAGCTTTGCGGATCGGGGGGGGGGGGGGGGGGACTTCTCGTAATTAACTGCACTGCCGCGGTTAGAGTTCTTTTTGGTCTCAACTAGCTTGCTCTAGTCATCGTCAAAGTAATATTATTACTATTATCACTATTGGTTTATTCAACACACTCCTTGCAGCCCAAAAGCGGAATTGCACTAGCGCTTGAACATGAGCATTAAAAACACAAAAATACAGAGTTTACATGAAGTTGAGTTTACATTGCTCCTGTAAAGGCAATGCAATTTCGGCCTTGACAAAGGGTACCTCTATCGTTGAGAGAAATCCAAATTTGTATCCGAACATTTCAAGGGGCAACAAGGCAATGCCCATGGGGGCATTTGCTTCCATCGCCCCCACGAAGTATCAGGCCAGCAACATCCCTTTAAAAAAGAGAACAGACATGAATGTAGCTCAAGTTTGAGCATTTTGTTGTTGTTGTTGTTGTTGTTGTGTGCCAGTTGCGGCCCTTTATTAACTCCAGGCCAGCAACATCCCTTTAAAAAGAGAACAGACATGAATGTAGGTCAAGTTTGAGCATTTTGTTGTTGTTGTTGTGTGCCAGTTGCAGCCCTTTATTTAAAACTCTACGCCAGCAACATCCCTTTAAAAAGAGAACAGACATGAATGTAGCTCAAGTTTGAGCATTTTTTTTTTTGTTGGGTTGTTTGCGTGCCAGTTGCGGCCCTTTATTAATCAAGTTTCAACGACACACGTAGAGGAAGACCTTGTAGGCTTTGTGATGCAACTCAACACCTCCGTGCCGAGACAATTTAGTTAATGGTTCTTGGCAGGTCCGTCTCAGGTGTGCACTGGATAACCAATCAAAAGCACCGCGCACGGATTGCACATGACGAACATACAATACCTCTCATGAAATGGTGTTGGGTTCCAGCCCAGCAGAGGAACATCCTTCCACCCACCCCCCCCCTCCCTTCTTCCTTCCTTACCCCAAATACAAAAGAAACAGAGACCTCAAGAGCAGCACACTTAAGGACGAGTAAAAAATTGTTTACGAAGATTGTGAGTCCTTGGTGGAAATTGCAGACACTTTGAGAATGAAATCCCTGTGGCTTCTCCGAAGATGAATTTCATGGTTTCATTTAATGACTAGAGTTTACGAATTCAGCAGTTTGTAAGTTGTGTCAGACATTCCTTCTAGTAAAATGTGATTTCAAAGTCGAACATTGTATAGTCATGTATTTGTACATGTATAATGTACTACTATGTAGCCTACAAACAATGTACAAAGCATTAGACAAACTCTACTATGTGCGTAGTCTAGTCAATCTGTGCACAATACCGGGTTGACCCAGAGACAAAATTGTAACAGAACTGATTTTTGTTGCAAATGTCTCTTAAAACCCTTTCAAACAATATCAAAAAAAGTAGGAAAAAAAGGAAGTTGGGGGAAATATGCCTAATTTGCATAAATAAAAAATGGCCGTTTTAACTTCCATTTTTTTTTTTTTTCATTAATTATGCGAACTGTGAGATGTGTCTCATAACCAAGTTTCAATCCACCCATCCCACGACACAAATTGCACATCGGGCATGCTTGCGCACTAACACTTACTAATTGGCATTTAAGAAATGGGGGAACATCGCACCTTTTATCCGGGGGGGGGGGGGGGCTGATGGTGGCGTGCCGCACACGCATTTGCCCGATGCACAACTCTTATGACATTTTCCCACCAATAGTTGGCAAAATGAGGGAACAAAAAAATCTTCCAACGATAAGTGGTGTAGTTAAATAAAACTTTAAAAATGACGGGATTCCAACACTATCTCATGTCCATCAGCAATACAAACAATTTTGCATAAATTTGTGCATCGTCTGTAGCATAGTGCAAACAACTTGTACGTTTTTCAAATTGAAACAGCACGGTCTGTCAAAATTCGTTTCGAAATAAAAGAACATTTTAACGGCTTTGCAAAATTTCTTTCAGCGAAAAAATCGGCCATGCAACTTCCATGCACTTTATAATGACAAGGACGTTTGCAACCAGACTATCATGTCTCTGCACAGCGTGTATATCTTATGTGCACAGTCACCATCATTCAAACAGTCATAAGGTCATTAGGGTTCAGTGCAAGAATAACAACCAAGCAGACAATGCTAGTTAATCCATGTGTGTACACAAACAGTAAGGAGACCAGTCTCAAAGTCAGTCTGCAACTATAAATGTATTGTACAAATTATGTTGTCTAGAAAATGCGTACTATTGTTCCGCATTGTGGAGAGTGCAGCGGTGCATTTAAATATTGTTAGATTTCTGTTGTTTTGGCGTTTTGTTCGTTTCAATGGTTAGGCCAAATAAAAATAAAAACATGTTTAGCGTCCCCGCCCGCTTCCTTTTTAGAGGCCACCTCCTTTTTCTTCTTTTTAAAGGATATTTTTTTACGATCTCTGACAACAGAAATCGATTCTAAAATTAAACATCGTATTTTTGACTATAGAACATAGAAAAAACACACAGAAAAAAGCTGGCAACCATCTTAAAAAAATAGCTAACCACTGATTTCATAATGACTAGAACACTGGTTGTTTTGTTTTGAAAAGTGTGTCGAGTGGCCATTTAAAAAGAAAATAATAAAAAAGGGCCCGCCTCCTCCTCTTTTTCAAAAAGGCAGTACGCTAAACATGTTTTTATTTTTGTTTTGCCTCAGTTACCCATTGAAGTTTCACTTGACACATCTACAGTGCATTGCATGCTCCAGGGAGATTTCCATGTGGACAACCAGACACTCCCCGTAGTCCGCTTGCCCACGGGGCAATCTCAGTCCTCCACTGCCCTCCACTCTATGGTCACTCAACACCATGGTCAAGTGGTCAGACTGCAGGGCTTGCATTCACAAGGTTGTGGGTTCGAATTCGGCTGGGCTAACCGCTGATTTCATAATGACTAGAATACAGTATTGTTGTTACTGAATCACAATTTGAATATGTGCAACTCATAGGGTGTCGTGGCCGAGTGGTTTAGAGCATCGATTCAAGTTCTGGTGGTCGAGTCATCGGGTGTGGGTTCGAATCCCGGTCGTGACAGTTGTGTCCTTGAGCAAGATGCTTTACTATAATTGCTCCTCTCCACCCACGGGTATAAATGGGTACCTGCGAGGGTAGAGGTTGATATTGTGTATGAAAAAGCCTTCGGTGCGCCACGGCAGCACGGGGCTGTATACTCCCCAGGGAGCTGAGAAAGATTACAGGAATGCTATTGGCCCAATGATCAGGGCACTAATGTAAAGCGCATTGATACGTTATTGTGAAATGCGGTATAAATGGGTACCTGCGAGGGTAGAGGTTGATATTGTGTATGAAAAAGCCTTCGGTGCGCCACGGCAGCACGGGGCTGTATACTCCCCAGGGAGCTGAGAAAGATTACAGGAATGCTATTGGCCCAATGATCAGGGCACTAATGTAAAGCGCATTGATACGTTATTGTGAAATGCGCTATATAAGAACTAGTTATTATAATGTTGAACCAATGTTTGTATGAGAGAGATTGGCTGTTGCCAGCTTGGTGTTTATATCCCCTTGTGGAAGTTTGCTGAGTTCCTTGATGGGAAGATCATCTAAAAAATATATATGTTGCGGCCGAGCGGTTAGAACATCTGACTCAAGTTCTTGTGGCTGAGTCATCAGGGTGTGGGTTCGAATCCCCGTCATGACACTTGTGTCCTTGAGCAAGACACTTTACTATAATTGCTTCTCTTCACCCAGGGGGTAAATGGGTTCACGCAGGGGGTAAATGGGTTCACCCAGGGGGTAAATGGGTTCACCCAGGGGGTAAATGGGTTCACCCAGGGGGTAAATGGGTTCACCCAGGGGGTAAATGGGTTCACCCAGGGGGTAAATGAGTTCACCCAGGGGGTAAATGGGTTCACCCAGGGGGGTAAATGGGTTCACCCAGGGGGTAAATGGGTTCACCCAGGGGGGTAAATGGGTTCACCCAGGGGGGTAAATGGGTTCACCCAGGGGGTAAATGGGTTCACCCAGGGGGGTAAATGGTTCACCAAGGGGGTAAATGGGTTCACCAAGGGGGGTAAATGGGTTCACCAAGGGGGTAAATGGGTTCACCCAGGGGGGTAAATGGGTTCACCCAGGGGGTAAATGGGTTCACCCAGGGGGTAAATGGGTTCACCCAGGGGGGTAAATGGATTCACCTAGGGGGGTAAATGGGTTCACCCAGGGGGTAAATGGGTTCACCCAGGGGGTAAATGGGTTCACCAAGGGGGTAAATGGGTTCACCCAGGGGGGTAAATGGGTTCACCCAGGGGGGTAAATGGGTTCACCAAGGGGGTAAATGGGTTCACCAAGGGGGTAAATGGGTTCACCCAGGGGGTAAATGGGTTCACCCAGGGGGTAAATGGGTACCTGTGAGGGCAGAGAATCCAACAGGTTGGGTGCTGAGTTACCACGGTCTGGGACTTTGTTTTGAGCGAGGCCAAAGGATCCTCATAAATTTCAGTCGTCAAATGATCTAGAACTGTTTTAGAATAAATTGACAGTGTGATATATTTTAACATTAAAACATGACTTGATTTAATTATGTAGACACTTTTGAACATGTTAAGATAGACCCCCTGATTCACAGCATGGCAGCAAGCAAGCACTTGTAAAGCCACCACATTTATGAACAGTCTACAACAGCTTCATTGATTCATTAAACTTTACTGAACTACTACGGCAGAAAGCAATCATTCATCGTGGCTTCCCGTAATTTTCTTTATGGAGGCAGCCTTGGTTCTTTCATCGAGTCCCTCTCTGCCGATCGATATTCCAAACCTCGTTACTGGATTGAGCACGATGAGCAACGTTCTATTGAATGTTGTTTAATTTGTCATTTCGACCAGATTAGCAGTGATGCCAATCTACGTTTAGGGCCAATCAGCCCTGACCGCGGGTCGTGACGTGAATGCTTGGAATAGATTGACTCAACGCTGTGTAGATCAGCTCTCAGCGATATCAATAGTTTAAATTATAGATAGATATGATGCACTGTGGCAAACTGTGAGAGTATGAAATCAATTTCATGGGGGGGGGGAGAAAGATCTCAAAGGTAGAGAAATCCGTCACAGATAGAAATTTGAAACTAAAACAACAAGTAAAAGTTGTGTTACATTACATGATTGAGAAGGCATGATATTAAACAGAAATATCTATTTAGCTTGAGGATATGCTGGATGTTTATTGACTTAACTTGGCATATTGCATGGTTGTTATCAATTTTTTCCTTGTAAAATTATGTCAGTCCGAATGTTTCAAAATACGTATTAATGCCCAGGCCTCGGCCCCTAATGTACAGGTCTTGGATTCTATTGCCAGGTCATGGCCTCTGTTGCCCTTGGTCTTGGCCTTGGTGCCCCTATCAAAAGTTTCCCATAGATCTTTAGATTTTCCCAAATGGGAGGTGCCCTTTGGAGGAATGGAACTGGCCTAGCTGCCCTCTCGACGATGAAATTCAAGGACTGTTTGGCTAACTGCATTTGAACACTTATGAAAATACTTGAATGCTGTTCTTATCCCTGAGGGTCGGCCGCCCTGCTGGAGCTGACCCCGCAGGGTCACTAATTAAAATAAACAGTTAAATTTGTAATCAAATATTTTTATTGTTTGTATCTAGTCTATCCTCGTCAAAGCAAACAGAAAAATTGTCACTTGTCTGCTAAACCTGGGCCCAATTTTCTTTATAGAGCTGCTTAAAACAGCATGCTTACCAGAATAAGGTTACCAGCCAAAATGCCACTTCACATGTACAATCTGTGACTGGTATCCTGCCTTTTTTTTTTTTTTTTTAAACTGTGTCTGGCTGTTTTGTTTTCCTCATTTGGTTCTGTTCATTGTAAAACAAATTCTGCTCAGACGGTAAAAATTGTAAGCTACAAGCCCAGCGGCCTTATGGATTTTCCTCCTGCATTGGAGCCTGACACGCGACTTTCAGGATCCACATCAATTTATTCTTTTGTAGAATGCACTATAAAATTCTACGGAAAATTGTTTCAGGGCGGGTGCTCATGTATACAATCAGACAGAAGGCCAAATCCACACCGTTAAAATAATATAATAATATGAATTGTACAAACCAGGAAGTTAGGTTCTTGTTGTCTCATTTGAACGGCATAAAGATTAAGTCTCTCAATCTATTAATGCACTTTGGACACTTGATCTCATTGTTTAAAAACTGTACATTTTTTCGAGATTAGAATTATGCATCAGGCCGACAATTTGCACCTCTGTGTCACAATGGAGCGCGCATATTTTGAGATACAAATCAGAGAGCGTAGTACGGGAACCCTAACCCCTAAGGTTACTTATCGACATGCGACGACACACGTACGATGCCTGTAAAGGTCACATACTGGTTACACAAAACCCAAACGTAATTTTCTTCAATTTCAGAGTCTGTTCCATCCAGTGCAGACTACAACACACATCTAAGAAGCTAACATCGCTTCAAGGGGTACTGGGGCTTGGTAATGTTATTCTCCCTCCGAACGGCTGTTTGGGTTTATAAAACGACCGGCAAGATAGGGAAGAAAAAATGATGCTTTGACGAAGGTTCCAGATGTTGTCGCCCCTCGTAATGTCTCTTTATTTCGTAATGTCTCTTTATATTGCGGGGTTGGGGGGTCTTGCTTGTGTACAGTAAATAGATTTTTTTTAAGGTGATCCCTCCCCTGCCGCTTCCCAGTGTGTATCGTAAGCTTGGGTGAGATCCCTGATTATACGGCAATTTAAGGTTGAATGGCTTCTGACTGGCAAACCCCCCCCCCCAAAAAAAAAAGATATTGACAAAATAGTGAGACTGCCAACATTACGACTACATAGCTCAGCACGGTAATCTGTGGAGTTCACAGGTTCGAGACCTGTCGTAGTAAATTTGTCTCTGTTCGCCCCGAAAACTTTACAACATGTAGGAGGAGGTTTGAAATTGAAAAGGTTAATTTGACAAGGTGTAAATATAAGTAATGCTCTCAATTTTATGTACACGTTTGGAAAAAAACACTAGACTGCAGGACTTGTGCAATCATTGGTCCAAACTACTGAACTCTGGCCGGTTGGCCAGTGGACCAGTGCACTGCATAGTTCAAGCCTTGTTTTTGTTGGTTGTTGACGGACTCAAGCGACATTTCCACTATGAGTCAACAGTATTCTTTTATCAGTACAAGCATTACCAACTGTTCACCTCTAAACCACTTCACGTCGAATGACGTATCTGCCAAATTTTTTTCTGGACCGGCCGATGGCAGACAGTTTCATTACGACACAAAAATTCATTCTAGCGCTGTGGGCATGTAAGGGTCGAAGAACAGTATCGGGTATGACATTTATTATTTTGTCAGTCTAGAGGGGGGTGGGGGTGGGGGGAGTGGGGGTGGGGGGAGGGAGATCCAGCACATCCGCCTTTCAGCGCGTTCACATTACCACAAACCCAGAGAGAAAGAAAGCCTTTAATACCAGCCATTCCGAGAATATTGTTTATTTTAACAGCACGTGGGAGGGAGAAGTCGCCGGCAAGCGCTGGCTCTTCAGTTCTGCTTGAGGGTTACAATAATGACAAGGATATTATCAGCACCCGCTGAGTTGCCAGTTCACTACATGTACAATCACAACACTATGAGAGTAATTTAGAAATTTTAGGAAGCTGCTACATGTACTACAAGTAAGACTTAAAAAAAAAGGATGTACACGTTGTATTGTACATAAAGGCAAAGTATACTTTGAGTTTTTAAAACCATTTGATTGTTTTAATCCTATAAACATGATAATACGTAAATAAAGATACACTGTACAAAAAAAACTAAGCATTGAAAATTTTGTTTCGTTTTTGAGGTATCGCCAAAAATCTGAATAATACGTAAATTTTTGAATCACGCACAATCTGAGAAACATTTCATGCCTGAAACGTTTCTCAGATTGAAATTGTTTAAAAATCCCTTTCTCTACAACAACATTCCCTGAAGCTAATCGTTTCTCAACATGTTTTAATACATTACCAACAGCTGCAGTGCTTTCTTACGAAGTAAGTTTTTATGGTCATTCAATTTTGGAGTAATTACCAATATTGACCTTCCCTTTGAAAGTCTAGCAGAGGTGTGTTGCTGTAAAAGTCTTCTACAAGTGTAAATGTAATGTACATATCCCAGTAGCCCGCCTGATACCGTGGATTGTATGAACAAGGCCAGGTTTCAATGATGCAAGTAAAGAACACAGGTATCAGAAACTTTAATTTCTAACTAATTAAACTGATTAATTGGGCGTCTCCGATCGTTCATTATTTTTATGTCCTAGGTATGCAGGGGCTATGTTTTGAATTGTGAGACCCATTATGTAGCACCTCCTTGCTCTATGGTAGCACCTTGTAAAGGGTCTGTAAGGTGATGTGGTGTTACCTGTGCGGTAAAATATCATGCCAGACACACCACGGGGCAAACCACGTCTCTGAACATTCGGTGTATGTGTTCTTTTACACCCATTGCTGGGACATGGCTTGATGTCCCAATTCGAAGGAAATGGCAGCAATTAAAAAGTGTCTTGCTCAAGGACACAAGTGTCATGACCAGGACCTGAACCCGCACTCTGAACCTTGCACTAGACCACTCGGCCCCCGACACTCAATTACATACCGGGCCGGTTACTTCGTTTAAGGGAACAAGGCATCCTAAGTATAAAGGTACCTCTTATAATACACGTAAGTGAAAGTTTTTTTTTACTGAAAACATGCCAAGGTACACCAAGGCAACTCAAGGCCCCAGGGGCATGGAGGCAATCTCCTCCTTTGCCTCCATGCAGTATCGGTCTCGATTGTAATACAGTAAGGCCATTATTATCACTGATCAAGTAGTACTGGAGCCTGGGTATTTTTAATGTGTTGGTACACCACGACTACACGTACATCAGACCTTGAACAGGAGCTTTCTGTAAATCAATTAAACATTCTGATTACCGTTTCCAGGAAATCAATTGTACTTACTTAGTTGTACCATAGAGACTGTGATCCGTACCGAGTGGTACATGCGTACAGTATGTAAAGGAATGACTTCTTCTTGTCTTTTTCCTCATGTACATTGATGTATTTCATTTTCGTGGGTTTTGAATTAAAGATGCACTTGTGTGTTCTGTTGCCTTTTCAGAAATTCAATCCTCTTTTAATAAAGACTGTGTCGTCATGATCAAAGCAGGCCTGCCTGTGGCTGTACTTGGAATTATGAACTCTCACCCAGTTAATCCGCAACCCGCGTGCTCTCCATAGTAGATTGATACAGAGGGAGGGCGCGCGCTTGCAGTAACTCCGTGAGAGTTCATAATTCCATTATACAGCCACAGGCCTGCTTATAATCATGACTGCACAGCCCCTTTAAACCTTCAGAACCAGCCCAAACCCATAACATCAAATAGCGCGTTTTGTTTGATTCTGTCGGACTGAGGACTAACACTAGTAAACTGATTAGGCTATGCTTGACACAGGATCGGACCATGATTGGACCATATACATGTACCACCACAATCAAAGTCCAACAGTTTGGGAGTACTATTAGAGTTGTCATGTGGTGTTGGATTTTGTTAGAGTGAGGATGGAATCATAGTAAATTACTCAAGACCCTCAAGGGACTTACACTGTGTACGGTTTACATGGCTCGAATTTGGGGGGAAAACCCACAGACCACAGGACTTGTATCTCAAAATGTTTATTGGACCAGAAATAATTTTAGAAGACCAGATTCAAACTGAGAAAAGACTTCCTTGCACAGTTTAACTTACATAAATTAATTGAACAAGCACTAAGACATATAAGAGAAGATTTAGGCCTACCTCATTAATTTTAAGGGGATATTAAGTACATACATGTATTTTAAATCAGTACTCAAAGCCAGCATGTTAACATAATTTGTTTCTGTTCAAGATGTTCTTGAGTGAGGTCAGGAATTGTTATTGAATTGAAAACACAAGACCGCCGGACTTGTCCGGTCATGAGCTTACTGGCCCAATGCTAAAATCACTGGCCTCGGGCCTGCAGTCCAGTGTAAAATTCAAACCCCTGAGTTTAACGACTTGCCACTTTATCAAGTGAGGTTTGCGAAGACAACCATGTCATTTTACTCTCTCTGTAAGTTGTGGTTGTTCTGTGACGAATCTGTGATTAACAACTCGACGTTTCGATCAGTGTGCCCCGACTGTCTTCATTCTCCTGAAGACGGTCAGAGCACACTGACCAAAACCTCAAGTTTTGTTATTTTAAATCAACAGTTCTTCTCAAAACCACCACAGCTCATAGAGATAGGTCAGGGTCTCTGTCAACCTCACTTGATTGTAATTACCGCAATGCAAAGAACTTTTAAAAATCCTGACTTATTTGTTTTGTTTTGATTTTAGTCAATTTGACGATAGAACACCCCCACTCAATTTCAGCTACAAATATTTCACCATAAATACGAGGATTACTTCGAAAGTGCAATGTCCTAAAAGAAACGTCAACTTCTGAATGAAATTAACCTGGATGACCTTGGGAGGCTGATTGACGAAAGTACAAGAACCCCTACAAAAAGTGCAATCAAGATGAAAAAAAAACAACAACCCAGCCACAAAATAATATTTCCCGGTGAAGAATATATTTCAAGATACACAAATATCAAGACGCCAGTGTCTTCCCTCCATCAGCAGCGCCCAGACCAGACAAATAAAAAAAAAATACAAGACAAGAATCAAAATAAAAGCGCTTCTACGAGTCGTAAGCGCAGCCCTCGTATATTGTTTCCTCTCCCAATTAAGAGCCAATTTCAGAATTGAGGTAAAGATGAATTTAATATCCTGCCTGCCGGACAGCGTGTGCGGTGAAGTGTCAAGTCGGACGACGGGGGCTTCCTGGTGGGAAGGGGTTTGTGCCGGCGGGCATTGATGACGGCTCGCTCAGGATTTTTATAAGCACGGGTCACTAAAATTTGAATCACAAACAAATTATTACGCAACCAACAAAATTTCCAGGGTTACAAACACTCTCTCCCCAATTTCAAAAAATATTTTCAAGGAAGAAAATAAATGAAATACCAACGATTTATAAGGTCACTCAGGCCTATTACAGGGAGGCCACGGAGACCATGGCCTCCATTGCCCAGTCCACTTGGCCATGGTGCCCCTTCAAAAGTTGCCCATAGACTTTAAGTAAGATTTTCCAATGGAAGTGGCCTCTGCAAAATGAAAATGGTCTTGCCCTCTCTAAGATGAAACTCCAGGTCTGTTCACTCAAGCGAAAACAATTAAGTCATTCCCCAACTTCATTGACATTGTGTTTTCCTTTTTTTGCGCATGTCCAAGAATCATTGAGATGGAAATACCAAAAAATCAGGTCAGTTTTATTAGATATCCAAATTTTGATGAGAAATTCAGAATGTAGCTCAAACGATTTTTCTCTGACATCGTTAAACAGTAATCAGATGTATCCTAAAGAAAAATAATAATTTCACATCAATCAGTAAGATTTTTTTGTCTTTCCTTATTATTTAAAACAATTAAAAATAATAAAGTGTTTGTTTCATTGTATCTCATCTGTGTTGTTCTTTCCCTTTAGGGGATGTTTATTTAGTTTAACACCACTGAAATAGGCCTACTTTTCGTTAAAGTGAGAAAAAAAAAACACAAATCAGGTACTGGGTAATCGGTGAACAGCAGAGACTTCTATCACAAGCCCTCAATGGGCAACCCCCCCCAAAAAAAATAAATATATATATATATATATAAAAAAATAAACAAATTAATTTTTAAATAAATAAATAAATAAAAAATAAATTAGTTAATTGGTTTGTATTATTTTCCCCAAATTGTCATGAATGACAGGGTGTTGTCCCCCAGAATTTGTCAAAACTAGGGGGTACATGTATTGCTGACCCAAATTCTAAATGTCTGGCCTAAGCACGCTGAATTGAAACGAGGTCCTCAGAATGTTTTTTACTTTAAATGTTTATCTTATAAATGTATGGTTTTTGAAAGCCCTCACTGTGCAATCTTGGGCATTCTACTTATGGTTTTATCTTTATGGTTTTTGTGAATTTGATCCCCATAAATAATACAAGCTATACTGTGTATGATAAGAAGAATAGCTTATTTATTGACTCGCGATATGCGCGTGTTAACTTGAAGTTCAGGCGTAGTGGCCTTGCTTTAAGTGCATCATGGGGAGAACAATGAAAGAGAGGAAGCACCCCCCCCCCCTGGCTGTCTCCCCCACCCCCCCCCCCTCTCTGAGACTCTCTTGAGTACACTGATACGTACATGTGCATGAACAATACCTTCACAAACCTCTTTGAACATGTTGAAACATCATTGTACAATTCACCATGTGTACACACTGTCAGGCCTGTTATATATGTTGTTCTTTTTGGGCAAGGCAGTTTCTCATCATTTCTAAAGGGCATCCCTTTATGACATTACGAGATGTCAAATTCTACATGAAATCTTGAGGGAGGAGGGGGGGAGGCAATTACCTCCCTTGCCCCAATGAGAATGAGGAAATTATACAGATCCAGATTAGCGCACGATTTCCCTTGTAGAATATAAAATTTTGTATACTGTATGTTTGTTTTTTGAGAAATGGCCGAATAAATAATGATAATAATAACAATAGTATAGCAGAGTAAAATGCTACATCAGTTGCTACTCAAAAATCACGGTTTGCTACCCAATATTAGTATTCAGTGAGCCGAAAAACAAGTAGAGTCTAAATTTGTTGCTATGCAAAATTGCCGAACGAAATCATTCCCTGCAGACAGTCTTTCTTGATTCAGTACAAATTACACAATTGGGGCTTATAAATTTTGTTTTAAAATTATGAAGGTGATTTGAAATATCTCCATCCACCTGTATGTGCAACTCCGACATCATCCAGGCCCGATTCTTTGTTCTTGTAACATGCCTGTAAAGACGAGGCAGTTTTCTGTTGGTTAAGGGCACCCCTACGAAGGAAAATGTCCACTGGAACATTTCAAAGGGGCACCAGAGGCAATGACCAGGGCATAATTTCATAGAGCTGCTTTTGGCTGGTAACCTTATTCTGGTGGTCAGCATAATTTTGTAGTGCTTAGCTACTTTTTGTGCTTTATTTAAAAGCAGCTCTATGAAATTGGGCCATGGGGTATCATAAGGCAATCACCTTCGTTGACTACATGCCAGGCCTGAATGTCCCCTTTAAAGCGCTTGCAGTACTGAATCAATTTTTCAAAACATGATGCATAATATGAATATTTGGGGGCTGGGTCATTATGACGGCTGAGATTGAATGGGTTGTCTAAACGAAATTAGTTTTTAATATATAACATCTGTACACAGTGCACAGTTTAGCGGCCATTCATGACGAAAGGCTAAAATAAAAAAAAAAGGTGAAGTCAAGTCTGGAAAAGGTCGCTTCTGACGGTAATTGAGTGGAAAATATGTACGTGCTCTAATCCATGGTGCGGTACCGGCCAAGACTACAGTACCACGACTGGCCCCCTGCGTGATGGAGAACAGTTATAATTGGGCAGAGTGAATGCAGTAAATCCCCCCCTTTGTGCACGCTGAACGAGAGGAACCGGTCACAACAATGAGTTTGTACGTGAGCAATCGTGACATTTTATTCGGGCGGGGGATTGATGGCCGGGGCGGTTTCTCTGTAGAGGATGCTCAACTGTAAAGCGACAAATGTGATTGATTTGTGTTTGGGAGGGAATTGTGCTGTTGTGGGAAGTACTGAGTGTTTGTGACGTTGGTATTTATTAATCAGAAATGGAAGGACAGCGCCTTGAGATACCAAGAAAAGGCTACTGATTATTATTTTAAGATTTCTAATTTATGAGAAATAATGTTTTACTCAAGGGGTATCACAACAGTTTCGTACAATTTGGTTTTTTACAAGATTTAAAAAAATTTTGTTTACAGAACAGATCACAACAGTTGTAGAATAATTGTTTCCCAGGTGTTGGAATTTTAAATTTGTATAATGTATAAATGAGCAGCACAATGAACAGTGTTTTTTAATTTGATATTTAGAGTCCCAAATCCATCAATTCTAAAGTTAGATGTTTTCTGACTCGGTGGGTTTTTAGCTTTTAGATTTTTGATTTGTTGTTGTTGCTGTTTTTTTGTTTTTTTTATTTTGTCTTCTTCTTCGTCTTCCTTTGGTTTTTAAGATAATAAAAAAATATATATTTTTTATGAAATTATATTTTTTTACAATGTAATATTTGTAGGCCTATACAATACATCTTGTAAAAAATATTATACCGGAGTCTTGTTTACGTAGCACACATGTAGGCATGCACCAATAAGAAACTACATTTTACAGGCGCTGGAACAAAGAGAAAACATATTTCAGACAGTTTTTTATATATATTTCTATTTTTGAATTTTGAGACCGATTTTCCAAAATGTATCATGGATCACCTTGACTCGAACCCACACTCTGCAATCTTTTACTCTTAAGGCAAGTAAGAGTGTAAAACTGATGGAGAAACTGTACAGTGTTTTTTCTACAATAATCTTATGCGGGGAAAATAAGACAAAATTAAGGGAACATGTTGGTCACTAAAATAAGTGAGTGGCCAGGGGTTCTTCAAGTAGTTACAGTACTTGTGTAGTTTGTACAATATTCTAAGAAAATAGAACAATCCCAAGATTTTTTTAAAACACTAGTATTACTATTAGCAAAGCAACACAAATAATGTGGATGAATTCCTAGCTAGTGCCACACTCATTACTATCTAAATAAACTGTACGGTACGCCACTAAGATCATGGAGGTAAAAGATGAAGAAAAAGTAATTAATTAAGTCTGTCCGTCAATTTCGCATGTCAGCAATTTTATTGAAAATGATTACAACATTTCACTAAATTGATTTTATTATTTTTATTATTTTATTTGGCATAAAAACAGTACATAACAAATACATGATCCGTAGATCTATTGCCCCACATCTGGGGTACTAAATTTAAAAAATATAAATAAAGATTTATTTTTTGCACAGAGGCAGAGGGCAATGACAAGAGAACACTTGAATTGAAGAAAACAAACACTTTCCCGAACTCGGGATTCACGTTAGCAAAAGTCATGTGATGCCGATATGTTAATAATTGGTATATTATTTATCATGATTGAAAATGATTTACATGGTGTGGTCCAAAATGGTTTGTTGACAAATGGCACCCCCACATAACCACACAGCGCTACACACTTCACACGTTCAGTGCCGACTCTACATCAAAGTTCACGCGCATTTTCATACATAAAACTGAAAACTCAAGTTTCGACGACGTGACTTTTAAACGGTTCTCACTTACCTTGCACAGCTGTTTTGGGCTAAAATACGGTGATATCTTCTTCCTTGACTATCAGTGCATCAACTACATTGATTGCTCACTGCACTTGCACCATATGAAGACTTTGTAGACGTATTTTTTTGTGAAGAATTGAGAATACTAAAGTTAACACTGAGCTAATGTCTCGAGCAGATGAGTAGTTATTGCCAATAGAGGGCGCCATGCGGAATTTTCTGAGACGGGGTTTTTGAAAAACGCCCCTCTCCGGCCCAATCCAAAGGTGTCTTTCTCAGATTTTGAGTAAAATTTTGAGTTTAATTGTGTTACAGTATAAGCATGGAGGTAGAAATACATACTTCCATGGTATAAGTGACAATCAAAGAAAAGTAGAAATACACAACATGTTTTTAAAGGTATTGTACACTTTTGGTAACAGCTCAAAATCAGTGTCCACATTAATTGTGTGATTCAACATAAACATGAAGTTCCCAAACCTGTGAAAGTTTGAGCTCAATTGGTCATCGAGGTCACGAGAAAATAGTGAAAAGAGACCTAGTAATGTGTTTTCTGTTTTTTCAAACTCCAAGTTTTTATCACGTGTGATAAAAACTATTGTTTTACTCATTTCTCAGAAACGATAGCGTTTTAGGCAGAAATATCTTAAGGAACCCTTTCTACCATTATACTTACTTTAAATCATGTAAGTTATTTTGTGAATCTGTGAACATTTGTGTTTTTCGATCTTACCAATAGTGTACAGGGTCTTTAATATAAAAAAAAGTTCATTCAAAAAGGGGGCACCGGCCAGGGGGGGGGGGGCACGTGTTTTATAAACATGGACTGATTCAATATTTTTGGAAAACGTGAGTTCAATTATACGTTGATTTATTCATTCGATACCGTTGGCATACGCAATAGTCAATTAATAGTTATTGCAAATAATGCGAGGCGGGCTGAATCCAATGCATACCGTTTATCCCCGTCGTGTTTCCCTTTTTGTTTCAATTTTTTTGTATTTAAAAAAAAATAAAAATACAACATCGAGACTACAACAATGGTGCTCGATATGGTGCTCGATATGGGGCAGAGGGAACCCCCCCCTCCCTCCTAGTGTGTCTTCATTGTGTGCTTGGAATCTCAGGAATTCTTTTGAGGATTTTAGGGGGGGGGTTCTATACAAGAGGAAAATAGTGTGTTATAGTATGGGAACATTGGGGGGGGGTTGCCCCATATTGGGAAGGCTACTGCAATGAATGAGAGAAACACTAGCCTGGCTCTGGTCTTTATTTTGAAAAAGGGGCATGTCTTAACGTCATCAGTGTTGCCTGGTGATTTTTTTTTTAAACGGACCGACTTGGACTGAATGGTCAACAAGGTCATCATTAGAGTCCCATTATGAATTTAAAAGAAATATAAATCCGATTTTTTGCAAACAAAATTTGGGGCACGGTGCCGTCTGAAAAGAATGTCACACTTCCACCCCGTTATAGATTTGCAGTAGGTCTACTTTGCCTGCCCGTCCAGTATACTCATTACAATTATACTTTTGACGGTTAATAACCAATCATTGTGCGGCGAGTGGCTTCTAGGTCGTTTCAAATTGATACTAATTTTGTTGATAAAAATGTTTCTCATTATTATAAATCATTTAGAAGGTCAGTCTGGATGGTGGTGCCTTAATCTCCATAACCCTTTTATTATAACAAGGGTCTTGCATGCGATTTTATAAGAAAACATTCGCCCTCAGTGAGGAATTAAAAGATCATAAACAAGTTTACTCTGAAAAAATGTTATACTTTTAGTGTCCAATAATAAATTGCTGTCACCCTACCTGCAATGCAAAATTGAAATGGCGCCCTCTATAGTATAAGACAGTCCACTAACTGGTCGTCCTCAGTTTGTAGCCCCCCCCCCCGACGAGGAGACCGGTTTGGCCAACTGAGCGAAAATCATGTAATAATTGATTAAATATACTTAGGGCTAACAAGACAAGGTATTTAGAGAAGACACAAGTTATTTACAATTAATTACCCAGTCAGTTTCCCTTGTGGTTAATTACTTCACAAATTGCAGTGGTATATGTGATTAGAGCATTATATATACCTGGCTTCATGATTGGAGAGTCGTTAAAAACATTAAATCATTTTTTTTATTTGGCTGCAATTGTTATAAGAAGAATATGCAAATGAGTTCAATTCGCCAAGAATAGTTAACGTTTGGGGAAAAAAAACATCAGCTACGAATAAGAAGCATAGAGCGAGGAAGAACCTGCCACCACCTTCCATGAGCAGCATCAACAAGGAAGCAATCTGCTGGAACTTCACCTATTATTAAAACCGATCATCGTTTTTGCCCTTATTTGGGCAGATTTATTCACAACCGTGCCCTTTGATTGGTTAGACTTTTGGCCCATAAGGAAACGTCACAAATGCCCGGATGTTCGCCATCTTGGGAGGAATATCGTGTGTAGAGTGGTTATTCCGAAGTTAGAGTTGCCGTCTGCACGCTTAAATTCAGGGGCACCACCACCATTTTTTTACGATGGTAAGTGACAAGCGCTTATGTAACTTTTCGATTGTCTGTAAAACAAAAGATCGGGCAAATCGATGCATTAATCAGCAGTAAATACCTCCATTTAGTGTGACGGGCTCCGCCCGTTGTTATCGTGAAGACCAGACGCTAGAGGGCGTCAGCAAAAAATGTTCCTAAAACTAAAAAGTAAAACACTGTCAATGTCCGCATAAAAACCTTGATAATGCTGATTATTTGCATTAAAAATACAGTTTGTTTGATTGATTTTAACTTATGTATAGGCTTTATCTTGGTAAAGTCAACATTCATGTATGTGACGATTTTGTAAAAGAATGGAATCTTTCTGAAATTATATATTTAATTTAGTGAAAAAAGTGGGTGGGCCACTTTTTAGTTTACTCTTTCCTCTATGGCGATCTGGGGTTGGCCTCAATTCATGCCAGTTTTTTTGTGTAAATTTTCCGATCTTAACTTTCCCTAATCTTCATCATGTGCATTAGTCACTCCTCATTAATATTCCAGTTGAATATTTTATGAATAATATACAAAGTGTGACGACCTTCTTGGTATGAAAATATTTTAACGTCAATCATGATGAGCGATTAATTAATAATACATGTTACTAAAATGCCAGGGTGGATTTGTACAAGATGGCAAACAAGATTGTGTTAAATAGTCATTGCCATAAAATGTGGTGAATCATTTACCTTACTTACTTCAATACATTAGAAATTCACACACTACTGTCCCAATGCAAGCTGTTTTTACAAGGCAAATGTGTGAACTGTGCTGTGAAACCCAGTGGATGATTTCCCTTGCTGTACAATGCTACACAAAATGCATTCATTGCTACCAAACAAAAATAATGTATGTGCAACTTGGAGATTAAATAGCATTCAGTGTGTAGTGTATTCATGTCATTGTTTGCCCTTTAACCTTTTCAGTGATTAGCCAGTGAGGGGGACCAGTGGTTATTAGCCTGTCATTTCACTTGTGCCACGGTGTGGCATGAGTTTCTGTCCCCTCGGAGATTCTGTCCCCCATAGGACGAACTGTGTACAAGCTTCTTCTAATAGCGCCCTCTTTTGAATCATCCTCCTTCAGCCCATGTAAATTACCCAAATGGGGGACAGAATCTCTGGGGGACAGATTTCCCTATGACGACGGCTTTTTCTGTCCATTTTTTTATGATTCCCTTTATAACACTAAGGGACTTGTATTTAATTTGAAGCAATATGAACAGTCAATGATTTACATGTAGCAGTGGAAACGAACTAAGCTAGCCAGCCGGACTAGTTCTAACGACAGAATTTTGACTGGTCCTCCGATGTTTTAACTGGCGTTTGGCCAATGGACCACTGCTGCATGTACATGGTACAGTGTATGTACATGTACATGTACATGTACATGTGTGTGTGTGTATTTAATGTATGCAAACAGGAAGTAAAAGAACAGCCCTAGATGTGTGAGTGTTATCTTAACCATTTGCCAATAGGTTGTGTGCATGTACACTGTCATGATTGTATATCACGACAACTTGACTTTATAAAAAGTTTGGACAGGTGAAAATTATACATACAATATGAACCATGTGAACCGCCATAAAAGTGGGTTTGTTTTTTTTTGGGGGGGGGGGGTTAGCATTAGTATGCGTAATTAGCCCCCTTCAACACTCAACAAATAGGCCTATCCCTGGAAAATTTGGTTGAAGACCTTTTGACATTGTGAACGTAACCATGGCAAAATCCTAGGAAAAAAGGGTTCATTTTCGGGGGGAAGAGTTGCCCCTAACTTGGGGGTAGGGTTAAGCGAGATCAACCACCGGGGTGGACAAACTGAGTGTTCATTTCCCCCAAGAACATTGTATCAAATGGGGAACGAACATTGGGTGGTGGTCATGTTGTAGGTTGGAATTTCCCCGAAATAGAGAAATTAACTTGGGTTTGATTTCCCGACCTTGGAACTGGCTCGGTAGTGTGAGTGGGCTCTGTCCGACCAATCAGTGTCTTCCACTGGATGGTTTTGAATGATCGATAAACTATGCCAGCCTGCAGTATGATTTGTTTTGTTAAACGCGTACAACGTACACTGCCAACCCTCCTACTGTCTGACCATTCAATATTTAGCATCCGCTTGTGGTTTTGATTGATCGATAAACTACAATGCCAGTCTGCAATGATTTGATAGTTAATTTACTTAATGCATCTACGCAGTACAAAGTCAACCCTCCTACTATCTGACCATTCATTGTCATCCACTGTGGTTTTGAATTATTCTACCAGCCTGCAATGATCTGGGCCCAACTTAATAGAGCTGCTTAAGCACAAAAAGTAGCTAAGCACAACAAAATTATGCTTTAATACCAGAATAAGGTTACCAGCCACACTACCATGTCACAAGTACAATTTGTGACTGGTATCCTGTCCTTTTCTGCTTAGCAGAAAATTAATAAGCAATATTTTCTGCTTAAGCAGCTCTATGAAATTGGGCCTACAGTAGGTGGTGTACACAGTAAAACCCCCCCCTAGTGGTTTTGAGTGACATGTATTAAAAACTACGCCAGCCTGCAAATATACCATGTATAGTACATCATATGGTGAATGTACACTACACAGTCAAACCTCCTACTGTCTGACCATTTAAAATCACCTCCTGTGGTTTTGAATGACATAATATGTAAAACTATGTCAGCCTGCGTAACCAATAGGCCTAACTGTTTCTGTCATTGCCCAGTGATTAACCAATGGCCAAGTCAACCGAAACAGTCATTGGTTACGACCGCGAAAACGCACCCTTATTAACAAAAAGTAATTCAAAAGCAGAACAAAATATTCGAAAACAGTACGCTTTAAACATGTTTCCAAATGTCACAAACGTGACTGGAGAATGGCCCTTATTTTTTCACATATTTTGAAGCATCTTCCACTGACTTCCCAGGGCTTGCCCTTAATACTAGCCCGGCATACATTGTCTAGTAAGAATTGCCATGGGCTAGTAAACACCACTTCTCAACTTGCCCTGTGGGCTACTAAAAACTGTGCAACCTCCTTGTTTAAAATGCTCATTTCTTCCTTTTTAGATGTGAATAATTAATGTATGAAATGTGTTAATCATTCTTGAGTGTATGAATATAACTTCATTTGGTCATTAAACTGGTTGCGATCAGAACATTACATTTATGGCAATTCTGGGCTACTAAGACTTCCTGGGGGCAAGTAAAATATACAGTTTACTAGCCCGGCGGGCTACTTTACAAAAAGCTTAAGTGCAAGGCCTGCTTCCCTACTAAAAATTTGTATATATCTGCAAGGTGAAGTTGACTAATAACAATGGAATGTACTGGATGATAATATGATGCAAGCAACTGATGCATAGTACACAAACTGAGTGTGCATTATTCAAACATAGGCTAAACATATCTTGTACACTTACTGTTTCAAGAATACATGTAGACTGTCAAATCATTTCCTGGTGAAATGGACAGGCTCTTCCTTTTAGCAATTCAACTGTTTGGGTAATTCTTACCTAACTACAGGATGCTAGACCAAGTATCCCTTCATTGGGATGTACATGTACTTGATGTACTAGGTACATTCTTGTTATATTTTGAACAGAGTCCTGTTCACAGTATTCAGGTATTTGTAATAATTTTGTTTTAATGTGTGTAATGTACATGTACATGTATCATTTTATATAATTTGCAAACATTCTATATGAACTACAATGCATTCGGTGCATGGTTAAAAACCATTAAAGTGCCGTCATACATGTTGGGCAAAACTAATAATTTGTGTTCATTATCTTTGAAACCAGCTGGCCAGCTGCAAAATGAGGAATATTAGGCCCTATCCCTCAATATTGAATCAATTGTAACCATACATGATTATCACAGGGAAACATGTGGCACATGTACAGTATACATGTAGCCATCTTTTTTTGTAAATTATAAGTGGGCAGGCAGTTTTTTCCTCCTTAGACCAATGACTCTAAAAATATAGTTGGTTGGGACAAACAGTTTTTATTGGTTACATGTATGTTGTAAAACTGGTTTGACGTCCTTTCTGTGATTGAACTCAAATGACATGAAATGATATCCTTGCATTTTTCTTCTTCTTGTGAGTTAATGCAATATTGGTGATTATGTTTCCACTCTGATAGGCACAGCAGGTTGATCTAGATACACAGTTGGATTGCGCCTTGGACTTAATGAGAAGACTTCCACCACAAGAGATAGAAAAGAACCTCAGTGACCTTATAGACTTGGTAAGTGACCCCAGTGACCTTATAGACTTGGTAAGAGACCCCAGTGACCTTATAGACTTGGTAAGAGACCCCAGTGACCTTATAGACTTGGTAAGAGACCCCAGTGACCTTATAGACTTGGTAAGAGACCCCGGTGACCTTATAGACTTGGTAAGTGACCCGGTGACCTTATAGACTTGGTAAGAGACCCCAGTGACCTTATAGACTTGGTAAGAGACCCCGGTGACCTTATAGACTTGGTAAGTGACCCCAGTGACCTTATAGACTTGGTAAGAGACCCAGTGACCTTATAGACTTGGTAAGTGACCCCAGTGACCTTATAGACTTGGTAAGAGACCCCGGTGACCTTATAGACTTGTAAGAGGCCAGTGACCTTATAGACTTGGTAAGAGACCCCAGTGACCTTATAGACTTGGTAAGAGACCCCAGTGACCTTATAGACTTGGTAAGAGACCCCAGTGACCTTATAGACTTGGTAAGAGACCCCAGTGACCTTATAGACTTGGTAAGTGACCCCAGTGACCTTATAGACTTGGTAAGAGACCCCAGTGACCTTATAGACTTGGTAAGAGACCCCAGTGACCTTATAGACTTGGTAAGAGGCCCCAGTGACCTTATAGACTTGGTAAGAGACCCCGGTGACCTTATAGACTTGGTAAGAGACCCCGGTGACCTTATAGACTTGGTAAGTGACCCGGTGACCTTATAGACTTGGTAAGAGACCCCAGTGACCTTATAGACTTGGTAAGAGACCCCGTGACCTTATAGACTTGGTAAGTGACCCCAGTGACCTTATAGACTTGGTAAGAGACCCCAGTGACCTTATAGACTTGGTAAGTGACCCCAGTGACCTTATAGACTTGGTAAGAGACCCCGGTGACCTTATAGACTTGGTAAGAGGACCCCAGTGACCTTATAGACTTGGTAAGAGACCCCAGTGACCTTATAGACTTGGTAAGAGACCCCAGTGACCTTATAGACTTGGTAAGAGACCCCAGTGACCTTATAGACTTGGTAAGAGACCCCAGTGACCTTATAGACTTGGTAAGGACCCCAGTGACCTTATAGACTTGGTAAGAGACCCAGTGACCTTATAGACTTGGTAAGAGACCCCAGTGACCTTATAGACTTGGTAAGAGGCCCCAGTGACCTTATAGACTTGGTAAGAGACCCCGGTGACCTTATAGACTTGGTAAGAGACCCCAGTGACCTTATAAACTTGGTAAGAGACCCCGGTGACCTTATAGACTTGGTAAGAGACCCCAGTGACCTTATAGACTGGTAAGAGACCCCAGTGACCTTATAGACTTGGTAAGAGACCCCGGTGACCTTATGACTTGATAAAGACCCCAGTGACCTTATAGACTCGGTAAGTGACCCCAGTGACCTTATAGACTTGATAAGAGACCCCAGTGACCTTATAGACTTGGTAAGAGACCCCGGTGACCTTATAGACTTGGTAAGAGACCCCAGTGACCTTATAGACTTGGTAAGAGACCCCAGGGACAAGGCCTTGTTGAAGTAACCTACAACACCCAGTGCGCTTGTGCCCCGCGCTTTTGCTGTGGTGCCCTTTACAAAGTTCCAATACAAATTAACTTTAATAATAATGATAGACGCGTCTTATATATAGCGCTCAAATCCATCACACAGTGATGCTCATGGCGCTCCAACATTATTATACAATTTATCCTCTATGGTATGTGGAGCTACGTTTTGAAGTACGAGACCTTTTTCCTTTACATAGCACCATGTAATGGTTTACAAGGTGCTGTGGCACAATATGCAGCCAATCAAACCAGGAACTCCGGGGCAAAACCCCTTCACTGTACAATAAACGCACTGGGTTCTTTTACGTGCATTACACAACACACGGGACCAACAGCTTTACGTCCCATCCGAAGGACGAAGCAATAATGGTGAAGTGTCTTGCTTTAAGGACACAAGTGTCACGACCGGGACTCGAACCCACACTCTGCTGATCAGAGAACACCAGAGCTTGAGTGCGGTGCGCTTATCCGCTCGGCCACAACACGCCTCTTTTTCCTCAAAGAGGTGACCCTGACCAGGGGAAAATTGCTGTACCCCCCTCAAGAGCAAAGTTCAAGGCCTGTGCTTGTTATAGTGCTCCATACAAAACGTACCAGTCGGTAAAAGTTATTTTGTTTCCTTTTTTAAATCACGATGCTTGATTTTTGTGCAAATTGGACTTGTTTAGACTGCGGCAAGCAAAAATAAGCAATGTTGGTGTTGGAGGTCTTGAAATACTTTTGCTTTCAACGTGGACAGTATTTCAGACGGAAATATTTCTCCCACGGATTGGTGCTGGTATGAACTTGATATTATCAGTGAGCTTTCAGATTCAAGCTATATCAACTTTTTTCCAGCAAAAAGAAGTCTTCATTGTTAACTTATTGTTCGCGATTGCTCCCGTATTTGGTACAATGATGCGGTCCAGCAGAACCTTTTTTTTAGTGCTGAGAATATGGCCGAAATTTGATACGATCCCTTAACCCTCTTGCTATCTGACCATTCAATACCATTCAAGTGGTTTTGAATGATAGATAAACTATGCCAGCCTGCAATACGATACCATGAGGGAATGCATGTACACGGTACACAGTTAGTTCTGTGCACAGTTGTGCCACCGTACACAACCTTGGCAGTCGAATGGTTTCAAATGGTTGGTCAACTCACTGGAAAATGTTGCCAAGAGTCACTGACAGTAGGAGGGTTAAGGATCCCTTCAAGGCCTTACCAGTAATGGCCTTCACTTGGTCTCCCCCACCCTTACACTTTTTTTTTTCTTTCTCCCGCCCCCCCCCCCTCTCCTCATCTACGAAAATGCAGGTTCCAGAGCTCTGTGAGGACCTGCTGTCATCCGTTGATCAGCCACTCAAGATCGCTCGGGACAGCTCAGCCGGGAAAGATTACCTGCTGTGTGATTACAACAGAGACGGGGATTCATACAGGTGTGTGTGTGGGGCTGCTGGGACGGGCCGCTGGTGCTGCTCCCTGTGTTTAGCCGGCTCTTTTTTTCACGCTAAACTTCTCCAGGAGATGCACTTATTGAGGTTTTTTGTTCGAGAGAAGGCTTCTCAGAGAAACAAACAGTAGGGGTGTTCACAGCCTCGCTACCAGGTGTAGCGTGCCGTATCGATGACTCTCGTCACTAACCCCTGAAAGGGAAGCACTGAAAAGCAATGCTGATTGGCATTAGCAAGGTTCTAGCCAGGATTTGGTTAAAGGGTGTCCAACTTCTCCTGGAAGTTTAAAAAACTAGGTGTCCAAATTGTTCACTTTCAATACATTTACATGTAAATGGCAGATAAAACAGGGCGTCCACTTTTTAAAGCAGGGTGTCCAAAAGACACTCAGACACCCTTCTGGCTAACACAATTTGGCATAAGTGACTTCTCTGCATGCACGCTTGTTAAGAACTTTCAAATGCTCGTAGGGCGCTTAGTATGCGCGTGTCAAAATGCACATATTTTTTACGCAATACACTTGAAATCAATCGTGTTCTGACATGGTTACCCTAAACTGCATACATTTACATGTAGACATATCATAAGATCAAATGAGAATTGAGAGGGGGACCAGTGGCTCTATGAGCAGCGTTGTTCCAAAAATGATCGTTTCCCGCCAGTTTGTCCAAACGAGGCAAGGCCATGTCACGTCGGACAAGGTCGGTGTCTGCATGGAGTCGTTCACGTTGTTTAGCCCTCTTGCTGTCTGACCATTCAATACCATTCACTGTGGTTTTGAATGATAGATAAACTATGCCAGCATGCAATATGATACCATGAGGGAATGCATGTACACAGTACACAGTTAGTTCTGTGCACAGTTGTGCCACCGTACACAGCCTTGGCAGTCGAATGGTTTCAAATGGTTGGTCAACTCACTGGAAAATGTTGCCAAGAGTCACTGAGAGTAGGAGGGTTAGAAGGGGGTTTTAGAATTTTCAGAGTGTTGGATGGATGAGTTTCTGTGTCTATTTTTTTATTTTTTTTCAAATGACAAAGGATCTATGTGTGAGTTATATAAAACAAATATTGAATGCATTTTATTCTTGCATTGTCGCACAAAAAAATCAATCGTCTTCTTATTTTTGACATGTAGGTCACCCTGGAATAACAAGTACGACCCACCTCTGGAAGACGGAGCGGTACCGTCTGCCAAACTCCGCAAGCTTGAGGTCGAGGCCAACATTGCCTTTGACACCTACAGAGACCTGTAAGAACCTGTCATTATGTTGTTGTCGTTTTAGCTCGGTCGGGGTGTTTTGTTGTATTTAGTTTGCGAGAGTGGTGGCGACTGAAGCTGGGAAACTTCAGTCCAACACTTTGAAGAAAAAATTGACACTTTGAAGAAAAAGTGTCTACATTTTGAGCCAAGACCTGAGTAAGAAGTACGACTCCAATTCAATATTTAAAAAGTCGCCAATGGTAAAGAAGAAGGGGGGTCGACAAAAGTTGCCGTTGGTAAGGGAAGGGTTCGAACTCATTACTGCATGTACTTGACCATTTCAGATATTTCTATCTTGTGGTTATTATATGTGATGCGATCAAGCTGAATGAGTCGTTTGTCGGTAAATGCATTATTGAATAACAGGCCAAAATAACTTCCATAACTTTTGAACCAAAGGTGGTATCAACACGGGGTTTTCATATCCTTAAAGCTGTGATTGTACCTCTTTCAAATAGATAAAAAAAAAAAAAAATTGACAAAGGGTCGACAAAAGACTCATTTAGCTTGATCGCGTCACATATATACTTTGTTTGGCGACGGGTTCTTTTTTAGATATTTTGAAGGGGGCGTGTCTTCAGTGTACCTTTGGGATCTTGACCACGGCTTCGCTGGGGTCATCCTCATCAAGAAGGCTGGAGACGGATCCAAGACCATTCAGGGATGCTGGGATTCCATCCACGTCGTTGAAGTACAAGTAAGTCCCTCTATCCACCCCCTCTCCCCTCCAGTGGAGAACTACTCTGCTGGACCATCTAGTAATACCATTCAATGATTCTATCCACATGGTCAAAGAGGAACAGACTTAACTCCGGTAATAAGACTAAACTCCAGTGCTACCATTCAATGATTCTATTCACATGGTCAAAGAGGAACAGACTTAACTCCAGTGCTACCATTCAATGATTCTATCCACATGGTCAAAGAGGAAGAGACTAAACTCTAGTACTACCATTCAATGATTCTATCCACATGGTCAAAGAGGAAGAGACTAAACTCTAGTACTACCATTCAATGATTCTATCCACATGGTCAAAGAGGAACAGACTAAACTCCAGTGCTACCATTCAATGATTCTATCCACATGGTCAAAGAGGAACAGACTAAACTCCAGTACTACCATTCAATGATTCTATCCACATGGTCAAAGAGGAACAGACTGAACTCCAGTGCTACCATTCAATGATTCTATCCACATGGTCAAAGAGGAACAGACTAAACTCTAGTACTACCATTCAATGATTCTATCCACATGGTCAAAGAGGAACAGACTAAACTCCAGTACTACCATTCAATGATTCTACCCACATGGTCAAAGAGGAACAGACTAAACTCCAGTACTACCATTCAATGATTCTACCCACATGGTCAAAGAGGAACAGACTAAACTCCAGTACTACCATTCAATGATTCTACCCACATGGTCAAAGAGGAACAGACTAAACTCGGTGTGTGCCCGTAAGAATGGTGTAAGGCTCTCTGTCCTTCTCCCAGGCACACAAAGTACTTTTGTTCCCGGCAACAAAACACCGAAAGTAATAAAATGGCTCCTGACAAACAAAATGTGGCATGACTGTTACATTTTTGTATCTAGAATTAACCCCAAAGAGATGTTTTCCCAATTTCCATCATCACAAGCCGAGGATCTCGGTCACATCTTAAAACTCGGTAACGTCTAAATACAGTACTCTCCTCTGTTCAGTCCAACTTCCCTGAAGAACAAGATTGTTTGAAACAAATCCCAGCTCATCCTCCTTCGCATCTCTTCTTTTGTTGTATCTCTCGCAAGAACTTGAGTAGTGACCCAAAAAGCCAAATGTATTCTTTTCAGATTAATTTTGTGTCTCTGTATTACAAATGACGTCCTATGGGACTTGTTTATCTGGATCCGGTGCATTTATTTGACGATTCGGTTGCAAACGAAAAAGCCAATTCTGGAGTGTTTATGAGATTGTTGTATGTTTACTCTTAGGATAAATCAAGCGGACGCAATGCACACTACAAGTTGACGTCGACCGTCATGCTCTGGCTACAGGTTAGTTATCCCTGAAAAAATGGTTTACCTTCTCTTTGTAAAGAGAAGGTGTGCACTACAATAGTAATAATAATATTAGTAATAGTTAGTTCAAATATTGTATATTTTACAATAACGTATCAATGTGCTTTACATTGGTGCCCTGGTCATTGGGCCAATAGCATTCCTGTAATCTTTCTCAGCTCCCTGGGGAGTATACAGCCCTGGGCTGCTGTGGCGCTCCGAAGCAATTATAGCATCTTTCTTAAGGACACAAGTGTCATGACCGGGATTCAAACCCACACTGATTAGAAACACCGAGCTCGAGTCCATTGCACTGATCCACTCGGCCATGACATGCCGTACAGAGTGTTCTAGGCATTCGCATCACCTTGTATTGCTTTCAAGGGAGTGTCTTGCTCAAGGACACAAGTGTCATAACCTGGGTTCAAACCCACGCTCTGCTGATCAGAAACACCAGAGCTTGAATGCAGTGAACCGGACCGCTGCGGCTGGGCCACGACATGCCATATACAGTGTTTTGACATCGCCGTCGTATTTTTTTCAAGATCCTGCATAAACTCTGAGCTGCTGACTTTTGCATCAGGGAGATTTTGTACAACAGTTGGGGAGATATTTAGAATTACATTCAACATAATAGGGACAAAGCGTGCATAATCAGGGAGATTTTCAAATTTGGTCATATTTAGAACATCGGAAAGATTGGTTTATTTTCAGGGAACTGGCTGCATAATGAGGAAAGAGTTGGCAGCTCTGACAAACTGCTTCACTTTATTTCCTAATTCTTTCTTTACAATCCTCACCTTTGTCTTTTTTGACTGGTGTTGTTTTTTGTAATGCAGACCAACAAAAGCGGCTCTGGCACAATGAACCTCGGCGGGAGTCTGACACGGCAGTCTGAGACCGACTGTCAAGTGAGCGAGGCCACTCCCCACATCGTCAACATCGGCAAGATGGTCGAGGTATGTCACATGTTCCTTAACCCTTCAGAGACCATTTATTTCTGTAAAATCTTCACCATACGCCCAGATATTACTAATCTTGTTGATTTTTATGCATCGTTATTATCAGGAAAATTTGTCGGGAAGATTATTAAGAAACAGAAATACATGGTTTTGTTTTTACAAATGTAGATTCTGTGTTTACATGGGAAACACTGGAAAATGTCAACCCGGTCCGTTACCTTTTCTTGAACCCTCTTGATTGAGTGAAAGTAGTTCATATTTTGCGGCCGTTTGCGGCCGCTATGGGCATTTTGGTACAAGCAGCTTGCGGCCGCTGTGGTCTCTAAAGGATTAAAGCACATGTACAACATTGGTAATTTTCAAAGACTAGTATCGGCACTATGTGACCCAACATATACATGAATGAACAAAACAAGGAAATGTTAAGCTCAATCGGTCTTCGGAGTCATGAGAAAACAGTGAAAAACCCTGTTATATGTTTTCAATGTTTTCAAACATCGGGTTTTGGACACGCGCGGTAAAGACTAACTGTTTTACTCACTTCCTGAAAACTATAAGCATTTCAAGCAAAACTATCTCAAGGGAAGTTTACCACCATGACCATCTTTATACCCAGATCGTAAAAATTGATCCTTAACACGTTGACTGCCGCCTACGAGTATATTCGTAGTAACAGGTTAGACGGATTCTGCCACTACGAGTATACTCGTAGTGAACGAAAGGGCTTTGTGTTGTTATTTAAATAATCACTGAGCACGCAACACATACACTTCCTGGCAGTGGTGAGGACATCAAACTTAGAATGTGCATGTTAATTTTTGTTTGTTGTATAGTACCTATTTGGTATGCGCGCATGCGCATCGCACTTATGCACGCATGCGCACCGAACTTGGCAGATGGGAACGCACTACGAATATAATGACCGGCAGTCAACGTGTTAAAGAAAAAAAAAGGAGGCGGCCTCTAAAAAGGAAGCGGGCAGGGACACTAAACATGTTTTGTTTTTTATTGGCCTAAAATATGGCTTTTAAGATAAGTTCATATCAGCTGTTATCACGTAGCTTCCTTCCTGTGTTTTGTTTCCTTTAGTCGATGGAGAACAAAATGAGAACTACACTTAATGAAATCTACTTTGGAAAGACAAGAGACATCATTAACGATTTAAGGTAAACCACCACGTGATAAATGCAGATTAATTTTTATTAAAGCTGAAAAGTGCACGATTTACACTCTGCCTTCATAAATGATTTATTGTTGAATTAAATGTTGGGGCGAACATAGACAAATTGACTGAAACAGGATTTGAACCTGTAAACCTCTGAATTAACGTGCCGGCGCTCTACCAACTGAGCTATCTAGCCCTATGTTGGCGGTCCCCCCTATTTTGTCAATTATCGTTGTTTGGGGTTGCCAGTCGGAGCCTTACAACCGTTAACTGCGGTGTAGCCAGGGATCACGCCCAAGTTTGTGATACAACCTGGGAAGCGGCAGCCAGGGGATCACCTTAACCCTGCGAGCAGCACCCCCCTTGAATGTCCTCATGCAGCAAAGGGGGAGCTCACAGAAGGCAGTTTCTTAAGGGGATGTGACTTTTTTTATTTCAAATGTTCAACCCCAAATAAAAAACTAAAAAACTGGGGGTGCCAGTCAGAAGTCATTCAACCTGAAAGTGCCGTATAGCCCAAAGGAATCACACCCAAGTTTACGATACAACCTGGGAAGCGGAAATACAGCAATACTGCCGCTTTCTAGGTAGGGAGTTTGGGGCATTTCAGTCTTTATTGTGTTCTTGGAATCTCAGGAAATCTGAGTTTTTTTGGGGGGGTTACTTCTGTATCAGAGGGGAAGAGTGTGTTTAGCGTAGACAAGCATTTGGTGTGGGGGGGGGCGGGGGGACTCCCTCTGCCATACATCAGGCACAGTACAAGGAGGTGTCCACTAAATGCCTTCATGCATTCTCCTGAAGACGAGCAGAGTATACCGTTAGAAACGTCGAGACCAAACCGGCTCTTCTCAGAGCCAAACACTCCTCCCGAAAGAGATTTTACACATGGTTGTACCCGCAAGTTTACTGCTATTTATAGTTATAGTTCTTACTTTCGACACCATGCAAAGCTTCAAACACCACCTAAGAAAGTGTTTAACTCCCAAGTCTCTGCTCTCTCTCTCTCTCTCTCTCTCTCTCTACAAACAGGTGCGTCTCCAACTTGAGTGGGAAGGACCAGCAACAGCAGCTAGCAAAGGAATTACTTCAAAACTTTCAGGGTCGCAAGTAAGCGTGGCCCCCCTAATCTTAGCAGATTTACTTTACACCTCTACGTAGGGGCTCTTTCATTTCCAGCAGTGCAGATGGGAAAAACAGTTGATAACAAACGAGGGGGGGGGGGGGTTTGTCGCATTCCGTTCCAGGGCGTCGGCCTGTGGTTCTGTGCCATTCGGGAAGTCAACGCAAATTGGGGCGGGGCATATTTGCATATTTTTGTTCTTCTTCAGTCTATGTACTTTGATTGGCAGTGCAAGTATGAATCACTTCCAACATTCAAGAACGGGCTTGCCATATTATGAAAATAACTCAAGGGGGACATGTTAATGACAGCATGGACATATTATGTAAATCCTCTTGCCTGATTTAAGAAATGGGGCGATACCATCCACCATTTCTCTCGCTTCTTGTTCCGTCATATTGGCTTATATGGACAGGGGGGATGTGGAAAGTGGGCAAGGAAGAGGGGGTAGGGGGCACTCAGTCGATGGCTGTTGGGCTAATTCTTATGCTACCAGTACAGGGGAAGGCAGAAGGACGTTTACTCAGACAACAGGTTAGAAACCGATTTTTCAAACAGCTGCTGAATCGAAAGGCACAAGATGGGTGTAACTCTGGCTGGAATGTGCACTGGACGCCGTTTCAGCAAGCGACTCTTTTTTGATGCAAACAATAGACCAGTGCAGACAATGCCCGTTGATATCACAAAACATTATGCTTTGCTGGAATGACGCCAGGGGTTAACCAGAAGGTGGACATGCCATCGTATTTTCACATTCCAACAATAGATTAAGAGCTCCAGGGGTCGATTTCACAAAACTCTTCCTAACTTAGGACTAGTCCTAGGCTATGCTAAGACAGTAAGAGATAGGACTAGTCTTAAGTTAGGACCAGTAAGTCCTATCTCTTAGCATTGCCTAGGACTAGTCCTAAGTTAGGAAGAGTTTTGTGAAATCGACCCCAGTTCCCCATCTTGCTTGCGCCTTGGGCTGCGCTCTTTAATCATTGCTGCTGATCACAAAGCTTCTGAGCACACTAAAAAGACTGGGTTGGCCCAGCCACCACTCTATACCGTTTTTGTTTTCCAACTCGGGGGGGGGGGGGGGGGGGTTACATCTTACCATGTCAAGCAATATTTTTCTTCTCGATAGCTATACTAAGTTGAGCCAAGGTTGATATTTTCGTCATTCCTATTTTTTTGTTTTTTGTACTGAGGTTACTACAGGATTCTTAAAGAGATACTTTACTAACATTTATTTACTTGACATTCATTTAGTTAACATTTCTGGGAAAAAAAACCTGAAAAAAAAAAACACGTTTGATTTTCTACCAAGATTGTTAATAGTAACGCCATAACAATACTCCCTTGTTATTTTGTTGTTGTTCATGTTGCCTTGAAATAGTTGCTTTCCACCTGTCAGGTCCTCAACAAGTTTATTGAACAAACATTTTTTGGGCAAACTCCAAGACGGTACAATAATCATGGAAGTTGTGTACGTGAGTTTGTACCGATTGTTTTGTAAGCATTTGGAACATGGAAAAAACCGTCCCCAACTGCACTTTATAACCGACCTCTAGATAACTTGGTAATAATTCAAAATTAAATTGATTATCTTAATCTTTTGTCTCATAGTAAGAAAATACACTATTTTAATTGTTTTACTGTTATTAACTCTTTCATAAGTTAATCAGGGCTGATTAGAAAAAACATTAAAAAATCATTTGAGGACACTGGGCTCGATTCTCACACGACACTCATGGTTCAGAAAAGAGAAGTTGCCAAAAGTCGGCCGAGTGGTTCGTACTGCGAGGTTACACTTTGCAATTAAGATTGTTCTTAGCGCTTTGTGGAGTCGAGCCCTGGTCTGTTTTCCCCCACTTATGTTTATCTGTGTTGTTATGGTAACGTAAACAACAAAAATAGCTCAGTCAATCTAGATCACCAATAGGTTTCTTTTAAAAATTGAATATTTCCCCCAATTTGTTTATAGCTTTTCATCGTCATGATCTTATATCACTGCTAACTCCAGGCCTTTGCGTTTGAATTTACCGTTAAAAAATGTAGAAAATAATCACAGAGCAAACTAACTTTGTTCGTTTATTTAAATAAGTTGATAGAAAACTAAGTTTTTAGAGTGATGTCATCACTGTTGTAGTCCAGTTAAATACTCCCTTCGTACCTTAAAAAAATTAATTTTACACAATATTTCATAATTTCACCTCGTCAGGGGGTAGGGTTTACCCATGTGAGAAGTGATGCAAAAATTGAAGATTTTGAGCGAGACATCGGCAGATGTTAAATATTGGATTGGTTAAAAGAATGGATGCAAATATTTTTACTCATTTCTTTTACTTGAGATCCTTTGCATAAATCAAGGGCCCAATTTCATAAAGCTGCCTAAGCAGAAAATATTGCTTAAAAAACATTCTGCTAAGCAACAATAAGCAGGATGCCAGTCACAGATGCTACATTTAAAATGGTATTTTAGCTGGTAACCCTTTTTTTCCGGTAAGCATAACTTTGTTGTGCTTAGCTCGTTTTTGTTGTGCTCCAAGCGGCTCTATGAAATTGGACCCCAGGTTATAGACGAGGCACATTTACAACAATTTAGCCGTTAATTTTTCTGTTGTATGAGGTAAAACCCATTTGGAAATGGATAATAAAATATTTATTCTCAGTTAATTTTTTTTTAAAATCATGTTGACATATTGCCACTCTCAACTGGGAACATTCCACGGGGAGAGAAAGAAGAGCGTCTTGATGTATAATCGCTGTTTGCGCCGTCGTCTTTTTTACATATAATTATTTTGATGCTTTTTAGTGCGCCTCGTTTCAAATTGGGCATTTACAGGAGACCTTGAACATGGCGTAGCCCAGTCTGTACGGTTCCTTGTGTGCAGTGATAACCAGTATAGCACTGATATGTAAAGGGGGCCAGACTGTTTTTGTTTGTGCTTCCGGCCTTGGTGTGGGTTCGAGCACAGCTCAAAACATAGATGCCGACAATTTTGACAAGGTCTTCTTTCCAGATTGCCTTGATGTGGGTTACCATGTGAAGAATAGGAGTCAATTTTCTGAGGTACGATTCTCTCAAGACGATATTGACTTTGAAAAGTTACCCAAGTCTCAAACATGTTTGTTTTCGCTCAACTAATTGCATTTTTAGACCCTTCCAGAGCCTTTAACAAACGCTAGCTTGGGCTTTGTCGTCAATTTTAGAGCCACTGTGCTTCAACATCAGACAGAACACAGAGCGTGAGCAAAAAGCTTGTGTCCTTTGTGAACATTTCAAGCAAGAACTATGCACTGTTTGAACCAGTTAGATTCATTTTTATCTCTTGGTAGACATACATGACACAGCTGTGTAAGCAGATCGATACATAAGATCGTTAAAGGCAAAGTATACCTTTGGTTTTTGAAACTGTTCATATGTTTTAATCCTATATAAATTTAGACAACACAATAAAACTAACCAGTGAAAATTTCATTGCAAAAGGTGGTAGCGTTTTTGGGATATCGCCGAATATCTAGAGCGGTTCTCCACACAGGAAGAATAATCCTTAATTAGAATCTGAGAAACAATTCATGCAGAAACGTTTCTCAGATTGAAATGTTTTTTTGAATCCCTCTCTTTTAAACCACATTCCTTAGAAGGGAATCGTTTCTAAGCATGTTGTACATTTTAAACAGCTACAGTGCTTCTTACCAAGCAAGTTTTTATGACCATTCGTTTTTTTTGAGTAACTACCAAAGGTATACTCTCCCTTTCAGGATCTGTGCCACTATGAAAAAATATGATCCAAGTTTTGTGTTTGTTTTGATTTGAGAATGCTTATTTCTTTCTAGATAATGTGATGGTTATGATGAATGTAAAAAAAAAAGGCTTTTAATAAAGAAGCAAGAACTTACCAAGGAAAAATTAATGACATTTTTGGCAGAATTTGTTATAAAATATACAAGTAAAGAAAATATGGGAAGTGAACTTTTTGTTATATTAAAGAATATAAAACAAAACACCAGGTATTGTGAGTTCTTTTGTTAATAATAATAATAATATTGACTCTTATATAGCGCAATTCCAAAGAATGGTCATTGCACTTCAAACATTATTACCCCTGGTCACTAGGCCATTATTTTATTCCTTGTACCATCTCAACTCCCTGGGGAGTATACAGCCTGTGCTGCCAAAAATTGTAGCGCACTAAGCTAAATCAATCACAAGAACCATCTCTGCCCTCACAGGTACCTCTGGGTGATGAGAAGCAATTACAGTTAATTGTCTTGCTCAAGGACACAAGTGACATGACCGGGATTCGAACCCACACCCTGACTTGGGGTGGAAACTGATGTTAAGTTTTTTTAAGCAAGAATTTCATATTTCTTATGCAGAGACCAGGCCTTGTACTTAAGGACAATTTTTGTTGAGCAGCTAGCGCAGGGATTACTGCGTAACAATGTTTGGCCGAGTACAATGCAGGGTCGAGAGTCATTGCTGACAAAAAAAGTCTGAAACTAGGATCCAAATGTAACCCCCTGGGGTTATAAATTACAAGGAGCTTTTGGGAACGTGTCCCAAGCACTAGAAAAGTGGAGGACTTCTTTGTATCGGGAAAAAAACAATGGCCACTTTTTGTTCATCCGGCAGACAGTACAAAGTCTGAATTCTCTCAGAAAAGTCTCTAACTTCCCATCCCTGAAAATCTGAGAATCAGTTAAAGACACTGGACACCTTTGGTAATTATCAAAGACCAGTCTTCTTACTTGGTGTATCTCAACATATGCACAAAATAACAAACCTGGGAAAATTTGAACTCAATTGGTCGTCGAAGTTGCGAGATAATAATGGAAGAAAAAAACACCCTTGTCACACGAAGTTGTGTGCTTTCAGATGCTTGATTTCGAGACCTCACGCGTGAGTTCTCAAAATCAATTCAAATATTTTACTGAGAAATTACTTCTTTCTCAAAAACTACGTTACTTCAGAGGGAGCCGTTTCTCACAATGTTTTATACTATCAACAGCTCTCCATTGCTCGTTTAAGTTTTTATGCTAACAATTATTTTGAGTAATTACCAATAGTGTCCAGTGCCCTCAATACAAACATTACACAAGGTAAAGCAAAACTGGTTTGAGCTAAGCCGATTTGTGTGCTTAACGTAAATTTAACTCATGCATTAGTTCAATCAGGTGGTCGTAATTATTTCCACCTGTTACAATAAAAATTATGCCACTATGGTCTACATTTAGCAGCAAAACTGCTACTATCATCTTGATTTTGGCTTAATCTACAATGTACAATTTCATATCAAAAAGCTAAACAATTTTTGGTATGAAAACAAAATATTCTAACTTAAAAAAATACAATATTGAGAAATTGAAAATTCTAAATTAAATTTAATCAAAGTGTCAAAATTGATAGTTTTGTTTAAGTAAAGTGCATTATTTTGCTTTAAGGATAAATTCATTTTTGAATCAGGCATGCTCCGGCTTGGTGGCAACCATGAAATCAGGACGATCTGTTTCTGTTGTCTAGAAGTGTTGGTCCAGTGGATCTCCACCTGACTACCCAGGGGGCAGGGGGCAGGGGGCAGGGGGGCAGGGGGGCAGGGGGGGCAGGGGGCAAGGGGGTGTCTACTGCCCTCCCAAATTTGGAGGAAAACACTTAAGGAAAATTGAGGCACAGCAAGAAGAAGGAAAACAAAATTGGCCAGAGAAAGCATAACGACACTTCTTATCTGGTTTTAGAAATTGGTACTTATGCTTTTTATCTGTGTCAAATTTTTGGCAAATCAACCCCTCTTGCCCCCCAATAACCAAAGAGTACTCCATAGGCCCATGTCCTGGAACTTTCCATGTTGTTAAGGCTAGTCAACCATCACTATGTGCCACCATCTTTTAGAAAGTTTAGATAATAGAGGTCTTTGTTTTTCTGTCCAGTGACATCCTGGAACACTCCATGTTGCTAAGACTAGTCAATCATCACTATGTGCCATCATGTCTAAGAAAGTTTAGATAATAGAGGTCTTTGTTTTGTTGTCCAGTGACATCCTGGAACACTCCATGTTGCTAAGGCTAGTCAATCATCACTATGTGCCATCATGTCTAAGAAAGTTTAGATAATAGAGGTCTTTGTTTTGTTGTCCAGTGACATCCTGGAACACTCCATGTTGCTAAGGCTAGTCAATCATCACTATGTGCCATCATGTCTAAGAAAGTTTAGATAATAGAGGTCTTTGTTTTGTTGTCCAGTGACATCCTGGAACACTCCATGTTGCTAAGGCTAGTCAACTATCACTATGCGCAGTCATCTCTTACAAAGGTTGTAATACAAGAGGTCTTTGTTTCTTTTGTCCACTGACATCCTGGAACACTCCATGTTGCTAAGGCTAGTCAACCATCTTCCAATCGGTTTAAAATATTCCAAATCACTGAAGTAGGATAACTTCAATCGTTGGCGTCCTCCAATTAACTGATCTTGATTTGGGTTTATAGAAAGCAAAAGATTCCAATGAGAACAAAGTACATAATCCTAATTTTGTTCAACACCATTGCTGTACCCTCATTATCGAATCGACTTGCTATTTGGGCGCAAACTTTGCAGTGGGCAGTAACTTCTTGTGTTTGACACACTGCAAGATCCAGTCTGCTGTGACCACGGTCTTCCCAGCTGACGATGTTGGCTCCTGTTGCAATAAAAAAAATATATATAATAATAATAATAAAATGAACTACAGTTTGAAATGCTTTATAGAGGTCCTTCAGACACAGTACTAAAGTCAGTTTGAAGTTTTTATGGCCATTCATTTTTGGAGTATCTACCGACCTATGACCCTACCTTTAAGTGGGACAATATTTTTACCAGATTTGGCAATGCATAATTGTCACAATATGGATACACATGTTGTCGAATGTGTGACTTGCTCACTCTGCACCATATTTGAGTGATGTTTCAAAACTGAAACCCAGGGTGCTTATCAAGCCGAAAATCGCTCTTAACAATTTCCTGTGAGCAAAAAAATCGACGGGATACCAGCCACAGAGAGAACATGTTGTATGATGACCGTAGTCTGGTAAACATAAATTTGTTGTGCTTAGCTCTTTTTGTGCTTAAGCAGTTCTATGGAATTGGGCATGGGCCAATTTTATAGACCTGCTTGAGCAGAGGAATTGCTGAACAAATTTCTGCTATGCTTAATTTAGCAGAAAACCAGTCACAAATTGCACATGTGAAATTGTATTTTGGCTGGTGGTAAGCTAGCTATTTCTGGTAACCCAAAACTATTTTGTGCTTAGCTGCTCAATTGTGCCTAAAGCAGCTCTATAAAATTTGGCCCAGGTGTTTGATACCCTTAATAGATAGTTCCCAGTAGACGCCATCTTTACGGGCAAAGTGCATTTTGGCTTGCAGGTGCGTCAAACGCTCAACTTATTAACGCAGCCGCGTTGTTCACTGACCAATCCTGCAATGAGTTGCGTGAAATGCGCGCTGAAATGTGAAATGAATCTATAGAATACTTATAAAAAGTGATATTTGGAAAATGCTTTCATCTCGACTCTTAGAAACGCGATTGTTACTTAATTGCAAGAGTAATTGACCTACTTCGGCACCTGCTTTTCTTACCTCTGCTTGTGGGTCGTGAACAATATGAGTTGCGTTGGCTTGATTGAACTCCTTCACGATGTCCCCGTCGTACGCGATCACGTAACGCTTCAGTTTGTAGAAATCTGCTATCGTCGTCGGCATGTAGACGGTAACGTCGGAGAAGATGTTGGGCAGAGCCTGGGGGTGGGATCATGAAAAGAAAATCATCAGTATTAAATAATGGATAAATCATAATAATACGTTCTTAATAACCCATTTCACCTTATATAAAGCTTTACACTGAAACAACCCCCAAAGAACTTTACAAAAACCATAACACTTAGGCCTAACAAAGAACTACCAAGCACACTAAATGTAGAAAACGAAATATACACAACTTAAAATAACTACATAACATTATAATAATGTTTAATATTTGAAATATACATAATAATGATAAATATGAACACACCGATAGTGTATAAACATAAAGACAATAATACTGGACAGTCAAATACTTTTAAACTTCATAAAAGACAAACACAAAATATACACAATAATAAAAATGTTAGCATAAAACAAATGCTTAGCAGGTATCATTAACCAGCCAAAATGCATATATCACACAAAACTGGTTACACACAAAAAAAATTGTTCTGGTTGGAGAAAGAACATAAATGTAAGCATAAATGTAGGCAGAACGCTCATTTTTAGTTTAACACAGATACAAGAATCACAATATGTATGTGAAGCCTTTCGCCTCAGGTACATTTGGAAATAGTGAAATAGCAATAAAAGTGATTACAATGGAAATATCAGACATGACGTCACTGTGATGTCTTCACCCTTAAAGGTATTGTACACTTATGGTAACAGCTCAAAATCAGTGTCCACATTTTGTGTGATTCAACATATGCATGAACAAACAAACCTGTGAAAGTTTGAGCTCAATTGGTCATCGAGGTCACGAGAAAACAGTGAAAAGAGATCTTATGTGTTTTCTGTTTTTTCAAATTATCACGCGCGATAATTTCTATTGTTCTACTCGGTTCTCAGAAACGATAGCATTTTAAGGCAGAAATATTTTAAGGAACCCTTTCTACCATTACTTACTTTAAATCATGTCAGTTATGTGTGAATCTGTGAACATTGTGTTTTTCGATCTTACCAATAGTGTACAGGGCCTTTAAAGGAAGCACATAGTCAATGTGATTTCCATTGTTTTAACCACATCGTACACACTGGTCAGTTCATATGCAATAAGATCCCAAGCTGGACTAATGCCACACATCTTAGAGGGGGGTATCAGTCAACATGGGACAGTAGTTTGGTAAGAAAGGGCAGGACAAAATTCTGCCAGCATCTTATGGTGTACACAATCGTTCTGTCAATTGTCCGTCAATTGTCAACGGTCGATGAACCAAATTATCCAAAATCAATTAATAAAGCAAACAATCAAGATTAAGTTTACCCAGGCAAAACCCAGGACATGTAAACAACACACTTAGATAAAGAAATCGTCGAAAAAAAAAATAGCAAGAGAAACCCTTTCAACCTAAGAAATTAACAAAAATGACAGGCCGACACATGTTATCTGCCAATCAGGTCAGAACCTTGTTGCCAATGGCTAACTAGATTTGACGAACCAATCGACCAAACGCATTAGAGTGAAACACAGATCATACCTTAATGATCTAAATTGCAAATTGACTAAAAAGATCAGCGCCCAAATTTGCTCACACAGCAGATGCTCAATAAGGTGTTATTTCAAAGCTCGTTTTGATGAGCAAATAAAAGCCAGTTTTGAGTTTTTGGCAGCGAGTGCCTGGCTTTTTGGCACGGCGCCACACACAGAAAGTAGATTAAGTAAACACTTACCTTGCTGGGACTTTGGGTGCTAGATGTGTTTGGTTTAGAGGCACTTGTTGAGACGACAGCCTTGGGTTTGGTCGGAGTCCCCTTACTGGGGCTCGGGGCGACCTTCTTACTAGGGGAGCTATCAGTGTCTCCCGGATGACTGAATTTGACTTTGTGCTGCGGGTTGGTTTGATAGCACTGGGCGCCGTATTTACAAGCTGGCTTGCCCTGTATAGAAAAACGGTTCAAAAAAGCAACCACTACTTTTAACAGAACATGATCACTGAGTCCGGAAGCTTGGGTATTTGATTGGCTATCAAGTTCTACCAGAAACTCTCATGTAATATGTAACATGCAGTTGAAGTCATTAACTGTATGACACCATGCAGTTAACATGAACTGCGCGTTTACCCACTCGACCACATAATATTCATAACAAAAATATCACTATAAATATGAACATCTATAGCAAAGAAAACGTTAAAAAGTGGAATTATCTAACACACAAATGATAAACATGTCAAATATTAAGCAAGAGAAAAGTTGTTTGGCTGTTACATAAAAAAAATACAGATGACAACAATAACAATTTCAATTAAATAGCAATTAAGTAGCAAAAGTACAATTATTGTTATCAAAAAACAACAAAATATAATTTGTTTGGTTATTACATAAAAAAATACAGATGAGAGCAATAGCAATTTTAACTAAATAGAAATTAAGTAGCAAAAGTACAATTATTAATATAATTTAGTTTGGCTTTACCCTTTAATACACCGATGTGTATTAAGCACTGTATACTCGGTACTTTCCCAAGCTCTGTGAAAAAAAAATCCACAGGCAAATCACTCGGGTGGGATTCGAACCCACAACCTTTGCATTGCTAGAGCAGATGTCTTACCACTAGACCACCATGTTATTTTCATATTTCTGTTGTGTCTATGAATAACTCTCTTGGAGGACATCTAAAGATAATGCGCTGAGCAAGCCGGTCTGATCTGTTTGAAATCCAGTCATTTTCATAAAATGAAAAGTTTCACCATGTGGAGGGTTTACCCCCAGATCTCATCACAATTTTTGGGGGAGGTGAGTTCAAACACTTGGTCAAATTTTATAAACGCATTATACTGGAAATTGGTGCTTTAAGTTAACGCCAGGGATCGATCCGACATCAACTAGTAAATCAATTTATCTGCTTGGCAATAACTAGCACTAGAAAACGAAAAAAAGAAGCTTTGGAGGGTAAATTTGAAAAGAATGGACAAACCTGGGAGGTCCCACTGTCTAACTTCATTTTCTTAGCCGGGCTTGGTCTTGGGTCTTCATCCTCATCAGACTCCTCTATCACCTCCTCTTCTTCTTCCTCCATCACCTCCTCTTCCTCCTCCTCCTCCTCCGAGGCGACGCCTTTCTTCTTGTGCATCCTGGCCTTGATTTTGGTCGGGGTTGTGCTCTTCTTGGAGATTAGATCCGGTATGTCGCTCGTCTCTTTGGATTTCTTGTACAGAACCTGCACTCAAGAGACCGAAAAAAAAGATGACAAAGAAAGGTAATAAAATGAAATATATTTTGACATATATTATTACCCATAATTCCCTGGAGGGATTTACGAATATGGGTGTGGCTGGTAGATCAGTAGCCACACTGGAAAGGAGACAGCCTCGGAGATTGAAATATAAATGCTCTCGTTCCAAATTTCAAAGAGATCCCCCCAAACTATGCATTAAAACTAAAAAAATAAATAAAATCGACTCTTATATAGTGCAATTCCAAAGAGTGATCATGGCGCTTAAAACAATATTACCCCAGGTCACTGGGCCATTATTTCATTCCTTATACCATCTCAGCTCCCTGGGGAGTATACAGCCTGGCTGCCAAGTATGTAGGGCACTAAGCTAAATCAATCACAAGAACCATCTCTGCCCTCACAGGTACCCATTTACCCCTGGGTGATGAGAAGCAATTACAGTTAAGTGTCTTGCTTAAGGACACAAGTGTCACGACCGGGATTCGAACCCACACCCTAATGACTTAGCCACCAGAACTTGAGTCCGATACACTAAACCACACGGCCACGGCACGCCACAATTGAAAACTTTACCTTGAGCCTGTCCAGGTTGTTTGCCGACCGCCAATCTTTGTCGTCTCTGAATCGACTGACCCTGGGGAACCGGATGGATATGCCCCCCGCTGTGTGGCTCTCCGACTGAGTAAACTCCGCCCCCATGATCTCCCATACTGGAGATTTCTGTCGTGGGAAAAAAAACAAAACAACCAAACACAAAAAAGGGGGATTAACATTACAGAATATGGGTTTTGAGGCATTGCATGGTGAGGTATCAGTATATATTCGGTTTGCGGTAACACCATGTGTAAAAAATATCTACTTGCTGTGTAGATTTGTTCTTGCTATTTATTCTACTACCGCGGAGTAGGTTTTTTTGGAATTCGGGAGACTTCTCAGTTCTGAAAAGAACTGTCCTGCTTATTAACTACTACCTGGGCGGGAGGTAGGAAATCGGCCTGGACTACTACTTTAGCTTGTGGATCGGGGGGACTTCTCGTAATTAACTGCACTGCCGCGGAGTGAGTTCTTTTTGGTCTCCACATAACATTACAGAACAGAAACAAATAATTGCATCATTTCACATGTACATACTTGACAAATCTAAAACCAGGGCTCCGTTTCACAAAGCTCTAAGATTGATCTTAAGCCTGAATCGATCTCAACTGCTAAGCAAAGTGTGATATCACGCTACAAATCACCATGGTGATACTGGCAACTCATCCCTGGATACGGAAAAAAATATATCTTATAACATAGAACTATCAAGTAATAAACCACAGGGAGACTGTCAACATAGGGCTACATAGCTCAGTCTGTAGAGCGCCGGCACGTTAATCCGGAGGTTGCAGGTTCAAGTCCCGCTCCAGTCAAGTTGTCTTTGTTCAACCCAAAATTATTGACAGTATGGAACTGTTTCTTGACTCCCCAGGATCACTGGCTCAAAGCCAACCTCAATGCTCACTCTATGGTTAATCCGGAGGTCGCAGGTTCAAGCCCAGCTCTAGGCAATTTGTCTTTGTTCAACCACAATGCTTACGCTATGGTTAATCCGGAGGTCGCAGGTTCAAGTCCGCTCTAGGCAATTTGTCTTTGTTCAACCACAATGCTTACTCTATGGTTAATCCGGAGGTCGCAGGTTCAAGTCCCGCTCTAGGCAATTTGTCTTTGTTCAACCACAATGCTCACTCTATGGTTAATCCGGAGGTCGCAGGTTCAAGTCCCGCTCTAGGCAATTTGTCTTTGTTCAACCACAATGCTCACTCTATGGTTAATCCGGAGGTCGCAGGTTCAAGTCCAGCTCTAGGCAATTTGTCTTTGTTCAACCACAATGCTCACTCTATGGTTAATCCGGAGGTCGCAGGTTCAAGTCCCGCTCTAGGCAATTGTCTTTGTTCAACCACAATGCTCACTCTATGGTTAATCCGGAGGTCGCAGGTTCAAGTCCAGCTCTAGGCAATTTGTCTTTGTTCAACCACAATGCTCACTCTATGGTTAATCCGGAGGTCACAGGTTCAAGTCCAGCTCTAGGCAATTTGTCTTTGTTCAACCACAATGCTCACTCTATGGTCACAATAGCACAAACATGTTTAGACTTGGATAAGATTGGTATGTCTGGCCTAATGATAAGAACACAAGACACAATTAGGGGGTGGGGGGTTACACCAAGCCCCAAATCGAGCACCAAATGAAAATGAGACAGTAGAGAGAACCCAATTTGAAATAATAAAATTAATGGATTACTTAAAAAAAAACAGGCGCAAATGTCAACCGGAAGCAAAGAGAAGAATCCAATTAAAACTCTCTCATCTATGGAGGCAGTTTGCATAAGGTTTGAGTCTGGAGGGATGTTTGGAAGTGGTTGACGGAGGAACTAGAGCAAACACTGATGGGGGACGATTGTTCCACAGTGATCGTGGGAGCTGCAATCCAGACTGATCTACCCACCGCCGCCCCCCCCAGGGCCGATTAGCGGATAGACGACCGGCTCGACTGGGGGGCGTTAGGAAGTGTGATGAGCTCTCATATGGTGGTTGGTTGGAATGCCAACGCTTTGAGCGGTACATATGTATGCCAGGATCATGAGGTTTGTAAATGATTCTAAACTTTGTAATGGACTGTGCACGTGTCGCGCATATTCAAAATATCCGGAACCGAGTTGGTTCTCAACCATATTTAAAGGCACAGTACACGTTTGGTAATTGGAGCCTACTGACTGTGTGAATCCTATATAAACGTAGGTACATACAATAAAACTAAACCGTGGAAATTTCACTTCAAAAAGGTGGTCGCGTTTTTGAGATATCACCGAAAAATCGGAGCGAATATTTCAACGCAGGGAGAATATTCCAGTCTGAGAAGCGTTTCTGACAGCAACGCTTCTCAAATTCCAATTTGGGGGAATAAAAAGCGATATATTTTCCATAACCGATAGTACTTCGAGTTAAAAGTTTCTCAAATTTCATTATACTACCCACAGCTGCTGTACTTCTTACCAAGTAAGTTTTTATTGCCATTCATTTTCAGAGTCATTACCAAACGTGTACTGTGCCTTTAAAGCTTCATGCGTGCATGATTCTACTTCTTCAAATACTTTCAGTTTAACGTAGTTTGCGGCTATCAAAATTATATCACACTGTTAAGAAAGTAAAATTTAGCCATGAAATATATGAAAGTCAAATAAATTTAACAAATAAACCCAAATAAAAAACCTGTGAATAAGACTTGACCACTGCTTCTCGTTCTTTATAACCAATTGAGAATTTTGCCCAACTCACGATCATGCTATCATTACACCCATGTGATGGTCGCACGAATTCAGACGTGATTGGCAATTGTTTTTCTTCCTACATAATAAGCAACCTCGTCCCAAGTTATAACTGCATTTATTACACATTGCTGTGGGTATATTTTTTTATTCAAGAACTTTGTATAAAATTCATTTTTAATAAGAAAATTTGATTTCATATTAAAAAGATAGTCTTCATTCGAGTTGTTTTCTAGGAAGGGGTCCCCAATTTTACCTTTGGATCTTTCACCACAAAGTCCGGCACCAGAGTCCTGCTGACGCTCAGCCAGCTGGGTACCTTGGACGCGTCTTTGCTGATCTTATTGACGGCCAGGTCACGGTTGACCTTGTTCATGGTCTGATCGTCCAGACCAGTGCATTTAGTCACCGTCAGGAATTTGTCCGTAGCCGGATCGTGGACGCCCAGTAGGAACGTCGACATGATGCCACCTGGGGATGCCCAATTGGGACAGGAGAATGCCAGAAGAATTAATTCCCAGGTTGTACTGTGAACCCAGGAGGGAATCCCTGGCCTATATGACTTCTGACCGGCCATTTCCCAGGTTGTACTGTCAACCCAGGAGGGAATCCCTGGCCTATATGACTTCTGGACCGGCCCTTGCCCAGGTTGTACTGTCAACCCAGGAGGGAATCCCTGGCCTATATGACTTCTGGCCGGCCATTTCCCAGGTTGTACTGTGAACCTAGGAGGGAATCCCTGTCCTATATGACTTCTGACCGGCCATTTCCCAGGTTGTACCGTGAACCCAGGAGGGAATCCCTGGCCTATATGACTTCTGACCGGCCCTTGCCCAGGTTGTACTGTCAACCCAGGAGGGAATCCCTGGCCTATATGACTTCTGGCCAACCATTTCCCAGGTTGTACTGTGAACCTAGGAGGGAATCCCTGTCCTATATGACTTCTGACCGGCCATTTCCCAGGTTGTACCGTGAACCCAGGAGGGAATCCCTGGCCTATATGACTTCTGACCGGCCCTTGCCCAGGTTGTACTGTCAACCCAGGAGGGAATCCCTGGCCTATATGACTTCTGACCGACCATTTCCCAGGTTGTACTGTCAACCCAGGAGGGAATCCCTGTCCTATATGACTTCTGACCGGCCAATCCCAGGTTGTACTGTGAACCCAGGAGGGAATCCCTGGCCTATATGACTTCTGACCGGCCATTTCCCAGGTTGTACTGTGAACCCAGGAGGGAATGCCTGTCCTATATGACTTCTGACCAGCCCTTTCCCAGGTTGTACTGTGAACCCAGGTAAGGATCCCTGGCCTATATGACTTCTGACCGGCCAATTCCTTACCTTTGCTGCCTGTGCCGAAGTATCCCCCTAAGACAATAAGATCAGCCGTGTCTGCCATAGCCCCTTCTGCCAGGTAGTCCTTCTTTACCTTCAGCCAGTGTCTCTTACCCGGCTCATACACACCCTAAAGAAAAAAAAAACACTAAGTGTTTCAATAAATCCAACTTGAACATTGGACAGATAAGTATTGTTTAAAACTTTGCATGGTGTGGAAAAATAGGAAAGAACTATAAATAAATAAATAAATAGTCAACTTGCGGGTACAACCCTGTGTAAATCTCTTTTGTGAGAGTGTTGGCTCTGAAAAGAGCCGGTGTGGTCTCGATGTTTCGAACAGTATACTCTGCTCGTCTTCAGGACAAACATTCAAATCCTGCGCCTAGTCAATTTTTCTTTGTTCAACCCCCAAGCTGTTACTATTATCATCAACCATTTCACCTAGCTGGCTAAAAAGAACATGGAATTGCCACAAACAGTAAGGAAACAATGAACACACTTTTTTTATAACTAAATGTATCAGGAGAAAAAAAAATAAAAAAATTGATCAAAGTGTGAACTGTCAAAGGGTAGGGTCTGAGACGACGGTCGGCAACTCACCATCTTGTCTTTAAGAACGAGTCCTTCCAAGCCCTCTCGGATGACGCTCATTATCAAACTGGATAACTCACTTGATTTCTGAAAATAATAAACAATCACAGTGAAAAAACAAACTGTCCGTGATGAGCCGTATCCGAATTAGCCGCTTCGGCTACAGCTACGGCTGTTTCTAAGGGTGTTGCTAAGGACGTCCTATACTTCAACGCTTGATGACGTGGCGATTCCAGCCGTAGCCGTAGCCGGCAATTCGGCTGTAGTCTCCTAGGGATCAGGCTGGCTCAGTGGTTTCTTTTTCCTGCCTTTCACCTCGGTGGTCCCCGGTTTGAATCCCACCTCAGACCCAGAGCCTTGTATGAGGATTGGGTTTTCAGTCCCTACCTGATTGCGTGGGTTTTTCCCCCATTTGGGGTTTTCCTCCCTTATCTAGAATTGAATTTTTTCCCCATTTCCTCTTCACCATCTTGTTAATTATTCTGTTTGCACTAAAACACAAATTATATCACAGTCTAAAGAATCAATCAAATAGACCACAGCAAATAAACGATACAATGTATCAATTTAGTATCATTGTTCAAGACAGCTCTCCACAACAATGATAAAAATGATACTAACCAATCATAAAAACCTGGTATAGTTTATCCATTCTGATTGGTCAAGAGGAGATCACATGGCCTTGTTTAGCCGTGTGATATAAACACGATGAGGAGCGTTTAAATACAACTTCAGAAAAAACGAGTCAAAAGAGTCTATCAGATGATTGAGCGGGGGGGGGGGGGGGGGCGCAAGTTTCACTGCCCAATTTAAGTTGGTAGGTCGCATGTTTAGCTCGTGGAGAAGTTTGAAACTTGCTCGGATAGAATTTCAACGCAGAGTCGAGGCAAGATGAGGCTGAACTGTTCTCAATTCTTTTATGATTTTTGGTCGCTTTTAACAGAAAGGTATGAATGGGAATAAAGAAGCGGTGACTCAGTCTTAAAACGTATGCTTAAAACCTTGCAAGGTCGCAGCCGTACGATATACCTTACCTTCGGCTCCGTCCTTAATTGCCCGTCCACGACCCTACCGATTTCAAACGGCTGTTTAAGACCTTGTCGCCTACTCTCTTATTCCTTTATTGAAAGTGACTTCAAATTTTGAGCGGCAGTGTGTTGTATACCAAACAAGCAAACAAGTCTACAGTTTGAAAATCAAGTCACCATGTAATAAAAAATAAATAAAAAATAAACCAAAAACTAATCACTTGCAGACCAAGAACTTACCGAAACGTCTTTGGACTCGGAGAACATTATTCGTTCTTGATCGGGGTCAAATTCTGCTCCATGATTTTTCTCCTCTCCTTCATTGGTCTGTCAATATAAAAAAATTAAAAAAATAAATAAAAAATTCCCCATCTCAACAAAATTAACCTCTTACAACGCTACCCCCCAAGTTATTTGTACTTTATGAAAATTGTTTAATTATTTACAAAAATTTCAATTTGGCCTGAAATGACACCTTTCCCCCGCAAGCACCTTGAGCGTGAAACTCTTTGCACGCCAAATTAACCACTCTACGTCTTGAACGTGCTTGAAGGCAAGCTGATTTCTTTGTGGGTACTGGGGTATTTTTTAAAGGGAGGGGGGTGTTATTTCTTCATTTCTGAACCTTTGGGATTCCTTCCCCTGGGGACTTTCTGCTCCAGGACTAAAAAAGTGGCAATGCATCAACGACAACAGAAGAAAGCAATCAGGGCGTTCTACTTCTGAAAACTAATTTCTAGGTTTTTTGGCCCCGATCGTACCGGCCCGATACGCTAGCCAGGATTCTGCCCAGGTGGAAAAATGTTTCCCTGGAAACCATTGCGAGATGGATCAGTGAAACGGTAGATCATATTAACAGACTCAAACCAAAGAAGTACTCAAAATTAATGGCTTCGGATACCGGTTTTACTGGTAAATACCCATTTTTACATTTCATTGAAAACCTTTGAAAGGAAATTGCAAGTGTAATTTAAAAATTTTGAAAATGTGTGGTGGTCGGAAACAGAGAAAATTCTGCCAGTGGTGGTTGGGGACTCCTGAGTGCACGGCAGGTTTTCCCAGGCACCGACCACTGTGGCAGAAACCTTGGCTTGTGCTTTTGGGGAAAACCATGTTAGAAACCAAACTACTTCCTTCCATTTCCCGACACAATTGTTTCATCAAACAAAATTCAGTTACCCTTCCCTCAAAGACAAAACTATTTCAAGCGGACATAAAAAACAAAACTGGATGATTTGGTGCGTAGGCTAGGTTTAGATTATTTTAAACTTCAGAGTACTTACAAGTCATATCTGTTAAATTTGCATCGGGGAAAAAGAACATTATTTGGTTTTACCCATACACCGATGTGTGTAAAGCACTGTATACTCAGAACTTTCCCCCAAGTCTAATCTTGGTGGTCTAGTTGGTAAGACATCTGCTCTAGAATGGCAAAGGTCGTGGGTTCGAATCCCACCCGAGTATTATGCCTGAGATTTCACAGGACTTTCACAGGACTCCGTTACACACATTCGTGTAAGGTTATCAATGAAAAATCAAAATGACTCACTTGTCCATGAGGTTTTCCCCGTTAAAGTGAAGACAGTCAAAAACGAAGAGACAGACGTTGGCGTCGCTGAAGGCGTTCCTCTTGTGTTGCCGAGGGAGCCAAACGGCAAGATCTTACCACTCTTGTCAACCAACAGAATCTGTGGATGCAATGGGGATGGGCGTGGTTTAATAATCCTTCCTCCTGGGTCAACAGGTGGGTGGGGTCGAGAGGCGTGGCAAGGACGTGTGATCATAGATTTGTGGGTACATATTTCTGGGTCATTGTTCACCTTTGGTACCCAACTGGGTGCTTAGTTGTCTATGCGATACTTTCTCTCGTGAGGGCAAACCTTGGGCAGGTAAGCCTTGATTGGGTAATTATGTAGGTACGTCAGGGTAACTGTGCCCCCATCGGTACCCAACTGGGTTTCCCCTTAATACTCACCTCACTGTCCAATATGATACTGTTCCCGTGAGGGCAAGCCTTGGGCAGGTAATCCTTAATGTGGGTCACTTTGTGGGGTGAGACGGGCTTCAGGCTGCGGCTGAAGTACTGGAACGTGTCACCTTGCTTGTGTATCTGCACCCGTTCACCGTCGTACTTGATCTCTGCGAACATACCGTTGGGACATTTGCTCATGGCCATCTCAACTGATTTGCAAGCCTCAGCCTTGAATAAGGTGAAGAAAAAAAAAACAGACAATCATTTGAAAGCACAGCTTGCTCAGTTTCCCAAATCTAAACACAAGTTTCTTGAATTAAAATACTCCAAAGTCAGGGAGAACGTACTTTTTGGGGGTTTAATGGGTTGGTTTTTCCTTAATGTTTTTCCGGTTCTTTTTTTCCCCTAAAATGAAGCATGTGTGTGATATTGTGACAAATAAAATATTCATATATAACATTTTTAGTGAAATTTGAAAGTTATTCTTCCTAATCTCCATGGAGGGGATTATCCCTATAATCCACATGAAAAGGATCATCCCCTGAAAAGGAAACACACCACCAGAACTAATTCTTTAAATGAAAATGTTAACAATTCCTCCATCCATGTTCCCTTGTCTAATGCTCTACATCAAACCCACTTCTGAACAGGAATCTTGTTAAGTGGAAGTGTGGCCGAGCAGTCAAGCACACTGGACTCAAGCTCTAGGTGTTTCTGGTCAGCAGAGTGTGGGTTCGAGTCCCGGTCATGACCCTTGGGTCCTTCTTAAAACAAGACTCTTTATGCTTTACGGTTAGGGTTTTGGGCACAGTTAGAGTTAAATTGAGGATCCGTGTTAGGGTTTTAGAGCGGTGGTCTAATTGCCTCAAATTTAGGGTCAGTTTCAGGGTCTGGATCGTATAATCATATAACAAAACCGGAACAGCTTTGTGTTCGTCCAAAGGACAAACACCTTAATGTCTAGTTATTATTGTTATTACTAGTGTCTAGTTATTATTGTTGTTATTATGATTATCTAAGGACTTTGACCAGAGTTTATGAAGGGAAGGTTACGTCAGCTTCCATTTTCCTCACCAACATAGGGAGCACCGGTGTCATCAGTGTAGCCCTCACACTAAGCTTCTTGCTCATCCCCGGCGCCCGTTGGACTCCTCCTTGTTCTTGTTGACGCGGTCCACAACATCTCGAAGATCACGAGATGCTTGAAACGCTTCGTAGGCATTGGGATCGAGGGCTTCAAGTCTAAAAGGCAAACAAAAAGATAACCAATAGAGGGAGCTATTTAAAGGGAGAGGTCAGTTTGAGGGCGCTGTTTTAACAGAGCCGCACGTGGTCAGAGCCCAATTTTCTAGTGTGTCATGCCTGATTGGTCTATTGCTTCAGATAAAGGTTCTGGTGGCTAAGTCATTGGGGTGTGGCTAAGTCATTGGGGTGTGGCTAAGTCATTGGGGTGTGGCTAAGTCATTGGGGTGTGGCTAAGTCATTGGGGTGTGGCTAAGTCATTGGGGTGTGGCTAAGTCATTGGGGTGTGGCTTTGTGAAAACTTTTTTTTTCACAAATTGAGCAAACTGCGCGCCGGCATTACAATCAAAAATAGTGTGTCAGTTCGTGCAAAGGTTGCAATGCATAATTATCAGTAAGAAAGTAACTTCAGCTCTTTTAGCTTTGAAACTTCAATAAATTGTGGGCCTAAAAAAAAATTTTGTGAAAACATGTATTTCAGGGCTCAAATTTGGTGGGAAAATCCACAAGATCGCTCAAAAATTTCACCGAACCAGAATTATTTTTACTAGATCAAGTCAAAATGAGAAAGAATGTCCACACAGTTTAACATATGAACTGTTCTGATGTGGTCAAGCACTAAGACACGATTGATCTCATTTGTCTCATATTGGTACTGTATACTTCAATGCTCGGCAGAATTGAAAGATATTTATCAGATTTGAAGTCAACATGTGAACATCGACTTTTTCATTAAAGATTTTATTACGCAGTGAGTTACAAATGTATTAGCAGTCAATAAAAATACAAAAAAACCCATGACCGCCAGACTTGTCCCGGTCATGAGTTTACTGGCCCGATGCTAAAACCACCGGCCTCAGGCCTGCGGTCCAGTGTTAATTTCGAGCCCTGGTGTAAAAAACTGAGAACTTTTTTAAAAAGTGGTTTATACACACAGTGTTAGTTAGTGACGCCAGTGACGACAACCTGGTGTTGTTTCATGTGCGTGAAAGTGTTCTCTGCAAAATGTATTCCGACTATTACAAATTTAGGGAAAAATTTCTCTTAAGTCTTAAAGTGAAAGACTAAACTACTGGAGAAGCCCTTTATGAGTAAATCATCATCACATATTAACGCTGACTGATTAGCAGGCTGTGTCTATGGGAAAGATTAAAACATTGTCTAGACCTTGTGCTTTTTTTTTTTTGTTGATGGAAATTTTCTGGCATTTTACACCGTTTTAACCGGAGACTTGTGATTTTGTCCCCACCTTCATTTATAAGGACTCTATCTATTAGAAAATGAATGCATCACAAAACTGAAATAAATAAGTAATAAATAAATAACTAGTTCTCATATAGCACATTTAACAATAACGTAGCAATGCGCTTTACATTAGTGCCCCGGTCATTGGGCCAATAACATTCGCTGTAATCTTTCTCAGCTCCCTGGGGAGTATACAGCCCCGAGCTGCCATGGCGCTCCGAAGGCTTTTTCATACACAATATATACATGTACCTCTACCCTCGCAGGTACCCATTTATATACCCCTGGGTGAAGAGAAGCAAATTATAGTAAAGCATCTTGCTCAAGGGCACAAGTGTATTGACCGGGATTCGATCCCACACCCCGATGACTTAACCACCAGAACTTGAATCCGATGCTCTAAACCGCTCGGCCATGACACCCCTATGAACCTTGCTTAAGGACACAAGTGTATTGACCTGGGATTCGAACCCACACCCCGATGACTCAACCACCAGAACTTGAATCCGATGCTCTAAACCGCTCGGCCATGACACCCCTATGACCCTTGCTCAAGGACACAAGTGTCATGACCGGGATTCGAACCCACACCCCGATGACTCAACCACCAGAACTTGAATCCGATGCTCTAAACCGCTCGGCCATGACACCCCTATGACCCCCTCTAGACCTTGGAGCCCCTCTTTAAACATTTCATCCTAATCTGATGCATTTTTCATCACACCCCCATTGATGGATTACCATGCCACAAAAAAAAGATCTCTTCAATTGTGTACACACTTTTGACATTTTGCTCTTATTTGACATCATCAGCCACTGCCGGGGAAAACACTTTGTACTTTTCAAGGCCATTGGATATTGCCACGGTGACGTAAGGTGTTCCGACAAAACTGTAACCATGGTAACCGAGTTGTTGTGTAGGTTAGGATTAGTTTCATGATGGCAGATTTGACAAACAAACAATTTTTTTTTTACTAAATTGTAAAATTGAACCTTCGAGACATAATGTATTGTGAGTGAACAATTTGGACACCAAGTTTTTAAATTTCCAGCAAATTATTTGGACATCCTTTTACCAAATGGCTTGCAGCTGCTATGGACACTTTGGTACAAGCCGCTTGTGGCCGCTACAGGCATTTTGGTACATGCTACTTGCAACTGCTATGGACATTTAGGTACAAGCCAAACGCTGTGATATAGTTATACTATGTTAGCATACCTAAATGCATAATCATAATAATAATAATAATAATAATAATAATAATAATAACAATATGGGCATTTTGGTACAAGCTACTTGCGGCTGCTATGGGCATTTTGTTACAAGCCAATTGTGGCTGCTATAGGCATTTGGTACAAGCCACTTGCAGCTGCTACGGGCATTTTGGTACAAGCCACTTGTGGCCGCTACAGGCATTTTGGTACAAGCTACTTGCATCTACTACGGGCATTTTGGTACAAGCCACTTGTGGCCGCTACAGGCATTTTGGTAGAAGCTAATAGGCATTTGGTACAAGTCACTTGGGGCCGCTATAGGCATTTTGGTACAAGCTAATAGGCATTTGGTACAAGCCACTTGTGGCCGCTATAGGCATTTTGGAACAAGCTAATAGGCATTTGGTACAAGCCACTTGGGGCCGCTATAGGCATTTTGGAACAAGCTAATAGGCATTTGGTACAAGCCACTTGTGGCCGCTATAGGCATTTTGGAACAAGCTAATAGGCATTTGGTACAAGCCACTTGGGGCCGCTATAGGCATTTTGGAACAAGCTAATAGGCATTTGGTACAAGCCACTTGGGGCCGCTATAGGCATTTTGGAACAAGCTAATAGGCATTTGGTACAAGCCACTTGGGGCCGCTATAGGCATTTTGGAACAAGCTAATAGGCATTTGGTACAAGCCACTTGGGGCCGCTATAGGCATTTTGGAACAAGCAAATAGGCATTTGGTACAAGCCACTTGGGGCCGCTATAGGCATTTTGGTAGAAGCCACTTGCAGCTACTATGGCATTTTGGTACAAGCCACTTGGGGCCGCTATAGGCATTTTGGTAGAAGCTAATAGGCATTTGGTACAAGCCACTTTGGGCCGCTATAAGCATTTTGGTAGAAGCTAATAGGCATTTGGTACAAGCCACTTGGGGCCGCTATAGGCATTTTGGTAGAAGCCACTTGCAGCTACTATGGGCATTTTGGTACAAGCCACTTGGGGCCGCTATAGGCATTTTGGTAGAAGCTAATAGGCATTTGGTACAAGCCACTTTGGGCCGCTATAGGCATTTTGGTACAAGCCACTTGGGCCGCTATAGGCATTTTGGTACAAGCCACTGCAAAGAGTTACAACATCAATTAATGATCTTCCACTCCATACTCACATATGTTTTGCCCCAGAGTTGATGCGTAAATCATGTTTGATGAGTCGCACAAACATTTCAAGTCGTTGCCAGTGCAGCGTTTGGCTATTTTTGTCAGATGAACCCGTTGCTCGGTCTCCTTGGTCAACTGGGCCATACGCTCCAGAAAATCATCCACCTGTGTAACAAGATAGAGGACACTCATCTTCAGTCTCTCTAAGTCTGAAGTTTTATTCACAAGAGAAGAAAAAATACTTCGGCAAAAAACCCACTTCATACTGCTGTTACAACATCATCATTTAAAGGAACATTACAGAATTGGTAAGAACAAAACTTGCAAAATATACTTTTTGAGCACAGACTTACATAAAACTTACACGGTCTAATGATGATGATAGTAAAAAACATCCCTTGAAACATTTCCAAAATTGTCAAGGCCTTTTCATCGAGAGCGCTGAATCCATCTACATTTAGCGAGGTGACAAGTGGGTAACAAACCGCATCTCTGGCCGCAAAAACGGACACAATTGTCGCGACTAACCAGGCCAGATATTGAACCCCCATTCTGTAAATACCAGAACCTGAGTCCACCGCCCTAGACCGCACTCGGCCATGGCACTCCAACTGGACACAGTCTATTTGGTTATTTTGATTTCGGCAAATTGAGGGGGGAGGGGGAGGGGTTTCAAAAGCTATTTCCTCGACTTAAGACATTAGAGCCTTCATACTGAAACTCATAAAATTTGTCCCCCTTGATAATCACCAACCTTGACTTTGGTCTTGAAACTTTAAAAATACTCGCCCCCCTGTTCAGGGATGAAACTCATTAAAAAAAGCAGCACCGTTGATGGTATCACGACAAAAAAGGCCGAGGCAGAACACCAACACAAGAAATATGGACACGGGTGATTGTAATCTGTTAACAAAAATACCCTCAAAATGGCCAGGGAACTAACACAACACGCCCCAAAAGACGGGGGGGGGGGGGGTGGGGGAAATGTGCGACGCGTTCGGGCAGAGATCCGATTTCTTGGTGTGTGTGAAATCCGAGAGCTCTCACACACGGAGCCATGAGGCTAAAGAATCACTTAGAAGTAACCAGATCGTGCGGTGGGACAGGCTGCCTTTCTCTGCTGGCCACAATAATTGCCTCATCTTGGCACTACACCAGATGGTGTATACTCTGTGAGTCTCCGGCCGGGACAACAGATGTAAAGCTCGCTCGGATTTCAAAGTATTTTTTTTGGCGGTTAAACAGGAGAGAGGGGGAAGGTTTAAATCACGGGGGATTTAACATTTACACCGTTAAAAAAATAGAACAAACCGAACATGTAGGGAGCTGCTTATTCACTTATATTTCAATTAGGAGAACAGTTCTTTGTAGGGAAAAAAAAAATTACCCCCAAAAAAACCTATAACAACTCCACACAATTTTAAGAAAGCCCGCAAATCAGGGCCCAATTTACACCCATTACACCCTCTGGTCACAACATCCCTACTGGTGGTACAAAACAATATAAATAATTTTTTCACCAAAACCTTAAAAATCATCAAAGAATTCATCAAAATTCACTTTATACACTGAACCAAATTCTAGTAATAAACCACAATGGAAACTGACTGGGTACATTTTTTAAATAGTTTTCTTTGTGGTTTTTTACTCGACATTTGAAATAAAAAAGTTGCATCCCCTTAAAAAAACAAGGTGATCCCCTGGCTGCCGCTTCCCATGTTGTATCGTAAACTTGGGTGTGATCCCTGGCTACACGACAGTGAAAAGTTGTAGGGCTTCTGACTGGCACCCCCGAAAAAATTATTGGCAAAATAGGGAGACAGCCAACACAGAACTAGATAGCTCAGTTGGAAGAGCTCCGGCACGTTTATCCGGAGGTGGTTGGTTCGACTCCCGCTCTCGTAAAATTTTCTTTGTTCAACCCAAAAACTGAAACAAATTCCATCTACATAATTGTACCTGAGACGAGCAGGGGTGGGGGGGGGGGTGGTATCCCCAGCACAAGTTATTTTAACTTTAAAAATCTGAGCTCTGTCACGAAACAACAATTCTATTTTGCTAAGGAGTGACACACACACACACCGAAGTCAAGATCAACCGTACCAATGGCCTATAATTGGCCATCTCACTGTCTGTCGATAAACAAATCTTGGATCTGCAAGGCACAAGTCACAAGCCGTTAAAAAAGAAAAAAAAAAAAAAACGCACAGGGAGCCGGTTTAGCCGGGAACGGTACCCCGGGTTATTGTGGCAAGATCTCCGAAGCGGCGGTCGGGAAGATCACCTGCCAGCTTCCGAGTATCGATCAACGCCCAAACTGGATTAAAGACATCACTGTAATTAAGACGCCAAGCTTTTCTTTTCTTAATGAACAACAGACGGAAGCAAGAACTTCATCAACTTGGAGTACGTGATGGATTTGGTAATACCCACATTCTACGTAAGGGTTTCCAGGGAGCTTGCCGTCGCACCGTGAGACTAAAGGATTTTTGGTTGGCTCTCAAAACGACCAGCAGGATATTAAACTAAGCTTTTATCATGTGGCCATCTTGATTTTTCTATATAACTTATCTATGTATTCCCAAAGCGAGGCTTGAAGGACAAAATAGTCAGGTTTCTTTTTTTAAAGAGATAACAAAAACAACTCTTATTATCATTGGGTATAGAAAACTTGACACAGATGGACATGGTTTATTTTGTGCCTTCAAGGTCAAATTCGGCCAAATTCATTTTCCAATAGGTAAGAGTCCTCATGAAATTGGGGAAAACAAATCTGAGTCTCTAACCTTAAGATAAAATGGTGTAAAATGTCATTTTATTTGATACTCTTTCGGAGCGGAATTTTGAAACATGACATCATCGGACATAAACAAAAAATGGGTCTATACATTCCAAAGAGGATGTTTTTGCGCCAATCAAAAGGTCAAATTCAATGCCGTTTCAAAATTTAGGAATGAACTAAAAAATTATTCAAACAAAAATGTACAGACCATCTGTTTGAAATGTGACATCTTCAAACGTTTTTCTCATTTTTGACAAACACTGAACTTGTATCAATCAAGGAGGCATTTTACACCATTTTAAGGGCAAAGTATACCTTTGGTTTTTGGATTGTTTTAATCCTATAAAAATGTAGATATATACAACAAAACTAACCTGTGAAAATATCATTTCAAAAGGTGGTAGCGTTTTTGAGATATCACCAAAAATCCGGAGCGGTTATGTCCACACAGGAATAATCCGCAATTGGAATACACAATCTGAAATGTTTCTGACAGAAACGCTTCTCAGACTCAAATTTTTTCTGATAAAAACTGATATATTTTTCAATTACAACCACATTGCTCTGAAGTAAAATGATTCTCAAAATGCTTCATACTATCGAAAGCTGCTGTACTTCTAACCGAGTAAGTTTTTATTGCCATTAATTCCAAGAGTGATTACCAAACGCATACCTTCCCCTTTAAACTTGCAGTTACAAGTTAATCCCCGCCCCCCCCCCCCCCATTTTCATAAAGACTCTATCTATTAGAAAATGAGTGGATCACAAAACTGAATTAGACCACGGAGCCCCTCTTTAAGGTAAGCCATTCCCTGTCCAACACCGAGATTACTGAAATTCTTGTGATCTAATTTTTCTGTTTTGTAAGCGGGGTAGCGGGGAGCGGGGAGGGGGGGGGTAGGGGATGGAGAACGGGAATCTTAACAAAGCCATCAGCCTTTTATCGTCTTAATATCCACCCAATGAGATAATACGAGACTCTCGCTTGTTTTTTTTCTTCTTCTCTCCCTCCTCTTCTCTCTCCACAGGATGTTTTTTCATTTAGGAGCTTAGCCCTGGAGGACGCAACCAACGTATTAAATTCCGAATGCCAAGAAACCACGGTCAAAACCGATCTTATTAAATGAGGGCGGTTTTCCAAAAAAATGTAGAGGATGAATATTTTTTTTCGAGGCTTTTTAAAACGAAATTACGCGGTCGCGGAGAGCAGAACGTGAGTTAAAAAACCCCTAGCAGGGCTCTGTGCGCGGTTTTGCGCTGGCTTGGCGTCATGGACAACTCTTCACTAATCCTATTTACAGCAGCGACTTATACGTCGTCGGTGTGATGGGGGAACACAATTCTCAGAGATGAAATTATGATTTCAATTACCCCTGGATGGATGGAGCTTAATGAAATTAACCGTGATGAAAAAATAGACGACAATGAGGGATCTGGAATGCCCCACGCCGTAGTCTTTTTCCACTGAGCGCGTTTGTTGTCAAACTAAATTAACAGACTTGAACTGGCTAATTGAATCTTTTTTTCCCCTTTTTTTTGGGCAGGATTCCATTTCAAAGGTCAATGACAGGCTTTGTAAAAATTCTGTTATCCAATACCAGATCAAAAATGATCAAGCGTAATTGGACATTAGGAAGAGCAATGTAATGTACACTGACAGACTTTGGGGCTTCATATGTTGGAGGACTACATTGCAGTGCTAGTTCTGGTTACATGTATGCAGTTCATTATATTTGAAGTTGGGGAGGGGGATACAAGCTGTGTACAAAACCAATTTGGGTATACTTGCACATCAACTGTTGGCATATTTCCTTGATTTGCTGGCCGAACACCAACTAGCAATCACAAAATGGTCTTAAAACATAAATTGCATTAATTGGTTACTATGTATATTGTTTATCTCATCTTAAAGGCAGTCGATACTTTTGGTAATTACTCAAGAAATACATTACCATATAAAACTTACTGGGTAAAGAGCACCTGAGAGCTGCTGATAGTATAAAACATTGTGAGAAGCGACTCCCTCTGAAGTAATGTAGTTTTTGAGAAAGAGGTAATTTCTCACTAAAATATTTGAATCTTAAAAAGGCTTCAGGCATGAAGCCTTTTCAGGCATCTGAAAGCAAACAATTCTATGCAACAAGGGTGTTTTTTCTTTCATTATTTTCTTGCAACTTCGATGACCAATTGAGCCCAAATTTTCCACAGGTTTGTTATTTTATGGACGTTATATTGTGTTGCATGGGTACACCAAGTGAGGATACTAGTCTTTGACAAGTACCAAAAGGATATCCTGCCTTTAAATGGATATTGCTGAACTTTACTTAAATATTTTCTAAAGTTAATCTGGGTGCTTTAGGGTGAATATTTAGGAACACAATTGCAATTAATTTCTTGGTTCAAGTTTCATTTTTGCCTTGAATAGCAGTGGCTTTTTGGGTTCCGAACTAACTTTGCAAGCAGATCATGCTCATATCCCCTTATGGTTTATGGTTTATGGTTTATTTATTAAATATATCATAGCAATATCCAAAATACTCCACTTGTCGACTGTTGGCACTACATGTACCAATACTACACCAATTTTGTATGCACAAATACTACACCAATTTTGTATGCACAAATACTACACCAATTTTGTATGCACAAATACTACACCAATTTTGTAAGCACAAATACTACACCACTGGTGCCTTTTTTAGGTTGGGCGTTTCGAGGGTGTGTCACCAACCAGGTGCACCAATATCAGAGCTCTTGAGTGTGGTTTTAGGGTACACCAATTTGTTTTAAAAAAAAAACACATTAAAAACTGCACCAACTCGACACCAAAAGAGCACTACAGTTGGCCAAGGGCAGCTACTGAGTCTCAGTTGGCAAATGAAGCGGCAATAAATCAAGTCGAACTAGGCCTAGCATCCCCTAAATCAGTCAGTCATTTTGACCCGACTAAAAAAACGCAGTTATTTGTGGCTTTGACTTTATTGACTACAGTGGGCTTGACTGCTGGGTGCGCTAGTCTTTCGGGTGGAGGAACATTTTGTAGTCGCCGAGTTTTCGACAAACCGGCTTCCAGCGCCATTCACCCGCTGAAAGGAAACGCCAGTGAGCAAATTGGATTCCTTGCCATGCTTACATCCTCCCGAAGAAAATGGCCTTGCTATGCCACCCCCCCTCTCCCGGGGGGAGTGATGCGAACAGCGATGCCATGCCCGGTAGGCTAGTTCCAAATAGTCGACTAGCGTAGCCCGACTATCATCGACTAGACAGAGTTCGGGCTAACTTTAGTCAAAGATAGTTCCTGCGCAAACTCGGCCCGTGTATGATATCAGAGGTCAAAGGGCAAGGTACTGCAAAAACAAGGACCCCGATTGATCATGCAAAGGTGGCAAAGCCAAAAATCTTTGCAGACAGGAGGTAAAAGTACAAAAAACTGTACATAAAAAGCTACGAAGACGGTCATAAGTAAATTTATGTGCATTTCTCGGAATCGGAATTTCAAAACTCCTAGTTGCATCCTGACCAATTTGCTCTCGAAGATCTCCGTCGGAGAGAGAGCTGAATAATAAACACACAAACTCAACGTTGCACAAAGCCCGTCAAATGCATCCCTCAATCTCAGGGTGAAAGACCATTGTAATGACTACTTCTACAAATATTTATACATGTAAGAATTCAGAATTGTTTAATTTCAAAAGAGCTAAAAAAACCTCCTCTGGGAATTCAAATGCCCCCCCAAAAAGTGGAGGGAAAAAACCCATCAACAACTGAGTCCACTTCCCTCACCCCCCCCCCCCCCCCTTAATCACGATGCCCCTGAGATCACAGTAAAACGACATGCATTCAGTTCCTAAGCATGATCCATTAATTAGATTCAAAAATTTACAGCTCGGAAGTCCCTTTACACCAGGGACTTTTCGCAATAATGTCTCCGACAGAAAGACGATGGTTTATCGGCAACACTTGCTTTAATGGCTTCCGTTTTTTTTAACAAGTCTTATAAGTAGTAAATCCCACACTGAGGTTATTTCCTTGTTGATTCTCTCGGAGGCTGTTTTTTTTTTTTTTAGGCAGGATGTGTTTCCGGCAGAAAGCGAATAATTGAATGTCTGAATGTCAATGCAGTTTACAAATTACTGGTGCCTGCTGTGGTGTTACACTCCCCTGACGTACAAAGAGGGGGGCAGAAGGTACTGGAATCCATGCTCATAATATCCCTTTTTCCAGGGGGGTAACTCTGCTATTCCCCCGTTCAGACCTTTGTCCATACAAGAATGGACAGGCTGCCACGATTGCTTAATCATTGTACTCGGCTCAATGGGAGATCGATGGAGATTCTAGCACACCATGGCAGATTATCGGCCTTGACTTACGGCCGATGTTCTGCGACTCACGGTGAGTGCCTACTCATAATTTTCACACAATACAACATCAAACCCCCCTTATTATGAGAACATTTGTTGTATTTCCTTTTGTCAAGTCAGGTTTTCATTGTGGCAACAATGTTCTCAAAGGAAAACATTAATCCAGAAGCTCAAAAAGAATTCCGAAAAATAATACCATGCATAGGCACCGAACATTTTTGGAATACTGGACACCTTTGGTAATTGTCAAAGACCAGTCTTCTCACTTGGTGTATCTCAACATATGCACAAAATAACAAACCTGTGAAAATTTGAACTCGATTGGTCGTCGAAGTTGCGAGATAATAATGGAAGAAAAAACACCCTTGTCACACGACACACGTGCTTTCAGATGCTTGATTTCGAGACCTCACGCGTGAGGTCTCAAAATCAATTCAAATATTTTACTGAGAAATTACTTCTTTCTCAAAAACTACGTTACTTCAGAGGGAGCCGTTTCTCACAATGTTTTATACTATCAACAGCTCTCCATTGCTCGTTACCAAGTAAGTTTTTATGCTAACAATTATTTTGAGTAATTACCAAAAGTGTCCAGTGCCTTTAAGTGGTTAAAGATATCGTACACACTGCATTAAGTTCTTAGCTCAAGTTATTGAGGCCACAGCTGGCATTGCATCCTAATATACACAGTTGATCAATTAGTCAAGCTCATTATTTATGCAGCTAGCTCTAGAGTGGGTCCAAGAAACAGTACAGGATCAGGACGGAGCATAGTGGCCGAACGGTCCAGTGCACCATATTCAAGTTCTGTTGTTCGAATCCCAGCCTGGCTGGCCACGATGCTTGTGCCCTTGAGCAAGATACTAGTTTTGTCTTTCGGATGGGGCGCAAAGCTGTAGATCTCGTGGGCTAGGATTGGTACATGTACAGTGCACGTAAACGAACCCAGAACCCTTATCGTGGAAGAGTAGGTGTTTCACTTCAGTGTTTCATGTTGTTGCGAGTATCCTTGTCTACAGCAGGCCCAATACTTTGTTGGGTCAACGGAGGCACATGCCTCAATGTCCCTAGTCATTGCCTTGACGCCCCTTGAAATGTTCCGATACAAACTTCCCTGATAGAGGTGCCCTGTACCAAGAAAAAAAGTGCCTTGCCCGTAAAGGAACAAAGTATTGGGCCTGGTGCAGGTTTTCTCAGGCTTCCCGAGTTACAGTGATTATGAGTTCGCTTTTGAGGTCCCAGTTTTCATCCCAGAAATTAATTTTTATATATTTTTTATGAGCTATTGCCTAACTCACAAGGTCAGACGGCCACTTCAAGGTGAGGGCTACACTTAACCGATTTGGGCTGTCGACCCAAATCAACTGACACCAGGGGCACGGTGCCACCTACTCCTGGAGCTGAAACAGGGTTACCCCCTTCACAGTCCGTAAGGATGTAGGCATGGGTATCATCCACAAGGAGCCTGGCTGGTAGAGCAGATTGCACTACCTTCCCAACTCAACAATAATAATGACTTTTTTCAAAGAAAGTACAACAAGACGTCACTTTTAATAATCACTGATTCCTCTTCCTACGCTCAAGAAGGAGAAAACAAAAGGGAACAGAAGTCACCCACCTCGTGAATTGAAAGACTGCTCTTCTTGGAGGGAGGGCATTCCTCACTCTGCTCGAAGAACTTCTGGACCGTCTCAGCGACATCCCCTTGGTCCAGATCTTCCACCATCTCCTCCAGACTGGTTCCAAAGACCTGAAGAACAGAAAAAGAAAACAAAGTGATGACTGGACAGCTTAATTTTTGGTGGCACTGCAAAAACGTTGTATCTCCTTAAAGTAGCACTAAATGTTACGCACGATTCTGAAATTGTCAAAACGTTAAATCTCAGTTATAACAACCCGGATGTACACTCAAACCAAATATGGGCCAAGATATTACATTTTTGCACGGAGCATTTATGTGCGAGATATGACGTTTGTGCAACATCGAGTTACAATGTATTTGCACTGGCTCGATGATTCAATGTTTTGCTTTCCCTAAATGTGCTCAAAATAACAATGATACAGAGTTCTTATATAGCGCATTATCACATTTGAGGGCGCCTCAAAGGCTCATTATTTTTCTTTCTACAAGGTATGCAGAGCTATGTTTGAATTATACGATTCAATTGAATTATACAGTTATTTACATAGCATCATGTAATGGTTCACAAGGTGCTGTACCAACCTACCAGAAAACACCAGGGTGAACCCCTAGTCTTGGCGACAGATGTACTTTTTTTTTTTTAAAGGTGCATTGCAAAAAACACAGGACCTACAGGTTTACATCTCATTCGAAGGACAAAGCAATAATGGTCAGGACAGTCAGGTTGGGCGTAGTGGTATCTTGCCTTGCCTTCCACCTCTGGGGACCCCCGGTTCAAATCACACCGGGGCACTACGTGGGTTTGGGTTTTTCAGTCCCTGCCTGATTGCGTGGGTTTTTTCCCAGGATAATTTCTCTGGGGGTTTTCCTCCCACACCTAAAACTTAAAACTTCCTTCATTGTCTTCTCTCCACGGGGTTCTTGGTCTAGTATAGTGATTAAGTTCGCTTTCGCTTCACAACCAGTGTTAATAAATGAAAATGAAATGAAATGATCAAGTGTCTTGGTCTCACACATGTGTGAAGACCTGCACTTGAACCCACACTCTGCTGATCAGAAACACACCAGCTTGAGTCCAGTGCTCTTGCTCACTCATCCACGCAACACAACTGTTTGGTACTGTCAACTCACTAATTCAAGAAGGTCTGTGAGGGCCCAATTTCACGGAGCTGCTTCTAACTAGCACCAAAAGTAGCTAAGCACAACACAATTATGCTCACCAGAATAAGGTTACCAACCAAATTACAATGTCAAATGTACCATCTGCAACTGGTATCCTGCTAAATTTTTTTGCTCAGCAACAGGTTTTCAAGCCAATATTTTCTGCTTAACCAGCTCTACGAAATTGGGCCGTGGATGGATGGACCTTCTTCAGGCTTCAGTGGGGTTCCTCCTTCTTGCAGCCTTGAAGGCTAAACTAGGGTGTTTGGTAGCCGATGACCAATCAGCCGGTGCAGCAAGAACTCAGGGTGCCAATCACAAACACAAACTCAACACCATGTGCTTTGTGGGGGGCAGATGTCTCAACCACGTTATAACTAGCACCGTGTACATACATGTAGTACACTAATAATGTCTCCAGGTGCTGAGAAGAACTAGGGGGTGAGATGAGCCTTGATATTCTAAGCAGTGTGCTCAAGGGTGAACCAGAGCACACTGTTTTAAATTGTCCGAGACTTGTCTCGCCTCTGGTTCGTCTCAGAACCACAACTTCTGACACGAGGAGAGATCATCCAAGGGTAGTCTCCTGTAAATGAGCAATCCTCGCTATCAACAGCACGCAGAGCTTCAAAGCTTATTTATTACCAGGGACATTTTGGCCTGATGAGGAAGGGGGGGGGGCAGCATGATTTATACACAGTCAGTAAAACGAGCAGACAGTCCTGCAAATCCTTTCATAATGTACAGGCAGTTTATTGCCTTCATCCTCTAGCAGTGACCTAGGCCCAATTTCATCAAGCTGCTTAAGCACAAAAAAGTAGCTAAGCACAACAAAATTATGCTTACCAGAATCGGGTACCAGCCAAAATACCATAGCACATATGCACAAGTTCTGACTGGTATTCTGCTAATTTTTGCCAAGCACAAAATTGTCTGCTTAAGCAGCTCTATGAAATAGGGCCTGTATTAACAAGATGTGTAATACCAGGCCTTTTTCAGCTGAAAATTACAAAACTGACATAGCATATACAAAATTCTAGACACAACGACCCTGTCAAGTGCAAAGCTGACATCCCAGACATTGAAAAAGGGGTCATGGCCGAGCGGTGTAGTGCACCGAATTCAAGTTCTCGTGGTTAAGCCATCGGGGTGTGGGTTCGAGTCCCCGTCATAAACACTTGGGTCCTTGCGATGCTTTTTTTATGCTATAATTGCTTATCAGCAGTTTTGGCGCTGTCTTTCTTGAGGTTTTAAAGAAGAGGCGTTTGTTTTATTATTATTTTTAAATATTGCCTAACTCACAAGGCCAGATGGCCACTTCAAGGTGAGGGCTACACTTAACTGATTTGGGCTGTCGACCCAAATCAACTGACACCAGGGGCACGTTGCCACCTACTCCTGGAGCTGAAACAGGGTTACCCCCCCCCATCACAGACCAGACGGATGTAGGCATGGGTATCATCCATGGATTCTAGGGTTCGTTAAAGAGATTGTGGCATACATGATGCACGTTCATTGCAGTTCCCAGATTGCCCCCCCCCTCCCCAGATTCAAAGTGCACCAGCTTTTTCAAATGTTCATCCTCCATTCTGCACCTCACCTGGCTGAAGACCTTCACGAGTTGTTTGCTGTTGATGTTGTAAACTCTTTTGACCACACCCGGCAACAGCAGCTTCAGCAGCAGATATGTGTCTCCTTTAAAACCATCTGCGCAAGAGAAAACAAAAAAGCGTCTATGTTTACTTTAAAGGGTGTGTACAACATTGGTAAGATTAAAAAATATAAATGTTTGCAGATTTGCACAAAACTTACGTGGTATAAAGATGGTCATGGCGGTAAACTTTCCCTTGAAATAGTTTTGCTTAAAATGCTGTAGTTTTTTAGGAAAAGAGTAAAACAACTAGTCTTTATCGCGCGTGTCCAAAACCCGATGTTCGACAACAGTGAAAACATATCATGGGGTTTTCACTGTTTTCTCATGACTCCGAAGACCGATTGAGCTAATCACTTTACAGGTTTGTTATTTCATGTATATGATTGGACAAATAAAGTGCAGATACTAGTCTTTGAAAATTACCAATGTTGTACATGCATGCTTTAATGACATCAGCTGCTATCTGTGGGTCCAGACCACAAACGGTCTCATGACTGATTCTAAAACAACTCACCACCGGATGATCCCTTCTTGATGAACGCCGCTACCTCCCTGGTCTTGGACAGGTAAGCCGACTGATCGGAGATCCTTGCACAGAGTTTACGGAACTCTCGGAGTGAGTTGTCGGGGTGGCGTGTGTCCGTGTCGGTCATGTCGGCCGAGCTCTTTGACGGTGCCGCTGAAGTGCTGGCTGGAACAATGAAGAACACAAAAAAAAGAAAAAGACAATTATGCTTTGGCATTCCTCTGTGTGCTTCTGAGGATTG